>CM050165.1:108433822-109633822 GCA_027410445.1 Discoglossus pictus | reverse complement strand
GATCTGATCTGTTTTTTCACTTTTTGCTTGCTCCTTTAAGGTATAGAGACATTAACACTGCCATTTATCCATGAAATAGAGATTGGCTCAATTTAGATTTCCTGTGTTCAAATATTAATCTGAAAAGGAGCCCCGAATCATCTTAAAGATATTTATAAGTTTACGCATCAGAGGGTTTATCAGTACATTCTAATAATTTTAATTGTTTTTATATGTTAACAATCTTCTTAAATTGATGTAATAAAAGGTATATTTTAATAATAAGCACAGTTTTGTAATTATTGACTAAGGGTTTAATCAATTGGATCAGGTGTTTCTTCTTTTCTTTCTTTTTTCTTTTGATGACTTATAATAGAACATCCACCAATTGATGATGGTGTCAGTAATAGATATATTAATTGTATTGTAGACATCTTCCCCTGATTCAACAGATGATCTTTATTCATTTTTCCTCAGATGATAATAAACTGATTTAAATATTTAACTACTTTGAGTGTCTTATCCCTGTCAGACAATGAGCAGTAATACCGATATATAAATGTAGTATAAATTCTACATTTTTTTTGTGCATTGTAAAATATATATATATTTTTGGAATTATTAATAATTAATAATGAATAAATTAATGTACATTAATGAGCTGTAATCCAGATACATAACTGCAGTGTAAAATATACTGTTCTTTTTAGTGCATTGTAAGATATATGTTTTTTTTTTTTAGGTGATTACTAATTAATAAATTAATGAACGTTAATAATTAATCAATTAATAAATATATTAAAAAGAGCTAAGCATTTATGTCTTCATAAAGTAACGGCAGTGTAAAAGATTTTGCTTAATTTAAAAAATAATAATAATACATTTAAATTTATATATTATTTTTTTTACTAATAATTAATTTATTAATAAATTACTATACTTTACCTATTTGTAGTTAATATCCAGCAATCAATATCCTGAAGAGCTAACAATCTCTTTGGATTTTCCGACAGCAGAAAATGTCCAGTCAAACTGTTCATCACCTGAGGAGAAAGTGTCAGCAATGTGGCAAGTGTGCAGTATGTATTGGCTGCGTGAGTGAGCCAAACCCGTTGGTTTAGGCAGGAAAACCACCATTTCAGATTCGTAATTTATTTGCAAGTTAGAGTTGTAAAATGGCGGTGATTTTCTATGTTTTACTTGCCTCTCGAGCATTTTCCGTCGGTCCTAATTGTATATTTTGAAACTTGTACGTTCCTCGCTACCATGTACATGCCTCGCTGTGATTTGCTCGCTTTGGTCTCCTTTAGCCTCGTTTTCATTTTTTTTCTGCCATTTTTTTTCTCGCTTAGCCAATTTTAGAGTGCCGAAACTCAGCAATTATTCCCCCCATGCTGTGTGTGAGTCTTTTTATTTCCTTTTTTTTTTTGCTTGCTTTTCGTGTTTTGCAGTTCGGACGGTAAATTTACATTTTTGCGGGCCCTCTTGTGCCCTCTGTGTCCCCCTCTTGTGTGACATGTTTCCCTCCAGTGTCCCCTTCTTGTGTCATCTGTGTCCCCCTCCTGTGTGCCCTCTGTGCCCCTATCTCGTGTCCCCCCTCTATAAAGATCTCACCTTTCTCCCCCCCCCCCCTCTTTCCCCTGTGTCTCTATCCCTCCCTCTCCCTGGTGTCTCTTTCCCTAACCCTCCCTTTCCCCTTATCCTCATCCTCCCTCCTCATCCCTTTCCCTCTCTCCAATTACTCCCCCCTTCCCTTTCCAATCTCTTTCCTTAATCAGCTTCTCCTGCGGCTCTCTGCGCGTCTTCCGGCTGTGTCCGCATGGTATATGCTAATAACGTGATGTCACATGTGCGTCACGGCATTAGCATTTGTTGGGCGGACTCAGCCAGAAGACGCGATGGAGAGCAGAGAGCAGGGAGCAGGGTGACTCTAGTATAAGCCGAGGGGAGCTTTTTCAGTATAAAAAATGTGCTGAAAAAGTCGCCTTATACTCAAGTATATACGGTAATTTTAATCTTTAAAACTAATTGGATGCCATTTATTAAGCAACTAAAAACTTGCCCGTCAAAAATGACAGGAATAAAATTATAAGGCTGACAATGCTGTTTGCCACACAATGTGAGGCTTTTCTCTTCTCTGAGCAGAGCCCCATGGTCGGTGCTCATCACGGAGCTCGCAATGAGCGCCTTTGGGGACTCACTGCAAGCCTCTCCTGCTCACTGTGCTCATCACGGGCCTTTCCTCCCGCCTACTGTACGGTCCGCTCATTGCAGGGTTCATTAACAAGTTTTATGCTTGGAAATGCCAAGTGTGTCTTTCCACCATCTCCCTCCTGTCCGTTTCCTGTGTGTTTCTCCTCTGTGTGTGTGCTGTATGTTTGTGGGTTACTCGCTGACTGCTGTTGGTTCTATCTTCAAAGTCCTGCATGCCTGGTGTTGTAGGTGTAAGTGTTGCTGTCTTCTCCGTCATGTATTTTTTAAGTCCTGCGTGCCTGGCTTTGCTCAGCCTCATTTTCATCCAGTTTCAGATTTTTTAAAATTTTTCGGCCACCATTTTTTTCCTTGCTTAGCTGTTTTTAGATTGATGAAAAATGCCAATAATGCCTTAAATTTGCTTGCAACCTCACTCCCAGGCTTCTTGTCTCTCCCCCTGTGCTGTGTGTGAGTGTGTTATTTTTTTATTTTTTATTATTTAGCAGTTTTTTCAGGTTTTTAGAGTTATGCTCTTGGCTCGCAGAGGCAACTGTCAGAAGTCCTGTGTGCTGTAACGGCTCATCTCACTTTGCAAGGCTCGCAGTGTAATTAGCGCCTTTGGCTCTCATTGCAGCCTAAGTCGTGCGTGCGTCAAAGGCTCGCCTCACTTTGCGAGGGACTCAAAAGCGCAACCAACATGCATGCGTCAACGGCTCGTCTCGCTTTGCAAGGCTCACAGTCGACGGCTCGCCTTCCTTCAAGTGCATGACCAAAATCGCAAACGTTACGAACATCGCAAAGATCCACAACTATATATGTGATTGTACAGCAAAAAGATAACACTCCATAAAGCACCACAATAGAATAAATAACTGAGATAAATTAATATCTTAAAATGTTGTACTAAATAGAAAAGTTTTCCCTTAAAGATGAATATACTACATATACTATAGCATACCCTCTCTTTCTTGACATGGTAAATGGCCTAGACCTGTTATTGGGGAAACTTGTCTCTTACTTAATTAAAATGATGTGGTATTCCTAAATATATGTAAGGGCTACATATTCAGGAAATCTGTTACGGTATACAATAAATGGTCTACCCAATGTACAAAGACCACATAGATATTTCAAATCATATTAAATTGGGTGAAAGTCACAGGTGACATAATACATTCTGGAATAATGTGCACCTGAGTGAAAGAGTTTTTTTTATTTCTGGATCATTATTATCATTATTATTTGCATTAATGTTGTTTGACTTTTCTGTGTCATTTATTTGCATTGAAAACATGTCAACCTCATTAAGCCCATGAGATCAGTTTTGTCATGTGCATTTTACTTAAAGACTATTTATATGTGGAATAATAACATCATAAAACATTTATCTTGTGGAAGTCATCTGTCTCATTCACGTGAAGTTATATTTAAATCTATTTTCTCTATTAAAAAAAACATTTATTGTCAAGTGAAATTCTTTTAGGAATACCTATAGATGATCTTCCTAAAAAAGAAAATATCCAAGTAAAACTTGTTTTAATAGAGACTAGAATAATTATATCACAAGTCAGGAAAATTGTACCAATCTGAAAGAAGAACCTCATTAATAAAATAAATTAATTTGTAACAAATGATAAATGAACAGCTTTATTAGCAGATAAGGAACAGCCATTTGCTTACATTTGGGATGTATGGTTGAATCTTAAGTATTTATTGTTCTGAGAAAGAAAAACAAGAGATAATTTGTATTGTATTGGCCACTTCATTCAAGTGCTTTTCTCAAAGTAGTAGGAATCAATGTAAATTGAAATAATCCATTCCGGACCCCAGATTTTTCACATTTTATTAAAAACTGTCAGTCTTGTTTTTGGATACAAAACCTTAAAACTAAACATGCATCTATAAAAAACAATAATTACATCAAATAACAGAAAATGTAACTTTACTTTAATTGGAAAGAGATCAACTAACAGAGAAATTAACACTTTAACTGTACAGTACTGAGAGGACTTGAGGGACCAATGGGATGGTGGCAACATAGAGGAGGAGAAGGAGGAGACAGGGGATTGCTTGGAAGGGGAGTCATCTTCCATTAAAACATCAGTCACTTGCACAGGGGATATTTGTCATTTCTGTCTCTTAACACCACTGTACCATGTTGAAGACTCTGCTGTTACAGTATGTAGACAGTTTCACCAGAAACCTATCAAGAGAAACTTGCTGGACTTCAGCTCTTAAATGCACAGGCCTAAATGTCAGTCACGCAATATTAAAAGTTACAAGCTTGCACATGCGCAATGAGCACCAAAGGAGCTCATTGCGCTCATTGCGAGGCCTGCATTGCAGGCCTCACAATTGTGGCCTTTCAGGGCCCCTGTATGGGTCCTCTGTCCCGTCATAGCTCTAATTTGCCCGAGGACACTCCACCGATGGAGGATGGAAAGAGATTGTAGCCGCATTTGCCGATGCCCGCAATCAGTGACAAGGGCCCTTGGACTTTAGCGCTGATTGCAAGGCTTGAGAAAATATCGTCCATTAAATTAGTAATTTTTTCAAAGTGTTGTGGCCGATTTAAAAACATAAATGCTTTCAAAAAAAGAATCAAAACAAGGCCAAAGCACATAACACTTAGCCGATCAATGCCAGGCACGCAGTATTTAAAAA
The DNA here is from genome assembly GCA_027410445.1 of Discoglossus pictus. NCBI lineage: Eukaryota > Metazoa > Chordata > Amphibia > Anura > Alytidae > Discoglossus > Discoglossus pictus. The sequence goes on along the minus strand of CM050165.1, from coordinate 109,628,986 downwards.
TGCAAACAATGTCGCTCATGAAAAATGCAAGACTTGCAAAATAAAATAAACAGCGCTCAGCGTGAGGCACGCAAGACTAAAAAAGGATAAGTAAAGAGACACAGGGGTGAGGGGGAAAGAGACACATGGGAAGAGAAATAAGGGGGGGGGGGGGAACAGAGCAGGGAGAGGGGGGAAGGTGAGAGGGAGAAACAGACACATGGAAGGGAGAGGGGGGAAACAGACACAGGGGTCAGAGAGTGGGGAGAGGCTCACAAACAGCCCCAAAGGTGCTCATTGCATACCTCGCGATGAGCGCCAAAGGCACTCAGTGCGAGGCACAAAAGTGGTGGGTTGGATGATGTCTGCAATGAGCGCTCATTGTAGGGCTCGCGATGAGCACCAAAGGTGCTCTTTGCGAGGCATGCAAGTGATGAGTTGGCCGAGGCCTGCAATGAGCGGCAAAGTTGCTCATTGCGCAGCTTGCAATAAGTGTTGAAGGCGCACAGGGTGAGGCACCCAAAATTAGGCGGTGGGAGAGGTTCACAATGGGAACCAAAGGCCTGCAAGTTAGAGGGGGAAGGGTCTTGCATTGTGTGGCAAAAAGCATTGCCAGCCTTCAATTTTTTTTGCAGTAATTTTTGACGGGCAAGTGGCTAGTAAAATATACCCTTTATTAATTTCCTTAAAAATTATGATCTAAATGAACAAAATATAAAAATCAGCCCAATCCCCCAGCTGGATTACAGATAAAATAATACTGATAATTACTCTGTTCAGAATACAAACATTCTAGAGAGTTTTGGTCTAATTAACACATCATGACACAAAACTCAGAAAGCTTTTACCACCCTGCCATAGACAAACAGTGCCCAATATGGGTTAATTTGTGTTTTTACAGGCAAAGACTCAATTTGGGCTCTTACAAGCACAGACTCGATTAGGGCTCTTACAGGCATGGAGACTTGCGCACTTCCTGCACTGCTGCAATTTTATGGTATCTGAGGAAGCGATTAGTTTCAAACACATTTTTTCCCTATTGGACTTCAAGAGAAGTGGACTCAAACCAATGTACCACTGTGGAACCAAGTTTTGCTAAAGAACTGTAAATTATGCCAGACCTTCAGTAAATATGCACCTAAGGATCTATCTGCACCATTATCCTTTAAAAAAAACAGTAAGTAAATAGTAGTTTTGTGTTCACATTTAAATGTCTAAAATAAAAAATAAAAACATATTTCCTGCTCATAATTCTAAAAATTCAGTTATCCCACTGCATTCTGGTGGACTGTGCAGGGACATGTAAATGTCCCCACAAAGGTTACACTTTTATAATCTAATACCATTTTACATACTTCTTTTAAGCATATGCCTACTGTATATGATGTGAGCATACACACAGCTATAAGCAAAGCCCAGGATGGATAATGCACAAGCAAGTAAACCTACCCACAGCTGTTTCGATGTTACTGCCTCTCATCAGTGTGGGACTGGTTCCTAGCTTGTGTAGTAGATTTTGTGCGGGGGTAGTAAACCACAACAATCATTTAATTTATGGTATTATTAAAAAGCAAAATTAAAACAGTCACCATACTCCAGTTGGACACCATTTTACCCAGAAAGATCAATCCAAAACCTGAAATCAAAATACTCAAAGGGAATTTAAAAAACACTCAGGACAGAAAAACATTTGAAAAGGTAATCACATTCTTCAACACTAACATGGAGTTTTCGGACACATTATCAAACCCTCTTGTGATTTTGCCTCCATGTTCCTCATGTTTTGTTGTTCCATTATAACAACTTTGTCATTCATAGTGAAGTGTTTGTCCAATAACATAGGTATCACTGTATATTACAATAATTGTATTTTTTTATTGATTATGTATTTATATATGTCTGTGTGTGTGAGGAGGATTTACTAACAGGATGCAGAGGTACCACGATCTACAGAGCTCTTCATTTTGACTTTCTAAATAGATGGTTGTCATGATTTAATTGTTTAAGGACTCATATTGTCAGTGGTTTGTGAGTATGTCCAAGGGAGCATGACATTGTTTCATTGGGATTATGTGTTATTGTGTGGTTATATGTTGCCTGTACATGGTTATTATGTAGCCTAGTTATAATATATTATAAGAGGGAAAATGCTATATAAAACATATGTGGAATTGGTAGAAATGCTCTGCATAGAAGTTAGCTGCAGATCATTGCACACTCACACATACAGACCTTGCAGAAGCAAGTAATCCTAAGCAAACACTTGAGTTTAGCATAAAGGTGTGTTCACTAGATATCTGGTGAATTTGATCTCAAGAGCTTTGATAGCCCAAGGTTGCAAGCCAGATGGTCTGACATCACACATACACAAATGTACACAAGGGTGTGGTTTTGTAGAGTATAAATATGTTGTTTTGATCATTCAATAAAGGTTGAGAGATAGTTTTCACATAAACAAGGTGTGAGACTATTTCTGTGTGGTGTATCCTGACTTGGGGAGTGGTCTTGCCATGAGCCACTATGTAACCTGGATCCAGTATTCTCTGCCTGTACCTTTTGGGCCTTGACCTCTTCAGAAGCCATCTTTTGTGCCACAGAGAACAGGAACTACATGATTCTGCTGGGGTAGGTTTGAACTAGGTTCATATCAAGCCCCCTAGAAGAAGCAGATTGTGACAATGGTATTATAGTTAGATCCACAATGAGAAGCATCAATGCCCTATGTAACCCCTATCATATGTGTTTACCCCTATCAACATCTTTAAACTTCGTGACTGGATAGTGCAGTACTATCAGTAAGTGCAGGTGCCATATTGATAAGCAAACCTGAAGTGGTTGACAATACCGTTAATAATGATGTAAAACAACAATACCATTACAGAAGGTTCACACTACTATGAAGTCCTATTCTGATTGTCATTCCAGTCAAACAAAATAAGAGAAAACAGAACCCACTGATTGGTTAAAGGCTAACCATTCCTAATGTACAGATTTAATTAATGTATTCTAACTGGTTAGACTTTTTAACGATCAGAAATGTGACAGGAAAAATTCAGATACAGGATTCTGATAGGCTGAAATATGATGGATACATAATTGAGCCAATTAAAAGCCATACAAATAGTATATAAGGAGAGGTCATGATCAGAAAGCCTTTAGTCAGCAGGTGTGCTCCATTTTTTATTTAGAGAGAGGTGGGTTTTTTTTGGGTGAAGGCCCTTTGCGGGGGCCAAAGATGAGGAGCCATGGTCTTTAAACAGGATTGAAGTGAACCAAATCTACTATTGACATGGATGTGTTGTTTTTTAGAGGGATGAAGGTTGAAGACAAAGGTATCACAGATCAATTCTGGAGAGTCATCAAAGGGTGGGTAAGAATGATTTTATGTTTATTGGGTCCATAAGGATCCCTATGATAATATTTAGTGTGTCATGAGGATCCATAGGGTTCCCCATGATAATAGTATAGTTGTAGTTAGGATGCCATGGGGGTGGAAAGCTGCTACAATTACAGAGCGTATCAACTGAACAAGCCTGCAACTTATGGGCTGAAAGCCTAAACCGTAAATCGTATTTACAATACAATGTGTATGCAATCGTATGTAGACTTACAAGCTTGAAGCTGTTGTGCAATTAATTCTAATGTCTTTCATCGCTTTCCCTGTCTTTTAAAGTTCAGTATTGATTTTTTATTTGCATTTACAGTGCTACAAACAGGGTTAAACCCCCTTGCGAGTCCTATCTGGTACCAGTAGAATTACCTTCTACATTTGACATTTACGAGTGTGAAAACATTTGTGGGCTTGAAGAATTGTATCAATTGAATAGTGAAATGCGATTTTAGAGTAACTCTTGCAGGCTTGAAAAATCAAAGGCTTAGATGGGTTGTAAGTTACAATTTTGACAACGGCAGGGATTTTCATCATGTAAACTGTAGATCGTTTGTGGCTCACAAAAAAAATGCCCATTGAATAGCAAATTAGTTTATGCACTCCATTCCGGGCTCCCGTAAACAGCAATAGCTCAATTGAATAATGCCCTAAGTTTCTGTGCTCCTAGCTTTCTCAGTTTCTCTTTCTGAATATTCTCTCTGACTTGTAACGTACCTACAGACTTTTTGAGACATAGCTTTTATTTCTAGCTTGTTAAATGTAAGAATAACGTTGCCTGATGGTAATAATCAGTAATATGCCTTATTCCTATATTCAAAGACGTTCATAAAACATTTTATTTTTATTAAAATTTGCAGTTGTAAGAATCAAAACAATTGTGTGTTATTCTTTACTTAAGTATAACTTTTTTGAACTACAGTGCCTTGCAAAAGTATTCACCCCTTTTGACTTTTTACCTATTTTGTTACATTACAGCCTTAAGTTCAATATTTTGTTCATCTGAATTTTATGTGATGGATCAGAACACAATAGTCTAAGTTGGTGAAGGGAAATGAGAAAAATATATACATGAAACTATTTTTTAGAAATAGAAAACAGAAAATTGGCATGTGCGTATGTATTAACCCCCTTTGTTATGAAGCCCATAAAAAGCTCTGGTGCAACCAATTACCTTCAGAAGTCACATAATTAGTGAAATGATGTCCACCTGTGTGCAGTCTAAGTGTCACATGATCTGTCATTACATATGCACACCTTTTTTGAAGGGCCCCAGGGGCTGCAACACGTAAGCAAGAGGCACCACTAACCAAACACTGCCATGAAGACCAAGGAACTCTCCAAACAAGTAAGGGACAATGTTGTTAAAAAGTACAAGTCAGGGTTAGGTTCTAAAAAAAAAATCCTAATCATTGATGATCCCCAGGAGCACCATCAAATCTTTCATAACCAAATGGAAAGAACGTTACATAAAAGCAAACCTGCCAAGAGACTGCCGCCCACCAAAACCCACGTACTGGGCAAGGAGGGCATTGATCACAGAGGCAGCAAAGAGACTTAAGATAACTCTGGAGGAGCTGCAGAGTTCCACAGCAGAGACTGGATTATCTTTACATAGGATGACAATAAGCTGTATGCTCCATAGAGTTGGGCTTTATGGCAGAGTGGCCAGAAGAAAGCCATTACTTTCAGCAAAAAACAAAATGGCATGTTTTGAGTTTGCAAAAAGGCATGTGGGAGACTCCCAAAATGTATCGAGGAAGGTGCTCTGGTCTGATGAGACTAAAATTGAACTTTTCGGCCATCAAAGAAAATGCTACGTCTGGCACAAACCCAACACATTACATCACCCAAGGAACACCATCCCCACAGTGAAACACGGTGGTGGCAGCATCATGCTGTGGGGATGTTTTTCAGCAGCCGGGACTGGGAAACTGGTCAGAGTTGAGGGAAAGATGGATGGTGCTAAATACAAGGATATTCTAGAGCAAAACCTGTACCACTCTGTGCGTGATTTGAGGCTAGGACGGAGGTTCACCTTCCAGCAGGACAATGACCCCAAACACACTGCTTAAGCAACACGTGAGTGGTTTAAGGGGAAACATGTAAATTTGTTGAAATGGCCTAGTCAAAGCCCAGACCTCAATCCAACAGAAAATCTGTGGTCAGACTTAAAGATTGCTGTTCACAAGCGCAAACCCTCCAACTTGAAGAAGCTGGAGCAGTTTTGCAAGGAAGAATGGGCAAAAATCCCAGTGGTAAGATGTGACAAGCTCATAGACTTATCCAAAGTGACTTGGAGCTGTGATTACCGCAAAAGGTAGCTCTAGAAAGTATTGACTTTAGGGGGGGTGAATAGTTATGCACATTGACTTTTTCTGTTATTTTGTCCTATTTGTTGTTTGCTTCACAATAAAAAAAAAAACATCTTCAAAGTTGTGGGGATGTTCTGTAAATTAAATGATGCAAATCCTCAAACAATCCATGTCAATTCCAGGTTGTGAGGCAACAAAACATGAAAAATGTCAAGGGGGGTGAATACTTTTGCAAGGAACTGTAAATAGACTGTGCTATAACCACACATTTTAGCCTAATTCTCTGCACAAATACACAGGTATCTAAGTATTGTTTAGCATACTCGTAAATTATATCTACCATAGGTCAGTAAGTGGCTGGATGCTCCCACAATATACATGGACTGAGCCGTTAGAAACAGAATTATCAAATGCTACTCTATCTGACATCTACAGTATGCAAGGGTGGCTGGTGCATTGGGGCAACTGGGCAACTACCCTCCCAAATAAAAGCATATTTCATTCTTTAATTTACTGCCTTCCATTTTGACAAACAGTGATTATCTGTTTCCCTTCCCTCTTTAATTCTTCTTCCACCAAAAAAAGAAAACATTTTAATGTGTCCTGCCCAGCACAACTGTGTCTTCAACAGCATGGCCTCAATGCTGTTGACTCCTGCCTGTTCTAGGACTTCAGTGTTGGTGACTTGGTCATTCCAGTGGATGTTGAGGATGGTGCAGAGGCAGTGTTGATGAAAGCACTCAAGATAAGAATATATCTTTATTTATATGGTTCAAATCCAAGTCAAGTTGGTTGCATCAATTGGTAAATGCAATAGACTTTATCATTTGATAATTTTTTTCAGCATTGACCAATTGATGTAAGTAACTTGACTTGGATTTGAACCATGTAAATAAAGATATATTCTTATTGAAAACCAACTGTGAGTACTCGTGTTTTGGCTAAAAAGACATCAGCCTCACCACAAAAGTGTGATAGGCATATCATACCACACACTATAGAAATATTATAGACAAAGGAAACACTTCGGTATCAACTAACAACGATTTTGGGATATTAAAATCACAGCATAAACTACAACATCTCCCAATAGATGAGCAAAAAAGACATGGGCTGGAGCCAGAGGATACCCAAAAACCCAGATTGTGTACTCTTCTACCATCTCCCCCACCCCTTTCTAAATTTTGCATTTTTACATGACACCGGTGTGAACAGTGTCTGGGAGAGAAGCGGCACATCAGACAACACAACATCGACAACTAAACACAGCAGGACATCGTGGTGATTGACATCCCACAGATACCCACTACTGGTAACTAATATTTAAGTGCTTAGGCCTATGTGATTGGGATTACAATATACCCAATCACAAAACTTATTACAAAGTATGACCAGGATAATATAGGATCTGAGTTAAGTCACACAGGCACTGAGCCAGATGGCCCATACACAAAGGAGAAATTAACAGAAAAGGGCCTTTTGATCATTTAATATACATGTCCCCCCCACATGGGCAGTCACCATTGGTAGATCAGTTGTGTATTGAAGGATGGGGCTTAATGTGATTAGCCAGCCTATGGCCAGAAAACTGTATAAATGTTGCTTGTTCTATATAAAGGTGTGTCAGTTTTGGACTTCCAAGGGATTATATGGTGTATCCAGTGGAGGAGAATAGTCACAGTCAGTGGCTATTGTTCTCCTGACATCCTGGTCTGCTGAAGCAAGCTCCTTGGCATGGTACTTGGGTCTAATCCATTTTCTGCTTTCAGAGGTGTAAAAGGACTGCCCAATTCTGCTAGATAAATATGAACCAGGTTATTATCAAGTCCAATAGAAACTACAGATTGTGACAGGAATAATTCCAAAATGCTACAGTTTTTGACTAACCCGAGGCCTCCCAGAAGGAAGGCTACTTATTCATGCCCCATTGTCCCTTAATGTAGGCCCTGAAACCACAACTACTCACAGCATCCATGTAAAGATCTAACTCCACATTGGTTAACCTGCTCACCTCAATTAAAGAATTTCCATGACAATGTTTTAAGAATGACCACCACATTGCTAGATCCTCCTTTACATTTTATAGTAGTCCTAATAAAATGATGAGGCTTCCTTACACCCACTGTCATCAGTACTAACCTTCTTGAAAAAGTATACCAATGGGAATGAATCATGCATGGGAATTAAGATTTCCCAGTAAAGATTGCATTTCTTTCAAAGTGATCTTTATACTCAAGGCCACTGACGAGGTACTTTTTACGCAAATCTATCAATGTATCAAAAGGAAGCCTACATTCTAACCATTTTAGATCAATGGTGATACACACCCTAACCTCCCTAAAAGTGTTATTAGTTCTAGACATTATTCTGAATCCCTGGAAATGGTGGCACATTGAGTGCACAAGAAATAATTTAAAAGCAGATTCAATGTCAAACTTAGCTTTAAGAGGCCCACTTCCTGCTACCCTAACTAATTAAATAGCCTAATCAAAATAAGTAAAATTAACAGAAGATAAATGCTTGTCAATTCCATCATTAACTGAAGCCCATTTCATATATGACAAGTGATGAATAAACTTAAAATTGCCTGGCTCCTTTCTAGTCAATACCCCTAAAGATGGAATTCTCAAATTAGTGAATGGTGGCTCATTGAATGGGCCAGCCATCCTACTTAGAGCTGCTTCCTTTAAATGTTTTTGAAGCACCACTTGTGGATATTACTTTGCTGATATTAGCTTCCATGACCAACTCTGAAAAGTAATAAGAAAACTTGAACTAAAACCACATATGAGAATATCGGCCTTGTTAAAAATTGTCGACATTTTACTGTATATTCCTAACCATGGAAGCATCTTTTTTAATTGAATCAGAGTTACTGCTCTTAGAAGAGGAATATGTGCCTGCTCTGTTTTTCTTAAAGCACTGGTACATGAGTGCTGATTCCCACATTCTGAACATGCATGTTTAAATTTACCCTCAGACCCCCATCTACAGATGCTTTAATTGTAAAAGAAACAGTATCCTTTCTTAACTGTCCCTTACTGATCAGCTGTAGATGGTCTTCCAACTGTGGCATCAGCTACCACCATTATATTTGTTTATTGAGACCAACCGATGAATCCAACTTGTCCACCAAACTAGTATTAAACACAACTGCAGAATCCATATGCAATACCCACCAAATGTGAAATTCTAAATTAGGGAATGGTGATTATGTTTGAGTTGGTACAATTACATCTGATGTGGTTCCTTAAAAACCCTCACCCTGTGCCTGTGTACCATCCAATTGTGCTACTATAGACATTAAACCACTAATAAAAGTTTTAACCAACATTGTGTTACTAAAAGTGTCAGTGATTTCATTGGTAGTATGAGTGTTGTCTTGGACATTGACTCACCTGAGGGCCCTGAAGGGGGAGCTGGAAGGGCAGTCTTAAAGCCTGCTATTGCTGCTAGTGCCTGAGGTCGTGACGCTCTCTCCTTTTTCTTGTAGGTTCCTGATGAGTGTTCCATTTTTCTGGAAAGAGAAACTGGACACCTCTGCCTGCAAGTGTTATGCCTATCCCTTATTGGCCACCTGTCTCTATGTTTATCATCATCCACTAACCCTTAAGATGGCCATCTACTGCTCCTGCTTTGGTGGTCATAGAATCTATCATGATCCCTTGATTGTGATCTATATTTTCAAGGTCTGGGTCTCTGTGCACAATATGCAGCTTTAAATCTACCCTCTTCTTCCTGGCTACATAATATATATCCTGGTGTAAAGGACTGGCTCTATAGCTTTAGTCATGATGCTCCTGAATTCACCGATTTAGAGTTCCTTGTTGTAGCCATGTCTGATCCTGGAAGATGTAGCCTTGTGTTTAAGTCTCATATCAGCCACATGGCCATGATTCCCTGCAGATTTGCCCTGAATAGGATCTTCCTTCTTAACATTCCCCCAGACATCATGCCAGGCCATATCTGTTTGATTGGGCCTCACATCTTGCATATTATCCTCCCAGACCATAGCTGTATAAGTGGGCCTAACCTCGCACACTATCCTCACAGGCCATATTTGTATTATCGGTCCTTACATCTTGCATACTATCCTCACAGGCTATCAGACTTATTAAATTGTGATTCGGCCAATTGAATAGGGCTTAATATAAGCACACAGCAAAACATTTTTACAGAAGTTTTTAGTTAGTGAAGTCCTTGCTTTTGAATAGAAATTCACTAACTAAAAACTTCTGTAAAAAATATTCTATGTGCTTATATAGAGCCCTTTTCAATTGGCCAAATCGTAATTTAATAAGGCTGTTAATCTGTATGATTGGGCCTCACGTCTTAGCTGTATGAGAAGGCCTCATTTTTTGCATACTATCCTTCCAGGCCATAGCTGTATGAGTAGGCTTCAAATATTGCATACTATCCTCCCAGGCCATAGCTGTATGAATAGGCCTCACATCTTTTTTCAGGCAAACGATTTCCATTGTATCAGATTTCCATTGATATTAGACAGCTCTCAGACATCTCTGTTTGTCATGCTTGTTACAGCCTTGTCCCAATTGATACAAATAGGCAAGAATTTGATAATATTACTGCCACCTGTTAAATATCTGTCCCTCCTCTCACATACCTATCCTAAACAAAGCAGTTCAAACCAACTTACAAATTCTATCTAGCTCCTAAACCAGGTCAAACATCCAAATCTCCTTAATCTTGTGTGGCCGTGGGTTCTCTGTATATAATTAGAAACATTCTTTTTGTATTTGGCTGTATCTTTTGTACATTAATTTACATTTATTGCAATAATAATATATTTGCAGATGTGCATGTATTTTCTCACCTTTACCTTTTTATTTTAGCTATATGGTAAATCCCTATAGTAGTTGCACTAAAAATGAATGCTTTGCTTTACGATGCTCAGTTTAGTTAATTCAATTTATTTTAAAGTTAGCAATATATTTTATTTATTTTTATCATAAAAGTGTAACATTTAAGTTTATTAACATTATTGTTAATGCTAAATGTGTATTTATTTTACACTACTACTTAAAAAATGTAAGTAAAAAAAGAAGAAAATTGCTCTTATTAGAAAACTATACATAACTCATCTGTTTGGAAAAAAGGTTAACACTTTTTGTCATAGATATATAAATATTTTTATTTAGTTTATAGGATTTTTATGTATATATTAGAGACCTATCTGCGTATTAGTATTCCTGCATTTCCTTAGGGATAATAATATATTTTTTTACACATATACTGTATGTGGATTACTGACTTTTTATTAGTAGTTTCCATTCATCCTTTGGATTACAAGTAAATATAATGACCACATTTCCCTACATTGTCCTATGCTATATACTTGAACATTCAGTAAAATTTGCTGTTTTCTCCAAAGTTTTATTATTTCACCTCATTTCCAGTCAGGGTTTAAATAGCATAGCAATATAATTAAACAATTTTCCTTCAATTAAAATAATAAAATATTTATTTAACAATTATGTTTTCTAATAAAAGAACATTAAATGTTTTCTATAATATTTTGTTGTACTCGAGAGCTTAGTAAGACAGCTGTTGCCAACGCCCCTAATAAACTCAAATCTGTTTAAGGTTTTGGGATTTTACTGAATCCCAAGAAATCCAAAAGCCCTGAAGGAATATGGCTGCACATATTTTTCAATTTAGGTAATGGTCCCAATGTGGCAATTGAAACACTCAAACTTTAGAAAGCCTTTTGGGTACTTGAAGGATATAAAAGAGAGCTAATAACAAGTCTGGTTCACTTACTTTTGATTCCCAACTGATGGGTCTTAATTGTATTTGCTATTCCAATTACTTTTTCAAAGAATAGTTTATCAAGAAACGTATTTTATAATTCAATCGACTATGCTCATGGGGAGCCACAAACATGTTATATCTCTATCAATGTTTTAGATTAATTAAGTTTTTTATTTAGCATTTGCTTACCAGAATGTATCAATATACCAGGACCGCAAGAGGGACTATTTATCAAAAGTTAGTAGCTACTAACCTTGTGTGAAACTGGAGTAAAAACTACTACAAAAGAAAAAAAAAATACTGTAAAAGTAAATGGAGTGTTTTTATTTTGTTCTCTGATGTAGTATTTGAATTTACATCACATCAGCTTTCTTGCATTGCTGATTAAATTCCAATGGGGTTTATTGGCAAAATGTAGCAAATACACAATGCATTCACAATGTAGACAGTGTGTTCAGTGCAATGCTCACTATTTATAAATAGGAAAAATAACTTTATACCAGGATTATATAAAAAAGTCCAGTATTTTTTCCCTTCAATTTTGTATTTAAATCAATAAATAAAACAGCTTTAGAAAATATATGTATATCACTAATGAAATATTAATATTTAATTATTTTTGTTTAGCAGTGAACACAAGCTATAAATTATGAATACTGAATGCAGCTATAATGAATGGAATAATAACATAAATCTTGAGATGTCATGAAAGACATAAAATTATAAAGTCTAAATATGTTTTCCTAATATGTTTTATTCAGTATTAGTTCCATAACTCTCTTACAAATTAAACCACAAAATCTGATCAACATTATCAGCCCTATTAAATTCAAAGCCCGTAGCAGCATCGGCAAGCCTGCAAGGGCTGTGGGCTTGAAATCCGGCTGCGTTACAGAGCTATTAACTTAGAACATGCAGCTAATTACGGGCTTGAGACGCAAACGCATAAACCATTTTCCGAACGTTGGATGCCGTGAACATGATCGATTAGTAAAACCTGTAGTTACGGGTTTAGATGGACCCAATAGCAACAGAGATCATCATTATTACATCACTGAAAAATGGAGGTTGGATTTCAAAGTCTTACAGGCTTCAATTCCGTGTTTCGATATGACCCACTTTCCAGAAATAATGCAATATTGATAAAGCCGTAAATATGATATCCTAGTCCATGCAAGTTCCATTATATGTATTAACACACTGATATATAACAGGCAAATAGTGATGTCCCGAACAGTTCGCCGGAGAACTATTCGCGGCGATTTTCGCATGTTCGCGTTCGCCGCGAATGGCGAACACATGCGCTTTTCGGTTCGGCCCCTGTACTTTATAATTGAGGAAACTTTAAACATAATTTATTTTATTTTATACATTTTTTTGTGTAATTTATGCCTGCCTGCCACCGTGTGTGTGTGACTAGGCTAACACCTAACAGCTTATATTGTGCTTATTTTCACTACTCATAACATACATTGAAAACAACCATTTTTTTCCTGTATTCTAATTTCAGTTGCCTGCCTAAGTCAGGCTCACACCTTATATTGTGCTCAGTGACATAAAACAACACTTTTTTGACTGTAATAGATTGAATAGCAATTGCCTGCCTACAGGCGTGTGTGTGAAGCCTATTGCATCTACTCTTCCAACTTTTGCCAGTGCACAGTGATGCGTCATATCTGGTGCAACCGTAGTGTTCAGTGACATAAAACAACACTTTTTTGACTGTAATAGATTGAATAGCAATTGCCTGCCTACAGGCGTGTGTGTGAAGCCTATTGCATCTACTCTGCCAACTTTTGCTAGTGCACAGTGACACTCATATCTGGTGTCACAGTAGCTTGCACGCATAGTACCACTAATCGGAAAAAAAAATGACAGGCAGAGGCAGGCCACCCCGCAGGGGCCGTCGTGGTCGTGGTGCTGTGATTCCCTTTGGCCCTACAATAATGCCCAGTTTTCAGAGGCAACGTACCCTGAACTTGAAAAGTTCTGAGGACATGGTTGACTGGCTAACACAGGCCACCCAATCTTCTACAGCTTAAGCTCGGAACCAAGAAGCACCATCCTCCTCCAGCTTAGCTTCGGGCACCTCTCCAGTTACCACTCACCCGCCCTTTGCCACCCCCAACACTAGCACCGCAGCCGCTTCACTTGATCCGTCAGCATAGTTATTTACACATCCGTTAGAAGAAATGAGTGATGCTCAAACATTAGTGCCAGAGGATGTAGATAACAGGGAGCATTACACACATGGACGTACGGTCTGATGATGATGATGTTGTACCCGGTGCTGCTTCCTTTGTTAAATTGTCAGATACAAGTGAAGCGGTTGATGATAACGATGCGTCCGTAAATGTCACGTGGGTGCCCGCTATAAGAGAAGAAGAACAGGAGGAAAGTTCAGATGGGGAGACAGAGAGGAAGAGGAGAAGAGTTGGAAGCAGGGGGCAGTCATCGCAAGTAGCTAGTGGCACAGTCAGACGGCATGCATCGGCACCCGGGGTCAGCCAGACAGCACGCCAGTTAACGCATGCTGTTGCCACCACCAGAATGCCGTCATTGCAGAGCTCAGCAGTGTGGCAATTTTTTCGTGTGTCTGCCTGTGACAACAGCGATGCCATTTGCAACCTGTGCGAAAAGAAACGGAGCCGTGGGAAGTCCAACACCCACCTAGGTACAACTTCTTTGCGAAGGCACATGATGTCGCAACGCCTATGGGATCAACACATGAGTACAAGCAGCACAAAAAGTCAAAGCCGCCATCCTCCTCCTGGTCCAGCATCTTCAGCCACGTCAACCACTGCTGCCCTGCTTGCCCCCTCTCAACCATCCGCCACTCAGTGTCTCGCCCTGAGCAGTCCCTGCTCATCTGCCCACAGTCAGGTGTCTGTCAAGGACATGTTTGAGCGTAAGAAGCCAATGTCACAAAGTCACCCCCTTGCCCGGCAACTGACAGCTGGCTTGTTTGAACTCTTAGCCCGCCAGCTTTTACCATACAAGCTGGTGGAGTCTGAGGCGTTCAAAAAATTTGTAGCTATTGGGACACCGCAGTGGAAGGTACCCGGCCGAAATTTCTTTGCACAAAAGGCAATCCCCAACCTGTACTCGATTGTGCAAAAGGAAGTAATGGCATCTCTGGCACACAGTGTTGGGGCAAGGGTCCATCTGACCACTGATACCTGGTCTGCAAAGCATGGTCAGGACAGGTATATCACCTACACTGCGCATTGGGTAAACCTGGTTACGGCTGCCAAGCATTGAATACGTGGCTCAAATTTGAAGTGGGAGGACCGACCAAGCATCTTTTTCCATCTCCTGCTTCCAAAAATCCATGCCATATACACGTCCCCTGATAGTAGACGTAACAGGTATTAAACCGATAGGAATAGTACTACTTAACAGTTCACACCTTATAATAACGCAGACAGAGGCAACGCGTATAATCTTCCATGCTGGGCAGTGGAAGCCCCCAGACTCTGACCTGTGTATAATCCTACATGCTTGGCAGTGGAAGCCCCCAGACTCTGGGAGTCTGAAGAAAAGGAGTCAGAGGAGGAAGGTGGCTTTGAAGAGGTGGAAGACCAAACACAGCAGGCATCCCAAGGGGCTTGTTGTCCCCTTTCGGGGACCCTTGGTGGCTGGGTGGAGGAAGAGACCTTTTATGACATCAGTGAGGACAAGGAACGGGACATGGCTAGCTTGGTATCCAACCTTGTGCAAATGTGGAGTTTGCGGTTGTTTGCGGTGCATTAAACGGGGAGATTGGTCTGTTACTGTGAAGCGGGTGTAACCCTTACACTACCTGATCGATACAACATCATACCTGATGTTTTAAAGCATGTTATTCCAAACAATTTAGGAATGTTAGGTGAT
Source organism: Discoglossus pictus (assembly GCA_027410445.1). Classification (NCBI taxonomy): domain Eukaryota; kingdom Metazoa; phylum Chordata; class Amphibia; order Anura; family Alytidae; genus Discoglossus; species Discoglossus pictus. The sequence continues at coordinate 109,613,659 of CM050165.1, read as the reverse complement.
TTATGCCCTTTATGGCTTAAAACCAGACTCTGCATCAACTATGTAATTTTCCGTGGGAGTTTTGCCATGGATCCCCCTCCGGCATGCCACAGTCCAGGTGTTAGTCCCCTTGAAACAACTTTCCCATCACTATTGTGGCCAGAAAGAGTCCCTGTGGGTTTTGAAATTCGCCTGCCCATTGAAGTCTATGGCGGTTCGCCGATGTTCGCCCGTTCGCGAATATTTGGTAAAGTTTGCGTTCGCTGTACGCGCACCCAAAATTTGATGTTCGCAACATCACTACAGGCAAATTAAACATTACAAATTAATTTTACATTGCCGATTTGCGAGCTTAAGAATGTTGTGCTATTAATTGTAATAACTGACATCACTTTCCCTTTAATTACGAGTACAGTACTGTGTATATATTTGCATTTACAGTGCTACGGATTGGACTTTAACCCACTAGCGGGTCCTCTCTAGTACCTTTTGGCTTTTTGGCTCCATTTGCAGGTTACAGGCTTCAGCGCCAGATAATTTGTTGCAATTTAATAGCGTGATTGGAAACATAACAGTTACAAGCTTGACAGATCAAAGGATTTGCGGGCGCGCAGTTCAAATTTCCACGTCCCATAGCATTTTCGCGCCCTTACCCTGCAAGTCATCAGACGGGTTGCTTTACGGGGCCAATTTATTAGCTGCAAGTCAAGCGTGCTACGTTACGGGCTACGGTTTTTAACGTTGAGGGAATTTAATAGGGCTCTATATCTAGTCAAACTACTTACGATAGTTTTATTATTATAAATAGCCTTTTTGTGTTACCTTATGGAAGATATGATAGGTGGCAAAAAGGCTAATCCTTTTAAAAAATATATATATGTATATATAATTTCAATGCACATTATCCCTTATCTAAAAGAAAGTACCCTTATGTTCACACAGCCCTATTAAATTCAAAGCCCGTAGCAGCAGTGGCAAGCCCGCAAAGGCTGCGGTCTTGAAATTTGGCTGGGTTACAGAGCTATTAAATTCCACCATGCTGCGAGTTACGGGCAGTAGACGCAACCCGTAAACCATTCTTGCGCCCGTTGGATGTGTGGCGTGAGCATGATCAATTAATCAAACCCGTAGTTACGGATTTAAAAAGAGTCAATGGCAAAAGAGATCGTCATCATTACGTCACTGGAAAATGGAGGTTAGTTTTCAAAGCCTTACAGGCTTCAGTTACGAGTTTCAATTGAGCCCGCATTCCAGAAATAATGCAATATTAATAAATCAGTAAATATGATATTCAAGTCCATGCAAGTTCCATTATATGTATTAACAAATTGATTGCTGGGATAGATATAACAGGGATATTAAACGTAAAACAAAGTATTTTATATTGCAGATTTGAAAGCTTGAGAATGTTGTGCTATTAATTTTAATGAAAGAATAGAAATGTGGAGCAGAGAAGCGCAAAAAGGCCAATAGTGTATTACAGATAATTTATTGAACATAAATTAAAATATATATTTCACTCACATTTAACAGCCTCAGCTTGCTGAGGTACATATGCAGCTTTGAACTAGAAGGAACACAGTGAAAATATCCAGTGGGGACAATGTCCTTGCTATTTTTTAATTATAACCAAAGGTAATGTAGGTAATGTACCAACTTGGTAATGTAGTGTACAAATGGATGTAGCTAAGGCCAGCAGTGTGAAAATAATGAAAAATATTGAAAAAAGAGATACAAAAGACACCTTTAAGTCTGACCTCAGCAAGACGCTATCTCGCATCAAAAGTGTATAATGGTATGGGTAAAGAACCAGTGACACGCAAATAGGATATAGTAAAATATACCTTTTAATTCACATTAATAATAAAACAAATATGGATAAAATCTGGTCGTATAAAAATAAAAAAAAGATCAGTACAAAGACTGTTCCAAGAATGTAGTCTCTGTTAATCATCTAATTTAATGAGTAGTGAAAAAAAATTCTCATACAGAATAAGTTAAGTTGTAATTACAGGTATGGACCTCTGCTTATTAAGCATGACAGTAGATTATTGTACAGACTATATGAGGTATCGCCACTGGTATAAATGATTGGTATTAGTCTAAGACAATATGTAATCAGCAATTAGCGTTATTTGGCTTAAACACTGTGATAAATATACTCCTTCTAATCCAAGTTCTCTCACTGTTTGTACTCTTAAAATTGGGACTTTGATCTCATCCCCTTTTTTTAGGATGCCCATCATAACATTACAATTATATCTCTTTTCGTAATAGTACCATTTTCTGTAATATTCTTTAATCCACCAGTCTGCTTATATAACAAGGTATAATATTTTCTTTAGGAAACGCTTGCTTTTATCCTCTCAAGGCAGAAATAAACTTTGCCTACACTGTGTACTTAATAACTGAAAGAGAACCATATCAGTCAGGTACATACATGGTCTTAAGGGTTCCTTGAAATCAAGGTTATTTTATTTCACTGCCATACAGATTTACGTTCTTTTCATGTTCATCTTAACCCTTAAAGATTATAGTGATTTACTGACCAATCTGTTCTTCCACGGATAACATAATTTTCAAGTACAGATCATGCCATACTTCCGCATACCATTAAGTGTCATATCCACTTAACAGCCAACAAGTGTAATCTTTCCATACCTAATCACATATAGCTGTTATCTAAAAGAAGTATGTCAGTATATACTCCTTAGTTTCTGTCTAATATGGTATCTATAAAATGAACATTTCTTGTGTCATCTGAATCATGAGATCTGTCCACTCAATACACCTATTGTCTTCCATGCTATTCAATTTGGAGATCACCAATGTATATTTAAGATATGTATTAAATGTATAATTGTCTTCTTTACCTGACAGTCTTTACAATTGCCTAATATGCCTCTCTTCTTGGCTCCAAAGGGTACCGAACCTAGAAAAGAGAGATTGAAAGGGTTAATACACAGGCACAAGCACTAATATAGAACCTACGCGTCCTCCCCCATCAGCATGATCTCTGGGGAAGCAGACGCAATACGTGCGCATCAGTGGCAGGTCAGCTGAGACTGTTCCTTGAAGATGACGTCACACGCTATCGGGTGGAAGCATGTTTGAACAGCTCCACACATATATCAGAAGATGATGTAGACGTCCTCTCATTGTTGTAATCAAGGTAAGTGGATATATAGTGGGACTAGTCCCAGTCATTGTAGGGTAGATTAGATTTCCTGGTAGAATTAGGGGGTAAGTAGTGGGTCCATACTGCCACTACACCAGCATTAGCTAGGGCCACAGCATGTTAATATTTTTGTGTCCCCCTATATTATCCACTTTACCAGTCATATACTCATGTTGTGCTTCACTACTGCCTACTGCCTCTTGCTGTCTTGTACCAATTAAGATTGGTTTAAAGCAGCTCTATTAGAACGTAGACATTCTGATAGATACTATTCTGAAACCCCTTCTTTTCATTTATACTGATAAAACTGTATTCATGCACTAGATATATACTATTGAAAATGTATGCCAATCTGGGATGAACCAATAGTGTTTCCAATTATCCATTGACCATATCCTAAAATATACTAATACCTGTATACTGTATCAACTCATTTGGATTGAATTAATTTGTGAAGAAAACACTCTTAATAAACTGTTGGCCACTAGAGGCCCACTTACAATACTTATCATAGTGCATGATTGAGGAAGTCAGACTGACACTCTGACACAGGTATTTATCACAGTGTTTAAGCCAAATAATGCTTATTGCTGTGTCTTAAACTTATACCAATCATTCATACCAGCGGCGATACCTCATATAGTGAGTCACAATGATTTTTTGGATACATTTGACCCTGTCAGCCACCTATACAGCTGTGTCTGTACAAGAATCAACTGTCAAGCTTAATAGGCAGAGGTCCATACCTGTAATTACAACTTAACTTATCCTGTATGAGGAAACATTTTTCACTACTCATGAAAGTAGATGATTAACAGAGACTGCAATTTTGGGACAGTCCTTGTTCTTATCATTTTTTATTTTTATACAACCGTATTTTATCCATATGTGTTTTATTATTAATGTGAATTAAAAGTTATATTTTACTATGTCCTATTTGTGGGTCACTGGTTCTTTACCCATACTTTGGATGCTAGATAGGGTCTTGCTGAGGTCAGACTTAAAGGTGTATTTTGTATCTCTTTTTTCAATATTTTACATATGCAGCTTTGAAATGTCTCCAGAGAAAAGTCCACAGTCCTCCTGTAGATCTTAGCCCATGTGCCAAGTAGTGGAGCCCCAAAAATGTTGGAATCACTCCCCTGCGTCCAGTGGGAGGATGGGGTGTTGAGGTTGAGGAAATCCCCAAGCAGGTGCTAAGAATTAGTGGATTAAATGCTCCACATATCAGCCACTGCAATACTGTGTAATAATATGGAGGTTGTTCATATGCAGTGAGTGCTTGTTGAAAAACAGCATGTAATGGAAAAAAATCTAAATAAAAATAGAATAAAAAGTATACAAAAGTGAAAAATACTGTTAAATCACTTAGAATGAGTACTAAAAAAACAAAAACAAAAAATATTTTTTAATACATAAAAAAATTATATATATATAGTCAATGGCACAAAATAATAATAACCAAACATGTTTTTTTATTAGAAACTAGGGCTTTCACAATGGTATATAATAAATGCAAAATATAGGAAAAAGTCACCCTTCTTCCTGCTGCAGTATAGGATCCTATGAGCCGATTAATTTTAATACCGAACATCACTTTCCCTTTTATTATGAGTACAGTAGTGTGTGTGTATATTTGCATTTACAGTGCTACAGATTGGTCTTTAATCCCCTTGCAGGTCCTCTCTAGTACCCGTTGTCTTTTTGGCTCCATTTGCGGGTTACGGGGTTGAACGCCAGTAAATTCATTGCAATTTAAAAAAAAAAAAATCGGATTTATCCCACAAGTCGTTGACAGGTTGCGTTACGGGGCCAATTTAATAGTCTTACGGGCTATGGTTTTACACTTGGAGGGAATTTAATAGGGCTGACAGTCTCTTTTTTCAGACTCAGCGATCTGGGAGATACAACCAATAAAATGGTGTAGCTGTTTCACTCATTCAGACCTGTCTGTTTTTTGTGACCTGGCAGTTCGCCAGTGTTCTTCTACTTAAATATAAGAGTAGTTGTCAATCTTTCCATTTGACAGATCTGAGAATTTATTTCAATTATACTATTTAGTATTTTCAATTAATTTGACTGAGGCTATAAAGTTTGCAATTTAAAGGTATATCTAAGAGTCATGTTCAGGAGGGCCCACTGAACTTTTGGGGATTGTTGAAATATTGGGGGGGGAGGGCATGAATTAACATGAACTGGTACTGTCCTGTTGGCATGAGGTAGTCAATATTGCCTGGGGTATGATTGTAATGTTAAGTATGAGAATCCCCATAACATGTTAAGTTTCAAAATGCTGCATTTTCCCAAGTGAGTTTATTAAAATGTATTGCTGGGTTCTCTGGGGAAAGACAGATCCAGTTATGGGGTTATCTGATTGTGAGGTAGAACATTTCCAGCAGTTTAAGTGTTGGCCCTATACAGGAAGGTAGGGGGAGATGCACAATATCACCCCTGACAATTTGGTCTCTCCCTGCCAGAGGAGAGACTAACATGACACAGACTTGTCAATTATATCTTCCTAAGTAACTGGAGATCAAAGGGCCTAACAGTTTAGGGAAAGTTGACAGAGAAAGGGGGGAAAGGTTATTAGCAGATACCCACTGCCAAGTAAAGAATGGCAAGAAAGAAGACTCTTTTATCATTTATAGGGGTGGGGGAAAAGGAGAGCTAAGAGAATATTTTTGTTTGTGACCGTGATAAATATGACTTGTCCTTCCTAATAAGGGTGTTTAGTCTGAATACACAAACATTAAGTGTATTATTCATATTGGGGAAGGGATAACCCTATATATTGGGGTTATTGATGCTGTCTCTGACTAGAGTTGCAGTGACTCTGCAGTCCTGCTATCTTGGTTCTTGTGGTTCCTTGGTCCTGTGTGGTGATTAAATACTGATCTGGGTGTATCCCTGCTTTCAAGGGTATCTACATTAACCCACACAAGCCGCTGGGTGAGTCAAAACCAGGTTCTTGCCGAGCCAAATTAAAGTAGTGGTTGTGACACTAAGTTTCCCTGTTTTTATCTTTTTCTAATCTAACACATACTGCTCATATAAGAAACCCTTATTATATTGAGTCATTCTATACACATGCAGATTTATTTTATTTTAAAAAATGCTTTATACACCCTTAGAGCTGCTTACATAGGCTCCTGGTACCTACCAATAGAAACATTGCATTTGGGTATGTTTTTAACCCTCAAGCCAACAGCAGCACAATGCAGAAATCCACAGAGCAATACCTAGGCTTATATTCTGAAATCTACCCTCTAGAACTGCCATCAAAGCAAACCTCTTTGAAACATGTAAAGAAAAATGTATAATTTTGTAGCTAATAAATTGGATGAACATGGCCCTAAACAGTACAGTGCAGCTATCTTAGGATATCAAACACTATGCCATTTCCAGCACAAAATCTTTCCAATGTATCATATCTCGAATTGTTTTGGATATAAGATAATTGTTAATTTGTTACTCTGTCTTATGCATATTAAAATTGAGCTACATTATATAAAATTGGATGAAAGATTCCAGAACAAAAATCACATGGCTCCTTTAAATCTTTAAAATGTCAAGCAATCTCAGTACTGACACTAATTCTTCACATAATATTATAATAACTATTTATTACTTGTGACCAGAAAATGCTTGTCAAGTAGCAACAAATGTCTTTATTCAAAGGAGGTAGTATGCTCTTAACAGTGGCGGAGAGGAGATTTTGTTTGGCTCCTACACCCATGATATACACAATAATATTTTAGTGGTTGTAGTATTATATATTCCATTATAAAACCATTAAACATATTGTCAGAACTTTTGATGAATACAATCCAATTTTATATGGGTATTATAATCTAATATATAATTATCCTATTATTAATCTTTCTTTTATAACCAATGTACTAATATTATTATGTGCTATATACATATATGCATGCAATTTCATTGTGGAATATATCTGTAAAATATATATTTTTCACAGGTTCTCACTGAAGGGAATTTCTTAAAGAGTCCTTTTGATCTATAGAGAAAAATACCTAGAGAATTTCTGAGCTAATTAAAAGATAAGGTTTAAAACAGAATACTCCTTTAAATTCCCATACATATACAGATTTTACGTCTGCAAAGATTAGTTATCAAGACAATAAATTTCTCCTGTGTATAAATAGAGAGACACTTTTTATTGGCCATGTCTGGGTTATAATTTAGTTTATAGCTTGTTAATGGCAAAGTTCATTAGTGAGTTTATGGAAATTCCAAGTATAATTTGAAGGTCCAAGAGCCCCATCTTGTGGTTCAAGGAATATTTAAATATGTGATGACATCATAAGAACATTTGATTGGACAAACACATGTCCTGATTGGAATTTGTGATAGGCAAATTAAGTTGGGAGTATAATTGAGGAAATCTAGCTGACAAAGGAGACTAAGAGGATATAGCTGGAGAACAAATTGGAGGGAGAGCTAAAGAGAAACATACATATCCACGCATCTCTCAACAGACAGTTTCCTGGACAGACACATAGATACACTTTGGTAAACTCTTAAAAGGAATATTTTAAAACTATTGGGATATTTCCCAAACACATATAAATCTTAAATATGTATTTCACAAACAGATTTAGACAACTCACTAAGAAAAGAGTTTACACTCACATATCAAGAACTTCTCAAAAGATCCAGAATTCCAATCATATGAAAAAAAAAAAAAAAAGAACGAGGTATGATCTAAAGTATAACATTTCTTTATATGTTATTTCTTTTTCATTATAATCATTTAAATATTGTATTAATATAATATAGAATAAATTGCTATGTCAATATTATATGATATATACAATATATCACTGTAACGTATGAATTATAAGTCGACATATAATTTGTAAGTTTATTTTATAAATCTTAAATATCAGCTTTTATAGTGATTTAATATATCCAATAATTAATTGTAATGAAAAATATGTTCTCTTAGAGACAACATCCTAATTAGAGATAATACTATAATTCAACTATAAAATCATAAGATAAGAAAAGTGTATGATAGCTTAATAAATAGATATGTGTAACATACCAAAATAATTAAAACCATCCCTGATGTCATAATTTACCATATTTAATTATAGTAAGCATATTGGGCATGTCTTATTATATGATTGTGTGGATAATGTCATAATAACAACAATTTATAATTGATGTACCTTCATACATCTGTTACAATTGTTATATCAACTTGTTATTAAAATATACTGTATTATTATTTTTATTCCTTTATAATAAATGTATTCTCACAAAATACAGTTCTGTTTATTTCATGAGGCCAATGCTCTTAATATATTGTGTAATAAGTATTGAGAAATTAGTCAAAATTGGCAAATCTGTGAAATATTTACATTTTCCATTAATATTAATAAAGGTTATTGATATTAATATTATCACCATATAAATTGCCAAAACCCACAATATATTGTTATGGAAGCACATGCTTGAGATATTACACTGGACATATTATTTTAAGAGGTAAATTGTTTTTATATTTACTAGAATTATGCTTAGTGAAATTTAATTGAACTAAAATCATTTATAGTTTCTTTTTAAATTTCCAAGATGGCCAACAGAGCCACGCCTAATCATAGCCTACTATCTTATTTGCAATTAATCTCATACATTGTTTTTGATATAAATATATTAGATTAGTTGATATTTGTTATGATCAGTAAATATTATTTTATAGAGAGGAATATGTGTCTATAAATTGATTCTGAACTCAAAATGTATTATTCTAGGTATTTAGAAAATATATGTCGTTTAATAATCCCAACAATATTGTGCAGAGTCATATAAAGCATTTATGTGAGTCACAGACTCTGCAAAGCTCTATTCCTTCAGGTGAACAGCAGGGGTTAACTTTCCTGCACAGTTGATTAACTGCACCCAGGCAGATATAATTTAAGACTGGTGGTGTATGGGAGGGGCTACTTATGGACTGATTGTTTGCAGTTTGTTTGAGTTGGAGAAAGAAACAAAAAGTGCAACAGCAGCCAACAATTTAGGAGTTGAGCAGGAATCTGAAGAAATATACCGGCCAGTGATTTTTAAAATGATTGTACTATTTGTTTTGCTCCACTCAGATTTAGCGAGATGAGAGCTGGTTAGTGAGGAAACTGTTTAACAGTTATGGAAGTGCTTTATTGAAAGCAATGCTAATTACATTTTTTGATTTGTTTTGGTTTCTTTTTTTGGATTGTTTGCTAAAAAATTTCTGCAAAACTTGGGAAAGTATTACAGCCACTTGTACTGTGTTCCTCCATCTAGGGGACTGAAACATTGGTACAAACCCAAAAAAGACGGTTAACATGGTACATGTGGTGTTATAAGTTTAAGATGGAGGAACTGGTGGAAGCCCTGGTACAAGCCACTGCAATCAAGCAAGAGACTAGATTAGCAAGCACCCAGTGAGACCAGCTCAATTGCTTTTGGCCCAGGGGAAGCACCTGATGCCCACAAAAACTACCGTGACTTCAGAGACCAGTGGCAGAATTAAAGTGAATCTTTTCCTACAGAAAATGACTAGTGAAGATGATGTGGAAGCATACTTCCAGACCTTTGAAAGAATTGTCACCAAGGAAGCTTGGTCCCAAAGTCACTGTGCCTGACGTGGTGAAAACCTACATGGATGCACTACAGGCAATTAATTATGCTGCTCTGAAAGCAGATATTCTGTTAAAAATGGAATTACTATAGATGTCAAAACAGAGATTTCACTAATAAAAGTTTTTGGACAGTAAGACCCCTCATTCACATCTAGCAAAATAATGTCTATGTCCTGAAAATAATGGACCAGGGATAATTATTAAACAGCTGTTGATAGATCAGTATTTAAGAAATCTTCCTTAAGGCTTATGAGAATTGTGGGACAAAATTAACCAGAGACCCCAGTTGAGTTTGTTACACTGAAAGAAATATACCATGGTTCTCAATAAACTCTCACATGGCCCAAGAACAGTTTAAGATCCTGAAGGCTCACATCAATACCTGGTTTGGAAAGCCTGGACTGAGACAAGAAAATGAGAATTCAGAAAATACACCAGAAAGACTATTTGTTGGAAACCTAAAGCACAGACAGAACCCCCCAGTGAGCAATGTCAAGTGCTTCCAGTGTGGAGAACTGTGGTATATCGTAGCCCTCTTGTCTGAAAAGGAAAGAATCAATGCAATGTAACTCTTTTCTCTGGCAAATCATAAAACCTGGTGAAATAATAGATTTACCTTACTTGCTCTTTGCTATCAAGCCTCTCCTAGATTTTCTCCTTTTCAACTTCTCTGTGGCCATCATCCAAAAGGGATTATGGACATACTAGGAAAAGAGTTGGAAAAGCAAGTAGTGCCAGGTTAAAAATTGTGGAGTATGTGAAAAATATGAGAGGAATTTCCCAAATTGCCCCACTGGTACAAGATCATATGGAGAAAGTTCTGAGACACAGGCAAACCATTATTAGTAAATAAAAAAAAAAAGGAAGTTTCAGCCTGGAGACAGAGTGCAAGTGCTAGTACCTACAGTTGAAAGCAAACTTCTGGCCCGATGGCAAGGTCCCTACAATATTATTGCGGCTGTAGAAAAAGAGAATTATAAAGTGAAGCAACCGGAGCAGCTGAGACCAGAGCAGATCTACCACATAAACCTGCTAAAACAATGGAGATTGTTAGATGTAGATTTGGCTAAATGGTCAGAAGATAACAGCAGAAGTTTGCTGTGTAGAATCATTGGAGTCAGGACAAATAAAAAAAACATGCATTTCACATATTGACACCTGGACAAACAGAAAAAAGATATACTGTAAGATGTTGTGACAAAATAAGCATGTTTTCCTTACATTGCCAGATCGTAATACTGCCATTTGCCATGGTATTATTACTAAACCAGGTGTGTTAGGAGTTAAACCCTATTTCATAACTGATTTTAAATGGCTAGAGATAAGGCAGATAGTAAAGAAAATGATGGAAAGTGAATGGTGCAGTCCTATTGTGATGGTTTCAAGATCTGGTGGGACTGTTAGATTATGCAGTGACTTTCACAAACTAAATTCATTGTGAAACTTTAATACTTATTCCATCCAATGACTAGCTTGGAAAGGCAAGTCTTTGATCTTTCAGGCCTGCAAGAGTTACGATCGCTAATATCGCAAATCGCTATTCAATTGCTACAATTCCTCAAGGCAGCAAAAGTATTAAAACTCAAAAACAGCAAATGTCGGCCAAGATCTTACAGGTTCCGAATGGGACCCGCAAAGGGTTTACAATAAGAACACACCAATGTACTTTAAAATATGGGGAAAGCAATGGAAGGCATTATAATTCATTGCACAACCATTCCCAATTAATAAATAGGCCTTAAAAAAAACTGCCTGCCATATTATCACTTTCTCACTCACAGAGGTTCTAATGTGGACAATAAAAATACAAAGATCATCTTATACAGATACATCTCACTCAACAGATCTACATTGGGCAAACAAATAGTGTCCAAATTACACAGCCACATCACATACATCAAGTATCAGGAAAACAAAAAAATACCAAAACCATTATGGGTTACAAATAGTACTGCCAAAGGCTTTTCCAAACACTTAGGAGTGCCCTAGCAGCCATTAACAATATAGTAAACCATGTAAAAACAATACAAAAGCAGGGAAGTTCATTAGATTATCATGAACAAGATTCCCATTGGCACATTTGTGCACATAAAAAGAAAATCTGTCTTGTTCCTCAAGTGAAATTCATCATATAAATGGGAACATCATATGCCTGTGGTTCACAAACCTATCCTCCAGACTCACCAGACAGGCCAGATTTTATATTTAACTGTGTGAACACAGGAGACAAAATCAGAGGCTCCTGTTGAATACTAATTGCCTCACCTGTGTTCACATACTATTAAACTGAAAACCGTACCTGTCTAGGGAGCCATGAGGCTTAGTTTTGGAAACACTGTCAGATACATTGCCAAAAAACAGCTGACACAGCATTTAAAGAGATAGCACACTTACATAAAAAAATGTAAAGGACTTAATAATGGGAGATATCACCACTTAGCAGTCACAGTGGGACAAAAAAGCAATGAAATATATCAAAATGACATAAATAAGTAATGAAATACATGAAAGGCCATGTTGAGGCCTGCCCAACCAATAAAACAAAAAGGAAAATATAAACTACAAAAAAATCAGATAAATTCTGAACAAAGAAATAAACTGATACTGTTGTCATTAACATATCTAGTTTACCCTGCATCACAAAGTGAGTGTGATCAATACATGGAGCATAACTTAAATTAGTTGTAAGGCCAAATAAGTCTCAAATACACAAGTGAGCAATTCCAAACCTGAAATCTACCTGGATATTAACAGGTGCTGTAATCAACAATATATAGAACCCCAGCACCAACAAGGCATTAGCAAGTCTGACCTATCATGGATTGCTGCCATGTGATAGATGTGTATATGCATGTGAAGAGACTGTCCCATAGAAACTATGAATGTTTGTGGAGAATGGGGCAGAGTGGAGACCCTGATACAAGGTGTGCAATTGAGGAGATGCAGAGAGGCACTGCTGGGAGTGAATGTGGGTGAGAGTACTAGTGTGATCCATGCTGGTCCAAAGGATATGCATAGTATAATGGTGGGGGATCAGGTAAGGGAGAGAGCATTAGTGGCACAGGGAAAGGGGGATATATCGGCACCTGCAAACAGGGAGGAATAAATTGATGTGGGGAATCAGCTTTTGGTGGGTCCAGAACCAAATAACCCGGTTGTTAAGGAATTGGGTGGTGCTCATAACGAACTTAGTGCCCTTGAAGTGCTGGCTCTTGCACAGCAACATCCACAGGGGGCTGAGCAGGCCCAGGAGCCTGTAAGGAGGGTCCGGGCATCCAAAGTATATAGGGAGAGAGTCACATTAGAGGGGTTAACTGATGGGGAAGTGTATGAGCATTTTTAGCTAACCGTGCCAGTCTTGAAGAGCTCTATGCATTCCTGAGGGAAGTCCTTGAGCCTGCTTCACGGACCAATAGAGCTATCCCTGGAATGACACGGATGTTAGCCACAATACACTTCCCTGCATCTTGTAGATTCCAGACCACTGTTAGTATAGTAGGAAGAATGTCTCAGGCAAGCTTATCCACTCTCGTGACGATCCCTGTGGAAGCTGGCGCGAAATGCGTGCGTCGGATCCAAGCTGCGTGCCTCCCGATGATGACGTCACTCCTTAGGGAGTAACCGATCTGCACTGTAGTGTTTGTACCTCTCTTATGGTATTCACCTATTATTCATTGGAGAGTAGGTAAGTGCACCAGTGGTGTGAATAGTCCCAGATAGGGAGTATAGATTAGCTTTTTATAGGCAGGTTATTGGGTAAATAGTGGGCCCTTATCTGCCTAATCCACTATTTGTATGTAAATAGGGCCACAGTGGTACATTATTTCATCATACTTCCTACTCTTCAATGAAATTGGTTGAGACACATTATTGATTATTTTGTGTGGTTTATCTATAACTTTGCATATTGAATATATCTATTATAGGTATTTGGACCTTATATTTAGCACACTTAGATTTATATATTATTCATTATGTATACAATTGAGGTTGGCATAGGACACTACTTTGTGCTATTTGGGAGACGCGCAGCGTCACGTTTTTAATTATACTATTTTATATATTTAATAAAAGTTATATTTTATACTATATGGGTTTGAGTTATGACTTTTGTGTGTAGATATCTGTATGGATGTTCCTTTGGTGGAGGTGGCTGTCTTGGGAATTAAAGGTGTACTCTTTCTTCTCTTTTTTATATTTATCAACATACCTGCATCTGTTCGAAGATGCTCACATACCATGTGCACTATGCGTCATAATATGTTATTTGTATGTTTCTTGCAGATCACAAAGATATGTCACATTCCTCACGGTCAGAACAAGGCATGATGATAAGCATTCCGTCATTCCATGCTCATGCTAATGTCACATTGCATCATGTATGTGCATATCTTCTAATCATTAATATGTTGTATCTAGTGTGATATTTGATTCTCATTACTGATTAGCTTATATATGTAAAGCTTTAATTGCAGAATACAAGGTAGGTATCATGGGACATCTGTCACATGATGTTCATTGCATATCCACAGCAAGTGTATGCTCACATACTCTACATAGATTTATATGTACCTATTGCTTTAGACATTCTATGCTCTCCTCTACTTGGACTGTTGTGAAGCCTGCATCATACTTCCTTCCAGATCTCTTCTTCAGTGTTGACATGATACTCCCTGTACATATGGGGAAGAGTAACTCTAGGCTTGGAACATAACTGTTAATGAGGTTACATTAATCTTCAGTTTTGCATACGGAACAACAGATAATAGAGATGCTCATTCAAAGAACACCATTCCCGTCAATTTGCCCAGTTTCTTGTAAGTGAATCTCTCAAATAAGTTAGAACAGACTGATATGGTACTGGGCAGGTCCCCATCTGAGTGTCCAAAGTTAAGCATGGAGCGGCTGCTCTCATAGCAGATTATCATTGCCAGAGAACTTACCTATTGGCTTATACCACTCACTCATTCACTCAATTATACTTCTGAAGTTGCAAAGGAGTGTTTGTTGGACACATAAGCCTACATTTTACTTCTCCCCATAAGTATATCTCCTTATTCTGTATTATTGTTGTCTTTGCTTATTGAATGCTATAGTTGTCTTGAAATATGTAATAATATATTGTAAATGATATTGTCTCATGTTGGATGATACACTGTAAATCCCCCTCAACTCATCATCCATATATATGCCATTCCCCCTGCCTGCATTCTGTTCCTATATCCCTATTTCCCCTTTTTTACTAGAACTCTGTAGCCTACCCACCTCCACCATGATAGTTTGCATACCTGTGATAATTTGGCACTGTGTGACTTTGTTGCTATGCTTATGTTATGTTTTTTGCTAAGATTAAATATTATTTATCAGCTATGTTGTTTGTGTTTGCCTCGCTAATGTTGATACCATAGCATTTCTGTAACACCAATTAAAGGACCATGAAAGTCAACATCTGAGCTCTGCACCATCAATTAGGGGTATAAAAATAATATACACAATGTGTATGCATTATTGAATTATTATTAACTGTGTGTACAGATATTTTATTCTACACACACAGAAACATTAGACAAATAGACATACTGACATATGCTCTAATATATAACATTATTACATATCTCCATCTTTTAAGAAACACAAATATCATACATAGCTGTGGCTGGAACTCAGGAACATTACCTTCACCATCAGCTGCACTAGTGACAGAGCTATTACCTCAAGCGTACATTACCACAGGATGGGAATATTGAAGGAAGATCTATGTACAAAACACAAATTATTGTTTCAATGATTAATCTGGAGGTTTACAATCATGGTAGAGTACAAACACACTGAAACAGTACTAACAGTATGAAAATGTCATACTTTATTAGATACACAGAGAACATATTTATCTGTGCATTATTATAATGGGTGTGGTGAGCGCAATACAAAGCAGGGCAAGAGGCTTTTTTGGGGAAAAGGGGGATATCTAAAGGAGGTAATATCAGAATATAGAATAATCATGATGCATAGCACCTACCAGGGTCATATGTGGTCACTACAACACTGCAACTGGAATCCAATGAAAAAAAGGACCATCAGCAATCCCTCCATTTAATCGCAGTAACCAGTAATGTGCATAGCACTTACTTTTCGTCATCATCTGCTCAATTAAACAGATGCAAAAAATCATGGATAATGGCATACAAGAAAAACCCAAAATGGATGAGCAGAATCTGTGAAACGGAAAGAGGAGGTTGAGGAACATGCTTTCATGGTTGTGAGATTGGGCTATTAAGACCTACAGAGGAACAAGATCAATCAATCAGAACATTATTTTGATTGCCATTGAGATGAGGTGTTAAAGTCAATCCACATTGAACATCAATTGCAGAAATATTAACATAACTATACTTGTACACAGCCAATAGTATGTCCAAATTAAAACAAAATAATATTCCTTAAGGAGTGTGGATGAGGAGGAGTGGTTCTCAATCCTCTCCTCAGGACCCATCAGACAGACCATGATTTAGGTGAAACTCTGTAACCAAAGGTGGGGCAACTAGTATTCAACAGGTGGTGGAGCTTAATTGTTTCCCCTGTGTATTCACACACTGTTTCACCTAAATCATGGTCTGTCTGGTGGGTCCTGAGAAGAGGATTGACAACCATTGACATAGGGGACATTATCAACTACTTCCTCTTTTGGGGCACTGGCCCCCCAACCTTCCGTGCCGCAACGCTTCTTCCCTAGATTGAGGGGTGCATCCACCTGGGGTGGCTGTGTAGCAGCTGACGTTGCCAGGTGAGATGAGGAGGCCACATGCCTCCTGGGTACTGAAATGAGAGGACAATAGTATTTGAGCATTGATTCTCTAAACATTTGTTTGCTGTGTGTTTCCATATCCCTGACATCATGGTCACTTGTATTTGGCTGTCATGTTGTTTTATACAGATGAACATTGACCTGTATCATGAGCATTGTGGATCATGACTCATATCTTTCCTGTTATTTGACTGCAACTGCAGCAAAGGGCTGCTAGATGGTGCTGCCGCGATAGCATTCAACTGTGCACAATGTTTTTAGCTTACACCATAACCCAAACCCCTTGACCCTCACCCTAACCCACTAAAACAGCAGTAAAATCTAATGACCAGTAAAATGCAGCTGCTCACTGTGGCTGCTGCTCACTGTGACTGGTCAGATAACAGCAAAGGTCCCATAACTCATATCAATATATGTAATGCTCCTGCGGTGTGCCTTCTACAGTTCATTAGGACACATGCTCATCTGAATCTTCTGTGCAGTGTGTGTTACTGACCAATTCTCATCAATGGTTGTTAATATGCAGATGAGACATGGTCCAGGTTAGGCTAGTACATGACACGCATATGCAGTCCTTCAGAGTCTGTATCCACATATGCTGCTGTGTGCACACCCATACATGTACTCCCTTTTGGTTGTAAAATCAGTCTTGATCTATTTGGCAACGGCTATTCAGAATTAGTTTTAACTGCAGGTATTGGACAGACATTTAATTGATCACAATTATGATAATGATATGTTTGCTTCATGGATGTACATGGTTATTGCTGCACCATATATCTTTAGTCATAACCAGAGAGCTTACAGTGCTATTTTATGTCAGTTATTAATGTGTGTGGGGTTCATGTGTGTGCATATGAGGGTGTGATGGTGTATATGATGCTCAAATTGCAGGGTTGTCTGAAACCCTGTGTCCAGCTGTCCTGGAAGGTGCAATACTGCCGTTGGCTCGATCCACTCCTTCATAGTCTGCTCCCATCTGCAGTATGTAATGTTGGCTGGTGGTCCACTGCTGGATGCACGGGCTGCTCTGGCCTCCGCTGCCATCATCCTCTTGACCTTCATCCAGCTGTCATAATTTCTGTGTTTAACAGGCCTCACATCCCTAATTGTAACCCTTAATAACGCAACAGCTGAAGCAACCTCACACCAGGCATGTGTCTTCTGACTAGGCCTCACGTCCCTCCCACCATGTAGGATGCTATAGCGAGAATGGATTTCCCTGAGGAGGATGTCGATCTCCTCTGGGGTATAATTGGGGGCCTTGTACTTTGCCACAGTCTCTTGCCCTCTCAACTATGCCTGGGGTTCCTGGCCTCCCTGTACTATCCCTGGGGCTGGTCCCTCATCCCGACTACCCCGCCATCCTCTGCTCCTACTCCTTGTTTGTCTACATCTGGGGGCACATCGCTCTCCCCCTCCTGTGCTCCTACACCTCTACGACCCCTCCCTGATCTGTCTCCTCCTCTCACTCATGCTTCGCTCCATACCTCTACCTATCCTCCTCTCCTCCTTTGGTGTTTCCCACTCTCTCCTCACTTTCCCCCTCTCCTCACTCTCCTCCTCCTCCTACGGTGTTTATTTCTCTCTCACTCTCTCTAACACACTCTCTCACACACTCTCTTACTCATTCTCTCTCTCTATCACTCTCACTCTTTCTATCTCTCTCCCTATCTCTCTCTATCTCACTCAAAAACCCACCAACGCCTATACCAGTGTGTTGACTTTCTCAGCTACAGCATAGTCAAGGACTTTGGTTTTTGCAGCCTTTTAAACTTGTTTCCATGGGGTTGCTTAGCACTCTCCTGTTCCTATTAGTTAATTGGCCTGTGAGAGGATTGCTTGCTTTTTGCGTGCTTCATTGGATCGGATCCCCGGAAGCATTACATGTGAAACACAGGTTTATGGTCTCGAGGCTTCAATTGAAATGCCCTGTAATTGTAGCAAAGTTCAAGCCCGCTGATATACATCCTGTAGCCCTCAACTTGTGGCCTTGCAAATGAATGAGGCCCATATTCTTCTAAAACACGTATGGGCAACATATCTTTTAAATGCGGAAACAGTATTGGGAACCTGTAGGAAGGCAGGGCTCATAGTAAATCCTGTAAAATGTGTAAAAGGACTGAATAAAGCCAAGTATGTAATGCTAGTATCTAATCATGGCACACTAAATTGGTTGCAGCAGAACAATCAAATCTATCTATGTAAGTCTATCTATCTACCTATCTGTCACATGTATATTTAGAGTTAAGTAGCCATGTTAGTCCAGTGATTAATGGGCATTTAAATATATTTAAATATATATATATATATATATATATATATATATATATATATATATATATTATGATTGTTGTTGGTCAGTCGTTTCTGACTCTCTATAACCCTATGGACCACAGCCCACCAGGCACATCTTGTGTGTGGGTGTGCTTATCAATAATGTTTTCATGGCAAAGACACTGGAGTGGATTGCCAGTTCCTTCTCCAGTGGACCATGATTTGTCTGACCTCTCTGTTATGACCTGCCCATCTTGTGTGACCCTACATGGTATAGCTCACAGCTTCATTGAGGTACACAAGTGCCCACTGTCCCCTGTGATGGCCATCTCTTCCCCCACAGTACTGGATACCCTAGAACCAAGTACCTTGTAACTGTGCAATATAAAATGCAATCAATCCATGTGAGATGTCAGTAATTGTATAATGGATTATATATAAATATCAGTAGTACTCCACTGATTCTACTCATATCCTGTTGCTGTATTAACCACAGATACAGTAGATCTATAGGATCACGTACTTGAGATGAGCATAGTGTAGTAATCTGATGAATTAATATCTACAATCAAAGCCCGATTTATGTAAAAAGAGAGTATATCTCATCATATGGAAGGTCACAGACATAATTAATAAGCTATGTAGACTTCTTTATTATCCTCTCATGTATCGATGTTACTCCCTCATAGTATCTCTTTGATTAGAAAAAAACTATCTTCAGAGAAAAACAATGAAGTTGGTGTTCTCATTCAGACCCCTCAGTTTGATGGTATCCAACATCATGATCCACCTTTCTTTTTAACAAGAGGATTGATGCAACATATAACAACAAATCTAGAGGTGTCTCAATTTTTATTAATAACAGGTTAAATATCCAAGAAGAGTATTCTAAGACTGACCCTCAAGGGAGATATATTATTTGGACAGGGGCTATAAATGGTAGAATAATAACACCGGTAAACCTATAACTGCCAAATAAAAATCAGATATCGTATCTTAGAAAATTCTTGAAAGATTTCCAAAAAGTATGGAACGGATATGTTTATAATTGTTTATAATTGTGGATACTTTAATATGGTCCAAGATCCAGCAAAGGACAGAGTGGGTATATTAAAATAAAAACAGAATCTCAAGTAGTTAAGGCTTCCAACGAGTTTTCAAGAACAATTAATAACCTTGATTTATTGGATTCATGGAGATTGGTACACCAGTTTGAGAAGGTTTATACTTTCTTCTCTGGCCGGTTTGGTTCATACTCCAGACTTGATTATGTTTTTGTTGATCACCTTTAAGATTGGTCAAAAAAATTAAAATGAATACCACTGTATGGTCAGAACATTCAATGCTTAGTTTGAAGATAAATTAATTTATAGATGTGCGAATGAGGAAAAACTGGCGAATATATCCATCACTATTTAAAGATCAGAACTTTGTCACAAAATTAAAAGAGGACATAACTCCTTTTTTTTGTGAAAATAGAAAATTGGTGTATTCTCCTTCAGTCCTTTCGTGTACTTACAAGGCCTTTCCCCGAGGCCTGTTAATCTCCCGAGTAGCAGAGTTAAAAAAAATCAAGATGGAAATCCTTAAGGCTTTTATACATTG
Source organism: Discoglossus pictus (assembly GCA_027410445.1). Classification (NCBI taxonomy): domain Eukaryota; kingdom Metazoa; phylum Chordata; class Amphibia; order Anura; family Alytidae; genus Discoglossus; species Discoglossus pictus. The sequence goes on along the minus strand of CM050165.1, from coordinate 109,593,168 downwards.
ATTTAGAGAAACTTCAAGTTCAAAATAGGATCTTGCCAAACAAAGAGAACCAAAAATTAATTAACGTTTTAAATCTGCAGGCTTTTGGCCAATAAACAATAAGGGCCTCATTCTATTATCGGCCGTAAATCGGCCGCAAAGCTGCGATTCCTTGCGGGGCTCCCGTTACCTTGCAGTTCAATTATACGGCGCCGCAAGGCTATCCCCTTACGGCCAGCTGTATATCTTGCAATCGGCCGTAAGCTCCGAAATCTTTAAATGCAAAAATAAATTCAAGACGGCACTGTAAAGCTCTGTAAATGCTAGGGATCATAATGGGGAACATGAGGATTAATAGCAACCTCCTCTCAAGCTTGCACATCAGCCCAAATCCGAGATTACATTAACTGTTTATTTTCCGGCAGCAGCATGGGCGGGTCTGAGGTGCTCCAAGCCCTCTGGACTTTTTACATGGATATGTGACATAAATTTAAATAAAAATTATTTACGGATTTTAGTGTAGGGGAATGTTGTGCTATTAATGCTAACACCTGCAATCACTTTATAGTCTCATCAGAGTGCAGGATGGCTTTATTATCGCTTTATAATGTGCTTAATTGTGTGACTGCGGGACCTTTTTGCTGCAAGTAAGCTGCGGCTCGGTTTTAGCCTTGCAGAGAGGGTTCCCGGAGCAATTGAATAGCAACCAGGATTTTCTTGCGGCCCTTTAAGATCAAAGTCTTTCCTCCGGCGCGTGCGGCCGCAAGGGATAGCAAGGCGCCTGCCGGAATCCCCGGCCGGAAGGGAATAGAATAGGCGAAAATAGCTTGCGGCCGGTCCTTACGGCCACGCATCTCCTATGGCCGATAATAGAATGAGGCCCTAAGAGTTTCGAGGTTAAAAGCCCTATCACTTATTTCCATCCGGACAAAATTGGTAAAATCTTCATGGATTTTTACAAAACTTTGTATAACCGGATATAGACGAGATCAAAAACTTAAAGTAAAATAAAATTACCCACAATATAATCTGAGGATTTAACAATATTGAATGAGGACTTCAGTAATGAAGTAACATTGGAAGTTATAAAAAAATAAAAAAATAAAATAAAGCACCAGGGTTAGATGGATATGACCAATTATACTACCGAATATTTTCTAAAGAGTTGTGTGACCATCTATATAATATGTACAATGAGATTTAAAAAATCAGGTAAATTAAGGTCAAAATTGTCCGAAGCCAAAATAATAAACATTTTAAAACAAGGCAAAAATCCAGAACATTGTACAAGTTATCGTCCATTATCTTTGATCAATATCGACATAAAGATATATGCCAAGATATTGGCAAATTGATTAAACCGTATGATCCCTAAGATAATCCACTTGAATCAATCAGGCTTTGTGAAAAAAGATGTCTAGTAGACATAATGTCGTTTGTGAAAAAGAAAGATCTACCAACACTGATCCTGTCACTCGATGCAGAGAAGGTCTTTAACAGGGTCAGTTGGGATTTCTTAGAGGCAGTTCTTGAGACAATCGGTATGGGTGAATTTGCATTCAAAACCATCAAAGCCCTCTATACTAACCCCACAGCTTTGATAACAGGGCCAGGTTTTGAATCCCAGAAGTTTAACATCAGTAATGGCACCCACCAAGATTGCCCCCTATCGCCCCTCCTATTTATCTTATTTATGGAGCCGCTCGCTGCTAACATAAGAGACAATGAGGATATTAAGGGGGAAATAAAGGAGGAATCGTATAAGATCATGCTTTTCGCCGACGACATACTGTTAACATTGACTAATCCTATGAGCTCATGTGCTAGTTTACACCAAATTCTAAATGAATTCCTATTTTAATATTTCTCAAAAACTGATATCATACATAGAAGAATGAATATGAAGCTGAATCGCTGCCATAAATATGTGTATCATCCCAAAACTAAGTTATCTGTTTAGATGTATTCCTGAAAGGATCCCCAATACCACTCTAAAGCTTATTCAATTCTTGTTAGATAAGTTCATATATATGGGCAAAAGATTGAGAATTAACAAGGGTGTATCTAGCAAAAATGTTTAAATGGGTGGTTTAGGTACGCCTCTAATAAAAGATATCCATGATAATATTGTAATCGCAAATGTGATTGTTTTGAACTTCCAACATAGCAAAACTATTTGGAAACAAATAGAAGAAAAATTCATGGGAGATTTATCAATTCAAACAATTATGTGGCTAACAAATATGGATGTAATACCACTTAAAAAATTACCAGGAGGGATGAGAGCCATGTTGAAATTTTGAAATAAGGTCAGACTTAAAAAAATTTTTTATACATATTCCTTTTTTTGGCTTCACACATAGAAATGTTTAGAACCAAAGGAATTCAGTCTAACCTGGCACAATGAAAAAATAAGGGGATGAGTATCATAGGTGATTTATATTCAGGGGGAGTTCTGTTGGACTTAGTTGAGTTACGAAACAAATTTGGCTTGAGTAAATTGATTGGCTAGATTATGAATCGTTAAAAAAGCTTTTGCTTCATTGGAGATTCAAAATAATCGATGAGGATAGAATGTCAAATTTGGAGACCCTTGTGATTAGAGGTGATGACTCCAAAATAATATCTAAATGTAGTAAAATGCTTTCTGATGTCTTTGCTTTTGAAAAATCAAGTGGCATAGTAGCCTGGGGAGAAGATTTAGGGTTGAAATTTGATGAATCTTCCTGAAATAAATCTTTTGGTTTGGGAAAAAAATCGTCTATTAATGCCACATACTTTGAGTTGTACTTCAAAATAACCCAGAGGTGGTATTTTACCCCTCAGATTATGGGGGAAATGAATCACCTGACAGGAGATCTATGCTGGAAAGAATGTGTTATGCAAGGCACGACTTTACATGTCTGGTGGGAGTGCAAAGGCATTAAGACCCTCTGGTCAAAATGCTTTTTCGAAATTTCAAAGATGGTGGGAAAAAAAATTCTGTACCACCCAAACTGCCCTCTTGCTCTTACACTTAAATCAACTTGCCCCTCAAGCACAATATTTAACTTCTCATATTTTCTTGATTGTGAAATATCTCTTAATAAAATATTGGAGACCTCATGGAATGAAGTAGTAAACACTATCAGTAACAACCGAGAATTGATGAGGGGGAGCTATATAATTAACCCAAAGAAAAATGGTTTGAGTGCCAATTGGCCGATTTTGGATCGGTATATATTGTCCTGCATAGCAAACAAATTCCTTCTAAAACACTGTAAACTTTATTAAGCAAAATTTTGTAATAGCACTTGCTTTGTTTGACAATAAAAAATATTGGAAAAAAAACTGTAATATTACATTTTAGTGCATAATGATTTCTGCAGCATGCAATGATAACTCAAGTTTTAAAAACTGTACTGGAACTCATTTTTTGCTTTTATCATTCTTTTTTCAAGATTTATTCTGCTTTTTTCAATTAACAAAACAATTATGTGTATACACATATGAGAACACATGTATCAAGCAGTGATAAAAAACTAAGCAGAAAGTAAGGGTAAATATCACAATTTCCTGTGTGTGTGTGTATGTATATATGTATATATATATATATATATATATATATATATATATATATATATATATATATATATTGGAGCTGCATATCAAAGAGCGCTGCAGTTTATCCCCCTTGATACATTGTTGTTTAGTCATTCATTCGTGTCTGACTCTCCGTGGCCCTATGGATTGCGGAATTCCAGGCACATCTTGTGTTTGGTTCTGCTCATCTATAAGGTTTTCATGATAAAGATATTGGAGTGGGTTGACAGTTCCTTCTCCATTGGACTGTGATTTTTCTGACTGCTATGACCTGCCCTTGGGTGACCCTTCATGGTATAGCTCACAGCTTCACTAAGGTACACAAGCCCCTTCACCACAACAAAATAGCGATCCAGAAGGGGCCTTGATACATTACTCCAATAGAAAACACAGGAAGCAGAGGAATTTATATGTTTTAACTCTGCTTAATTGCGATTATTCCCTCTTACCCTATCTTTCCCCACTCTTATCCAAAAAAATATAACCCATAAAAGATATATTTTTCAAAAGATAGAAATATATTCCTTTGTGTAGTGGTAACTATGCAGTAGCTTTCCAGTATTGGGAACATATCAAGAATGTCATATTATAAACATACATGAGATTATAATGAACTATAGTTACCTGTAATTAATCCTCATCACATCCCATTTAACTGCAATCTAGAGATAACAGATAACAATTGTAATAAATCATTCATATGTAACTAACAGGACAATGATTTAATATATGCAGTATTTTTTTCTTCATGCAGGTATTTACTTAGTCCAGTAAGAAAGACATCAGATGCTATTTATTTATTAACTAATGTGTTTTTCTACAAAGCATCCATCTGCTGCTACGAAAACAATTTGCCTCATTGAATGTGACTATAGAGACAGATAATGAGCTCCAGCATCTTGTGTTGATTGAAAGAGCAAGCCCTGGCATCTATGTATGTTTGATTAATTTGCTGTCTTTAAGTTTGACCTTTCATTATGTGAGGTATAAATTATTAACACTATTCCCTAGTCTCAAGGTGTTTAAAAGGGTATCCTGTTATCAAGCTTGTACATAATGTAGGATACTACACAACCATATTGTGCAAAAATGGCACTGTAGTTTTAGGTACTGTATAACATAATTAATGCAAATATGATATATGCAGCACACAATCCTTATTATATGCTATATAACATAAAATTATACAAACATCTTTGCAAATTATTCCATTAGTAAATATAGAATCACACATATAAAATGAAATATACAATTTAGATTTTAGTAGTTTTACTTGCATTGTAAAGTAAAGTAAAAAAAAAGAGAAATGTGGAATTAGAGACAAACAGAAAAAATAACATATAATAAAAAAGATAAATTTTAAAAACAAGTAAAATATATAAACTTAAAATATTCTGAACTCCTACTGGCCCTATCTGTGCACAATATTTCCACCCTCCTTCCACCTTTATGTCTTTTTATTGTTTTCTATGGCAGGACAGAGCAGTAGTTTGTAACAGAAACTAGTACTAGTTCATGCTGCCATAAGCCCTAAGCTATCCTAAGAACTTGCCCCCGCCCCCTGCATGCATTTATCAGCCACCACAACTTACTTTCCTTCATAATAATTGCTAGCATTAACAATACAATCAACATACTATATATAACTAACTCACACACCATGTTATTCTTGACTCCCACTCGCATCACATAAAATGCACAGAAATAGCAAAAGGTAAAAAATAAATTATTCATTCAAATCTGGTTAATGTGCTGATATTTTACAGTTGCAAAAAATGTTGTTGAAATAGGCATAAATGCTTTTAATACTGTGATATAAAAACATAAAGCAGATCAATTTTCTAACATACTGCAAGGTAAAAAACATATACAGAGCAAGTTAAATGCTACTGTACTCTATGCTTCGATTGAAAAGACTCCAGAAAATACCATGCCATATGGAAACTTGCACTCCTACAAATAAATAACACATTGACAACACTGTTAGAAGAATAATAGAATGAAAGTAACTCAATAAAGATATAACTCCATTATGTATTACCACATTTTCCTTTGATGTTTTCTCTATATTTTTTTAATGTCATCCATTAGGCCTCCTTGAATATATGTTACATGTAGTGTAAGCTGTCCTCCCATGTTTAGGCATTAAAAAATGTGGGCCCTGATTTAAGTTTTCCTTTCTTATTATCAACAGAATATGTATGTGAACCATATTGAACACTGAACACTATGTTGAAGCCATCATTCTTGGATAGGTTATAGCAATAGTTAGTAGACATTGCAAGTTATTTCTTTTTTTTTTTTATTAGCCCCTATTGCCCATGTTCTGCCGAACCCTAGAAAGGAATCTATCTCTATAATTTGATGCACTTCTGTCTTATCTTGTACAAATCCTTTATTATAGTCTATGTATGATCATCACTTTGTCTAGCAAATATCTGCTTCTTTCTTTCTCCATTTTCTAACTTTTATAGATCATTTGTTATAGAAATAAATTTTGCAGGATATAGTGATTTCATGCGGAGACAATGTAGCTTGGTTTAGGTTTCATCTCAGAGAGAATATATTATTTACGTCATTGTGACATATATGACATCACTACAGAGCGGATTGCATGAATGGGACCAGTCCCACTATACAGCAGGGGAGAACCCAAGTAAGACAGGCAGATGTTATGGAGTTGTGAGGCCCCTGGGCACATGTTGGTAGACAATGTCTGCTAGAATAAGGAAGTGTGTAACATTATTACATGTATAAGCTTTCTGTATGCTCATTATAAATGAAACACATGTAGTTTTTTATTTAAAATCTTCCTTCTTTAGATAATGTACTCATAGCTTCTTTTTTTCTACATATTAGAGCTCATCTGATTTGTGGTCAAGGGTTGTTTGTGATGTGGCAGCTAACAATACAGCTCATGTAAGCATATTAATATTTCTCAAATGTTTCCATCAACCTTCACTAGCACAACATATCACAAATTACAACATGAAAACTATCGTTCTCAATTTTTTACATTTCTATTAGTTTTTGATTGGAATTATAACGTGTTGCACAAGTGTATTTTAGTTTTATTCTGACCTAAGACCCTCTTTCCACTTTCTATATCTCAGATCATACATTTATGTGTGTTTATGTATATATGGTATATCAGAAAGTGCCACATACACTTACAGACAGAAGTATCACTGCGTATAGACATGTCTGTTCATATACAAAAATATTTCAATGTCTTGGATACAGTTGGGGATACAGCTAAAAGTTATGTGTGTCTTGAAATGTTTATTAAAAAAAATGTCACTTCACACATCAAGAAGAATGACTGACAAATATAATAAAATGATGACTCACAATGCCGCAGGGAACAGTTTCACAGTGAAGCTGATTGGCACTTAACAAGCAAATTCTTTTAAAACACTTATTTTAAATCAGCAATATGTTAAATCAGCGTCCTCTGAATGATTTATCACATTTTATACGGGACCTACTTTTCACTTGCAATCCTAACAATATCTACTGTCCATTCAGCAACATGTCTGTCTTCCTTCAAGGGACTGTTTAGGAAAAACTACGGTATTTTGTTTTATATACCGTATATACTCGAGTACAAGCCGACCCGAGTATAAGCTGAGGCACCTAATTTTAATAACAAAAAACTGTGAAAACTCGAGTATAAGTGGGTGGAAAGAGAGTGGAAAAGAAGGTCCTTCCCCCTGATCATCCTCCTGCTCCCCCCTTATCATCCTCCTCTTTCCCCCCATTATCATCCTCCTCCTTCCACCCCTTATTATCCTCTACCCCTTGCTGTATCATCATCCTCCTCCTTCTCCTTCCCCCCCTATCATCATCTTCTTTCCCCCATAACTTCCTCCTTACTGCACCCTCTACAATCCCTATCCCACTCTCTCCTTACTTGTTATTATGCTCCGATAAACTGATGCTGATCCTGAAGCTGCAGCACGTCTTCTGTACCGGCATATGCTAATGACGTGACGCGCATGTTACGTAGCTGATACATTCACACGTGTTTTGAAAAACTATCAAGCATCAAGTTATTCTATATTTTATGTCTGGGACCATTTATTATTAAGAGTAATATCACAGACATAGATAATACTATATATGTATATACTACTTAATACTTGGTGTGCTACTATTGTTGTGGTATTATCCCACTCTCCAAGAGCTACCTCTTGTATTTTTCCTACACTCCCTCTTGGAATTTAAATTTTTCTATTATATTGATATATCTTAGCACTTTATATTTATAAGGTGGATTATCTCAGGTACAGCACTGGAAGGCTGAATATTATATATATATATATATATATATATATATATATATATATATATATGAATACAAAGTTAATAAACTCTGGAGAAAATAATAGATACAAGACTGGCAATCAGTTTGAGTTGCAATATATATATATCTTTTACGTTGATATTTGTAATGAATTCATGTTTTTTAACGTATTGTTAATAAAAGCTGTGTTTTAAGTAATAGTTTGTTTGACCAACAAGAGATATATATATATATATATATATATATATATATATATATATATCTCTTTTACGTTGATATTTGTAATGAATTCATGTTTTTTAACGTATTGTTAATAAAAGCTGTGTTTTAAGTAATAGTTTGTTTGACCAACTCAAACTGATTGCCAGTCTTGTATCTATTATTTTCTCCAGAGTTTATTAACTTTGTATTCATATATATATATATATATATATATATATATATATATATATATTCCTTGGATCAAGTTTTCCCTGTTCCAGTGTTTCCTTTTCTGGTTTTCTTTGGTTCCTTTTGTAGAAGTGGGGAGCATGCTGGTATTTATTGATGTACTTCTTCTTAGTTTGGTTTGTATTCTCAGACAGACAAATGTTATCAAACATACTTTTTAATTGTATAGTGGCCTTTAAGATGCTCATGTCAGAAGGTTTGTTCCACCCATTGCCCGTTCTCCTTTATAGTTAACATCAGTGTTGTGAATTCTCAGTTCACAGTCAGGAGTGTGGAGGTAAATAGAGAAAAAATATCTTAGGGAATGAGCTTGACTTTTATATGCTTGTTGAAATCAATGTAGATAAAAAAAAAAAAAAAGTACATAATCCCTTTAATGCTTCTAAAGTGATTCCTTCCACCACAGCTGGATTGCAATTAAAGGGACTATTTGAGCATTTGTTTTATATAAATGTTTCAACTAGCTTGTTTAATTGATTTAAGGTATCATTTTCAGGTAATCTCAACAAATTAACAGCCTGTCAACTTCTGGAACAGTTCATCGTTCACATATATGACCTTGCAATCTGTATACTTAGATTGAATTCTGAAATTGAAGCTAAGGTCATGCCACCATGGGACGGCATGAATATTCACAGTGTTTTACGCAGTACCTGCAATATATAATTATTATACATTGTTAAACACAATGAATATTATCACATATATAGTTGTGAGCATGCAGGTTGTTGCTCCATGCCTGCAACTGCGGACCTCGCAAAATTAACGGACTTACAACACAGAAATACGACACGCGTTACGACCCATTACGACCTTGCAAAAACTGTCCGAAACCCGCGCACATGAAAACATTAAAGACACAATAACAACACACAACAAATACATAAAAATCTTACCTACAGCAAGGGGAGGCACCCAGGACCTCAAAAAGTTAAGTTACAGCTCAATTAAACTGAAAATAAAAGAGTTAGACACCCAAAAATCCTCTAAGCGAAAGAAAAACGAAAACGAGGCAACAGGACTCAAAAGACGCAAAACACCAACAAACACCTACGGATTTGCCGAAACACACCTACGAAAGGGAAAACAAGGAAGCAACCCGCGAGACCCGGAATCCATTACAAACACAAGAAATATACACAACAAACATATAAAAATCTTACCCACAGGAAGGGGGTGCACCCAGGACCTCTGCAAGTGAAGTTACACCTCGATTTAAGTCCAAATTAAAGACTTTAGACACCCGAAAATCACCTTAACAAGAGAAAAAATGGCCGCTGAACAAAACAAAAACGAGGCTCAGGACGCAAAAATACAACAGTTACTCACAAATGGAAAGAACGCTCCAGTCAACTTCACGAGGCACGTAACACACACTATGCGGCACATACCACACTGCTATTAACCACCATTTTACAGGAAAAAGACAACTATTAGCCGGAAAATGGCGTCTGGAACGCAAATTTAACGCTGGAACACAAATAGAGCATGCGTATTGCGTTCTAACGGTCTCAAGCACCTAAAAGTTTATAAATACTGCCTACTTTCCAGAAAATTCTACATTTCTCCTCAGGTGATGAACAGTGTGACTGGATATTTCACTGCTGCCGTTACTTCAGAAGAGAATTACTTCCTAATTTACAACTTCACAATCTGCAAATTAAAACTGAGAGGTAAGCTATAATAAATTTAATTTAGTAAGAAAGACACCAAAAAAAAAAAGCAAAAAAATAAAAAATGTCAAACATTCCCAATCAAAATCTTATTCATGTATAGTGACATGTGAAATGCTCATTTATGTGTATAGGCCCTACAACAACCTAATCTTAACTCAAAGTAATCAAATAAGTATATTCAACTGACATTAAGTCACAGCAACTCATAGCCAAAAAAAAAAAAGATGACACTAATACATATTTAACCTGCAGCTCAATCTTTACCCTTTTTTGCACTATTCAGACTCTGAATCAACAGCGTCAATCAAAAATTTGAAGTGAAAAAAGGATCACTTTTAAATAACTGAAAGAAAGAAGAAAAGGTAAGATAGAAAAATACATACATTCAGAAAAAGACCATGCTTTGCAAAATCCAAAAGAATGAATATACAATCAACTATTTAACTTTCTTTTTCAAACAGACACAACAAGAAGACTGGCGGATTAAGATTGGCAGGAGGGGACGAAGACTTCAATCAAGTTATAGTATAACAAGTACAAAAAGAAACACAAATCCCATGTTTAATGCCCGCCAATATGAGAAGTCAAACTAAAAAATACAAGCCTCAATACAAATTCAAGCATGACAAAAACACCACAGCTCAAGAAACTTGACAAAGACCTAGACAATAAACCTTCCAAATAAAGACACTTGCACACAAAATAAAAGGAGAACACAAAGTGGTGGACACAAAACAGGATAGCATACCAAACATTAGCAACATACAGAAAACAAAACTATTCCTCCTCTTTACTGTACTACAACCTCTAACCATCACCAACAAGCCAAATGCAGCATCCCAAAACTGGTGAACACAAAACAGGATAGTACAAAAAAGCGCAACAACATATAGAAAAGGCAATTAACATTCCTGTTTACTGTCCAACCACCTGTTACCCTCACAAACAAGCCAAACTAAGCATACCAAAAGTGGCAAATGGAGCATGCAAAATGTGGTGGACACAAAACAGGATTGTACAAAAAATCACAAAAACATATAGAAAACTAACTTAACATTCCTCTTTACTGTTGAACAACCTATAATCCTTACAAAGAAGCCAAAATAAGCATACCAAAAGTGGCGGATACTACTTTCAATAGTTCCAACATAGACAAAAGATCATTCACAGTCAGCTTTACTCTACAACAACCTTTAACTGTCATCCACATGCCAAATACAGCATCCCAAAAGTGGTGGACACAAAACAGGATAGTCCATCACACATTGCTAACATATACAAATTGTCAATAACATTAATAATTACTGTAAAAAAAAGGATAACTGTAATATACAAATAAAATGAAACAATTTGAAAGTGGTGCACAAAAAACAGCATAGCAGAAGAAATCAGGATAACAGATAGAGTATAAAAAAGTAATTAACTATGCTATTCATGAGAAATACATTTGAATCAAATAACATTTATCTTTTTCTTTTACAACAGACTCTGCGTCAAGACTATTGCATGAAGAGTTCCAACAGCAGATCCAGGAATATTCAGCTTTAAATCACACTTCAAATAAGGTACAGTATAACAAGTAAGAAAACAGAAAACTAAATAAACAAGTTTGCTCTGCATCCATGTCAAGAGAAAAAACAAAAGAAACCAACAACAATAAGCAGCACAAATGAAGAGCTTTCACAAAATATTACTAACACATTTCTCATTTACCTACTAATTACCTTTTATGTACAACAACGTTTCACAGTAAACCCGAACTTCAATCTATAAAAAAAAAATATTGACCAACATAAAACAGCATAGTCCAATAAATAGCCAAAACACATAAAATAACAAATATTCAATTCTCAATTCACAGCCCCAACTTACAATGTTAAGCACAAAACCTAACCACACACATAAAATAAAATACTACAACAAATACTACTAAAACCTAACAAACATCAATATAAACCTTCTTTTCACAGCCACAACATATAAGACTTTAAGTTAAATAGAATAATATTATTGCAACAATCCCCTGCAGTAGAAATTACAAAGAGCAATATATTACTACCATTTTTCACCTCTACTATGCCTCTAAGCAAACCCTACAAACCTGCAACATAAAAAAAATGAACAACCAAAACAAAATTAAAAAGCTAATTTAACACTATAAACCTACTAAATCTACAATAAGCTATAATGCAATAACCTTGGGTGTGCTATGCATCTAACCCAAAAATTACAAACTACAACAGATAAAGAAAGAGCCCAAAAAAAAACACACTCATTTAACAATAGAAAGAAAGTTCATCTACAATGAACTACAATCACATACAAACAAAGTTAATTTACAATCACAACAGTGTTGCAACAAAAAGATTTCACAAACCAACGTAACATCTGAAAGTAAACTAATGAAACATTATTTTCATTTACAGATTAAGATGGCTGATAAATAGACCAAACAGGAAAAGATAAGATTTCAAGCTAGAGAACGACAACAAAGATGGGCAAACCAGCAGACGCCGGAGCCGAAGGAAATTCTATGAGAAAAAGAACAGAAAAGACTTGCAAGTAAAAGACTATCAGCTGAAAAAATAAAAAATACACCCAAAAAAGCCACTAAAAAACAAAAGCATTTAGAACCTGTTCCTCAAACATTACATGACATTTCAAATGATGAATTAGAAACTGAAACTGATATATGCTCTTCAAATGGTCCTTTACTCAAGTCTTTAACAGGAGAGGTTCATAATTGTGGTGACATGAATATTCTATGTCAGTTTTGTGAGGCTTATCATTTTAAACAGAAAGACCCAGAGATGGCCAATTCATTAGTTGCTGTCAAAAAGGCAAGGTCAAACTTCCAGAAAGAAAACAATTCCCAATATATTTACCAAACTTTATGACTAAACCTACTTTTCCAAACTACAACAATTTCAAGACAAACATAGGATCCTGCAATAGTGCCATATCCTTTGCATCTATGGGGGCAACATTAGCTGCTAATGTACCAGGACATGGTCCTTATTGCTTTAAAGTCCAAGGCCAAATTTACCATTGTACTTCCCTTTTACATCCAAAGGAAGGAGAGCAACGTATGCAGCTGCAAGAAAATAAAAAATGCTTACCCTGTGTTTTTATAGAGCTAGATAAAATGATGGCCAATAACCCCTACAGTCAAGCTTATAAAAAATTGGCAGAAGTAGAAAAGGAACAACAACTTCATGCAGAAGGCATCAATTACCAATCCCAAAAGTCAATATGGTGCTTAAAAGAGATAGACATACTGATAAACGCTGTTATAACTTGCCAACATCAAATGAGGTTGCAATGCTGTTTCAAAATGATGAAGGAGAACCACCATTTCAAAGAGACATTAGAATATATCCCAGACATGAGGAACAACCATTCATTAATATCAGTATCTTAAGTACAAATTTAGATCCAATGACATATCCCATTTATTTCCCACACGGAGAAGCAGATTGGCAACCAAAATTAACACTTCCCAGTTACCCAAATGCTAAAGCCCGAATGCGAAATAATATTTCCATGCTTGAATTTAAAGTAGCTCAAATTGCCATTCGAAATAAATGTATTCCAATTTTATGTGGTGGAAAACTAACACAACAATGGATTATTGATTCCTATTTGCAAGTTGAGGCCAATTATTTAAACTTCATAAAATATTAACAAGATAAACTACGTGTAGAACAATATTGTGGATTAATGGATTATGTCGCTGAGGTTGCTACAAGCAGAGACATGACAGCTGGCAAAGCCATAATTTTACCATCTTCTTTCCAGGGATCACCTCGAAATATGAGAGAAAGATACAATGATACCATGGCTATTGTCACCAAATTTGGAAAGCCTGATTTATTTATTACATTTACATGTAATCCCCAATGGCCAGAAATTACACAAAATTTACTTCTTCCCCAAAGTGCTTCCGATAGACCAGATTTAGTAGCCAGAGTTTTCAAAATTAAATTAAATGAATTAATACGTGACATCACTATAAGTCACTTATTTGGCAAATGTCTTGCTTATTTATATACAATTGAATTTAAATTAGATACTGGTGACAAAGTGGATTCAGTCATTGTTGCTGAACTACCAGATCCAGAACTATATGGTAGACTATATGAGATTGTAACTCATCGGATGATTCATGGAACCTGTTGCAAGCTTAATCCACAATCAACATGTATGGAAAATAATAAATGTACAAAAGAATTTCCAAAAGATTATAGAGACAAAACATATGCCAATTGTGATGGCTATCCACTATATAGAAGAAGAGAAGGAGATAGAGCCATTATTCGTGGAAAAAAGGCTCACAATAGATATGTGGTACCATACAATCCACATTTACTTGTGAAGTATGAAGTATAATGCACACATTAATGTAGAAGCCTGCACTTCCATCAAATCCATTAAATATGTCTACAAATATATTTACAAAGGCTATGATGTAGCTACTGTAGTCGTCAAAAGTGCAGACAACACTGAAAGCACTGAGTTAGTACATGATGAACTTGCATCTCATGTAGATGCTCGATATGTAAGTGCGCCAGAAGCTATGTGGGGGCTTTTAAAATTTGAAATGCACGATAGATCACATGAAGTATATAGATTAGCAGTACATTTGCCGCAAAGACATTTAGTGTATTTCCATGCTGGAAAGGAAAGTAATGCATTGGCCCAAAGTGAGCATCTTCACACTACACTAACTGCATGGTTTCAATTAAATTCTACAGATTCACAAGCAACACAATTCTTATATATTGAGATTCCATATCACTATGTTTTTGAGAATGGATTATGGAGACCAAGAAAAAGCAGAGGAAATAAAATAATACCAAGCATTTACAGGGTCAGTCCAAGAGACCTTGAACGATTCTGCTTACGACTACTACTTTTAAATGTTCCTGGTGCACAAAGTTTTGAACACTTAAGAAATGTTAATGACATAGTATGCAGATCATTTCATTTAGCTGCAAGACATAGAAACTTACTAGCTGATGATACAGAATGAGAAGGATGTCTAGAAGAAGCAGCACTATGTCAAATGCAACGGGAACAATTTGCATTCATTTGTATCTTCTCAAATGCTCCAAATGCATTAGCTTTGTGGAACACATTTAAAAGTAATATGGCTGAAGACTTTATGCAACGATACAATGAACCCATTGCACACTTAAAAGCATTAATGGAAATCCAAGAAGTATTTTTAACTCATGGATTAAGTTGTGCAAGTTTTAATTTGCCTGATCCAGGTCCTATAGATGACATAAACGTTGAAGACTATGACATTCAACTACAAATACAAAAGACAGAAGAAAGACTTGCAACTTTAAATACATTACAATTGCAAGCATTTAATGCCATCAAAAATGCACTAGATGATGACATGGTCAAAGAGCGTTATTTCTAACTTGATGGAAGTGGCGGATCAGGAAAAACTATCTATAAAATGTATTAATGAGTTTTGTACGAGCACAACGTCAAATAGCACTAGCATTTGCCACCACTGGAATTGCTGCACTTTTGTTAGAAGGTGGAAGAACTGTACATAGTAAATTAATTATAATAGATGAGTCTACAATGATGTCATGCTATGCCCTCCAATGTATTGACTATTTGCTTCATGAAGTCAAGGATAATACTTTTCCATTTGGTGGCGATTTTAGACAAACATTACCTGTCGTTGTACATGGAAATCTAACTGAGATTATCGAAACCCGTATAAAGTCAAGTACACTATGGAAACATTTTACCTATCATCAACTATAAAAAAATATGAGATCAGAAGGCCAAAATGATTTCAATGATTGGCTTATTAAAATTGGAGAAGGCAAAACTGAAAAAATACAAAATTTACCTGACGACACTGTGCACATGCCACCTTTTATGATTTGTCACCAAGATCTTATATCGGCTATATTTGAATGTACAATAAATAACCAGGACTATTCTGAACTTGCCAACCAAGTCATCCTAACCTGTAAAAATAAGGATGCATTAATCCTGAATAATTAAATATTTTAAAAAATTAACGCGCCCCAAAGAAATTATCACACTGCTGATTCTGTACTTGCTGATGACAAAGAAAGTCAGACAAACTTTTCAACTGAATTCATAAACTCATTAACTCCTTCTGGAATGCCACCACATATTTTGCAGCTAAAGAAAGGTGCAATTGTCATGTTACTGCGAACCCAAAAAAGGGCATATGCAATGGGACAAGATTAATTGTTCAACAATTAAAGGACCATTTCATAGATGCTGAAATTTTAACTGGTACCCATAAAGGAGAGAGAGTTTTCATACCAAGGATAGATTTAGCACCAAGTGAAAGTAGTCTCCCTTTTATACTTCAAAGAAGACAATTTCCCATCATCATGGCATTTGCCATGACCATTAATAAATCACAAGGACAAACTTTCAAATCTGTGGGTATTTTCTTAGAACAACCAGTATTTGCACATGGCCAATTATACAGTGCCTTATCACGGTGCAAAAATCCACAGGCTATTAAAGTTTACATTGAAAACAATGAAAGTCAAGGTGATTTATTACAGGATGGACGGATTTTTACTAAAAACATTGTCTACTATGAAGTACTGTAACTATACATCAAACAAACAAAAGCCATGCAAAACCAATTTCACACCAAACGCAAAAACCTAAAAAACAACAATATAACCACACAAAGAATTACATAAAAGTACACACAACTGTCCTTTTTCTTCAACAGCTCATTATTACGCCACAGAAATTAGGTTTACACAAACAATATTTTCATATTAAACTACATGGCATTGTAAAACACATAGAGAACAGTGGTTACACATCACGGACCACCTTTAACGTCTTACATTCTCTTTTTAGAGAATCACTTTTCCACAGAGGAAACTCTATGTGCCATTTAAAACAATTACTACACGAACAAACAAATGTCAACTATTAAAAAATAACAATAAAGAAAGAATTCAGTCATAATTCATGGAAGTACTGTTTATGCATGATTAGCCCCACAAAACACTTGCCTTGCATTATTTTACAAAATTCTGTTGAAATGTTAATTAACTATGTTACTGTTTCCATTCAATGTATATTTAAGTTAACAGTTCTTGATCTACAGGTTGCATGTTAAAAAACATTACATCAAGTTTACAATACTGATTAATCTAAAGTTGAACTGCTCTTACATTCCAATGTTAATACTTTTACTACAAAAATATTTAACAGTTACTGAAGAAGAAAAGAAAATGTTAAATCCTTTCAAGTTCCTTACTTAGACAGATACGAAAGTTCAAGTTTACAAAAATATACTTTGAAGTTACTTACTTAGACATATTACAAAGTTCATGTTAAGAGCACAACCACGTTTTCTGCCAGAATGTAAATATTGTATTTAATTTTCAACATTAATCCAGGGAGTAATCTGATCGCAAGTTAATGGGGTCAGGAAGGAATTATTTTTCCCCCCGCTTTGATACAATTGGCTACGTTTGAAAGAGAGTTTTTACTGTTAGCCAAGTTAACAGTTCTTCAGCTACAAATTGCATGTGAAAAAACAATTACCTCAAGTTTACAAAACTGTTTAATCTAAAGTTCAACTGTTCTTACATTCAAATGTTAATACTTTTACTACAAAACTCTTTAACAATTACTCAAGAAGAAAATAAAATCTTAAAAAAATAAACATGGTTTATATAAGAATTGTACTTATTTCGACATAACTAAAACCTTACAAGTGTCAAATACGTAAATTACTAACTAAACAAATTTACAAACATACACATCTTATTGTCGTCATTTTTTGACGGGCAAGTTGCTTGTTATTAATAAAAAGGACGAATTTGGGAGTGATAGCTTGTAGCAATCTCAGGTACAATTTGAAGAGGTTACACTGGACACCCCCTTCCTTTATTTCCTCAATTTTAATCATAATCATTGAATTTATCTCCTCAAAGTTCACAGTTTGTCTTTTTTACAGTTAAAAAAGTACCGTATTTTTCGCCCTATAAGACGCACCGGCAGATAAGACGCACCTAGTTTTTAGAGGAGGAAAACAAGAAAAAAAAAATCTGAATCAAACACAAATACACTTTACACACAGAAACACACCTACATTACACACAAATATATATATATATATATATATATATATATATATATATATATATATAGATACATATACATACACACATAAATATACATATATATATATATATATATATATATAGATACATATACATACACACATAAATATACATACACATACATGCACACATACACACACACATACATACATGCACACACATACATGCACACATACACATACATACATACATATACTGCAGCATTTGGGAGCATTTGGGAGCCCTTGACCCTCCCTGACCCTCCCTGACCCTCCTGATCCTCACCTTCCTTCTGATCTCTGCCATCTTGATCTCACCCCAGCGCTCCCTACCAGCACTCCTCGTGTACTGCAGCGTTGCGTGTGTGACGTCACTAGGACGCACCGGCCGACGCGATGCTGGTAGGAAGCGCTGGGGTGAGATCAAGAGGACAGAGGCAGTTTGAAAAGGTATATTCGCCGTATAAGACGCACCAACTTTCCTCCCCCAGTTTTGGGGAAGAAAAAGTGCGTCTTATACGGCGAAAAATACGGTATATATTCTATTAGTTTGCAACACCCATTTTGCAGCATGAAAAAGTGTGAGTCTGCATTACTTCCAATGGGTGTTGCCTTAGTGTAGCCTAGACGTCAGAATGCAGAGCTGCTGGGTCATAGATGGATAGCAGCAGTCATAGGAGTAACCAGGAACAAAGCGAGAAGTTTTAGTATCTGACCGGTTGTTAATTTGTTGGAGCTTTAGAAGTAAGTTAAGTGTAAATTTTAAATGAAAAGTACAACGAAGATAAAATTAACTAAACCAAATAACCAAATTAACCTAGTTATACCATTTGTGCAAAATAGAATAAAATAAAAATATCCCCAAGGAGTCACTCAAAAAAAAGAAACAGATTATAATCTGCGAATTTATATTTGTAACCGTATTTCAGTATGTGTCTTGCCAAGCCTGTTGAAAATAGTAAATGGAATTTGTAACTATAGTCATAGTACAGAATGCAATTAAATTTGATTGATAGTGATTCATCTATCTCCTTTGTGACATGCTATTTCCGAATTGAACATTCATGTAATTTAGATTTCCGTCTCCAGAGAAAATCATTTATTTCCCCCCAGAGAAATGAGCATTTAGTTTACCTGTCAGTCAAATGTCTTTGGAACTTCCAATCATGTAAAGGATTAAGATCTGATAAAAGTTCTTATTTTATATTGTGGTCTTAAATTTTTGCATCTAAGCCATGATCAAATAAGATAAGATATAATCATTTTGTGTATTGTTCCTTTTGTTCCAAAACTAACACAATATAACCCAGTAAATAAATCCCTGTATGATAACACTGGAGTAGATTGTATTTGGATACCACATACATTTAGCACACTGTTAAAATTAGTTCAAATAACAGAATTTTATATTAGTGTACCAGAACCACATATTAGTATATTAAAGTCACAAAGCTCAGATCTGTGTCATCTCAGGAATTCCTCTGGAAAAATGGCTTATATCTTACAGATAATAATGCATACAATGGAAATATTCTATTCTAATATCCAAATGAACCCCCTTAAACGAGTGTGATTCAAATTGGAGAAAAAAAGTATTTTGAAACTACAGTAACCATTTGTAATTTTTCAAATGCATCCTTAAAGCTTTAGTTCTCTTTTGCCTTGACTCTGCCTCCAAATTCTTGGCTGCTTCAAAGAGAAATTATCTTGTTTTTTTATCAATGATAAATTGAGGTTCCAGTTAGATAGTTATTCCTGACAACGTTATTGGTACATACCATTTTAAATTATAGCATTATAGCATTCTATACATGTAAGTAGATTAAATAAATGTCCTCTGCCCATTAGGAATGTTATATTTGTGTATGAAAGTGTGCACTTACAATATATGTGTTAAGGTTTTCGCACTTTCCTTTTATTACTAAAAGCCCTCTGAATATCATGATGAGATCTCCCGAACAAACACAGAAACATACAGTACTGCTGCTGCAGTTTGATTAGTTCACTGAAACTTTCGACTAGTACTGCATTCTAAGTGTCAGTGACAGAAATGAAAATGTTAAAGGCTGCTTCTATTCTCCACACCAATGAAGGAGAAACTGACAAACTATGCAAGTTCTATAACTTTTACATAGATAGATCATTTTTTAAGAGAGCCCTTTAATATAAGAAAACTTATGTTTGGCTGGAAAGTTCCTAATAAAAGGTTTAATAATTCCTTCAAACCATAAATTCTAACTTTATTTCAGAGCATTTTGACTAAAATTGTAATACCGTTTGCTATATCATTAGAAAAAGTCTTTAGTTTCCAACCTTAATTTGATAGTGTATGAAAATACACAGCTTTAAAGCTATGTCAACCTTTTGTGTGTACTTTTGAGAAGGCCTCAGTATAAGGTTTATTGTACCCATCTGTTACAACACTTGCAATCATCAACCAATCAATATTATTTAGATTTGCAATTATATTTACCTTGTGATAATGAGTAGTTTGAAATGATGGCATAAGCACCAAAGATGGAAAAAAGGACACGTGCCAACTCTTGCTATGGGAAGGTATATACTATGTTAATGGCAAAATATGTACTAAATGTAAATGAATGCAAAATAATGCAAACATTTTCTTGATTTATTAAGATTGCTGCATATACTTTATTATCCTCATTCTAGAAACAGATGCTGTTAGGGCTGATTCACCAGATGAACGAATCAAGATTAGCTTTACCTCCTGTCACAATGCCTTTCAATTATATGTTTGCAACACGGAAGGTTTAAAGTGCTGCTATGTCTCTAGGGAGTAAGCAATGCCATAAAGAGTAAACTATATGCTGAAACTTAAAAATTACCTAGAATGTGTTATATTGTGATGCTAAAAATATTATATAAGTAAATTATAAGCTATAGATAGATATTATAAATACATTATATGTTGTATTTCATTAATAATACTAATTACTGAACCCTTTCTGAATTTCTACATCATCATAGTGAAGGGCCTTGTGTACTTCAATTAAGCTGTGAGCTGTACCATGTAGGCTCACCCAAGATGGACAGGTCATAGCAGAGAGGTCAGACAAATCATGGTCCACTAGAGAAGGAACTGGCAACCCACTTCAGTATCTTTGCTAAGATACCTTTATGGACAAGCACAAACAGAGACATAATGATATGGAACCGGAAGATGAGTTCCCCAGGTCAGAAGGTGCCTAACACATTACTGAGGAAGAGCAGAGGGTGAGTATGAGTAGCACCAGATCTAATGAAGTGTCTGAGGCAATGCTGAAATGACACCCATCTGCGGATGTGTCCAGAAGGGAAAGGAAAGTCTACTGCTACAAAGAACAATTCCACATAGGAACCTGGAATGTTAGAACTATGAATCAAGGCATATTTGGAGGTGGTGAAACATGAGATGACAAGGTTAAGCTCTGGTATCCTTGGGATTAGTGAATACAAATGCACTGGAAGGGGACATTTCACATCAGACAACCACCAGATCTTCTACTGTGGTCAAGAATCCCACAGAAGAAATTGAGTAGCCTTCCTAGTCAATCGAAACGTGGCCAAAGCAGTGCTCAGTTACAACTCAATTAATGACAGAATTATTTTAATTCAAATTAAAGGCAAGCCATTTAACATTGCACTGATCCAATTCTATGCTCCAACCATCGATGCTGCAGAGGCTGAAGTTGTCCAGTACTTCAAAAACATTTAACACCTAATAGATGTAACATCACAAAAATATGTTACTGTCATCAGAGGAGATTGGAATGCTAAAGTAGGGAACCAAAAGACACCTGGAATAACAGGCACGTTTGGCCTTGGAGTATAAAATGAAGAAGATAAGAGAGTAGTAGAATTATGTCAATATAATTCTCTGGTCACAGCAAACACCCTCTTCCAACAGCCTTAGGGTCTATTCTACATATGGACATCACCAGATGGACAATATAGAAATCATATTGACTATATACTTTGTAGCAAAAACAAGAGCTCACTGCGGCTCAGATCCTGAACATAATTAAACTGAAGAAAAGAGGGAAAATCAGCAGACCAAACCGATATGAAATAAATAATATCCCTTATCCCTTATTGTATAGAGCTCCTCCATCTTTGGCTACACAGTGTATAGTCAATCTGATTTCTATATTGTCCATCTGGTGATGTCCATGTGTAGTGTCATCTTGGGGCCTGTTGGAAGAGGGTATTTGCTATGAGAATTATGTTGACAGAACTCTACTTATCTCCTACCTGCTTATTTGTACTCCAAGGCTAAACTTGCCAGGTATCTTTTGGTTCCCTACGTTAGCATTCCAATCTCCTATGATGATAGTAACATATTTTCTTCCTCTTCAGCACCTGTGGTTGGAACATACACTTGGATCACTGTGATGTTAAATGGTTGTCTTGAATTCAAATTTAAATTATTCTGTCGTTTATTGGGCTGTATCCGAGCACTGCTTTGGCCACCTTTTAAATAACTATGAAGGCTGCTCTATTTCTTCGGTAGGATTCATGACCACATTAGAAGATTTGATCGTTGTCTGATGCAAAATGTCCCATTCCAGTAAATTTAAGTTCACTAATTCTCATGATATCAATGTTTAACTTTTCATTTCATTCTTGACCGCATCTAGTTTGCCTTGGTCCATAGTTCTAACATTCCAGGTTCCTATGCTGAATTGTTCTTTACAGCAACAGACTTTCCTTTACCCTCCAGACACATCCGCTGCTGGGTTTCCTTTAGGCCTTGGCCCAACCACGTCATTAGATCTGGTGCTACTCGTGCTTGCCCTCTGCTCTTCCTCAATAATGCGGTAGGCACCTTCTGACCTGAGGGGTTCATCTTCCAGTTCCATGTAGTTATGTCGCTGGTTGTGCATGTTCATAAAGTTATCTTAGCAGAGTTGCTGGGATGGGTTGCAGGTTACTTCTCCAGTGGACCGCAGTTTGTCTGACCTCTCTGCCATGACCTGCCCATCTTGGGTGATCCTCCGTGGTAGGGCTCATAGCTTCATTGAAGATCCCTTTCCATAGCTGCTTCTCTTACCTCTTGCCTTAACAAAGTTCCTCTGCTAGCAACACAGCTCCAGGACAAAGTAGTTCCACTTTCTGGCAGCATCCTCTCTGGGTGGGGCTGGATTGGCTTAGGGTGGGTGGCACTATACTGCAATACAGAAATACTAGCCTTGCACCCTCCTCTCTTAATATCCATCCTTAAACAGCACCCAGTTATTGTCAGAAGCCATCCCATTTCAGCATCCTTCCCCACAAAGCACTTAACCCCTTTCCACATCCACTTCACAGAGCACCCATTACTATCCTCTTTGATCCAGCCTCACACTCACAAAACACACACCCCTGTACTTTTCTGTCACTTTACAGTCCTAGCTCTCTTACCATCTTCCCTGATACTCATCCCCAGTGTGCTGAACTGCTCCACACTACCACCTCCTGGAGCTTTAATAGAAATGCTCTTTATT
This sequence comes from Discoglossus pictus, assembly GCA_027410445.1. Lineage (NCBI taxonomy): Eukaryota > Metazoa > Chordata > Amphibia > Anura > Alytidae > Discoglossus > Discoglossus pictus. The sequence goes on along the minus strand of CM050165.1, from coordinate 109,569,549 downwards.
AAAAAGGCACACACCAATTTCCAGGGGCGTGGCAACTTGGGTCAGGGTGGGGATTCTCAGGCGGCTCCTAGAACTCAGAAAAAAAAATGTAAATGCAATAGAATAGAATAAATACACAGCACTGCCCCTCTCCCCACCCCCCGGAGGAGAGCTCTGTTGCACTACCACCTGCACCACTGGTACCACCATCCCTGCTGCTCAGCTTCAGAAGGAAATTTAAACATTAATCATGTGGTTGACAAACTGTTTCTTTAACAGAGATCTAGCATGGAGTAGAGCCATTGCCACAGATAAAACCAAGAAAATTAAGATGGATTACTGTTTGCTTTGGCAGACTGAGAAATAATGATCAAAGACATACCCCACTGTCTTCTCCTCTGTCGTTACAGAAGGGCTATGCTGCTCTTGTGGAAGTCATCCAGAGTTTAGAGACTTCTGCTTCTGATGACCCAGTTGCAGAGAAGTCTACAACGTATCTGAAAGCTGGTGAGGTTTTTGAGACCCCCCCCCCCAAGAATGCAAATGTAAGTAGTGCAGATACCATAAGGCGGAAGCTGATATTACTGGGTAATTCCATGGTTTCTTAACTTATATTTTATTTTAACTTTTTTATAGATAATAAACGTAAACAAATAATAATACATAAACATAAAAGATAACAGTACAAAATAATGTAATGTTGTTTTGCAATACAATATTCTATTAATTTATACCATTTAGCCTCAATCCCTTTATCTTATTTTAATCTTATACAAAAGGGGAGGACTATTACCAAAATGCTGTTAAATCTAAAATAATACATTCTGGTTTCCAAATACTGTAAAATATATCTTCTTGATACCACATAGCTTAATACATTTGCTCCATTCAGAATATTTTCCAAACTTTGTGCCTTATGCAAATCCACATACATAAAGGTGTAAAGAAAGCTTCTTGCAACTGCAAGAAAACCCATATTTATGTGCAGACTACGCATCAGAATTGTTTGACGGCAGCCTTGATGCTGCTAAATGCTCCACAAAAGCTCTGCTGCTAGACTACGGTGCTATGAGCTCTGTATTCTGTGTAGCAGTGCTGAACAGTAAAACACCCTCCCCAGACATGTACAAAAATCCCTGCCTAGCTCCGAAGATGAGGATAGTGGTTCAGTTTAGACTGGAGAGGACTTGGATTTCTACAATCAACATGGACAGCCAGATTTGTCCAGGCACAATAATTAGTACCATGCCTTTGTTGACCATCACCGGAGGATTGAGGTAGGTAAGTATTTTAATTTTTTATAATTTCCAGATGGAACATTTTGTTTTTATATTTATTTTATTTCAATGTCTTTTATATTTCATTGTAATTTTTTTTTTTTATGTACGTTTTTTATTTTACTTTTAGCGTTTTTTTATTGTGTTTTTTTTTTGTAAGTTATTTTTTTTAAATATAATTTAAGGACCCCCAAGGTAGGTCCTTTAAGGGCTCCCATCATAGGTCAGGGTTAATGTTTAGGGGCCATGGGGGTCCTTGCTAGACCTCCATGGAATATATCTTTAGGGTAGGTGCAATGAAGGTCCTTGCAGGGGTTATCTATTTGTGCTATTTGGGGGACTGTTAGGGACCCTTGTGGTAGGGGTTAACATTTGGGTGCCACAAAGTTCTTTAAGGCCCCCGGTGGCATTTAATTTCATTTTTAGGTTATACATAGTCAATTGGATTGGTACCTTCTTAAGTTGCAGTGTAGTCACTTAATGCTTTGTGTTTGTTTTTGCAGCCAGTGAGCCGCTATAACAGTTCTAGCAGCAGTTAATATTTGTATAACAATTTTTTGACCAAAGGCCCATTTAGAACGATTTTACTAATTCTAACTTTAATTCATAAGCATTTCTTGTATTGTTCTTCAGAATGTTTGAATATTAAGGCATTTCCATCATTTGAATCCATGGGCCCCATTCTTTACATCTTCTAAAACATGTTGGTATGTGTGCCTTGTACTTATTTACTATTATTGGAATTCTGTACCAACCTTACACTATTTTATATTTTAGTTTCTTTAGTCTGAATATTTTTGGCATGTTTCACTATCAATTTCTCTATTTAGAAGAGCTCCATTTCTGTGTTCAAGTTAATGCACTATTTGCACTTAGAATTGTAAGTATGGTATATAGCTGAGATATAGTGCCAGGATCATCTCTATAATTGAAGCATTTCAAAAGTGATAAGGTTCTAAGAAGCTTTATTTTTTTAGATACTTTTGTATATAGTGTTTTACTTGAAGGAATTGCCATGTGTCAGAGTCATAGAAATCCTAATGTGCATTCACTTTTTTAAAGGTCGTTATTTCACCATTTCTTATGATTTGAAATAAGCATTAAATACACCTGTTTTTGCCATCTTAAAAGTGTCTAATTCCCTGGGCCAAAATCTTTATTTTGAACTATGGGTATTAAGACAGCTTGTGGTTGTGTCAATTTATATGTATTTTTATATTTATCCCAAAATTATAGATTATAATTGATTGGCATATATGTTTTCATTCTCGTTTAGCCTTTTAGACACACTTAACTATGCAATGTTCTTGACCTCCATAGTATAGCATAATTCATGTTCTATTTTTATCCATCTTAATAATGATAATCTGGAATAGTGCCATTTTATCAGTTGTATACATATCGCTGCTGAATAATAGTGTTTTATATTTGGAGCTGATAGTCAACTCACATTTTTATGTATTTGAAGTGGGATTTTATCAATTCTGACTACCTGTATATACTCGAGTATAAGCCGACCCGAGTATAAGCCGAGGCACCTATTTTACCACAAAATACTGGGTAAAATGAGTGACTCGAGAATAAGCCGAAGGTGGAAAATGTGCTGCCCCCTGTGTCCCTCTTGTGCCTTCTTTGTCCCCCTCTCTCTCCTGTGTCTCTTATCCCCTCTCTCTTCCCTGTGTCTCTTCCCCCCTCTCTCTTCCCTGTGTCTCTTCCCCCCTCTCCCTTCCCTGTGTCTCTTCCCCCCTCTTTCTTCCCTGTGTCTCTTTCCCCCTCTCCCTTCCCTGTGTCTCTTCCCCACTCCTCATTCTCAACCTCCCTCATCAAACCCACTCCTCATCCTCAACCTCCCTCCTCATCATCCCTCCTCATTCCCAACCTCCCTCCTCAACCCCCTCCTCCTCAACCCCCTCCTCAACCCCCCATCCTCATCTTCAACCCCCCATCATCAACCCCCTCCTCAACCTCAACCCCCCTCCTTATCCTCAACCCCCTCCTTAACCTCCCTCCTCAAGCTCAAACCCCCTCCTTATCCTCAACCACCCTCCTCATCCTCAACCCCCTCCTCAACCTCAACCCCCCCATCCTCAACCCCCCATCCTCAACCTCCCTCCTCAACCTAACCCCCCTATCCTCATCCTCAACCCCCATCCTCAACCTCCCTCCTCAACCTAACCCCCCTATCCTCATCCTCAACCCCCCATCATCAACCCCCTCTTCAACCTCCCTCCTCAACCTCAACCCCCCTCCCCATCCTCAACCCCCTCCTCAACCTCAACTCCCTCCTGAACCTCAACCCCCCCATCCTCAACCCCCCTCCTCATCCTCAACCCCCTCCTCACCATCAACACCCTCCTCGAACTCAACCCCCCAATCCTCAACCCCCCCTCCTCAACCCACCTCCTCAACCCACCTCCTCATCCTCCCTCCTCATCCTCCCTCCTCATCCTCCCTCCTCATCCTCAACCTCCCTCCTCAACCTCCCTCCTCAACCTCCCTCTTCAACCTCAATCTCCCTCTTCAACCTCCCTCCTTAACCCCCCTCCTCAACCTCCCTCCTCATTCTCAACCTCCCTCCTCATCCTCAACCCCCTCCTCATCCTCAACCCCCTCCTCATCCTCAACCCCCACCTCAACCTCAACCCCCCCATCCTCAAGTCCCCACCCTCAACCTTCCTCTTCAACCTCAACCCCCCCATCCTCAACCTCCTCCTCAACCTCAACCCCCTCCTCAACCCCCTTCCTCATCCTCCCTCCTCATCCTCCCTCCTCATCCTCAACCCCCTCCTCAACCTCAACCCCCTCCTCAACCCCCCAATCCTCAACCCCCCAATCCTCAACCCCCCAATCCTCAAACCCCCAATCCTCAACCCCCCAATCCTCAATCCCCCAATCCTCAATCCCCCAATCCTCAATCCCCCAATCCTCAATCCCCCAATCCTCAATCCCCCTCCTCATCCTCCCTCCTCATCCTCCCTCCTCATCCTCCCTCCTCATCCTCAACCTTACTCCTCAACCTCCCTCCTCAACCTCCCTTCTCAACCTCAATATCCCTCCTCAACCCAACCGCCCTCCTCAACCCCCCTCCTCAACCTCCCTCCTCATCCTCAACCTCCCTCCTCATCCTCAGCCCCCCTCCTCATCCTCAACCCCCTCCTCATCCTCAACCCCCTCCTCATCCTCAACCCCCTCCTCAACCTCAACCCCCTCTTCAACCTCAAACCCCCATCCTCAAGCCCCCATCCTCAACCTCCCTCTTCAACCTCAACCCCCCATCCTCAACCCCCTCCTCAACCTCAACCCCCTCCTCAACCTCAACCCCCAAATCAACCCCCCTCCTCATCCTCCCTCCTCATCCTCAACCTCCCTTCTCAACCTCCCTCCTCAACCTCAACCCCCCTCCTCAACCTCCCTCCTCATCCTCAGCTCCCCTCCTCATTCTCAGGCCCCTCCTCATCCTCAGCCGCCCTCCTCATCCTCAACCCCCTCCTCATCCTCAACCCCATCCTCAACCCCCTCCTCAACTTCCCTCCTCAACCTCAACCCCCCATCCTCAACCCCTCCTCAACCTCAACCCCTCCTCAACCTCAACCCCCCCATCCTCAACCCCCCCTCATTCTAAACCCCCCCTCCTCATTCTAAACCCCCCTCTCATTATTACCCCTCTAAATACCCCCCCTCACTTACCTGCTCCGGCCTCCGCTCCTTCTGGGTCTTGACATGGCGCGCATGTGACATCACGGCATTGGCATATACCTGGTGCCAGCACCCGGTATATGCTAATGACGTGGCGCGCATGTGACTACACGGCATTAGCATATACGGGGGGGTTAGAGAGACATGGGGGGGTAGAGAGACACGGGGGTAGAGAGACACGGGGGGGGGTAGAAAGACACAAGGGGGGGTTAGAGAGACACGGGGGGGGGGTTGGAGAGACTCGAGTATAAGCCGAGGGGGCCCTTTTTAGCCTTAAAAAAAGGGCTGAAAAACTCGGCTTATACTCGAGTATATTCAGTACTTTAAAATCCCAGAAACTTTTCATGAAAAGCTTTTGGATTTTTTTCGTAATTTTTTGAGGAACAATAATTGGTAATGTTCCAAATACATATAGTAAACATGTCCCAAGTAAGGGAAAAGATAATTTAGTCAATTATTTTAGTTTACTAGTAATTTTTGTTATTAAAGGAGAAAATTAACCTCATGAAGGCAGTGTGGACTGGCTGGGATTTTTACACCTAGGTAATACATGACTTTATTAGACTATTCAAAAGGAACATTTTGGTTAAATTACTTTGTCAGGACTTTTATTTTTGTGGCCAAAAGGAGAAGCAACTGACAACACACTACAGGACTTGGGGCCTCGCTGCGCCATTTGAACGGCGCGGCCGCCATCTTGAATCAGGGCTTTGGTGTCCCAGTGTGATTCCCTCGGCTAAGAAGACCTACCTCAGACCCAGAACCCAGCAGGGGGAGGGGAGGAGAGACTGTGACAGGAGCTGCAGCCTCTGCCGGAGAACCACCGGAGACGCAACTGGCACCCAGTAGAGCTCTGCAGCCTGCAATACCCGGAGGCCCGGATCAAGGGGCTGGATTCGCTCCCAGGTTACAGAAGGACTTCAGCACCTCTCCACTTTCCCCCTTTTTCACAAAAGCTATCTGGGGGAGAGACCCTCACACTTCTCCAAGGAGGACCAGCATGCCAGCCTCTGCGTGAGTACAGTACAGCACAGCACATCACATACATAGATCCAGGGCCTGGTGGAGGTGCAGAGAAGAAAGTACAACTGGGACAGAGGGCACCGGGTTGGGACACTGTCCCTAAAGGTGAGCGTGAGACCCTGGAGGGAAGAGTGCAGAAAAGGAGAGGTGGCAGACAGCAAATGGGGCACAGCACAAAGGATTTATTTTTGATATACACACCAAACAGGGCACAGCTAGAAGGCAAGGTCTGGGAAAGCCATATTTATACATATACTTCAACATAAAGGGGGGGGGGGAGTTACTATAGGTAAGTTGTGGCTTATATTCGGATATTATATATATATATTTTTTTGCATCTTACAGGTGGGGCTTATATGCGGGTGCTGCTTATATTCGGGCCAATATGGTAATTAATTATGTGAATGGGACACTGTTATGCCTGGTTACTGTTTGTTCAGGAAAGAGAGTAGGGAAAAATGCAGGAGGAGTTATTCTCTATGTAAAGATATATAAAGCCACTTAGTGTACTGACGAAAATGTATAGTGCATTTGTGTCATTATTGGGAACTTGAAGAAGGCATTTTTTTAGCATAATATAAATAGGTCTCCAGGAAAATTTAAGGAATTAGCCTTATTCTAATTTAGACTAAGTACTAATGCATGAAATAACAGAGGAGATGCCAATTAATAATGAGGAAATAGTTATGGAAGTAGACAGGATGATTCATGTTGCTGGATCAGCTAGGTGTGTTCTAGATTCCTTGCAAGCAGCATCACTTACACAACTGGTTAAATAATTGTAAGGAAGCTATGTTAAACCCATTACAAACTATAATACATGATCATCCTAAGGGACAGAGGGTAATCAAGATTTGGGGATTGTCACATTTTTATACTGTATCATCCAATTGTCCAATTTTATCCTGATAACTTCAACTCTTTTTCACCTAGTAAATATAATAGTTTTTTGGTATATTTTTGTGACTTGGCAATAAATACTGTAGAATTATATGTGGCAGCTTTTAACATATTTAAAGGCATACATATATTTCCTGGATTTAAAAAATGCATCTGATAGAGGAGAATCAATAGTGTATGCAAAATTTTTTGCATGAAAAAATACCAACATAAATATTAAAACACTTTAACCTTAACCCTTTAAGTTAACAGCATTTCTTGTAATTTCTGACAGGGTTAACACACTCTCTAAATCCAGGTTAAATAAGCATTTATTTGAAAAATAGTTTTGGCCAGTCAGGAGGAAGCAGAGGCTGAAACATTTGGGGTTGCTGTCTGTCCTGCATAGCAGCCTAGGATATGTAGTCAGACTCATATGAAAATAAATAGTACATTCTAACATGTGCCAACACTGCTGCTGTGTTTACATTTCCCACAAGGAGACAGGCAGATAAAAATAAGCTGTGACCCCAGCAACCATGTGACTGGCAGCATTTCCTCCTGGAAGTCACAGCCTGTACCCAGATGCTGAGCAATCTGTACCCACTGGTATGTACTGTAAGCTTCCTAGAGGTGTGCAATTCCAGATAGCAGTATCCAGCATATCAATATGTAAGTACAATATTAGTTTCAATATAATACATATTTTTCTAGTAATCAGTGGCTTTTTGTAGGAAACATATGAAACCCAGAAAACGTTCATATCCCTTTAAATAATAGACCCCCTTAGTCATGGTAACTACACACCAAGGCAAAACCCCTTTCCCTTTGATGTATTTTTTTATTCCTCACCCATGCTTGCCTAATTTTATCAAGGTTTGTTTAACCCATTTTTTTAACCATCAAAATGTTAAGTTTTTGTTATTACAGTATGGAAGTATAACTTTCTTATGCCCTTACTCTCATACTTTGTAATTTAGAAATAATTAAAATTACAATTATACAGAACTTAATTATAACCTTCACTTAATGTAATACTGATATTGTACAGCATCTGTCCGTTAACTTCACATGAGAATTATAATTCTAATTCTTGAATCAATCTGCAATGCTTTATTGTTATAAAGTTATAAGTTAATTTGATCAGTCTTAACTTTCATCCCATATTCTGTACAGAATATATATATTGGATTTCATTATATTGATTTATCTTTAGTTTTTGGATTACATTATGTTTCAAAATATTCAGCTTACTGGGTGTGCAGGTTATCTATAATATATAGGTATATAGCTGAGAAATTCCTGTTTAACTAAGAGCATAATTAGTGAAGGAGGTGTGGAGAGGGAATCTTTGCAAAGCGCACAATCTTCAGTGTGTCTAACACGAAGAAACCTGGCCGGTGTCCTCAGTCTCTTGGTCCTAAGACATATGACGTCGATTGTGTGCTAATCCACGGTATAATGTATGTATAGTGTGATGACAACTTGTGTTGCATGTAACTGCAGAGTCTGATGTTGTGTACTTTCTACGTGTGCGTGAAGGGGTGTACCAAAGCACAAGTACTTCAGACCATTTTCATAAATAGAAGTATCTTTATTGGTAACATTCTGATACAATTCGAGTAAGTAAAATCCTTTGATAAGAACAATAAAACCAAGTAAAAGTGTCAGACACATTTCACTGCTGTAATCTGCAGCTTCCTCCGTGACAAAAAGGTTTCCTAAAACAGGAGATCGCTATTGCTCCTTATATTCTACATATCATGTTGCACATTTATGTTTTTAAATCCATATACATTTATGCTTTTATATATTAGGGTTTATACATATGGATCTATAAATGCATCATCTCCTTGCCCTATATTCCCAAAGAGATAGGTATATGTATTCTTGGATAGTACAACGCTTTGTCCATAAGTATCCAGGCTTACAGGATGTCCTGAGGCAGGCCAGAAAGGTATGTGGCCATTTCAGGCGTTCCTACACGGCCAGGGCGCACTTTTCAGATATCCAGCGGTGAAACAACATGCCAGTGAGGCGCTTAATTTGTGACAGCCCCACACGTTTGAATTCAACACTCCTAATGTTCGACCGCCTGCTCCAACAAGAAAAAGCCATTAACGAGTATTTGTATGACCGGGGTGCTAGGACAGCCTGCTGGGGAGTTTTTTGCCACGTTACTGGACTCTCATGCGCAATGCCTGTAGGCTCATGCGTCCTTTTGAGGAGGTGACAAACCTTGTCAGTCGCACCGAAGGCACCATCAGCGACATCATACCATTAGTTTTCTTCCTGGAGCGTGCACTGCGAAGAGTGCTGGATCAGGCCGTAGATGAGCGTGAAGAGGAAGAGTTGTGGTCACCATCACCACCAAAAACAGCCTTATCAGCATCGCTTGCTAGACCTGCGGCAACTCTGGAAGAGGATTGTGAGGAAGAGGAGTCAGAGGAGGAATGTGGCTTTGAGGGGGAGGAGGAAGACCAATCACAACAGGCATCCCAGGGTGCTCGTTGTCACCTATCTGGTACCCGTGGAGTTGTACGTGGCTGGGGGGAAGAACATATCTTCAGCGAGTTCACTGAGGACGAGGAACATGACATGGGTAGCTCGGCATCCAACCTTGTGCAAATGGGGTCTTTCATGCTGTCGTGCCTGTCGCAGGACCCTCGTATAAAAAGGCTGAAGAGGAACGACCTGTACTGGGTGTGCACGCTACTAGACCCCCGGTATAAGCAGAAAGTGCCTGATTTGTTACCGCAAGTCAGAAAGGATGCAGCAGGTCCAAAACAAATTAACAAGTATGCTTTACACAGCATATAAGGGTGATGCCACAGCACAAGGGTAATATAACAGGGGAAGAGGTGAAAGTAATCCTCCCCCCACGACCACGCCGGCAAGGACAGGACGTTTAAAAGACGTGTTGTTGATGGAGGACATGCGGACCTTTTCAAGTCCTACGCATCGCAACAGCCCTTCGGGATCCACCCTCAGAGAACGTCTAGACCGACAGGTAGCAGACTACCTCGCCTTAACTGCAGATATCGACACTCTGAGGAGCGATTAGCCCCTTCACTACTGGGTATGCAGGCTAGACCTGTGGCCTGAGCTATCGCAATTTGCAATTGAACTTCTGGCCTGCCCCGCTTCAAGTGTCCTGTCAGAAAGGACCTTCAGTGCAGCAGGAGGTTTTGTCACCGAGAAGAGAAGTTGCCTAGGGCAAAAAAGTCTAGATTGCCTCACCTTTATAAAGATGAATGAGGGATGGATCTCGAAGGGACTGACACTGGGGGATACATTCGACTGAAAAAGGCCTGATGAGATGAGCTGCCTTCAGCTAAAACTGGTCCACACGCTGCTGTATGTTATCTGTGAATGACGGATGACTTGCGTGACTTATCCGCCATCAACTAGGGTTCAAGAAGAGGCAATGTTTTATGGCACTTTCTGCCTGGGGAACAAAGGTCAATTTTTCTGGCCGCTGCAACAGCAGCGGCTGCAACAATACCTAATTTTTTTATTTAAATTTTTATGTTAGAAGGCGTACGGCATGTAATGAAAAAGAAAGCATATTGAACACTCTTGCATAACACAACAGTTGTGCAAAAATACATATTTACAATGAAGACATTTTGTTAAAATTAGCTGGCTAGGCCTTCTTATTTTTACTTTTTTGGTTAATACATTTTCTCTTTTTTTACTGTGATTGCAATTTTTAAGAGAAACCTAAGACATGGTAAAACAGACAATAGTAAAGAGTATATCAGCAGTTAACACCAAAGTCCTATTATCTATCATCACTCCAGCAGTAGCTTATTATTTACAATATCTGACCTGCTCAATCGCCCTTGGGTTACCCTAGGGCAGGCTTCAGTAGGCGACCTCTCCTTTCCTCAGATGATTTTGCCACTGATTGCTTCTGAAGGGTCTCCTCCAGGGCTCCCCCACTCCTGTCCTTCCCACCGAGTCGCTTCAACCATTAACAAATGTTTTATTATATTAGGGGGGCACTAAATGGGGATGTTATCCAGGGATCCCAAATTGTCTGGAACTGGGTGATTCTATCCAAGACTACATGGTTAAATCTCTCGTTGAGCAGTAAATAGTTGATTTTTTTTATTAATTCCTGAAAGTTTTAATTTGGGGTTTTCCAACTACTAGCTATGTGTATTTTTTCTTTCAAAAAATATTTTATTAGGTCAGGTAATATATCATATTCAAACAACCATTTCCATGTTACATATATATCCATACATGTTAATACATCACTGAGTTACCTTATCTCTATTAATACTCAGTTTACCCCTTTCCATTCCATAATCTTGGAGCTTATACCATATCCAGGGCTAGTATGTTATCTGGATTTGGTTGTGCATGTAGCCTAAAAATATATATATTTTTAACTTTTCAGTTATTAATATAGCTTTAATTCAGTTTGTTTTAAGTTGATTCCCTTTAAGTCTTGAATCCGACTATAACTGGGAAAAAAAATAACTAGTTTTAACATTTAACATGTTGGGAAAGGGAAAGGTCCACAACAAACATCCTCCTTTTTTACATAAATATGATGTAAAATATAGCACTTACCTCCGTCCTCCGCCCCTCTAAGGATCCACACACACCTCCATCCATCCCGTTCTCTTGAGAATATCCTCTCCCATTTAGGGGAGCCCCTCTTCTGGACCTAAATTTCTTTAATTGTCTCCAGATGATATGCTATCCCTTAATTGCAGCCACGGAGACCATATATCTCAAAATGTATCAATGGAGTTGTCTACTAAATGGGTAAGGCGTTAATTTATAAGGATAAAGTTCAATTTATTTTTAACCCCATGAAAGTGTAGGGTATCCGATTTCCATTGTCTAGCTATATGGTTTTTTCTGGCCAACATGATGAACTTTAATAGCCTATTTTGAGCGGGCAAGAGACAGACATGCGGAACACCCAGCATGCAGTTTTCTATATTAGCAGAAATCTGAATCTTAAACATTTTAGAAGCTAGTAAGCATGTTTCTTTCCATAGTCTTATGACTGCCAAACACTCCCACCAGACATGAATAAATGTAGCCTCATTACCACTGTTCCTAAAACATGAGCTGCTCCGTTTTGGATCCCATTTATTTAGCTTAAAAGGAGTCAAGCAGACTATAATTTAACGATCCCCTACTTAAGCCTCGCCAACTTTTATCCCATGTGCTGTCTGCCAACTCGGTGCCCAAAACCCTCTCCCAGGCTTTGGTATAGTCTGGGTTTTTTTGCCCATGAGTTTTCATTAAATAGTTCATACATGAGGCTAATAATACCAGGCTGAAAGGGGGAATCCCTACATTTTTTGAGTAGCCAGGTGTTTCTTTGGGGGGTTCCCCTACCACTTATCGTATATATAAAATGATGTATCCTGCAAAAATTATAGTGTTCAGTTAGGGGTAAATTGTATCTATCTCTCACCCGCTCAAAGGTCATTATTTCGTTGTGCCACCATGGACCAACCCTTAGTAGGTTCTGAGACTTCCACCAACTGAGAGAGCTTTCCGGAAGATGTATCTTAAAGTGGGGATTGAGTACGATAGGGGTAAGATCTGATACCCGAGTGTCCAGTTTTTGTGTCCAGTTCATCTCCGTCCATATTTTAATGAGTGCTTAATCAACAGGTTTTTCAAGTTTCTCAAAAAAGTATACAGGCCTGGAATCCATATTACTGTATCCCATGTATAAGGTGACATGCTTACATTTTCCATAAATACCCAGATGGGCTGATGTGTGGGAGAATGCGCCAGAGGAATGAAAGCCAGCTGCGCTGCCTTGTAATACAGTTTAAGATTCGGGCACGATAGGCCCCCTTTCCCTTTTGGTCTATACATATTATTTTTTGAGATCCTCTGGGCTTTATGATTCCAAATAAATCTAAAAATTAGTTTTTTCCCCTTTGAATCTTTATGTGTTTTAAGCGATCTCCCGGGAGTTTTAATCTGGCTAACAGGGATTTGTAGTATGTATCTATCAAGTTCATAAATTTGTCTGCAAACCCAAATTTCTGTAATACTGCTTTTAAATAAGGCCATTCCAACATATCAAAGGCCTTTTCTATATCTAACGCCAAAAGGCATGTGGGTATTTGATGTAGGGATGACCATGAGATTAAATTTTGTGTCCGTCTGATATTGTCCCCCGTTTGTCTATGGGGGATAAACCCTGTTTGGTCTTTATGGATTATGGAGGGGAGAAATCGCGAAATCCTGTTTGCCATTAATTTGGCCAAAATGTTTATATCCCCGTTTAGGAGGGATATGGGGCAGTAATTTTTAAGTTCTAATGGGTCTCGTCGTTCTTTCGGGAAACATATCATATTTGCATGGTTTAGTTCTTGTGGCATGGGAGAGCCTTCTAAAATTTGATTGAAAAGTGTGGCTAAGTGGGGTAATAACAAGTCTATAAAAGTTTGGTAATAGAGATTTGTAAATCCATCTGGGCCCGGGTAGCTATGTGTATTTTGAATGCTAAAGCCATTAATTGGAATAGCTTGTTCTAGGATTGAGATAAGTTTTTTTTATGTGTATCCCCAGTAAGCAGGATTCCATTGAAAGAGAAATATCCTTTTGCAAGGATTGGAGGCCCGAGATTTAGCTGAAGTCTTTTATAGTGGACATGAGTGCTGGTATAGAGAGAAGGGGCTTGGTCAGGGTGCAAAGCATATCGTCCGCGAAAAGTGAACACTTAAACTGATGGTGTCCTACTTGAACCCCCTGAATGGCATGGTTGGTTCTGATTGCCTGCGCTAGGGGTTCAATGGCAAGAGCTAAGAGCAGTGGGGAGAGTGGGCATCCCTGCCTAGTCCCTTTCTGTACTTGGATTTTGGCCTTATGGTCCCCTGGTATATTTAAGTTAGCTACTGGTGAGTCGTAGTACCTTCTGAGCAGGTTGAGAAAGCGTCCCTCGAATCCAAACTTAACTAGCATTTTGTGCATATATGGCCATTCCACCGTATCAAAAGCCTTCTCTATGTCTAGGGCTAGAGGGCAAACTGGGTTGTTATAGTGTTGAGCCAAGAACTGGGTGTTCAGAACCCTCCTAACATTATCTCCTGTCTCTCTGAAAGGAATGAACCCCGTTTGGTCCTTGTGTATTTAGTCCAGGAAAAAGTTAGATATTCGTTTGGCCATAATTTTAGGTAGGATCTTGACATCCACATTTATCAGGGGTATGGGGCGATAATTTTTAACCTCTAAAGGGTCCCTACCCTCTTTTGGAAAGACTATGAGGTCGGCCTGATTCAATTAAGGAAGCATATGTTCTCCATTTAGTATAGCGTTAAACAAAGATGTTAGGTGCGGGGGTAAGCAAGGGCTCAAATTTCTTATAGTACAGATGAGTAAAACCGTCTGGCGCTTGGGACTTGCCAAATTTAAGATCTTGGATTGTAGATTTAACTTCCTCGTGGGATATGTCTAGGTTCAAGCTGTCCAATTGAGGTACAGGTATTTTGTGGACTTCTTGCTGTAGTAGGAAGGACTCTATGTAAGATCCGCTGCAGCAGGATTGGGATGAATATATGGTCTGATAGAAGTTTTGAAATGTTTCTTGGATAGCATTGGGGCTAAAGGAGGTTTGGCCATCAGGTAGTCTAAAGATACCGTATATTATGTCCTCTCTTGGGGGTAAAGACACTAATAATTCCTCCAATAAAATTCTGTTTTTTTATGTGGGCAAGGTCCCTGGTTAGCCCCTTGGGTTATCTGTTAAAAAGAGTGGTGCAGAGACTATGGGGGCTGTTAGCCTCCTTGTCCCCGTGTGGCCATTTAGAATCCCTGCTGCTGCATGTTTCAGCTTTATTAAGGTGTAATTGTACAGCGTTTGACTCAAGTAGCTGCCTGTGCTGGGTCAGTTTGGCTTAATTGCTGGGCCCTTTTCCTGCCAAGATGGCGACCGTCAGTCCATGGGTCTCTATGTCCCCTTCACTACCTTTGTCCTCGCTTGTGTGCTTATTTGGGATGGCCCCCCTTTATATCTCCGGCCCGTGGCCTTCTCAGGTCCCCCCTCAATCTCTGAGTGTGGGTATGCGGGGCTGGGGCGTTGAATCAGGCCTACCTTCTTCTCTGCTCGCTGCAAGATCAACAATACCTAATTTTTCAGGCATGTGTACATGCCTAATTTTTCTGGCCTCTGGTGCTGCACTGTGCCTTAAACAACCAAACCCAAAAAAAGGCACATAACAGGGATTAAACTGATAGGAGTAGTACTACTTAACACACCACTCATATCTGGTGTAACAGTAGTGAACATTTAAAACAAAAAACATTTTTTCTACTGTAATAGATTGCATAGCAGTTAGTTGTCTGCAAGCGTGTTTGTCAGACCTACAGCGTCTACTCTGCCAACTTCTGCAAGTGCACAGTGCCACTCATATCTGTTGTCACAGTAGCTTGGACGCATAGTACCAATCTGTCAAAACCGGTAATGATGAATGAGGTCTAGAGTAGATTGGTTCCCTTATCCTCTACAGGTTGAGACCTAATGTTTGGGTGACTCCAGACCAACACATGAGTACAAGCAGCACACAAACTCAAAGCCGCCATCCTCCTCCTGGTCCAGCATCATCAGCCACATCAACCACTGCTGTCCTCCTTGCCCCCTCTCAACCATCCGCCACTGCGTCTCTCGCCTTGAGCAGTTCCTGCTCATCTGCCCATAGTCAGGTGCCTGTAAAGGACATGTTTGAGCGTAAGAAGCTAATGTCACAAAGTGCCCCAAAATTGAAGTGATACGACCAACAAAGCATCTTTTTCCATCTCCCGGTTCTAAAAATCCAGGCCTTATACACGCCCCCTGATAGGTGACGTAACAAGTATTAAACTGATAAGAGTAGTACTTACAAACAAGCCACTCCTATCTGGTGGCACCTTTGATTTCATGTGCCGTGCCCCAAAATTGAAGTGATACGACCAACAAAGCATCTTTTTCCATCTCCTGGTTCTAAAAATCCAGGCCTTATACACGCCCCCTGATAGGTGCTGTAACAGGTATTAAACTGATAAGAGTAGTACTACTTAACACACCTTATAATAATGCAGAGAGAGGCAACGCAGTGAGAGGAGTCTGAAGAAGAGGAGTCAGAGGAGGAAGGTGGCTTTGAGGAGGTGGAAAACCAAACACAGCAGGCGTCCCAGGGGGCTTACACTACCTGATCGATACAACATCATACCTGATGTTTTAAAGCACGTTATTCCAAACAATTTAGGAATGTTAGGTAATTTATGCCCTTTATGGCTTAAAACCAGACTCTGCATCAACTATGTAATTTTCCGTGGGAGTTTTGCCATGGATCCCCCTCCGGCATGCCACAGTCCAGGTGTTAGTCCCGTTGAAAAAACTTTCCCATCACTATTGTGGCCAGAAAGTGTCCCTGTGGGTTTTAAAATTCGCCTACCCATTGAAGTCTATGGCGGTTCGCCGGGTTCGCCGGTTTGCGAACATTTGCGGTGGTTCCCGTTCGCGGTTTGCGAACCGTAAATTTTATGTTCGCGACATCACTAATCTTTACCTCCTTCTTTCTTCCTTCTCCACTTCCCCTTCACTGAACATAAGCTCACCTCAGTCTTCAAAGTGCTAAAACAAGACAACATATAATCATGTACACATAGAGTGGTATGGGAAGCTATATAGTTGTCAGGCAATCAATATATTTAGCTAAAGCCCTAGATCCTTTGGTAAATTGGAACAAGTGCCCCAGGAAGCCATCAAAATGTAATTTGAGATGACACTAGTTACTTGAAGAAAGAATTCAGTGTAATCAGAATTTAGTTTCCCTGGTGTTAAAGTAATTATAGAGACTTCAGAAAGAAATAATCTAACATATTGCCTTTGACCTTTTACCTATTTTGTTACATTACAGCCTTAAGTTCAATGTTTTGTTAAACTGAATTTCATGTGATGGATCAGAACACAATAGTCTAAGTTGGTGAAGAGAAATGAGAAAAATATATACATAAAACTATTTTTTAGAAATAGAAAACCGAAAATTGGCATGTGTGTATGTATTCAACGCCTTTGTTATAAGGGCAATAAAAAGCTCTGTTGCAATCAATTACCTTCATAAGTCACAGAGTTCCACAGCAGAGACTGGAGTATCTGTACATAGGATGACAGTAAGCCGTACCCTCCATAGAGCTGGGTTTTATGGCAGAGTGGCCAGAAGAAAGCCAATACATTCATAAAAAAATAAAATGGCACGTTTTGCGTTTGCAAAAAGGCATGTGGGAGACTCTCAAAATTTATGGAGGAAGGTGCTCTGGTCTGATGAGATTAAAATTTAACTTTTCAGCCATCAAAGAAAAAAGCTGTGTCTGGCGCAAACCCAACACATCACATCAACCAAGGAACACCATCCCCACAGTGAAACACGGTGGTGGCAGCATCATGCTGTGGGGATGTTTTTCAGCAGCCGGGACTGGGAAACTGGTCAGAGTTGAGGGAAAGATGGATGGTGCTAAATACAGGGATATACTTGAGCAAAACCTGTACCACTCTGTGCATGATTTGAGGCTAGGACGGAGGTTCACCTTCCAGCAGGACAATGATCTCAAACACACTGCTAAAGCAACACTTGAGTGGTTTAAGGGGAAACATGTAAATGTGTTGGAATGGCCTAGTTAAAGCCCAGACCTCAATCCAATAGAAAATCTGTGGTCAGACTTAAAGATTGCTGTTTACAAGCGCAAACCATCATACTTGCAGGAGCTGGAGCAGTTTTGCAAGGAGGAATGGGCAAAAATCCCAGTGTTAAGATGTGGCAAGCTCATAGAGACTTATCCAAAGCGACTTTGGGCTGTGATTGCCGTAAAAGGTGGCTCTACAAAGTATTGACTTTAGGGGGTGAATAGCTATGCACATTGACTTTTTCTGTTATTTTGTCCTATGTGTTGTTTGCTTCACAGTAATAAAAAAACATCTTCAAAGTTGTAGGCATGTTCTGTAAATTAAATGATGCAAATCCTCAAACTATCCATGTTAAGGGGGTAAATACTTTTGCAAGACACTGTAATGTAAACCTTTACATTTATATGTCCATTTAGATAAAACATGTCATGTATTAAGCAATCAGTGTTAAGGAGACACGGAACTCACTCATATTTTAATATGCATCTAAAAGTGCCAATTTTAAACATTACAATCAGTATTGTAGTCTGAAGTCTTTTAAACTTCCCTGAATAAGATAAATACCTGTGTACAAAAGATGAAACATTTTAATGCAACAAATAAATGTTTATTTTTCTTTTTTTTTTTTTATGAAAGATTAGTGCAGATCACAAGCTTATTATCTTGTATTCAGGTTGACACAATCTGTATGGCTACTCTAGGAGCAAAACTAGAATTTGATAAATTATTTTGAGAATAAAAAATGTAGTCACAGCAAGACTCCAATTTCCTTTCTCAGAAAAATAAGTCATTCCTATTTTCTTTTCACTAATGTTGCAAAGAAGTCTGTTAAATAGTCCTACCCTAAACACTTTTCTCTACCAAAAGGAAATGTCAACTCTGTTGGCCATTATCAATTTAATAAATACAAGAAAGAACACTGAATGTCCCATCTGCTATTTCAATTTCTTTCTCTGTCAGATCATTCATTCTGGAACAAAAGTAGACACCAGAATAGTTAATTCTAAATTATATTAGGTTGTGCCATGTAACTTATTTTGCACTAGGGCAAGATATCTGAATTATAAGCTTAAAAACAAAAAAACATGAATTATTATGGAAGCTCACATCTACCTGGCAGCATTTGCAGGAATCATTCTGTATGTACATTTACTCATTCACGGCATTATTCCTTTTGGTGAAATATTAAAAAAAATAAAAAATAAAATACTGTTTGCAGATACTTGATATTAGCCTGTATTTGAGGAATGAGCAGCAAAATATGACTCCCACCACATTTAAAATAATAAAAAAATAATAGTTTAGAATAAACTCTTTATTACTTTTTGACACTGTGCATTGACACATATGATCTGTACTGACATGTCATCAGTACTCCAAAAGAAATAATACAACTCAAAGTCTAACATGAGTAATTAATTATATACTGTTTTCCCAGTATTCTTTAGAAAAAAAAATAAAAAAAAAAAACCTCTATGAAGATTGACATCCCTTTAAACCTTCTTTCTGGTCTCACTCAAATGGAATGTTAATATAATAAATATATCTAACTAGCGACTTGCCCGTCAAAAAATGACGGCAATGTGATGTATATGTTTGTCAAGTTGTTTAGTTATTAACATATATTTTTGTCACTTGTAAGTATTTTAATATGAACGTGTATGTTTGTAAAATGTTGATGTAATGGTTTTTTAAAATGTAATTTGTATCTGAAGAATTGTTCACTTTAATATACATTGAATGAATAGGAAAGCAAAAAGTAAAAAGCCTTCTTGAAACGTCGCGAATTTTAACATGAAGTTTAAAATATATGTAAGCAATAACCTTCAAAGTATATATTTTTAAACTTGAACTTTATTTTTTATGTAAGTTTAGAAGTTGACAAAACATTGGTATAATTTTGAACATTATAAACAGGAACATAGTGAATACATTTTGTAACCTAATTTTTTATTAAAAGTATTAACATTTGAATGTAAAAACAATTGACTTTTAAATTAATCAGTATTAAAATGCAATTTCTATCACAATAATTGTTAACTTGAATATACATTGAATGTAGAGGAAGGCATACAGTAAAACTCTCCTTAAAACGTACGTAATTAAAGTAATTCATTACTGAGCACATAAACTGGCGATAAACATTAATGTAGGTAGTAATCTTAAGATAACAGACAATATTTACATTGTGACTTAAAAGGTGCTTGACCTCTTAACATCCACTTTGTAATCTGTTGAATGAAATAACTTGAAAATATATTTTTTAAACTTGTAACATTAGAAACATTAACATAGTGACTTAACATTTTAACATAATTTTTACTAACAATGCAAGGCAAGTATTTTGTGAGGCGAATCATTCATAAACAGTACTTCCATTAATTATGACTGAATTAAACAACCAATTGTTATGTATTTTGGAATGCTTTTAAAAAATGTTGGCATCTTTAATTTGTATCCTGCAAATTTATAGTACTTCATAGTAGACAATGTTTTTAGTAAAAATACGTCCATCTTCTAATAAATCACCTTGACTTTTATTGTTTTCAATGTAAACCTTAATAGCCTGTGGATTTTTGCACCGTGACAACGCAACGTACAATTGACCATGTGCAAAAACTGGTTCTTCCAAGAAAATACCCACAGATTTGAAAGTTTGACCTTGTGATTTATTAATGGTCATGGCAAATGCCATAATAATGGGAAATTGTCTTCTTTTAAGTATAAAAGGGAGACTACTTTCACTTGGTGCTAAATCTATTCTTGGTATGAAAACTCTCTCTCCTTTATGGGTCCCAGTTAAAATTTCAGCATCTATAAAATGGTCCTTTAATTGTTGAACAATTAATCTTGTGCCATTGCATAGGCCTTTTTTGGGGTTCATATTTCGCAGTAACATGATAATTGCACCTTTCTTTGCTGCAAAATATGTGGTGGCATTCCAGAAGGAGTTAAAGAGTTTATGAATTCAGTTGAAAAGTTTGCCTGACTTTCATTGTCATCAGCAAGTACAGAATCAGCACTGTAATAATTTCTTTGTGGTGCATTAATTTTTTTTAAGATTTCATTATTGAGTATTAATGCATCTTTATTTTTACACGTCAGTATAACTTGGTTGGCAAGCTCGGAATATTTTTTGTTATTTATGCTCCCTTCAAATATAGCCGATATAATATCTTGTTGACAAATCATATGAGGTGGGATCTCTACAGTGTCGTCAGGTAAATGTAGTATTTTTTCTGTTCTGCCTTCTCCAATTTTAATAAGCCAATCATTGAAATCAGTTTGGCCTTCTGATCTCATATTTTGTTGCAGTTGAAGACGGGTAAAATGTTTCCATACTGTACTTGACTTTATACATGTTTCGATAATGTCAGTTCGATTTCCATGTACAACGACAGGTAATGTTTGTCTAAAATCGCCACCCAACAACATTACCTTTCCACCAAATGGAAAAATATTATCCATGACTTCACGAAGCAAACGGTCAATACATTGGAGGGCATAGCATGACATCATTGTGGCCTCATCTATTATAATTAATTTACATTTCTTCAATTTCTTTGCTTGTAAGGATGTCATGCGAATATCTGACACAGAATTTTCTAAAATAGGCACTGGCAGTTTAAATCCACTATAACCAGTTCTTCCACCTTCTAATAAAAGTGCAGCAATTCCAGTAGTGGCAAACGCCAATGCTATTTTTCCTTGAGCTCGTACTGAACTCATTAATAAATTGTACAAATATGTTTTTCCTGATCCGCCAGGTCCATCAAGATAGAAATAACGCTCTGTCACCATGTCATCATCTATAGCATTTTTAATGGCATGAAATGCTTGCAATTGTAGTGTATTTAAAGTTGCAAGTCTTTCTTCTGTTCTTTCTGCTTGTAGTTGAATGTCATAGTCTTCAAAGTTAATGTCATCTATAAGACCTGGATCAGGCAAATTAAAACTTGCACAACTTAATCCATGAGTTAAAAAGACTTCTTGGATTTCCATTAAAGCTTTTAAGTGTGCAATGGGTTCATTGTATCGTCGCATAAAGTCTTCAGCCATATTACTTTTAAAAGTCTCCCACAAAGCTAATGCATTTGGAGCATATGAGAAGATACAAATAAAAGCAAATTGTTCTCTCATCTGTCGTGGCATTTGACATTGTGCTGCTTCTTCTAAACATCTTTCCCACTCTGTATCATCAGCGAGTAAGTTTCTATGTCTTGCAGCTAAATGGAAGGATTCATATACAATGTCATTAACAGTTCTTAATTGTTCAAAACTTTGTGCTCCTGGAACATTTAAAAGTAATATCCGTAAGCAAAAACGTTCAACATCTCTTGGACTGACTGTGTAAATTCTTGGAATAATTTTATTGCCTCTGGTTTTCCTTGGTCTCCATAATCCATTCACAAAAACATAGTGATATGGAATTTCAATATATAAGTATTGTGTTGCTTCAGCATCAGTGGAATTTAATGCAAACCATGCAGTTAGTGTAGTGTGACGATCTTCACTTTGGGCCAATGCATTCATTTCATTTCCAGCATGGAAATAGATTAAATGTCGTTGTGGCAAATGTACTCCTAACCTATATACTGCATGTGATCTATCATGCATTTCAAATTTTAAAAGCCGCCACATAGCTTCTGGCGCACTGACATAGCGAGCATCTACATGAGATGCAAGTTCATCATGTACTAACTCACTACTTTCAGGGTTGTCTGCACTTTTGACGACTACAGTAGCTGCATCGTAACCTTTGTAAATATATTTGTAGACATATTTAATGGATTTGATGGAAGTGCAGGCTTCTACGTTGATGTGGGCGTTGTACTTCATGAGTAAATGTGGATTGTAGGGTACTACATATCTATTGTCCACTTTTTTTCCACGAATAATGGCACTATCTTCTTCTCTTCTTTTATAAAGTGGATAGCCATCACAATTGGCATAGGTTTTGTCTCTATAATCTTTTGGAAATTCTTTGGAACATTTATTATTTTCCATACATGGTGATTGTGGATTAAGGTCACCACAGGGTCCATGAATCATGCGATGAGTAACAATCTCATATAGTCTACCATATAGTTCTGGATCTGGTAGTTCAGCAACAATGACTGCATCCACTTTGTCCGAAGTATCTAATTTATCTTTTTCTTGAAGTATTATTAGAAGATGTGCATGTGGAAGGCCTCTTTTTTGAAATTCAATGGTATATACATAAGCCAAAGACAAGACATTTGCCAAATAACTGATTTATAGTGAAGTCACGTATTAATTCATTTAATTTAATCTTACAAACTCTGGCTACTAAATCTGGTCGATCTGAAGCAGTTTGTCCAAGAAGTAGATTTAGTGTAATTTCTGGCCATTGTGGATTACATGTAAATGTCACAAATAAATCGGGTTTGCCAAATTTAGTGACAATAGCCATAGCATCATTGTATCTTTCTCTCATATTCCGAGGAGATCCTTGAAAGGAAGATGGTAAAATGATGGCTTTGCCAGCTGTCATGTCTCTGCTTGTAGCCACGTCAGCAACATAGTCCATTAATCCAGAATATTGTTCTACACGGAGTTTATCTTGTTGATATTTTAAAAAGTTTAAATTATTTGCATCAACTTGCAAATATGAATCAATAATCCATTGTTGTGTTAGTTTCCCACCACATAAAATTGGATTAAATACATTGCGAATGGCAATTTGAGCTACTTTAAATTCAAGCATAGAAACATTATTTCGGATTCTGGCTTTAGCATTTGGGTAACTGGGAAGAGTTAATTTTGGTTGCCAACCTGCTTCTCCGTGTGGGAAAAAGATGGGATTTGTCATTGGATCTAAATTTGGACTTAAGATACTCATATTAATAAACGGTTGCTCCTCATTTCTGGGATATATTCGAATGTCTCTTTGAAATGGTGGTTCTCCTTCATCATTCTGAAACACCATTGCAACCTCATTTGATGTTGGCAAGTTATAACGACGTTTATCAGTATGTCTGTCTCTTTTAAGCACCATATTAACCTTCGGCATTGGTAATTGATGTGTTTGTGCATTAAGTAGTTGTTCATTTTCTACTTCTGCCAATTTTTTATAAGCTTTACTGTAGGGATTGTTGTCCATAATGTTATTTAGCTCTATGAAAAGACTGGGTAAGCATTTTTTATTTTCTTCCATCTGCATACGTTGGTCAACAGCTTCCATTGTATCTAGGACATATAGTTGAGCGAATTTTCTTTGATCTCCTTCCTCTGGATGTAAATGGGAAGTGCGATGATAAATTTGTCCTTGGACTTTAAAACAGTAAGGACCATGTCCTGGTACATTAGCAGCTAATGATGCCCCCATGGATGCAAAGGATATGGCACTATTGTAGGATCTTATGTTTGTTTTAAAATTTTTGTAGTTTGGAAAAGTAGGTTCAGTCATAATGTTTTGTAAATAGAGAGGAAATTGTTTCCTTTCTGGAAGTTTGAACTTGCCTTTTTGACAGCAACTAATAAATTGGCCATCTCTGGGTCTCTCCTGTTTAAAATAATAAGCCTCACAAAACTGACATTGAGTAGTCATGTCCCCACAACTATGAACCTCTCCTGCTAAAGACTTGAGTAGAGGACAATTTGCAAAGCATATAGGATTTTGACTTTCATATTCATCAGGTGAAATGTCATATAATGTTTCAACAACAGGTTCTAAATGCTTTGTTTTTTTCGTGGCTTTTCTTGGTATATGTTGTATTGTTTGAGGTAAAATGCCATGTAATGTTTCATGAAACGGTTCTAAATGCTTTGTTTTTTTTTTTGCTTTTTTTGGTATCTGTTGTATTTTTTCTGGTAAAATGTCATCTGATGTTTGAGCAACAGGTTGTAAATGCTTTATTTTCTTTGTTGCTTTTTTTGACATATCTTTAATTTCTGCAGGTGACAGTCTTTTGCTTGCAATTCTTTTGCGTTCTTTTTCTCGTCGAATTTCCTTCTTCTCCGGTGTCTGCTGGCTGTCTGCTCTCTGTCGTCGTTCTCTAGCTTGGCGTCTTTTCTTTTCTTGTTCACTCTCGTTATCAGCCATGTTAATCTGTAAAAATAAAATAATGTATCATTAGTTTATTTTGAGATGTTAAGTTGTTTTTCATGACAAATTGTTATCAACAGTGTGTTTACATTTTATACTTAATCAATTTCAATGCGGTCAATTGAATAGAAGTCTAAATATGGCCATCAGATAATTATTTAAAGAAGTTTTTATTTATTAAACATGTATCCAAAAGCAAGTGTTTCAGTAACTAAAAAGGTATTTTCAAAAAGATGTTATGTCCTTATTTACAGCACTATTCAATTTGTCAAATGGCAATTAAATTAGGGTTTAGGACTGGAATGTTACAATGACAAATTGTATAGATTCTGTGTTTTTAGACTTTTTTGGACTATGCAATTTTTTTTTTAATTTTACATTGAAGTTTGTATTTAATGTTAAAGATTATTGTCCCTAAAAGACAAATAAGAGATAGATGAAAAATGTGTTAGTTATATTTTTTCAACAGTTATAGTTACCGGTGGTTTATTTTAAATATTATTTTCTGTTGACATCGATGCAAAGCTAAGATCTTTATTTTTTTTTTCTCTTTTTTTACTTGTTATACTGTACCTTGGTTGAAGTTTTATTTCAAGCAAAATTCTTTGTTGGTCCTGTGTTGAAAGCCTTTGTCCGATGGTCTGGTCCTGTGTTGAAAGTCCTCGTCCGATGGTGTAGTCCTCTGTTGAAAGTCCTCGTCCGCTGGTCTGGTCCTCAATTCAAACTCCTGTTCCGATGTTCTTGATGCAGTATCTGTTATAAAATAAAAATGAAAATGTTATGTTATTTGAATGTCTTTGTATTAATGAAAAAATGCCATTATTTCTGTGTTTTTCTACAATCCTTTTTGGTGCGCCGCAATTTTGGTATGCTTCTTTAGGCTTTTTTCTAAGGCTTATAGGTGGTTAAACATTAAAGAAGAATATTAATTAATTTTTCTCTTTTTTTACTTGTTATACTGTACCTTGGTTGAAGTTTGATTTGAAGCAGAATCTTTGTTGGTCCTGTGTTGAAAGCCTTCGTCTGATGGTCTGGTCCTGTGTTGAAAGTCCTCGTCCAATCGTCTGGTCCTCTGTTGAAAGTCCTCGTCCGCTGGTCTGGTCCTCAGTTGAAACTCCTGGTCCGATGTTCTTGACGCAGTATCTGTTATAAAATAAAAATGAAAATGTAATTTTATTTGAATGTATTTGTATTAACTAAAAAATGACATTATTTCTGTGTTTTTCTACAATCCTGTTTGGTGCCCACCACTTTTGGTATGCTTATTTAGGCTTTTTTCTAAGGCTTATAGATTGTTAAACATTAAATAAGAATATAAATGTAGTTTGGTATGTGTTTGTGTGAGTTTTCGTACAATCCTGTTTGGTGCGCACCACTGTTGGTATGCTTATTTATGTGTTTTTTTCAATGCTTATATGTTGTTAAACATTAAATAAAAATATAAATGTAGTTTGGTATGTGTTTGTGTGAATTTTCATACAATCCTGTTTGGTGCGCACCACTGTTGGTATGCTTATTTAGGCATCTTTCTAAGGCTTATAGGTTGTTAAACATTAAATAAGAATCTAAATGTAGTTTGCTATGTGTTTGTGTGAGTTTTCATACAATCCTGTTTGGTGCACACCACTGTTGGTATGCTTATTAATGTTGTTTTGTAATGCTTATAGGTTGCTAAACATAAAATAAGAATATAAATGTAGTTTGCTATGTGTTTGTGTGAGTTTTTGTACAATCCTGTTTGGTGCGCACCAATGTTGGTATGCTTATTTAGGCTTCTTTCTAAGGCTTATAGGTTGTTAAACATTAAATAAGAATTTAAATGTAGTTTGCTATGTGTTTGTGTGAGTTTTCGTACAATCCTGTTTGATGGGCACCACTTTTGTTATACTTATGTAGTGTTTTTTCTAATGGTTATAGGTTGTTAAACATTGAAAAAGAATATGAATTTAGTTTGCTATGTGTTTGTTACAATCCTGTTTTGTGTGTACCAGTTTGTGTGTACCATATGTTGCATACTTTGGCCCTCATTCAATTGCAGTTTGGCCAATTCAATAGGGTTCTAACTGTGCTTATTTCGAGCCCTATTGAATTGTCCAAAATATCAATTGAATGAGGGCCTTTGGTTGCTGGATTTGTTATATTGTGAGGGCCTCATTGAATTTCGTTTTTGGCAATGGAATTGGGCTTAATATGAGCACAGAGCATCTTTTTTTACAGAAGTTTTTAGAACTTAAAACTTCTGCAAAAAAAATATGCTCTGTGCTTATATAGAGCCCTATTGAAATGGGCAAATCACATTTGAATGAGGCCCTCGGCCATTAAACATATTTAGGTCCTGAATCAATTGCGTTTTGACCAATTGAATAGGGCTCTATATAAGCACATAACATATTTTTTGACAGAAGTTTTGAGTTAGTGAAGACCTTGATTTAGTATCGAAGTTCAGTAACTAAAAATGTCTGTCTAAAAAATCGGTTATGTGCTTATATAGAGCCCTATTCAATTGGCCAACTCACAATTGAATGAGGCTCATGGTTCGGTTCTTTTTTATACTTAATACTTTACCTTGATTGAAGTGTGAAATGACAGAGGGTCCCCTCCTGCCAATCTTAATCCGCCGGTCTTCTTGTAGTGTCTGTTTGAAAAATAAAGTGAAATAGTGAATTATATATTTTTTCTATTTATTTAGCAAAGCATGGCCTTTTCAGCATTTAATGTATTTTTGTTTCTTACCTCTTCTTCTTTGTTGGTGTTCTTTAAAAGGGATTGTGCTTAACAATGCACGGTGCAAATTGTTGAGTGACGCTGTTGATGCAGAGTCTGAATATTAAAAAAAGTAGAAAGATTAAGCTTTAGGGGATCTATTGAATTGCAGTAAATTAATGTCATTTAAATATACTTCTGTAATTATTTTCAATTAACATTATTTTTTGGTGGGGGCTACATACATATGTCACATACATGAAGCACATTTCCATAGTTGAAAGTAATTTTTTTGTGTGCGTGTGACATATCACTATACATGAATCATATTTTAATTGTTAAATTAACCTTATTTTTATTTTTGGCCAAAATACATAAATGTGTGTGTGACATGTGACTATAGATGATACACATATATGTGCGTGTCACATATCAATATACATGACTCATATTTTAATAGTCCAAACTTATTTTTTTCTAATGTCATTTAAATGTAGTTGTTTAATTAGTTTGTTTTAAGATAATTTTGTTACGGGTGGAAATGCGGCATTGCGGGGCCACGCCCAGGAAGGGGTTAGTCTGTATGTGGGACTAGCCGGGCAAACATCGCCGAAGCTCTGCTAGAATGTCGTTAAGGCTGTCCAAGCTTTGTATCTCAAACATGCTATACAACGGCCTAATAGGCCTGAACCCAGACGCAACAACTCTTTGAGGCTGACCGCCTGAGGCCGGGTCTAAAACAAAGTTTATGGATATCTGAACCACATTACTGGGGCATAGCGGCCTAAAGTGCTGGTGGAAACTGACTGAGCCTGTGAGGAGAATATCCGGGGTGGTTCGTGAGAGGAGCCAGTTAAAGGAGACCTCAAACCATAAGGTGAACGTGAGCTTGTGTTATGCCCCAGGTGAGGGAAGCCAGTGTGCAGTGCTGATGTATTCTACTGGGCACCGTGGGCTGGTGAGCATTTGCCGCTGAGAGGGGGTTTACTCCCTTATTACCATTGTGGGGACTGGCTTCAGGTTAATCTATCCCGCAGCAGGTAACGCTGCCAACGCCCTGTTGCTATGAAAGTCTGACGTTGCAGAGGGTGAGTGCATGTTTGTATTGCTTCTGCTGCAATTACTCCCAGAATATAACACCTGCATGTGAGGGCCAATTTGAATGATAGAAGTGGAGGAAAATAAGAAAGCTGCTGTGAAGTGTCCCCCATATGATGGGCTTTGAAGAATAAGATGGGATTTTTTTAGCCCATATAAATAGGCCCATTGGGTCTTACTATCCAACATTGTCCAAGTTACACCTATTGTGACATCTTCCATCGGTCTCATGAGAGGGGGTCTACTCCCTTATTACCATTGTGGGGACTGGCTTCAGGTTAATCTATCCCGCAGCAGGTAACGCTGCCAACGCCCTGTTGCTATGAAAGTCTGACGTTGCAGAGGGTGAGTGCTTGTATGTATTGCTTCTGCTGCAATTACTCCCAGAATATAACACCTGCATGTGAGGGCCAATTTGAATGATAGAAGTGGAGGAAAATAAGAAAGCTGCTGTGAAGTTTCCCCCATATGATGGGCTTTGAAGAATAAGATGGGAATTTTTTAGCCCATATAAATAGGCCCATTGGGTCTTATTATCCAACATTGTCCAAGTTACACCTATTGTGACATTTCCCATCGGTCTCATGAGGCTAGGGTGAACTTGATGGGAGAAAAGCAACTTTGCAAGCAAGATATATTATATATGCCGTTTGGTATTTAAAACTGTTCAGCAAAGAAGAGCAAGTTACAAAGTGGACTATCTGTATACAATTTTTTATACACTCCTATTCTCCCATTTCTCTTCTCTCTTTCCTTTGGTTTTTGATATAGCCCTGTGGTATCTATGCAAAGGTCTAAAGAACAACAAGCCCCTAGGGGTAAAGGCTCTAAAAAAACATTACAAAACAATAGCTCAAAAGCTATAGCTAATTTTCTCTCTCCTGTAGATAAAGAGAATAGACAGTACAAGAGAGAATCATATTCACTCTCTCAGTCCACGTTAGACTTTTCTGAAACTCCTATAGAAGCTGAGGTTATTATAGGAGATGAATCTGTGAGAGAGACCACTCCTGAAGAACCTCTAACAGCTTCAGCGTTAAAGAAAACTATGACAGCTCTTTTAATGGAGTTTCAGATATCCATCAGGGAAGAATTGATAGGCGAAATTAAAAATAATGCTAAGAATATAAAAACATTAACAGATAGAACAGAAATTGTAGAACAGACTCAAGAGGTTATTTTGAAGAATAATGATGAATTAAAGAGAGAGATAATGGGACTTAAAGAGGAGATCCAGACGCTAAAGAGCCAAAATCTCAGATTAGCGGAAGCTGAAAAACGATATAATATTAGAATCCGTGGTATATCAGAGTCTGTTACCTTTAAAGACCTCCATCAATTTGTGGAAGCCTTTCTGTTAAGCTTAGTGGAGCACCAGAGCGAGAAGCCTATAGAGAGATTATACCGAATTCCTCCTCCACCTAACATGGGCAAAGAAATTGCTAGGGATGTAATTGTAAAACTGCATCATATGTCCTATAGAGAAGCAATACTAAAAGCTTCATTCAATAAAAAATGTTTTGAGAGTCCATATGAAAATCTTAAAATATTCCCAGATTTGACAGGAGAAATTTTATTTCAACGTAAGAAACTTTAATTTGTGACTAAAGTTTTGAGAGACAAACAGATTTCCTATAGATGGGGAAATCCCCCAAAATAGATTTTTTGGTATGAGAATCACAGATACATTATTAATGACACTTTGGAAGGGGAGAATTTCCTGACAAAATTAAATAAAAGTCAGTAATTATAGGTTGGTTCACAGCGGTTATTTAAATATGTATTGGAATATAAATATTAGATTGTCTTCAATCAAAAAAATGTTGTAAAGAGTAGTGTATATGTATTATTTTGATAGAAAAAGGGAAAAAAAAAAAAGGGAAAAAAATTGAATGATATTTTTTGCTGCTAATTTAGAAGTAACATACAGATGGTACACTTTAATGAATTTAGATAATGGGGAAAATACACCATGTTTTGATTAATATTTTTAAATTACTGTTTTACTACGGGAAATTTAAAGAGTAAAATATAAACTCACTATTTGTTGGGTAATTTTTTAGATGTGAATATATATTTTCACTTTTTTTTATTATTAACACGAGGGAAACAAAAAAGAAAACACTAACCTAGATAATGGGTAAAAATATATTAGTATTTAATAATGACACTAAGAAAATTTACTTTTATAAATTAGTGAGCAAAATACAATTCAGTAGTTGATTGCTATAAGGGAAGGGGTTCACAACTGGAGTAGGGAATTTAAAGGGAGAGTTCTGTTTGAAATTCTCTCAAATTAAAGGGAATAATATAAACATCTAGAGTAGGATTTAAAGCTTGGACACCCAAGATAGTAGTAAAAAACAGATAGAGGGTACAATAGAGCTTCCGCTAAGGCTTTCAGATGTATTTATCTGACATTGTTGCATCACAGGAGGGACTCTTCCTCTTCAAGGAGGACTGCCTCCCGATATGCCTCAATGAGTTGAGGAGGGATGAATGTTTTATGTTTGGTTCATGTATTGGTGTATATTTGTATTTGTGGACTGGAATTAAATTTATTCCAGGGGAACGGGGACTGACCATCATTTCTACTGTGATACTAACAGCATGTCATTAAAGATAGTAACGCAAAACGTTCAGGGACTGAATCATCCAGCTAAACGTAGTTTTTTTCTAAAGAGCTTTCTGCAGCAAAAAGCAGATATAATCTGCTTGCAGGAGACTCATTGGCAGGGAGCTCCAATTAAGTTTTTTAATACACATTATAAAGTCGCATACAATTCAATGTATAAGAAAAAGGCAAGGGGTACCTCAATTTTTTTTAGTAACAAACTTATAGTCACAGAGGAATTTGTGGAAATAGATCAGGAGGGTCGTTATATAATATGGATAGGCGCAATTAACCACCAAAAATACTCAATATTGAATGTATACGTGCCGAATAGATCCCAAATTAAATTTCTTAGTAAAATCTTAAAAAAGTTTAATAAACTGATACAGGGATCTCTTATCGTTTGTGGAGACTTCAATATGCTCTCAGACCCAATTAAAGATAGAAAATCTGAAAATCATTCACCTCCAGACTCATCAGTTATAAGATTGTCAAAACAGTTTATTTCTCTGATGACAAAATATCATTTAATTGATGTTTGGAGAGTACTGCACACCAATGAAAAGGATTTTACTTGTTTTTCTCCAAGACATCATACATATTCTAGGTTAGATTATTTTTTTGTTGATATCAATACACTTAAAAGAACTTTGAGAGTTGATATTGGGCCAAGAGTGTGGTCGGATCATGCTCTAGTTAACTTGGAATTGTTTTCGAAAAATTCTTCCATTAACTCCAAATCTTGGAGACTTGATTCCTCACTCATTGATTCAGAGACAAGTCGGGATTATCTTAAAAAAGAAATTGATTTCTTTTATCAAGTAAACTCAGCTTCAGTAGAATCTAACATTACACTTTGGAACACACATAATGCTTTTATAAGAGGGATCCTGATTAAATTGCAAAGTCAAAGGAAAAGAGAAAGAGGAACTCCTTTGAGAGAATTATATATCCAATTATATAATCTGGAACTAAGAAATAAAATTAATCCTAATGCTTCTGACTCGATGTTGATTAAAAAAATCCAATTACAGATTAAATCCATTAATCAGATGAGAACTGATATGTCTATATGGCTTTTACAACAAAAAGTTTACCATTATGGGAGTAAACCAAGTAAAATCTTAGCAAATAAACTTAGATCTCATGCTACTAAAAAAAGGGTTGATTATATTTATCACAATGGAACCTATCTTAATAACCCAGTCCAGATAGCAGAAGCATTGGAACAGTATTATTCTAGGTTATATAATTTGGAATTGGATCCTTCTTTCAGAAGCCATCTCTGGAGGTCATCCAACATTTTTTGAATGAAATAGATTTGCCGCAAGTTTCACCAGAGGAAGTTTTAACACTAAATAATGATTTTTCTGAAAAAGAGATTTGTGATGTTATCTCTAAATTGAAGTTGGGTACGGCCCCAGGCCCAGATGGTTTTGGAAATCATTACTATAGGTCTTTGGTAACAACCCTAGTCCCCCATTTAAAAAATATTTTCAATGAGATTAAAAGAAAGGGACATATTCCTTCAGAGATGTCAGAGGCGCTGATTATCACTATACCAAAAAAAGACACAGGTATATTGGAATGTAAAGACTTCCGCCCCATTTCACTTTTGAACGTTGATGTAAAAATGTATGCTAAAATGCTGGCGAATAGATTGAGTGAGGTTATTCACAAACTTGTATCAATAGATCAAACTGGATTTGTACGGGGACGTTTGGGCTCTGACAATACCAGACGCATGTTGGATTTGATTTCATATTCTAAACACAAACTTCTCCCAACAGTGTTTCTATCAATGGACGCAGAGAAGGCCTTTGACCGGGTCGGATGGGATTTTATCAGGTGTGTACTCCAGAAATATGGCCTTGGCTCTTTTGGGTCTAAGTCCATTGGAGCATTATACTCTTCCCCATCCGCTTCGGTCATTGGAAATGGGTTTAAAACGCAGAGATTTGCAGTTACTAATGGAACGAGACAGGGGTGTCCCCTTTCTCCGATAATCTTTGCATTGATAATGGAGCCCATGGCGGTTTCTATAAGAGATAACCCCTCTATTCATGGAATTACAGTTGGTGGGATACAGCATAAAATAATGCTGTATGCCGATGATGCGGTTGTGTTTGTGTCTATCCCCATTGACTCTTTGAAAACTTTGCATGTAATAATAGATAAATATTCCAAAGCCTCTAACTATAAAATTAATATCTCCAAGTCACAGGTTTTGGCTCTTAATTTAGCCAGTCCGGAAAAAGATTACTTGAAATCCATCTACCAGTATAATTGGCATTCTAATACCATAACTCATATGGGAATCAAATTTTATAATTCTATCCAGTTAATAATTAAAAACCAACTATAAGGAGCTATTAAATAAACTTACGAAAATTGTTTCCTCTTGGAGACCTTTGAATTTAACTTTAACAGCTAGAATAGCAGCAGCCAAAATGTCGCTTCTTCCAAGATTAAGCTATATATTTAGATCTATTCCTATACCTTTATCCAAAACTTTTATAGTACATTTTCAACAAATAATAGACAAATTTATCTTTCAGGGGAAAAACAACAGAATAAAGAAAGTTATAATTTCCAGAAGATTTAGAAAAGGGGGACTAGCATACCCAATGATTCAGACCTATCATGATGCTACAATGTTTTCACATGCAGTCAAATGTATAGAAAGTTTGAAAGTGGCAGGTTGGCTGCAGGTTGAAAGATGTTCAGTAGTTAAGGATTCTTTAGGCTGGTTGATGTTTAGGAAGGAGTTAAAAAAAGAACTCTTTTTAGATGGTTCTGATATTGTTCGTGAAATACTTGAATTTTGGGATAAACATAAATTGAGATCTCAATTAATGCCTTTTCCTAGCCCTATCCTTCCGATTTTATTATTAGAGAGAGAATTGAACTTATCATTTTTGGGTGGATGGAGAGCATTTGGCATTTGTTGTTTGAGAGACTTATAAATTGGCAACTCTTGGGGTTCTTTTGAAGACTTGAAGGAAAAATGTGGGCTTCCTCATAAAAGTTGGCTTGAATATAATAGACTTCTGGCGGCGTTCAGAGATTCAATCTATTCTAGTTTTAAAGTTAGATCTTTAACTTCTTTTGAAAAACTAATGATTCTAGAAGATAGAAAGCACTTAATATCTAATTGTTATAACATCTTGCGGGAGGAAATGGATAAATGCCCTTTTAACAAATCTAAAATTTGGCAACATTCTTTTAATCTCTCTTGGTCAGAAGAAGAATGGTCCGATTCATTTATTCTCACAGATCAAATAATTAAAAATACATCATAAAGAGAGCTACACTTTAAATTAAGTACTCAATGGTATTATGTTCCAACAAAAATGGCTCAGATTACTAAAAAAGATAATCTGAAGTTTTGTTGGAGGAACTGTGGTTTGGTGGGTTCACATGCCCATATATGGTGGAGTTGCCCGATAATTCAACAATTTTGGGAAACTTGTTTTGGGCATATTAGGAATATTTTGGGCATCAAATTTTCCTTTTCTGTAGAAAATGTTTTATTTCACATTGTTTCGAATCAGCTTGCTCTGGACGTAATTGCATTTTTACTTCAGATATTCATGGCATCTAAATTGTTGATAGCAAGGAGATGGGGTCAGTCTTCCGTTCCCTCTTGGGGTGAAATCACATATATGGTAGATAGAAACAGAAATCTTGAAAAATCTCTTCAAGAGCAAGGTCTTATAAAAATAAAACTTTACAAATGGAAAATTTGGGATCAAAATAAAGATCTTTCTCAGTTATGATCTAAGTTTTAATATCTCTGGGACTTAGCTCCCAGCAATTATAATTTCTGGTACAAGTTCACAATATGTATTGTAAATGTATGTCTTGTCTTTTTCTTTTGTCGTTTTTTTTTTTTTTTTTGCTGTGTATTCTGTTTTATATATTTATATTGTAATTGTCTACTTTTGATACCAATAAATTAATAAATAAAAAAAAATAAAAAAAAATTAACCTTATTTTTATTTTTGGCCAAAATACATAAATGTGTGTGTGACATGTGACTATAGATGATACACATATATGTGCGTGTCACATATCAGTATACATGACTCATATTTTAATAGTCCAAACTTATTTTTTTCTAATGTCATTTAAATGTAGTTGTTTAATTAGTTTGTTTTAAGATAATTTTGTTGCAGGGGCAATACACATAAATGTGCGTGTCACTATACATTATACGCATATATGTGCGTGTCACATGTCAGTATACATAAACCTCTTTTTCTTATTTAATTTATTTTTTTTTATGTCCTGTCTTGATAATAAAATGTAATATATTATAGCTTACCTCTCAGTTGTAATTTGCACAGTGTAAAGTAGTAAATTAGTAAAGAATTGTCTTCTCAAGTTTTAGCAGCAGTTATGTCTGAAGTCACTCTGTTCATCACCTGAGTAGAAATGTATTTTTCTCTGTCAAATAGGCAGTATTTATAAACTTGTAGAACATTCTGGAAAGTTAGACCGTTAGAACGCAATACGCATGCGCTATTTGCGTTCCATCCGCCATTTTGTGCGTAGTAGTGGTTAAAATGGTGTTTAATATGAGTGTGATCCGTTCCGCATAGTATGTGTTTCATTATTGCGAGTAAGTGTAGTGTAGTTACGTCTGGAGCCTCGTTTTCGTTTTGTTCGGCGGCCATTTTTTCTCTTGCTTAGCCGATTTTCGGCCGTTTAAACTCTTTGTTTTGGACCTAAATGGACGTGTAAATGAACTTTTGGAGGTGCCGGATGCCCCCCCGTGCTCTAAGTAAGCTTTTTATGTGTTTGTTGTGTTTATTTCTTGTGTTTGTGATGTTTTGATGCGCGGCGGTTGGAATGGGTCTTTCGCGGCCGAATATTTTTTCGATGCAGCCGTATTTTGTTGCGATGTTGCCGTATTTTTTTTCCGATATACGCAGTTAGCTTTTACGTGTACGACGCAGTGTATTTGTTTCTAAGTCGTGCGTATGTGTGTTATGAGCGTGTGAGGGGCCTTTTTTACTGTTTTTTTGTTAAGTCTTGCGTCTGTGTGTCTGGGTGTAAGCGGGTGTGAGGCGACTTTAAGTTTTTTTTTGTTATGAAGTTGTGTGTATGTGTGTGTTAACACAGCCGATGTTGGGATGCTCCCACCACCGCAAATGCGGACCCTCGCTTCGCGAGGATCCGCATTTGCGGGGACGTTGTTGGGTTTTTGTTGGCTGGGCGGTTGGGTTTATTCTGTTAAAAAGTTGTGTGTGTGTATGTGTGTGTTAACACAGCCGACGTTGAGCCTCCACCTCCGCGAGGATCCGCATTTGCGGGGACATTGGGATGCTCCATCACCGCAAATGCGGGCTCGCTACGCGAGCAACGACCCGTACGCTCACAACTATATATGTGACTAGCGACTTGCCCGTCAAACATGTCGGGACAATAAAATTTGAAGCCATGGCAATGCTGTTTACCACACAATGTAAAGCTTTTTCTACTGTGAAGATGTTCGGTGCTCATTGTGAGCCTCACGCTGAGCGCCTTTGGCACCTCTCCTCTCGTGTACTTTTGCTCCTCTGAACACCTTCAGCGCTCATTGCAAACCTCCCCACTCGTGTCCTTCTAGTTTTGTGCATTGCAACGATCATTTTCGTCGTTCATCACTAAACAGATATACAGTATATATCTATATTTAATAATACAGTATATAATATATAAATAATAATTAATTAATTAGTTACTTACTAAAAGCCTTATTAAATTCCAGCCTCGTAGATAAGAGACTTCTACTTAAACCCTACGTACTGCAAATTTATAAAAGTTACAACTCTATTAAATTAGCCCATATCAACACGGAGAAAATCTACATGAGGAGTGACAGCCGGCAAGATGATCTTGCAGGCTCCCACACCTCATCAATTGCTGCAGGGGTTCTAAAAGAGACCTCCACGTCAGTCCCACGGTACTCCAACTATCCCCCCGGCACCTAAAATTAACCCCTCTCTATGCGGGGGTCCCCATTAACCCCTTGCTGCAGTGGTCCATAGGGAACCCCGCAGCCCCCCCCCCACATTAACCCCTTGTAGTGTGGGCCCCCGATGGGCACCGATCAGGCCCCCGCTGCATTTAAAACATTTAAATTCCCCACCGCGGCTACTTAAAGGGCCCTCCGGCACACTAATAGCAATCCCGGCCGCGGCACCTAAATTAACCCCCCTCTATGCTGGGGGTTCCAATCGGGACTCCTGAAGTGTCCCCACATTAACCCCTTGCTGAAGGGGTCTATAAGGACCCCCGCAGCCCCCCTATATTAACCCCTTGCAGTGGGGGTCCCCGATCGGCATCAATCATGACTCCGCTGCATGTCAAATGTATCTTTCCCGCCTCTCGGGTCCTTAAAGGACCATAAAGGTCCTGAAAGGACTCGCGCTATAAAAATATTAACCGCAGGCAACTAAAATTAACCCTATAACTCATGGGGGTCAATACAGATCCCCAAAAGTGCCTAATTAACCTAATAACTCATGGGGGTCAATAAAGACCCCATAAGCACTTAATTAACCCTATAACTCATGGGGGTCAATACAGGCGCTCATAAGCACTTAATTAACCCCGTCACTCATGGGGGTCAATACAGATTAATTTACCCTATAACTCATGGGCTCTATACAGACCCCCATAAGCATTTAATTAACCCTGTCACTCATAGGGGTCAATTCAGACCCCCATAAGTCCTTAATAAACCCTGTCACTCATGGGGGTCAATACAGACCCTTTAAGCCTTAATTAACCCTGTCACTCATGGGGGTCAATACAGACCCCCATAAGCACTCAATTAACCCAATAACTCATGGGGGTCAGTACAGACCCACTTAAGCCTTAATTTACCCTGTCACTCATGGGGGTCAATACAGAACCCCATAAGCCCTTATTTAACCCCATCAGTCCCATAAGGGTATATTATGATCCTTATGGGGCAGTTACAACTCTAACATTAACCACATAAGTGCCATGACAGTCCTCAAGGACCCTCATGACACTAACTACAAACACTACACTGCACTATACCCCCAATAAACCATTACAGCTAAACTAACCCCCCTCTACACTAATCTATTAACACCTACCTACACTACCTACCCCCTAATAACCCCCCCACTCTAAAGACAGAAAATAAAAAAACGAAGTCACAAAAAATAAAAAATCTACATTACAGAAAATAAAAAAACCTAAGTCACAAAAAAAAGGAACATTACAGAAAAAAAAATACATTACACCCCCCACTACAGAAAAAAAAATTACACACCTGAAAAGCAAAGACATACACAATATAATACAATACATACAATACAATGCAATACATACAATACAATACAAATAAAATACCCCCTATCTATCTAACATACAATCAATCCTTATACACAATAAATCCTAACTATTATTGAGCTAATTGGCTGTAATACTGATTGACATTGACAACAGCCGAAGCGCAAATGCCTTCAGCCAATCACTCCATGGGGGTGTATACCATTGTGATTGGCTAAAGGCATCTGCACCTTGTGATTGGTTTATATAAAGATTGACAGGTGTGTTGGCCAAACAGAGTGGGATTTTGGGGTGTATTCCATCCTGATTGGTGCTTTCTGATTGGCTGAAATTTGACAGACAGCGTTTTCAGCCAATCAGAAGGCGCCATTGCCTATTTCCTTCCAAAAAAGGCTCTAGGAGGCTCATTAGCGTCGGGGAGGTCTGCGAGTGCGGACCTCCGTTAGTTGTTTTTTTTAAGAGTGCAAATTGTTCCAGGGCCTAGCCGGGGCAGAAGAGGTAGGAGGCCGGGGACATCGTGCCAAGGTAAGTTGAATATATATTATGTTTATTTTACTTTATCTTGTGTCTATATGTTGTATTAATGTAATATGTTTTTTTAACAGGGGCCGCGCCGGAGAAGAAAAGAAGAAGGACGGCACATGCTGGAAAGGTGAGTAGAATATTAAGAATGTTTATAATGTTTATTTATTTTATGTAAATGTGTTGCACTCATTTTTTTTCCCCCTAGGTTAGTGATTTGAAGGGACATCTGCAAAGGTAAGTGGTCTTAGTTTTTTTATTTTAGGTTAGAATTAGGGTTTCTGTATGTAGATAGGATTTATTGTATGTTACAGAGGGGGATGTATTTTAGATGGTTAGGATTTATTGTATATTAGATAGATAGGGGTATGTATTTTAGATAGTTAGGATTTATTGTATATTAGATAGAGAGGGGTATGTATTTTAGATAGTTAGGATTTATTGTATATTAAATAGATTGGGGGATGTATTTTAGATAGTTAGGATTTATTGTATATTAGATAGATAGGGGTATGTATTCTAGATAGTTGGGATTTATTGTATATTAGATAGAGAGGGGTATGTATTTTAGATAGTTAGGATTTATTGTATATTAAATAGATTGGGGTATGTATTTTAGATAGTTAGGATGTATTGTATATTAGGATTGATTGTATGTTAGATAGATAGGGGGTATTGTATTTTATTTGTATTGTATGCATTGTATTGTATCGTATTGTGTGCATTGTATTGTATTGTGTATGTCTTTCTTTTTCAGGTGAGTAATCTTTTTTTTTTCTATAGTGAGGGGGGGGGGTTGTAATGTATTTTTTTATTTTTTTTAATGTTCCTTTTTTTGTGACTTACATTTTTTTAATTTTCTGTAATGTAGATTTTTTATTTCTTGTGACTTAGGTTTTTTTATTTTCCGTAGCATGGATTTTTTTTTGTGACTTAGGTTTTTTTATTTTCTGTAAGGTAGATTTTTTTTTATTTTTGTGACTTAGGTTTTTTTCTTTTCTGTCATTAGAGTGATGGGAGATTTATTAGGGAGTAGGTAGTGTAGTTAGGTAGTGTAGGTGTTAATAGATTAGTGTAGAGGGTGGTTAGTTTAGATTTAATGGTTTATTGAGTGGTATAGTGCAGTGTAGTGTTTGTAGTTAGTGTCATGAGGGTCCTTGAAGACCGTCATGACACTTATGTGGTTAATGTTAGGGTTGCTACGGCCCCATAAGGGTCATAATATACCCTTATGGAACTAATGGGGTTAAATAGAGGCTTATGGGGGTCTGAATTGACGCACATGAGTGACAGGGTTAAGGCTCATGGGGGTCTGTATTGACCCCCATGAGTTATAGGGTTAATTGAGTGCTTATGGGGGTCTGTATTGACCCCTATGAGTTATAGGGTTAATTAAGGGCTTATGGGGTTCTGTAATGACCCCCATGAGTGACAGGGTTAATTAACGGCTTATGGGGGTCTGTATTGACCCCCATGAGTTATAGGGTAAATAAGGGCTTATGGGGGTCTGTATTGACCCCCATGAGTTATAGGGTAAATAAGGGCTTATGGGGGTCTGTATTGACCCCCATGAGTTATAGGGTTAATTATGGCTTATGGGGTTCTGTAATGACCACCATGAGTTATAGGGTTAATTAAGTGCTTATGGGGGTCTGTATTGACCCCCATGAGTTATAGGGTAAATAAGGGCTTATGGGGGTCTGTATTGACCCCCATGAGTTATAGGGTAAATAAGGGCTTATGGGGGTCTGTATTGACCCCCATGAGTTATAGGGTTAATTATGGCTTATGGGGTTCTGTATTGACCACCATGAGTTATAGGGTTAATTAAGTGCTTATGGGGGTCTGTATTGACCCCCATGAGTTATAGGGTAAATAAGGGCTTATGGGGGTCTGTATTGACCCCCATGAGTTATAGGGTAAATAAGGGCTTATGGGGGTCTGTATTGACCCCCATGAGTTAAAGGGTTAATTATGGCTTATGGGGTTCTGTATTGACCACCATGGGTTATAGGGTTAATTAAGTGCTTATGGGGGTCTGTATTGACCCCCATGAGTTATAGGGTTAAATAAGGCTTATGCTGATCTGTATGGACCCCCATGAGATATAAGGTTAATTAAGGGCTTATTTGGGTCTGTATTGACCCCAATGAGTGTCAGGGTTAATTAAGGGCTTATGGGGTTCTGTATTGACCCCCATGAGTGACAGGGTAAATTAAGGCTTAAGTGGGTCTGTACTGACCCCCATGAGTTATTGGGTTAATTGAGTGCTTATGGGGGTCTGTATTGACCCCCATGACTTAAAGGGTTAATTAAGGCTTATGGGGATCTGTATTGACCCCCATGAGTTATAAGGTTAATAAGGGCTTATGGGGGTCTGTATTGACCCCCATGAGTTATAGGGTTAATTAAGGGCTTATGCGGGTCTGTATTGACCCCCATGAGTGACAGGGTTAATTAAGGCCTTATGGGGGTCTGTATTGACCACCATGAGTTATAGGGTTAAATAAGGCTTATGGGGGTCTGTATTGACCCCCATGAGTTATAGGGTTAATTGAAAGCTTATGGGGGTCTGTATTGATTCCCATGAGTGACAGAGTAAATTAAGGCTTAAGTGGGTCTGTACTGACCCCCATGAGTAATAGGGTTAATTGAGTGCTTATGGTTGTCTGAATTGACCCGCTTCAGTTATAGGGTTAATTATGGCCTTATGGGGGTCTGTATTGACCCCCATGAGTTATAGGGTTAATTAAGGCTTATGGGGATCTGTATTGATCCCCATGAGTTATAGGGTTAATTATGGCTTATGGGGTTCTGTATTGACCACCATGAGTTATAGGGTTAATTAAGGGCTTATTGGGGTCTGTATTGACCCCAATGAGTGTCAGGGTTAATTAAGGGCTTATGGGGTTCTGTATTGACCCCCATGAGTGACAGGGTAAATTAAGGCTTAATTGGGTCTGTACTGACCCCCATGAGTTATTGGGTTAATTGAGTGCTTATGGGGGTCTGTATTGACCCCCATGAGTGACAGGGTTAATTAAGGCTTAAAGGGTCTGTACTGACCCCCATGAGTTATAGGGTTAATTAAGGCTTATGGGTATCTGTATTGACCCCAATGAGTTATAAGATTATTTAACTGCTTATGGGGGTCTGTATTGGACCCCATGAGTTATAAGGTTATTTAACTGCTTATGGGGGTCTGTATTGACCCCCATGAGTTATAGGGTTAATTAAGGCTTATGGGGGTCTGTATTGGACCCCAGAGTTATAAGGTTAATTAAGTGCTTATGGGGGTCTGTATTGACCCCCATGAGTGACAGGGTTAATTAAGGCTTATGGGGTTAGGTATTGCCCCCATGAGTATTAGGGTTAATTAAGTGCTTATGGGGTTTGTATTGACCCCCATGAGTTATAGGGTTAATTAAGGGCTTATGGTAGTCTGTATTGACCCGCATGAGTTATAGGGTTAATTAAGGCTTATGGGGGATTGTATTGACCCCCCATGAGTGATAGGGTTAATTAAGCTTAGGGGTCTGTATGGACCCCTTTGAGTTATAGGGTTAATTAAGGCTTATGTTGGTCTGTATTGACCCCCATGAGTTATAGCATTAGTTAAGGCTTATGGGGGTCTGTATTGACCCCCATGAGTTATAGGGTTGATTAGGGGTTATGGAGGTGTCTATCCACCACCATAAGTGACAGGGTTAATTAAGGCTTATGGTGGTAGGTATTGACCCCCATGAGTTTTAGAGTTAATTAAGGGCTTATGTGGGTCTGTATTGACCCCCATGAATGACAGGGTTAATTAAGGGCTCATAGGGGTCTGTATCGACTCCCAAGAGTTATTGGGTTAATTGAGTGCTTATGGGGGTCTGTATTGACCCCCATGAGTTATTGGGTTAATTGAGTGCTTATGGGGGTCTGTATTGACCCCCATAAGTGACAGGGTTAATTAAGGCTTAAAGGGTCTGTACTGACCCCCATGAGTTATAGGGTTAATTAAGGCTTATGGGGATCTGTATTGACCCCAATGAGTTATAAGGTTATTTAACTGCTTATGGGGGTCTGTATTGACCCCCATGAGTTATAGGGTTAATTGAGTGCTTATGGGGGTCTGTATTGACCCCAATGAGTTATAGGATTAATTAAGGGCTTATGGTGGTCTGTATTGGACCCCATGAGTTATAAGGTTAATTAAGTGCTTATGGGGGTCTGTATTGACCCCAATGAGTTATAAGGTTATTTAACTGCTTATGGGGGTCTGTATTGACCCCCATAAGTTATAGGGTTAATTAAGGGCTTAAGGGGGTCTGTATTGGCCCCCATGAGTTGTAGGGTTGTATTGACCCCCATGAGTGACAGGGTAAATTAAGGCTTAAGGGGGTCTGTACTGACCCCCATGAGTTATAGAGTAATTGAGTGCTTATGGGGGTCTGT
Source organism: Discoglossus pictus (assembly GCA_027410445.1). Lineage (NCBI taxonomy): Eukaryota > Metazoa > Chordata > Amphibia > Anura > Alytidae > Discoglossus > Discoglossus pictus. The sequence continues at coordinate 109,526,284 of CM050165.1, read as the reverse complement.
ATTGACGCCCATGAGTTATATGGTTAATTAATGGCTTATAAGGGTCTGTATTGACCCCCATGAGTGTCAGGGTTAATTAAGGCTTAAGGGGGTCTGTATTGACCCCCATGAGTTATAGGGTTAATTGAGTGCTTATGGGAGTCTGTATTGACCACCATTAGTTATAGGGATAATTAAGGTTTTTGGGGGTCTGTATTGACCCCCATGAGTTATAGGGTTATTTAAGTGCTTATGGGGGTCTGTATTGACCCCGATGAGTGACAGGGTAAATTAAGGCGTAATGGGGTCTGTACTGACCTCCATGAGTTATAGGGTTAATTGAGTGCTTATGGGGGTCTGTATTGACCCCCATAAGTTATAGGGTTAATTAAGGGCTTAAGGGGTCTGTATTGGCCCCCATGAGTTGTAGGGTTGTATTGACCCCAATGAGTGACAGGGTAAATTAAGACTTAAGGGGGTCTGTACTGACCCCCATGAGTTATAGAGTAATTGAGTGCTTATGGGGGTCTGTATTGACCCCCATGAGTTATATGGTTAATTAATGGCTTATAAGGGTCTGTATTGACCCCCATGAGTGTCAGGGTTAATTAAGGCTTAAGGGGGTCTGTATTGACCCCATGAGTTATAGGTTTAATTGAGTGCTTATGGGGGTCTGTATTGACCCCGATGAGTGACAGGGTAAATTAAGGCTTAATGGGGTCTGTACTGACCTCCATGAGTTATAGGGTTAATTGAGTCCTTATGAGGGTCTGTATTGACCCCCATGAGTTATAGGGTTACTTAAGGGCTTATGGGGGTCTGTATTGACACCCATGAATGTCAGAGTTAATTAAGGCTTAAGGGTGATTGTACTGACCCCCATAAGTTGTAGGGTTAATTGAGTGCTTATGGGGGTCTGTATTCACCACTATGAGTTATATGGTTAATTAAGGGCTTATGGGGGTCTGTATTGACCGCCATGAGTGACAGGCTTAATTAAGGGCTTATGGTGGTCTGTATTGACACCCATGAGTTATAGGGTTAATTTAATGCTTATGGGCGTCTGTATTGACCCTCATGACTTATAGGGATAATTAAGGGCTTATGGGGGTCTGTATTGACCCCCATGAGTTATAGGGTAAATGAAGTGCTTATGGGGGTCTGTATTGACCCCCATGAGTTATAGAGTTAATTAAGTGCTTATGGGGGTCTATATTGACCTCCATGAGTTATAGGGTTTATTAAGGGCTTTAGGGGGTCTGTATTGACCTTCATGAGTGACAGGGTTAATTCAGGCTTATGGGGGTAGGTATTGACCCCCACTAGTTATTGGGTTAATTGAGTGCTTATGGGGGTCTGTATTGACTGTCATAAGTTATAGGGTTAATTATAGGCTTATGGGGGTCTTTTTTGGCCCCCATGAGTGACAGGGTTAATTAAGGCTTATGGGGGGCTGTATTGACCCCCATGAATTATAGGTTTAATTGAGTTCTTATGGGGGTCTGTATTGACCCCCATGAGTTTTAGGGTTAATTAAGGGTTTATAGTGTCTGTATTGACCCCTATGAGTGACAGGGTTAATTAAGGATTATAAAAGTCTGTATTGACCCCCCTGAGTTATAGGGTTAATTAAGTGCTTATGGGGGTCTGTATTGACCTCCCATGAGTTATAGGGTTAATTAAGGTTTATAGGGGTCTGTATTGGCCCCATGAGTTATAGGGTTATTAAGGCTTACGGGGGTCTGTATTGACCCCCATGAGTGACAGGGTTAATTAAGGCTTAAGGGGGTCTGTTTTGAACCCCATAAGTTATAGGTTTAATTGAGTGCTTATGGTGGTCTGTATTGACTCCTATGAGTTATAGGGTTATTTAAGGGCTTATGGGGCTGTATTGACCGCCATGAGTTATAGGGTTAATTAAGGGCTTATGAAGGTCTGTATTGACTCCCATGTGTTGAAGGGTTTATTAAGGTTTTTGGGGGTCTGTATTGACCCCCATGATTTTTAGGGTTAGTTAAGTGCGTATGGGGGTTTGTATTGACTGCCATGAGTTATAGGGTTAATTAAGGGCTTATGGGGTCTTTATTGGCCTTCATGAGTTATAGGGTTAATTGAGTTCTTATGGGGGTCTGTATTGACCCCCATAAGTTTTAGGGTTAATTAAGGTTTATGGGGGTCTGTATTGGCCCCCATGAGTTATAGGGTTAATTAAGGCTTATGGGGGTCTGTATTGACCCCCATTAGTGACAGGGTTAATTAAGGCTTAAGGGGGTCTGTAGTGACCCCCATGAGTTATAGGTTTAATTGAGTGCTTATGGTGGTCTGTATTGACCCCCATGAGTGACAGGGTTAATTAGGGGTTATGGGGGTCTGTATTGACCCCCATTTGTTATAGGGTTAATTTAATGTTTATGGGGGTCTGTATTGACCCCCATGTTTTTTAGTGTTAGTTAATTGCTTATGGGGGTCTGTATAGACCCCCATGAGTTATATGGTTAATTAAGGGCTTATGGGTCTCTGTAATGGCCCCCATGAGTTATAGGGTGAATTAAGGCTCATGGGGTTCTGTACTGACCCCAATGAGTTATAGGTTTAATTAAGGGCTTATGGGGGTCTGTATTGACCCCCATGAATGACAGCGTTAATTAAGGCTTATGGGGGGCTGTATTGACCCCCATGAGTGACAGGGTTAATTAAGGCTTAAGGAAGTCTGTATTGACCCCATGAGTTATAGGTTTAATTGAGTGCTTATGGGCGTCTGTATTGACTTCTATGAGTTATAGGGTTAATTAAGGGCTTATGGGGGTCTGTATTGACCCCTATGAGTGACATAGTTAATTATGGCTTATGGGGATCTGTATTGACCCCCCATGAGTTATATAGTTAATTAAGTGCTTATGGGGGTCTGTATTGACCCCCACTAGTTATTGGGTTACTTGAGTGCTTAAGGGGGTCTGTATTGACCCCCATGAGTTATAGGGTTAATTAAGGGCTTATGGGGGTCTGTATTGGCCCCCATGAGTTATAGGGTTAATTAAGGCTTATGGGGGTCTGAATTGACCCCCATGAGAGAGAGAGTTAATTAAGGCTGATGGGAGGCTGTATCGACCCCCATGAGATAGGTTTAATTGAGTTCTTATGGGGGGGGCTGTATTGACCCCATGAGTTATAGGGTTAATTAAGGGCTTATGGGGGTCTGTATTGACCCCTCTGAGTGACAGGGTTTTTTAAGGCTTATGGCGGTCTGTATTGAACCCCCATGAGTTATAGGGTTAAGTAAGTGCTTATGGGGGTCTGTATTGACCCCCATGAGTTATAGGGTTAATTAAGGTTTATGGGGGTCTGTATTGACCCCCATGAGTTAAGGGGTTCATTTTAGTTGCCTGGGGTTAATATATTTTAGACCCTTTAAGGACCCGCAAAGCGGGAAATGTTAATTTTTTTAACTGCAGAGGGGTCACGATCGGTGCCGATCGGGGACCCCCGTTGCAAGGGGTTAATTTGGGGGTGCTGCGGGGGTCCCTATGGTCCCCTGTAGCAAGGGGTTAATGTGGGGACACTACGGGGGTCCCGATGGGGACCCCCAGCATAGAGGGGGGTTAATTTTTTGTTGCCGGGGCCTGGATTGCTAATATTGTGCCGCAGGCCCTTTAAGGAGCTGCGGCGGGGAATTTCAAACTTTTAAATGCAGTGGGGCCTGATCTATGCCGATCGGGGACCCCCGCTGTAAGGGGTTAATGTGGGGGGGCTGCAGGGGTCCCGATAGGGACCCCTGCAGCATGGGGATGTGTATAGGGAGCAGGGGGGAGCATCACACGGCTGTCTTGGGCTGCTCCAAGGCAGCACGTATGTGATTGAGGATCCCTTTGCTAGCACTTTTTTGTGCCCGTAGGGATTCTTCCGAGGTGCAAGTTTCACCTTATAGATTTATGGCTGCGTGTCACTACGTAGCTCTCTCGGAGCTTATTCTCGGCCAATTTTTAGGAGTAATTTTTCAAAGCAGACTGCGAGGGAAGTATTGGGGATTCGGTCCTCGCAAACAGCAAAAAAATTCCTTTTGCAAGGACAGAGGGAACTATGAGAGCTAATTTAATAAGGCCCTAAATTAATATACTTTACCTATTTCTAATTAATATATCCAGCAATCAATAACCTGAAGAGCTTACAATCTCTTTTTATTTTCCTGCAGCATACAATGTACAGTTGGCCTGTTGCTGCCCTGAGGAGAAAGTGTCATCAATGTGCCAATTGTGCAGTATAAATAGGCTGCGTGCGCGAGGGCAAACCGTTGGTTTAGTCGTGTAAAGCGCCATTTTAGATTCATAATATTATTAGTTGCAAGTTAGTGTTGTAAAATGGCGTCGATCGTCTATGTGTTACACGGCTCAAGAGCATTTTCTGTCCCTTCTAATAGTGTATTTTTTTAGCATCTGGGTAAAAGTGGCTAGAAGTGTTCTGTGCGGTTCGGGCCATGTAGCCTCATTTTCAATTTTAGCGTCCACCATTTTTTTTTCTGCTTTGACAATTTTCAAGTGCCGAAACTCTGCAAATTCTGCGTAAATTTGCATGCAACCTCACTCACAGACGTCCTGGCTGTCCCTCCGTGCTGTGTGTAATGTGTTATTTGTATACGCGAGGTTCGCAGTCGATTTTTTGAATACGCGAGGTTTGCAGCCGATGAGCTCATCGGCTAAGTGCTCTGAGCTCAGAAGACTTCTGTGCTTCAACGGCTTGCCTAGCTAGGTGAGGCTCGCAAGCATGACAACGATTTGCAGTTTGACAACTATTATATGTTATTCTACAGTATTAAAATTTGATTGTAATAGATTTAGATTGATTCAGATTGATATTTTAAATTAAGATATACTGTTTAAAAAATAATCTTGTTTATTTTTTCACCTTGGTATAGAATACATTATAGTAAAACTATTAATAATGAATGGGAGACATAATAAAAATAGGTTTCTACTCTGATTTAACATGTGTTATCTACACTAGTGATGTCGCGAACATCAAATTTTGGGTTCGCGAACAGCGGACGCGAACTTCATCAAATGTTCGCGAACGGGCGAACATCGGCGAACCGCCATAGACTTCAATGGGCAAGCGAATTTCAAAACCCACAGGGACTCTTTCTGGCCACAATAGTGATGGGAAAGTTGTTTTAAGGGGACTAACGCCTGGACTGTGGCATACCGGAGGGGGATCCATGGCAAAACTCCCACAGAAAATTACATAGTTAATGCAGAGTCTGGTTTTAAGCCATAATGGGCATAAATCACCTAACATTCCTAAATTGTTTGGAATAACATGCTTTAAAACATCAGGTATGATGTTGTATCGATCAGGTAGTGTAAGGGTTACACCCGCTTTACAGTAACAGATTAATCTCCCCGTTTAATGCACCGCAAACAACCGCAAACAGTCCCTTTGCACAACCGCAAACTCCCCATTTGCACAAGGTTGGATACTAAGCTAGCCATGTCCCGTTCCTTGTCCTCACTGATGTCATTGAAGGTCTCTTCCTCCACCCAGCCACCAAGGGTCCCTGAAAGGTGACAACAAGCCCCCTATCAGGGGACGTGTATATGGCATGGATTTTTGGAAGCGGGAGATGGAAAAAGATGCTTGGTCGGTCCTCCCACTTTGAATTTGGGGCACTGCGCGTGCAATCTAAGGTGCCACCAGATATGAGTGTCACTGTGCACCTTAGCAAAAGTTGGCAGAGTAGATGCAATAGGCTTCACACACACGCCTGTAGGCAGGCAACTGATATTCAATCGATTACAGTCAAAAAAGTGTTGTTTTATGTCACTGTACACTACGGTTGCACCAGATATGACATATCACTGTGCACTGGCAAAAGTTGGCAGAGTAGATGCAATAGGCTTCACACACACGCCTGTAGGCAGGCAACTGATATTCAATCTATTACAGTCAAAAAAGTGTTGTTTTATTTCACTGAGCACAATATAAGCTGTTAGGTGTTAGCCTGTCACACACACACGCTGGCAGGCAGGCATATGCAATTAGATTACACAGAAAAAAATTATAAAATAAAATAAATGATGTTCTAGCCCTAAAAAGGGCTTTTTGGGTTGCTGTCCTTCAGATGGAAGGCTCTGGAAGGCAAACCGAAAAGCGCATATGTTTGCCGTTCACTTCGAACGCAAACATGCCAAAATCGCAGCGACTAGTCCGCGGGCGAACTGTTCGCGACATCACTAATCTACACCATTGAGATAGAGCAAATGTAGGTGGTAACCATGTTGTAATCTAGATAACATATTGTACATTAAATATGCATCCGCTTAGAATTTAAGAATGCAATGTGGCATATTAATAAAAGTAATGTGACACAGCAAAGGAATAAAGAATTGGAAGTAATATTTTTAGTAATGGAAGCAATGTCACACAGCAAAAAGTAAAAAATTCAATTTGATTGCCCACTTGATTGCTTAAAAAAGGCTAAGGACCTCATTCAATTCCTACGTTTTTTATATATGTAGCCTCAAGGAGAGCTACTTAGCTATTCAGTTTGGGGCCTCTGATCGGGTTATGAGGCTTGAGCTGCGATCCCTTGCGATTTGCTTAAACACAGCATACTTTCATCAAAGCCTTTGATCTTGTGCGGCCGTGAGAGTTGCGGCCACAAGAAATCCTGATTCGCTATTCAAATGCTACAATCACCCTTCCGTCAAGCCCATAAATCCATAAAATTGAACTTAGCACCAATTAAGCACATAAAAAAGCCATCCTGTACTTTTATGAGAAGTGAAAGTGATTTTAGGTCTAAGAATTTATAGCACAACATTCACCTACCCTCAAATCTGCAAATAAAAATAGTGTATTTCATGTTAAATTTTCCTCATAAAGTCCCACGGGCTTCAACCTCAAAGCCCATAGGACGTTTGAATCCAACCTCTTGGCTTGGAGGTTGAAGCCCGTCAGACTTCATGACAGAAATATAACATGAAATAAAGTTGTTTTTCAAGACGATTTGAGAGATTGTGAATGTTGTGCTATTAATTCTAAGACCTAACATCACTTTCTCTTTTCATAAAAGTACACAGCTTTTTTATTTGCTAAATTAGTGCTATATTTTGAAAGTAAGACCTTTTCGGTCCTATGGGCTTGAATGACCATCCAAGCCCGTAACTTGGTATTCGCGTCCGCAAGCCCGTAACTCGTGGTTCAAGCCCGTCAGACTTTGGACATAAATTAACCGTGATATCAAGTATTGTATTGTGGCGATGTGCCTGCTTGAGAATGTTGTGCCTTTAATCCTCATGTCACCCATTGTGTTCCCCATCATTTACAGTGCTTTACAGTGCTGTCTTGAATTTATATTTACATATACATTTCAACAATGTTTGAGGCTCGAAACATGAGTTACGGCCTTGCCTGTTCAAGCACACAAGTGCTTACTGCTGATAGCATGCTTTTCGATCGCCATAAAGGGGACCTCCTTGCGCCGCCGCCCAGTTGAATAGCAGCATAGACATAGCGCTACGCAGGGCTATAACCCCGATCGCAAGGAATCGCAGGCTTGCAGACGATTTACGGTCCCAATTAGAATGAGCCCCTAAATCTGCCATCCACATTATTACATTGCCCTGACACACCAAACAGAGCAGCGAAGGCTCCCAAGTAAAGACTGCACACAATTAAGCATATGGGACAGTTTGAAGCATGAGAGTCCCACATTACTTAGGTTATGAGAATTTAAAGCTACACGAGTGAGTGTGAAAGGCTCTTTATGGTTAACACATACGGAGCAGTTTGGAGGAGGAAAGCCTTGCATCACCTGTATTGAAAGATATAAAGCTGCGAGTGGTGAGCTAACATTTGAAATATAATCTCTGGTCCCAGGATGTCCAAACATTAATGAAGAATGAAACCAATTAATGACTTCACTTTGCAACTCTTGAGTCACGTGGAGTTGGTTGGCAGAAGGATGGATCTATGGAGGCACAGAATCCAAGGCAGCCAGGATCGGTCCTTTCCTTTTATGAGTGCGCAAGCAAGCTGTTAGCACAGGTAACTGCAGTGGCAATGAGCATCTGCTAGATGTCGCTGTCAAAATTATGCTACCGAAATCATTGCTTTAGGGTATGGGTAAGTGGATTAGGGTTAGGGTAAGGGTTAGAGGGTAAGGGTAAAGTCTCAAGATTGGAAATTGTGTACAATTTGAGCAGCGCTTACAAACTGTCTAAAGTTTTGGCAGCACCATCTAGCAGCTCCTTCCTGCAACTGCTTCCACTGCTGACGCACTCATAAAAGGAAAGATCTCCTGGATTTTCTGTATCACAATAGAGGATACGCTGCCCAAAAAATTATTGACAAAAATGTTAGGACCCCTAGCATTCATCAATGTTATATAGACAGGACAGTGCATAAAACATTTTCTTGGATTTTTTAACAAATGTTTAGCAGCTCTAGGGAGAAAAGCAGTACCTGTAGATGTGATCTAAAATGGATCATTTTAGATCACATCTACAAGTACTGCTTTTCCCCCTTCAATTTTGTAATGATTTATTTACTTAGAAGTCACAATTGTTTAATGCAGTAAATATAATGATGTTTGCTTAACATAGATACATTTACTATAACAGCCCAGCATGCCTAGAACTGCTAAAAAAATGTTAAAAAATCCAAGAAAACTTTACAGTCTTGATTAAGACAAAGATCTAGGAAATAGACTGACCTGTATAGTCTCAGCTGATACCGGGAGATAGCAAAGTCCAGTAACAGGCCAGAAGTCATCAACAGAGACTACACACTTTAGCAATACAGTCCAAAGGGTCAGGGTTGGCTTAGTTCAGACAATGTCCAGTAAACAAACCTAAGGATCAGGGCTGACAAAGTTAATGCAAAATTTAAAAAGGAAGCCATAGGTCAGTGACACACAGCAATCCAAACAGTAATCAAAACCAAGCCAATGTAAAACATAGGAATCAGAATTAGGATCCAACCAAAGTACAAGGAAACACCTTGCTTAATAAAGGCCTACAGGTGATCAGGGAAAACTTCACAATACATGATAGTGTCACCATTGGTGGAAAGTAGATAGCAGTTAGAGATCAGGTAAAAGGGGAGCGCCTGCTGGAGAAGGAGTGAACTGCTGGCAGAATCAAATGATAAAGTTCAAACCTCCGTAGTACCAGCAAGTCTACTGTGTATTCACACCATGGAGTGTAACACCTGGCACTACGTACTGGTGCTTATATAACTAATGGTCAGACAGAGATCATTTGAACGCTTCAAAAAAGTATATCAAACATATTTTAACATGACATATAGTTTATTTTACACAAAAAAACAAGCCCCACATTTTTTAATATGTTGCCTAAACTAGAATAGTTAATGTGAGTTTTAAAAAAACAATTTAGAGACCCAATTAACACCCATACAACATGCAATGTATCATAATAATATGTAATTTCACAGGAAACACAAATGTAATACATCAACACAAAAACATATATTTTTTCTAAAAAATCACACATAAATATTCACACTAATATTACAAATAAACCAACTGACATATATCTCTTACAACGTGCAACCTTGAATTCATTTTGTATTATACACTTCTTGCTGGTAAATATTACTTATGCAAAAACACATCAAAATATATTTTAAATATTATCTCAAAAAAGAAAACAAATCATACTGAAAATCAATCCTAGATAAGAGTAAACATATATTTTTCCAATTTTGAACTCAAAGGAACTAAAGTAGATTTACTGCTCTATTCATAGCACTCAAGGGGCCCAGCAAGGGTCAATGTTATAAATCCCTTCAGATATTTTTCACTCCCAAAACGGATTTGGAAAAACAAACACACAAAAGAAAAAAGAGAGGCAAATTTGTAGTCTCCCATATATTGCAACAAATGGATACATGTTGTGTTAGTATATATATATTTATATATATATATATATATATATATATATATATATATATATATATAGTTCATTAAGGTGCATATAGGTTATTTTACTTGAACTGTATGGAGAATTTGGAGAAGCAACTGTAGTTCACTTGTTTGTAAAATATACAACAAATTAAGAATATTAGAAACTGCGTAAAATATAAGCATAAACACATTTTTGGAGAATAATTCAATTTTTAACACTGTTTATGGATAAAGAAATCAGTTGAGGTAGTGGTTGGGGAAGAAGGAGTGTAGGACTATTTGTTAGATAATTGGATATCATTGAATTTAACACCATCTTCATGCCAAATGCTTATAAGCATGTAAGCTTACATCAATCAGTTCAAGCCCTGTTCTTCAGAAATGCAAATGCCACTTCCTTGCAAAATATCTCACAAAATTGTGATGGGTGCTTCTAGGGTCTAGCAGAAGCATCAACCCTTATTTTTATGATTACAAATTAGTTTTATGACTTTTCCCCTTCCTAATTATGGTGCAATTTCAACAAAGATCCCACAAATATGTATTTTTTCATTGCACAGTGGTCCTTTAATAGCTATCTTTTTAGTTTATTCAATATACAATATTCATTTACATTAATATTTACCTAGCCTTCTACAAGCTGTTTCTGTAACCAAGTAATTGTTATGTTTTGTTAAAAAGAACACATATTTAAACTAAAATGTATTTTAGGTAAAACAATGTTTTAAAGTAAATTAAGCCAAAGACACCCATGAGACTTATAGATGAACTCTAATTAATATGCTATAACTTCATAGCAACCAAAGCAAAAAAGGAAGGTTGTTACTATTCTTCAAGTGGTAAATGGGTACAAATGACTGAACAGTTTAGATGGATGATTTTTAATGCTTTCATGGAACTTCAACTATTGTCAAACCCTTTAAGCAGTAATTGATAAAGAACATAAGTCTACGTAAATTTTCATGATATCAACTGATATAAATAGGTTACAGAAAGGCAAACCAATACTTTGTTACCTTAATGTTTTATGTTAGATGACAATGTGGAGACCATCAACAAATAACAAAAAAAAACATAAAGTATTTGAGAAACTTGCATTAGTTCATAGTCTTCCACATAAATGCTTTTTAAGCCACAGTTTTTGTCATAGTGGGGTATGATATAAACTAAAAATATTTATATCCATAAAAGATTCAAGCAAAAAAAAATCTTGTGAATAGTTTTGATATTTATGCATTTTAATGAGACTCATGCAGTGATTCAAATATATAAATTAATAGGACTCTTTAAGGAAGCCTTTTTCAATGATATGAATATTTTAATTAGATTACTAATAATTGTCTCATCCAAAGTGCAATTGTGATTTAAACACTTGATGAATTTAGGAATGTAGAGATTGTATTTATAAATGGCAATATGATGGAATCTACTTCTATCTCAGTTCATATATATTGTGGGAAATAGGCTATTGGAACCATTAATGTCCTTGTCACATTAGCCCAGCTAAAACAAAGATTATGCCTCAAAATGTATATGTAATAACATACACAGAGTTGTTCTTTGTATAAAGGAACACTGAGTGCTCAGTGAAGGAAGAATCTACAGTGTTTAATTGAGCATACCACGCTCCATGTTTACTATCTGCATAAAAGTCACAATATGTACTCTACAGCTAGAGGGTGGAAAATAATGGAAAATGTGTTTACATTTTTAAAATTGATTAAGAATTAACTTAGATATTGTCATTTTAGTTTAGCCCTTGAAGTCCTCCCACAATAATCTGCATAAATAATAAGGCTGTAACTGTTAAACATTCGATTATAGATTCACACTGCCTTTAAAGCAGTGGTAAATTTTCTATTGTAAAGATTTTTTTCATTGGTAATTCATAGGTTCAATTCCCCTGTCTTCCACTTGTTTTTTAACAAATTGTATAATTTGGGTGTATAGAAGTTTCATGGATTATGAATGCATCTGACAGAGAATTATCAGTAGTGTATGCAAAAAAAAATGTTTACATGAAAAAATCCCCAAATAAAAATTAATAAACTTACCCTATAGTTTGCATATTTCTTAGGTTTTCTGGCAGTTGATTTTCAGAAGGAATGTCCCTGAAATCCCTAGCTAAATTAGTTTTGTACAATTAGAGGCAGCTACAACTTTGTTGTAATGTCTGGGTATCAGTCTCTGGAGAAAAGCATCATGAGATGTGCAGTCTTTTGTTCCCACCACAAGGAAGCAAGGAAGCACCTAAGAAAGTGCTGCTCTTGATCTCTACATTGTGTTGCTGATGACTTGAAGGTTAGAATAGGGTTAAACAACTTACCTGAATGGAGTGCTTCTATTGGTTAGTACCAGGTGCCTCTGTAGGTAGCTATGGGGCCATGTAAACCATTGTTTAAATAAAATAAATCTGTATGTATATAGAATTAATCAAACATGTTTCTGATAAAGCAGTATGTGATAGATTAGAAAAAGTTTAAAACAGGGAAACTTCCATATACCATAAATAAATACATTAGTCAATTTAAAAAAGTGGAAAGTATTGATTTAGAACTAATGATTTACTGATGAAAACATTTTATGAAACAACACACTTTCCAACACACCAACACAGGCTGTGTTAAAAAGTATGTATAAAAGTTAAAATAATGTAATTTTATATATATATATATATATATATATATATATATATATATATATATATATACTGTATGTATACTATACTAGTGACTTGACCGTCAAAAAAATGACGTCAATAAAATTTGAAGCCATGACAATGCTGTTTGCCACACAATTTAAGGCTCTGCCCCCTATGAGCACCTTCGTCATTCATTGCGAGCCCCACAATGAACGACTCTTTCTCTCCGTGCAGTTTAGGGATCTCACAATGAGTGTTACTGCCTTGGGTTAAGTGTTACTGCCTTGGGTTAAATGTTACTGTCTTGGGATAAGTGTTACTGGCTTGTGTTAAGTGTTGCTGGCTTCAAGCTCTTTTTTACTGCCTTCAGCCTCGTTTTCATCCTGTTATGTTTTTCGGCCGCCATTTTTTTTCTCGCTTAGGCGATTTTCGATTGTGTAAAAATGCCAAATATTGCACAAATTAACTTGCATCCTCACTCACAGGATCTCTGACTCTCCCCCTGTGCTATGTGTAAGTTAATATGAGGCATATTTGTTTGTTTTTTGTTGTTCGTTCAGTTTTCGTGGTTCAGCTGTTAAATTCGTAATTTTTGGAAGGTCCGGAATTTTTGCGTCCTACAGGGCACATGATGGCCTTCGGCACTCATTGAAGCTAAGTCCCGCAGGCCTCGCGATGAGCGCATGTGGAACTCATCGCTACCCCTGCTCATTGCAGTTAAGTCCCACTACGTGAGCCCTGCAACGGGACGACAACTTGCATTACGACAACTATATATATTGAATAATTAGTGAACTAGTTATTCACCCTCTATCTAATGGTGCAGAGCACAGAGCACATATGGGGACTTTTGTGGTCCTTCAGCTCTCACAAAACGGACTTCTTTAGGAGGTTAAACCTGAGCAAAACAATACTTTTGTATATTTTTATTCATAGACCTTAGTTGCACCCTTTTTGTGTGATTTGGGGAATTTTGGAGTTGGTTTAATTTAGTTTAAAACATTTTTATTTTAGACAGCAAAGTGCAGCTGGCAATTGAAAACCACTTTATATAGAGGAATAACATATTTTTCCCAGTACAAAGGTTTCTTGCATTTAGAACATACCAACCAATTTTTTATTTTGCTTTTTTATAAATATGTTTATAAATCTTTAGAGCATGCTTTTGCTAAATTGATGATGTTTTGGAGTTATTTTATTTAGTTAAAAAATGTTTTGGTTTTAAGTCAGGAGAGTTTGACTGAGATTTCCAAATCAGTGCTTTGCAGAATACAATATATTCTTTCTATCATTTATATTTGTTTGTAAAATTTGAAACCCGGAATCCTTATTAAAATACTAATAATAATAGGACAACTCTCAGAATTGAAATGTCTCAAAGTATATATTAATGTATATTGTTAAACAATTGATGTATATTGCTTAATTAAAGTTGAAATTAAATGCTAACCTTTTCAAATATTGACTAGCAGTCGCTGATTCAAGAATATGTCATCTTTGGTGAACCTAATAACATAACTTAGATCATTTTTAAAACTTTTTCTCCAACCTTGAAAACCCTTAATAAAGTCAGTGAAATAATGTTAAAAGCTGTTTGTCCTTGACCTACAAACTTAATAAACTTAGTGAAATGGTGTAGAAAGTTTTTTGTCCATTAATGGTGAATGTTATAAAATTGGTGCAAATTATGTTACACTTGTTTGTTCATGAATGTGAAATTTACAAAATTTAGGGGAAATAATATCTAATGATTAGGATTTATGATTAATTCATTATAAGTAATACTTAATTAAATTTCACATAATACAATTAGTGAAATTATGTTAAAATTTGTTTGTCCATGCCTGCCGAACATAAGACAATTATTGCAAATGATGTTAAAAGTTGTTTGTTCATGACTGTGGAACTTAACGAAACTTTATACAATTTCTGAAATTATGTTTAAATTTGTTTGCTCATGACTGGTGGCCTTAATAAAATTTGTGAAATTTGTGTTAAAACTGGTTTGCCCATGACTGGCAAATGCAAGAAAATGGGTGAAATTATGTTTGTCTAGGATTGTAAATCTTAAAAAACACAAGTTACATGTTAAAATCTGTTATGATTGAATTGTTTTAGTTGATTTGGTGGGAGTAGAGAATGTGCAAATAAAAAATAATTATTTTAAGTTGGTTCTCCAGGAGTGGCGAACATAAAATAAGTAATTTGGCTTGTTAGAGAATGTTCACTGAGATTGGTGAACAAATGTGTTGTAAGTCTAATCTTACATGTGGCGAATGTTGAATTGCAGCCCCAGATTGGAGGGGGTTAGTCCTTTAAAGAAAACAAGAGAGAAAGGATGAGAAGGTGGATCTGCAGCCTCAGAACATTAAGACACCCAGTAAGAATTTTGCATTCAACTAAACTATAACTTTTTCATACAGGTGTTAGTCAATGTAAAAAAAAAGACAATATATTTTTTCACTCTCCAGTCTTGGCAAATGTTCACTATCTATGGGGAAAGTTCATACAATTTTTTCAAAAAAAACACACCACATTATTTTTTTTTATTTTAATACTCAAAGCAGCTGAATTGAACAAAAAATAAAACAAAAACATGCACATTTTACCCTACAAGTGAATAAAGTCTTCTATGTAGAAACAAAGACCATATCATCACCCCAACATTCAAAGTAATGTAACCAACATTTGGCTGAATGTTCTGAAAATTGGATGAAAGATGAACTTATGAACATGTCATAAAGAGTTCTACAGCCTATTGGATATATTTATCAGCAGTTTTACCCAAAATTAAAATCCATTGACTACAATTTCATAAATGAACAGAATTCAGAATAAATGATCAGTACGACACTGCCCCATATATCAATATATTTTTTGACACAATTACTCGCTATATGCCCATAAAAAACACTGGTCTACATGCATTGTTGGCAGTAAAACATATAATTACACCAACATGATCCATTTGCTACTATGCTACATGAAACATTCATAGCAGTTAATAATTGCTATTGGTTTTGCTGCATTCTAACCTACTTTCAGAGTGTACATACTGTAGAGCCATGTCTGTGATCCCCACCAGCAGCCCTACTAACACTAGTAATCAATAACTTGTTCTCTAACATTCTCGGTATGGCAGCCTTACAGAATTGCTGTCTATTTAGATTGCAGGAGAGTTTTTCTGTATAGAGGTTGTCAGTAGATAACCAAACATGACAATGTGCTTTATCTAGGATATAGGAAAGCTGTATATCTGCACTAATGATATTCCATTAATAGATAAAAACTATTAGTCTATTGGGATTACATTTTTTATTCTGCTATATAATTATCACACAATAACATTTCAAACCCCTGAAGTAACATTTTAAATATTACACAGACAACCATTGTTGAATAACTGCAGCATCATCATAACATTGAGTATCTAATTACTGTATTTATCGGCATATAACACGCACCGGCGTATAACCAGCACCTCATTTTAAGAAGGGAATTTCAGGGAAAAAACAAAAAAAAATCAAATAAAGACCTTTGAAGCAAAATCCTCAACCTCAACCTCCCTCCTCATCCTCAACCCCCTCCTCCACCTCCCTCCTCATCCTCCCTCCTCAACCCCCTCCTTAAACCCCCCATCCTCAACCCCCTCCTCCACCCCCCATCCTCATCCTCCTTCCTCAACCCCCCTCCTCAACCTCAACCCCCCTCCTCAACCCCCCTCCTCATCCTCAACCCCCCTCCTCATCCTCAACCCCCCTCCTCAACCTCCCTCCTCATCCTCCCTCCTCAACCCCCCCATCCTCAACCCCCTCCTCAACCTCCCTCCTCAAACCCCCGCCTCAACCCCCCATCCTCAAACCCCCTCAACCCCCCTCCTCAACCCCCCAATCCTCATCCTCCTTCCTCAACCCCCTATCCTCATCCCCCCTCCTCAACCTCAACCCCCCTCCTCAACCTCAACCTCCCTCCTCATCCTCAACTTCCCTCCTTATCCTCAACCCCCTCCTCAACCTCCCTCCTCATCCTCCCTCCTCAACCCCCCCATCCTCAACACCCTCCTCAACCTCCCTCCTTAACCCCCCATCCTCAAACCCCCTCAACCCCCCATCCTCATCCTCCCTCCTCAAACCCCCCATCCTCAACCCCTCCATCCTCATCCTCCTTCCTCAACCCCCCTCCTCAACCTCAACCCCCTTCCTCATCCTCAACCCCCTCCTCAAGCTCCCTCCTTATCCTCCCTCCTCAACCCCCCCATCCTCAACCCCTCCATCCTCAAATCCCCTCAACCCCCCTCCTCAACCCCCCAATCCTCATCCTCCTTCCTCAACCCCCCTATCCTCATCCCCCCTCCTCAACCTCATCCCCCCTCCTCAACCTCAACACCCCTCCTCAACCTCAACCTCCCTCTTCATCCTCAACCTCCCTCCTCATCCTCAACCCCCCTCCTCATCCTCAACCCCCTCCTCAACCTCCCTCTTCATCCTCCCTCCTCAACCCCCCCATCCTCAACCCCCTCCTCAACCTCCCTCCTCAACCCCCCATCCTCAAACCCCCTCAATCCCCCTCCTCACCCCCCCCATCCTCATCCTCCCTCCTCAACCCCCTCCTCAACCTCAACCCCCCTATCCTCAACCCCCCTCCTCAACCTCAACCACCCTCCTCAACCTCCCTCCTCATTCTAAACCCCCCTCCGCATTCTAAACCCCCCTCCTCAACCTAAACCCCCCTCTCTTCAACCTAAACCCCCCTTAATACCTCCCCCTCACTTACCTGCTTCTGCTCCCGCCTCCGCTCCGCGACCAGGTGACATCACATGCGCGTCAGCGCACCACGTCATTAGCATATACCGGGTGTCAAGGAGCGGAGGCCGGAGCTATAGCAGGTAAGTGAGTGGGAGGTATTTAGGGGGGGTTTAGGTTGAGGAGGGGGGTTTAGGTTGAGGAGGAGGGGGTTTAGAGTGATGAGGGAGGTTGAGGATGAGGAGGGGGGAGGGAATATCGGCGTATAACACGCACCTATCATTTGCCCCCTATTTTCAGGGATAAAACGTGCGTGTTATACGCCGATAAATACGGTAAATCAGTTAACCCATGTAAGATTCATACAATTTTATAATGATTGCTTTTGATCTTTGTTATCTTAAAATAGTGGTTTATATTACATTTGTTTATTATATAATATTTTATTTACCCAGAAAGTACAATTAATGTTACTTTTGAATTAACATTGCACCATACATCATTCCCAGGCTTTCCAACTTGTTGAAGACATTCCTTCCTCTCTTCTTGTAAATATTTATATTCTGTGTTGCATTTTGCATACCATTCACTTTTGTAAAAATAATCTATTTTGCAGTAGCAGCAAAATCATTCTATGATTGTGTATATATAATCTTAGCATGGAAGTTTTTTTAGTGCTGTCTAGAAATTAATTGAAATGGTTCGTCATTAGATAAAAGAGGTGCAGTTAGTTCCTAATATAGTTAGTATGAAATGTATTCATGACTTTAGATAAGTATCATGAACAATATACCAAGCAGCAAATAGATGGATCTCCAAAAAGTAAATAAAGAAGTGATATGGAAAGTTTCTAGATTTTACTAGGTATGTTATTTACCTATGTATTTATTTACTTTTAGTTATTTTGATGTATTAAAGAGAGCTTGAAAGCTCTGTTTTCACTGCCTAAAATCAAACAAAATAGTCCCTTTATGGGTCTGCCCACTGCAGCATATGTAGACACAGACTATGTAGGGCTTTATGTGCAGTGTAATGTCATATCCTATCAGGGACCATATATCAGCAGCATGTGGTATCTGATAGGCTTGGTCACTAAACTGCACATCCAGCCCTATAGAGTCTGTTTCTGCATACACTGCATTGGGAGGACCCATACATAGACT
This sequence comes from Discoglossus pictus, assembly GCA_027410445.1. Lineage (NCBI taxonomy): Eukaryota > Metazoa > Chordata > Amphibia > Anura > Alytidae > Discoglossus > Discoglossus pictus. The sequence continues at coordinate 109,507,837 of CM050165.1, read as the reverse complement.
ATTTGTCTGATTTTAAACAGAGCTAAATAAACAGAGCTTTCAAGTGCTCCTTAATAAAACAAAATACATAAATGTAAATGAAGATATAGTGGGACATTTAGTGTCGCGGGTTATCAGTCTTGGTTGGGTTTGTGTCTGTGTTTCTGGTACTTTGATGGAGGAACACAATTACAGGAGGCTTTAATATAAACACAGTCTCACACCGGCTCCAGCTGCAATGCAAACGACCACAAGTAAATGCTAGTAGCACTCTTAAGTCAGCTGTACCCAGGTGCTTCTAACCAGCTGCTTAGGGAACTTAACTCTTTCAAATCTCCTGGGGAAAGGGAGCTTTGTAGTCTGTCAAACAGCTTGTATCATTCTGTCAATAGGTATGTTACCAATACCAATAGGTATGTTACATACATAGTATCCGTTGAACTCTCCTAGCGGTAATCCCGAGCTTGGCTCGGAGTAAGATTTTAGTACCTAAATCGGTAACTACGAGCCACGATCGGGATTACATCAGAAGTGCAGGGAATGCAGGGTGCATCTGGAGGGGGCCAAGTGCTGCCTAATTTCCCTGGCCCCCTCAGCACACCATTTCTCCCTTTCCCCCTTCCCCTTTATCCTCCTCCTCACTTCCCCAGTCTCCATTAACCTCCCTTTCCCCTCTCCCCTTACTATGATCTGATGATCTGATGATTATCCTTTGCATGTAGCATCTCATCGGGCCGTGACCGGGACTGGCAAACGCTAATGACGTGACGTGCATGTGACTTCACTCGGGATGCACATCACGTCATAGCATTTGCCGGTCCCGGGCACATTGCGAGGCCCGCATGACTTTAAAACAGCCTAGACATGAGCACAGAAGGCACTCATGTCGATGGTCGCGATCACCGCCAACAAATTGAGCACTATGTCGCTGATCGCGGGGCACGCAGTTTACTAATTTAACGGCCAAAAGCGCGTAACGCATAAAGACCGCAAAAATCCCCCCAAATAATTAAACAAAACAAAACAACTTACACAGTCACACACAGCACAGGGGGAGAGCAAGGGAGCATGTGAGTGAGGTTGCAAGTTAATTTGAGGCATATTTGGCCTTTTTCTGTGATATAAAAATGGCAAAGCAAGAAAAGAAATGGTGGCCAACAAACGTAAACGGATGAAAACGAGGCTGAAGGCAGTAAAAATGACCCAGAAGACAGTAACACTTAGCGCAAGACAGTAAACACGCTTCAGATCACGAAGCCAGTAACACTTAGCCGCACAACACAAGCCATGGAACTCATCGTGAGCCACTCAAAACTTGAGCAAAGACACAGAGGAGGGAGAGGGGGGAGAGGTTGGAAAGAGACACAGGGTTAAGATGGATGAAAAGAGACACAGGGGGTAGAAATAAGGAAAAACAAAAGACACAGGGCAGGGAGAGAGGGGGAAACAAACACAGGGGGCAGAGGTTTGCAATAAGCGCCGAAGGTAATCATTGAGAACCACGCGGGTTGCCATAGCCTGCATTGAGCAGCGAAGCCTCTCATTGTGGGGCTCGCGACGGTCTGTACTCATTACGAGGCCTGTACAGTAGACGGGGGGAAAGGCTTGCAATGAGCACCAAATGCGCTCATCGTGGGGCTCAAGATGAGCACCGAAGGTGATCATTGCAAAGCATGAAAGTTGTGGGTTGCCAAGGCCTGTGTAAAGTCGATGGGGGAGAGGCTCACAATGAGCGCTGAAGGTGCTCAAATTCTATGGCAAACAGCATTGCCAGGCTTAAAATTTTATTCCCATCATTTTGATGGTCAATTTCCTAGTATATATATATTATCCCTTCCATGCGAACATAGGCGATGCAGGGGGGCGGAACAAGGAGATCTGATTATGTCAACATTTTTTAATGTACCGCTTTAACATTCTAAATACTGACACAATCATACCGCCAGAAGGGGTTAATGTTAAATAATTAACACTATCAACAGCTATTTATTTTGGTATACAATTACATATTGATTTTTTGCACACTGATTTTTATTTTAAATGTGAGCATAAGATGTTACTCTGTCCTTCTAGTTTTGGCTTAGTTTTAATAGATATCTTCTGTGCAGGAGAATAACAAAATTGTGAGGACCTATGGCTTCTGTTGGGCTTGATAAGAACCTAGTACAAACCTACCCTGTAGAACAGTCTGGTTCTTTGTGATTACCTGATAGCAAGAAAAGAACCAACCCAGTTCACAGTCACCAAAGCACCCAGCAAACTACAAGAATCAATAGAGCCACCCAGCAAAGGTTACTGACTATCCAATGCAGGTTCCACAGCAATAATCCCAGTTATAAGGATTATTATTCCCTTACAATGAATCACAGTTTTGGCTAGTGCACAGACAGATTGACTTTTATTCTTTCTTACACAGATCTTTCACAAACACCCAAAAAAACATCCCCCAGTATGGTCCAGCCCTCCTGGGCAGCGAAGGCTGCATCATATTGCTGTCATTAAGTGAGGGGGATCAAATTTCCCCTGCCTCAGGATTTCAAGGTTCCTCTTATCAATTATATGACCTTCTTAGAGAACTGAACATTCCATAACGGTCCTGGTTACAATATACATTGTTTATCTAAAGTAATAAATGACTCGTGTTGCAGCTTAGAGTAAAAAATCAGTCAAGATGGCAACATGGCTGACCAAATGCAAATGGGATATGGATTACTCTGTCCTCTCACAATTAACCACAATTAGGGCCTAGCAGATCTTAACATCAGCCTGACTGATAATAAGTCCCACTAGAGCTGGTAAGGCCCTAGTAACATAAATTAGAGCATGTGAGCCACATCTTCCTGTGTTCATTACATCAACATTATTGCCACCATAAATTAATAACAGCACATACATTTTAACCAGGAAACCATGATAATAGCTCTATGTTAACAATGTCAAGCTGTCAATCCAGTTGTGACAAAAATGCTTCTTTCAATAGGGATAAAGCTTTTTATAAAACTAATGTAAAAAATGTGGATGATTCAGATTTTTAGGAAATAGGCTAAAGATCAAACAAGAATCACTCTACTCTTACTATATCACTATTTAATTACCTTGCCAACACTTCACACTTTGGTAAATCTAGACCAGTGTTTACACGGTATCTCAGAAAACAAGCTGTTGTTGATGAATGGCAGAGTATTGTATGTGCTTAGTTGATAACTTCATATATTTACATCAAGCTGATGTCAGTCCATTTTATACACCAAAGGAAATAGAGATGGAAGTTTACACCCCGGATTATTTTATGTTTTCAACAACATTGTGAATGTGGCGATTTAAGTTTTTTTTTTGCAAACAGATTGTTCACTTATGCTTTAGACAGGCTTTATGCATATTGGTGACTATTTCAAGAACCCTACTTCCAGTTTATTTCTCAGTGGTTGCCATATCCAGTGGTAGAATTGAACATGAGTGTGAACCTGTCTAAGTCTGGATAATGGGGACCAGTAATTAAGGTTGAAACTAGTTGGACTGAATCTTTATTCTTTGGTCTAAAAATAGAAGCTGTCTGAGTAAACCTGACTAAGTCTTAAAGGTATAGATATGTAAGTTTGCTGGATTTTTGTCTGGATCGCTACCTTGTTGTGTTGAAGGGGCTTGTGTACTTCGATAAAGCTATGAGTTATACCATGTAGGGTCAGCCAAGATGGGCAGGTCATGCCAGAGAGGTCAGACACATTGCGGTCCACTGGAGAAGGAACACGCAGCCCACTCCAGTATCTTTGCTAAGAAAACTTTATGGACAGGCACAACCAGAGTCATAACCATATGGCACCGGAAGATGAGCCCCTCAGGTCAGAAGGAGCCTACCAAAGTACAGAGCAAGAGCAGAGGGCAAGTACTAGTAATACCAGATCTAATGAAGTGGTTGGGCCAAAGCCGAAAGGACACCCAGCTGCAGACTAAATGTGGTCAAGAATAAAATGACAAGGTTAAAGAATGATATTTTGGGAATTGGTGAACTTAAATGGACTGGAATGGTACATTTCACATCAGACAACCACCAGATCTTCTACTGGGGTCAAGAATCCCACAGAGAAAATGGAGTAGCCATCCTAGTCAATCAAAGAGTGGCAAAAGCAGTGCTCGGTTACAACCCAATAAATGACAGAATGATTTAAATTTGAATTCAAGGCAAGCCATTTAATATAGTGATTCAAGTCTATGCTCCAACCACGGATGCGGAAGAGGCTGAAGTTGTCCAGTTCTACGAAGACATTCAACATGTCACAGATATAACGCCAAGAAAATATGTTACTATCATCATAGGATATTGGAATGCTAAAGTAGGGAACCAAATGACACCTGGAATAACTGACAAATTTGGCCTTGGACTGCAAAATGAAGCAGGTTAGAGATTAGTAGAATTTTGTCAAGGTAATTCTCTGGTCGTAGCAAACACCCTCTCCCAACAGCCTCCGAGACGACTCTACACATGGACATTACCAGATGGACAACATAGAAATCAGATTGACTATATACTTTGTAACGAAAGATAGAGGAGCTCTATACAGTCAGAAAAAACAAGACCTGGAGCTGACTGCGGCTCAGACCATGAGCTTCTAATTGTAAAGTTGAAAATGAAACTGAAGAAAAGAGGGAAAACCATTAGACCAAATAGATACAAAATAAATAACATCCCTTGTGAAAACGCCGTGGAGGTAAAGAATAGATTTAAGGAACTAGAGATGGAAGATAGAATGCCTAAAGAACTTTGGACCGAAGTTTGTAACAAAATCCAGGAAACAGCAACAAAGAATATCCCTAAAAGAAAGAAAAGCAAGAAGTCAAACTGGCTAAAAGGTAGTGGAGATGAGAAGATATTTGTCCAACTGAATGCAGAATTCCAGAGAATAGCAAGGAGACAAGGAAACATTCTACAATGAGCGATGTAAAGAGATTGAAGAAGATAACTCAATGGGTGTTTTTGAAGAGATCTCTTCAAGAAAATTGGGAACCTAAAAGGCACCTTTCATGCAAAAGTAGGTGGTATAAAAGACAAAAATGGTAGGGACTTAACAGAAGAAGATCAGATAAAGAGGAGGTGGCAGGAATACACTGAAGATCTATACAGGAATGATCTTAACAGCAGTGATGACCTCAATAATTTGGCCAATGAGCTGGAGCCAGACATCTTGGAGAGTGAAGTGAGATGGGCCCTAGGTTGTCTTGCTGATAGTAAGGCTGCAGGAGGCGATGGAATCCCAATTGAACTATTCAAAATTCTACCGGATGATGCTGTAGAAGGGTTACTTGCCTTATGCCAACACATTTGGAAAACTCAACATAGACTGTTAAAGGTAAGTCTACATCCCAATCCCCAGAGAAGGCAGTGTCAAAGAGTGCTCCAATTATCAAACAATTGCACTAATTTCACATGCCAGCAAGGTAATGCTTAAGATCCTACAAGCTCGACTCCAACAATATATGGACCAGAAACTACCAGATGTGCACCGGGGGTTCTGCAGCGGAAGAGGTACAAGAGATCAAATTGCCAATATCCACTGGATAATAGAGAAAGCAAGAGAGTTCCAAAAAAACATTTACTTCTGCTTCATAGACTATTCTAAAGCCTTTGATGGTGTGGATCACAACAACATGTGGCATGTCCTTAAAGAGATGGGAGTACCAAATCATCTCATCTTCCTCCTAAAGAATCTGTATGTCGACCAAGAAGCCACGGTCAGAGTGCAACAAGGTTGTACGTTGTCACCTTATTTATTCATCTTATATGCAAATTACATCATGCGCAAGGCTGGACTGGATGAATCCCAAGCCTGAATCAATATTGGTTGGAAGGAATATCAACAACCTCAGATATGCTAAGGATACTACTCTGATGGCTGAAAGTGAGAAGGAACTGAAGGACTTATTGATGAGGGTAAAAGAAGAGAGTGCAAAAGTTGTCCTGCTGCTCAATGTTAAAAAGACGAAGATCATGGCAAACAGCAATTCTACTTCCTGGCAAATAGACGGGGAAGAAGTAGAGGCAGTGACAGATTTTATTTTCCCTGGATGCAAGATCTCTTCAGATGGTGACTGTAGTCATGAAATTAAAAGACTGTTGCTTTTGGGATGCAAAACTATGTCAAGCTTGGACAAGCTAGTAAAAAGTAAAGATATTGAACTATCAACAAAGGTCCGCATAGTTTGAACTATGGTATTCCCAGTAATTCCATACGTATGTGAGAGCTGGACCATAAAGAAGTCTGAGCGCTGTAGAATTGTGGTGTTGGAGAAGACTGCTTAGAGTCCCTTGCACTACAGGAAGATCCAATAACTCAATACCTCAGGAAATCAAGACAAACTGTTCACTAGAAGGTATGATCATGAGGCTGAAGCTCAAATATTTTGGCCATATTATGAGACTGGAGGGTTCCCTAGAAAAGACTCTGATGCTGGGAAAGATTGAAGGTACAAGAAGAAGGGGACAACAGAGGCGGAGATAGATAGAGGTCACTGAAGCAATGAACATGAACTTGATGGAGCTCAGAGGGGCAGTGACTGAGAGATGCAACTGGCGTGGTATGGTCTATAGAGTCACGGAGAGTTGGAAGCAACTGAACGACTAAACAACAACAAAGTTTGCTGGAGTATGAGTGCATCTGGTAGAGGATAATTAGTAGTATATGCAAACAGTTTTTGCATGAAAAAATCCCAAAATAAAAATGTAACCAATTACATTGAAGTCAGCAAAATCTCTTGTAATTTCTGACAGTTGAACATTGGGGTTACAACCCTTCAAACCCAGGCTAAATTGGCATTAAATTTAAAATTATTTGTTTTGGCCAATCAGGTTAGCTGAAACATTTGAATTAACTCTGAGCTCCTGTTTGTGATGCAAAGCAGTCTGGGCTATGTCGAGTATCACTGATATGTGCTATGTAATGCTCCTGACATAGACACAGAAAGCTGCAAGGAGATTGGCTGAGCAAACAACAGATAAATAGTGGGTTAATATTGCTCCTTTGCAAGGTCTTAAGGTCTGCATGTGTGCACCCAAATTCGCAAAGGGATGTACAATACTTTTATGTTACTCTTTTGTGTAACGCATATTAACCAACTATACTAGCCACCTCAAGCATTAGTATAAAAATGTAGCTCTACTGAGGATTATACAATTTTCAAATACAAACACATAGTGAAAAGTACTGTATATAAAAATGTGGTCACCCCTGTGTGGAGTCTTTACCCCACACACTCAGTACAAAAAAACACTACAAAAGGATTCCCAGGTAGAGAGATGGTTTAAAAACAGTCCAATCTCATGTATGTGGATCCTAGTCAATACCAATAATATATAGGATCTTTTTTGATTATATGGATACTAGTAACTTGCCCGTCATAAATGATGGTATCATAGAATGTTATCTTGAATTTTCTGTGCTGTCTCTCTCTTTGCTGTCTGTCTTACATAGTTACATAGCTACATAGTATTTAAGGTTGAAAAAAGACTTTCAGTCCATCAAGTTCAACCTTTTGAGATCTCCTCTGATCTGCAATATGCGAATTAACTATTAATTAATTAGTTGTAAAAAAAAAAAAAAACAATTCCCTCCTGATCCCAGACACCGGCGACCTGACTTCTCCCTGGATCAACACTGCCTCTCTAAATATCCATGATAACCCTGAATTCCCTTTTTAATTAGAAATAAATCCAGTCCCCTTTTAAAGTTATCTATCGAATCCGCTGTCACAACCTCCTCTGGTAGAGAATTATATAGATTAACCACCCTTACTGTGAAGAACCCTTTTCTTTAAGGTGGAATCTTTTTAACCTCAAGGGATGTCCTCTTGTCAGTTGAAAACCTCTTGGCACAAAAAGCACCCTTGACAAATCTTTATATTGACCCAGGATGTATTTATATAATGTAATCATATCTCCTCTTAGACGCCTTTTTTCTAGAGAAAATAAGTTTAATTTGGTTAGTCTATGGCGCTCATCTCCACCAGCGCAAGGAGAGCCTTTGGCGCTCCTTGCTAGCAACTGCTGCCCTCACGTTCGCGAGGGCCGTAGTTGCGGCAGGCTCTCTACGCAAGCCCTCAAAAGGCGGGCTCATTATGCGAGCCCGCAAGCGTTAGCAACAACCTGCATTGCTGAGAACTATATATGTGACTAGCGAATTGCCCTTCAAAAAATGACGGCAATGAAATTTTAAGTGAGCTAATGGTGTTTGGTGTATATAATGTGGCTGATGTAGCGTCGTTCGTTTTCTATGTTGTGCGACATTTTCAAAATATCCGTAGCTGTTTGGTGGGCTTTTTCTGAATATCCGTAGCTGTTTGGTGGTGTTTTGCGTGTTCATGGTAGTGTTTTGCGTGTTTAGGGACCTTTAGCCTCGTTTTCGTTTTGTTCGGTGGCCATTTTTTCTCTCGCTTAGGGGATTTTCCGGTCTCTAAACTCCGAAATTTGTGCTTAAATGGAGGTGTAACTCACTTGCAGAGGTCCTTGGTGCCCCCCTTGCTGTGAGTAACCTTTTTATGTGTTTATTGTTTGTATTTATTGTGTTTGTAATATTTTTGGGGATACGTAGGTGTTTGGTGGTGTTTTGCATCTTTAGACTGCTGTAGCCTCGTTTTCGTTTTTTTCGGTGGCCATTTTTTCTCTCCCTTAGATAATTTTTTAGTGTCTAAACTCTTTTAATTTGACTTAAATTGAGGTGTAACTTTAGTTTTCGAGGTCCTGGAGCAAGGGCCTCAGTTGCTGGCAAGGAGCGCCTTCGGTGCTCCTTGCCAGTAACTGCAACCCTCGCAAAGTGAGCTTGCAAGTGTTAGCAACAACTCGCATGCTCACAACTATATATGTGATTATAATGTCTTGACTGTATGTAGATCAGAGTGCAAAGGTGTGCCGCTTCTCTTTAGAGCACAGTTCACTTGTGCTTAAAAGCATATGTCCAAAAAATTCAAGTAAAGGGGATGGAGTGAAGTGCACAATAGTCTGCAACTTGGTCTGTTATGTGCATACATTTTGCTCATAATATTAGTTACATTTATCATTGAGAAAGCTGTATGAGAAATTGTGAAATGCGTCTGTACTGTTTTATTTTTATTTTTTATATTATGTTATTTTATTCTATTATTTAACTCCTTGCATTTTATATGAAATATGCAGAATAAATATTGGCGTACCATTCCTACGAGCCTGAGAGTATATTTACTGCTTGTGTATTTACTGTTACCCTATTGGGATATACAAACCCTAAAGGTATACAGATGTGTAGGAGTTATATATGGACTCTCAGTAATGTTATACCTTAAAAGGCCTAAATAGTGGAAAGCAGCCTACTGCACATATATACACAATTAATATCACAAGATTTCCCTCATCAATCAAGATGAAAGGACTGAGGACCTAACAGGAGGATAAAACACCACAGAGAGGACCAAATAATGGACCTTCCACTCCCTTACCTCATGAAAGGTTTGATGTGTGAGTCTTCCTTTGATATACCTGTTTACTGTGTATTGCAGTATTATATTGTTTTGCACTAGAAGGCTTCTCTACCTCCCCTTTGTTATAATTTTTTTACAAATCGCTGTGGGAAAGAAGTAGAGGAGGATTCATTGGTATAGATAATAATGAGAAAAGTTTTGAAGTGCAATAGAGATAAAATGGATTGTTATTGTTGAAAGGCATGTTACCCCACCCAGAGAACAGGCTGTTATCTGCATGGGAAGTGACTGAGGACTCAATGTTCTAAGAAATATAGAGATGGTTAGTACTTTATCATAGTTTCACTATTGGAACAGTTATATGGTAAAGAAGCAATATGGAAATTAACTGGTACAGAAAATATGTAAATTTTATTTTGCGCATTATTTACTACAATAGTTTTAGAATTTTACAAAGTCAAAATGGATTAGTGCTCACATGACAGTTGAGTAAATATTATAATGTAAGAATCTTCAAAGCTGAGGCTAGAAGAAAGATTACAAGAGATAAAAAATCACATTATTCTTTGATTTTTCTTTATAACCCAGGTTTAACTAAACTGCTTAAATGTATTTTAAAAATATATAATGCCAATAGCAAAATAAATTACATGCATTTCATCAAAATGATTATTATTATAATACAAATAATAATAATAATAATTATTATTATTATTATTATTATATAGGATAATGGGAGTTGTCTTCTAAGGAAAATGTGTTTATTTACATTTTTAGGTTTTACATATAAAAATCCTCATTTAAATAATATGATTAACATAGTAAAACATGGCAGAAATACATATATCTAATCTGGTGATTCATTAAGCTAAAGCTTTATTCGGGCTGACTAGCTATGTTGTTATTATTATTAAAACATATAATATAAATTCAAAACCGTAGGTACTAAAACTGAATGTAAAGTGTACTGGTGATTATATATATATATATATATATATATATATATATATATATATATATATATATATATATATATATACATACCCTGTATGCTAATTTATGGGATATAATTAATTTTCATTATGGCGTGTTAATTAGTTTCTGAATTATTACATTAAAACCTTACCACATCAAATAGATGATTTTAAGATATATTCTCTGTGTATTGTATGTTTCATGTTGGGGCAAGTAACGAATATTTTATTCAGGATTATGGATTACCATATTATACTAACATATCAGAATTCAGAATAATCATTAACCCAATTGTAGTATTTATGTAAGTTAACAGAAAGCAAAATTGTGTATATGTAAATAAATAGTTATGAAAAAATGGCTACTACGATGCATAGTCAGTTTTAATGTCTTTAAAGAATACATGTCATGTTGTGACAGTTGCCCTTCAATCAACATGCAGTTGACTTTTCTATACTAGTACAATTTGTAATGCCTTTCATTCCGAGGAGATTCGTGTTGTTGTTACTGTTGAAGACAATAGTTTGAGAGAAGATTCCCTTGGCTTCTCAATAGAATGGCTGGAATAATTATTTAACCTCTAAGCTTATTCAAGCTTTGGACTCTGATGGATATGTTGTCAAGAATCGGGGGCTTGTCAGCACAAACCAGTTAATTTGACTTGAAACTACATATTGAATTTTTGACCATTCAGTTCTTCAATATTCAGCTGTGGCTCTCCTTCATTACACTACATAACTAGAAAAACATTATTTTAAAATACTTAGAAATGAACTCAGAGGTCCTCATTATCTGCAGTGCACAAAACTTCAATTCATAGTAACATTGGAAGTAAATCGGACCAGAGAGTTTATAATTATAATTAAAATGCAAATGAACATCAGTTCACAGTCTTTCAAAGTAAAGCTTACTTGAGCTCACAGTGAGCAAAGACAGTTAATGATTTATTTGTTTAGCCTTAAGTATAGTTAACTCTTCAAAGGGAAGTTTCTTTTGCCAGACATCCTAGTTAAAGGGACACAGCAGTGGTTCCAGATAAGGTATAATGTGAAGCTGTAGGTTACAACAAATACTTTATAAATTAAATGTTAGTAATGAAATTGCATTTTATTTCTGTAAATTTACCTTAATTTTTTTCAAGCTTAACTGTCAGTCAGCCTTTCCAATCTACCCATCAAACATGGGCTTTTTCAGAGTGATGATTGCAGTTCTGACAATAATGACCTATTAAAAACTTTACCTGAACATGCAGCAAGTACAGAATATTTGAATGCACATTAGCTTGACCCATTGATTTATTCACTTTGATAATGCCAGCAAAACATCATCTTTTGTAAATAGACCTGTAAGACATTAGGTGGTTATAGCTCTGCTCAGTTGGAATTCACCCTCCCAATGTCATCCATGAATGTGGAGACATAGCGATTTAGACATTTTGCCATGTTCTTGTCTTGTTTTAAATAGCTATGATCTTCTTATTAAGCTGTTTCCATCCCACCTCCTGTAGACAAAGTTTTAAATCCCTACAGTATCTAAATTACATTATTATCATATTTATGTTAACATCCTAACATCTAATCTATAATCAGCACAACAATGTTTGAATATGGATAATTTTTTAAAAATATTTAAGAAGGGAAAATTAACTACTGCTGTGACACTTGTAGATACAAAAGATAATATATACTGCCTTCTTTATCTAATGGTTTGTTCTTACCATGGTAAATACATACATCATTATGTGTGGCATTCCTAATATGAGGGATTAAATCATTTTTCTAGGGTGCACAAATATGTCTAAGCCTACTGAATTGTTTTATCAAGAGGGACCTTAGTCAAGGCCAAATGGTTTTAGGCAGCTGAGTAGACATTGAAAGTATAATTACTAGCCAGTCTCAAGGAGTACATGAACCCGAGACAATATTTGTACTCTGTGCTGCATTCATCATTGTTCTAGCGCTATGAGTGCAGGTGTGAACAATAGTCTATTCAAACATAAAAAATTAATATGATTGAGTAAGTCAGCACAAATATTCCATATTATTTCATAGTTGGGCCATGGAGCAAATTTGTGTGGACACATGAAACCTCTATACACAATTTTATTAACATATCTTAATTATGCGTTAGTAAACAAGAATAGTGGAAGGTTATTCTAATTGGTTGAAAATTATGGGAGGCTATTGCAACTGGTTGAAAAGGAAATAGTTTATCTATTAGGACAAAGGGAGGCTCGGGGCTCTCTGTCGCTCTCTAACATAAACTTCTGTCTTTTCTCTGTGATTACTGTATTTTTTGCCATATAAGACGCACCTGACCATAAACGCACCTAGTTCTTAGAGGAAAACAAGAAAAAAATGTTCTGAATCAAACACAAATACACTTCACACACATATACACACCTACATCACACATCCTCTCATGATTCTCCCCTCTTCCCATCAATGATCATCCCTTGGCCAATCTTGATCTCACCCCATCGCGCAGTGCTTCCTACCAGCACTCCTCCTGTACTGCAGCCTTGCCTTGCGTCACGTGTGTGAAGTCACTAAGATGCGCCGGCAGATGAAATGCAGTTAAGAGGCATGCTGCTGGTGCCGTAGGAAGCACCAATGGGGGGGCGATCAGGAGTGGGGATCTAAAGGGGGCCAAGGGAAGGATCAGAGGGGTCGAAGGGGAGAATCAGGAGGGGGAGAGGATCAAGAGGGGCAGAGAGAGGTTCAGTAGGGGGCTCCACAATCTCAGTATGCTTCCGCCCCTGCACTCTGGTCCAGGGCACACACATTCGCTCCATAAGGCGCACAGACATTTCCCCTTAATTTTGAGGGGGGAAAAAGTGTGTCTTATATAGCGAAAAATACGGTACTCACTATATGTATTTCTACCACAAATTCTTACTAAAAAGAAGACCAAAAGGGGATTACTGCTGACCAAACTTAAGAACGGATCCTGCTCAAACAGGAACCAGCTTACCTTATAATTTTTAAAGTATGTTATTTCTCTATTCCATTTTATAATAGATTGAGTCTATATACAATATTTCTGCTTTAAATAAGATATTGGAGATCATAGTCTGAACATGACCCTCAATACACAAATCCTTTTTGCTCCTTGTGTCCATTCTATCAAAAATAGCCTTATTACTCTGATAAATCCCTTATTATATACTCTAATACCTATATACAAAAGTTATTTTGCTTGCCATAAATATACTTCTGTACATTTCTATATTCTGCTGGCTGCCATGTAGATTGTTATACCTGATTTTGCTATTTCCTGCTTTCAGAGAGTAATATGCCATACCATTGAATATAAATACCAAATATATTCTATTGTTATCCAATTAACACAGAATTAAAACATATATTCCCCAAACCCCACATTCTTGCATTTAGGCAGCCACCAAATCTCAGACAAACATTGGTTAACAGAAGATTGGCAAATGAAGAGCTTAACAAAGAAAAGGGCACAAAACCTTGCAATAAAAATCGGTGTAAATTGTGTCAACACATCTGCAAAGAGTACACAGCCACGCACAACCACAAGACCTATAACATCAGAAGGTCCTATTCTTGTACATCATCCAAAGTAGTCTACATGATACAATGTACTTTATGTAAGAGAGGCTGCTACATTAGAGAAACCAGTCAGAAATCACATATGTGGATGAATCCACACAGACATTCCATCAATAAGCACAACGAGGACAGTTACTGTACTCCAGTCGGGCACCACTTCACCCAGAAGAATCACTCCCTGAAAAATCTCAAAATCAAAATACTCAAAGTTTTTTTGAAAACACTAAGGACAGAAAGAAATTTGAAATGAAAATGATTATGCTCTTTAACAGTAATAAATCAGGCCTTAATGTAAATATGGAATTTTTATATCATTACCAAAATTTCTTGCAACCTCCAACATTCATCATTATGGATGGATATATATATATATATATATATATATATATATATATATATATATATATATATATATATATATATATATAAATATATATATAAAATATATATTTTTTTTTTTTCTGTGCTTTCTTCCTGATGTTTGTTTATAGCACTATGGTTCCATAGATGTGAAACTATTTACGACACAAATTTACTTATTCTAATCTGCACCCCCACATATTTGTACAGCTGGCTGAACAGAACATTATTTGTGAATCCTGGAATTTTTTGCTTCATTTGTGGATATAGAATTAGTATTGCCTCTGACTTGACAAAGAGCTCTCGAAAGCTAGTCATGAACAATATGAATATGTCTGTCCAATAAAAAAAAGTATCACTATATACTGCAATACTCTGATTATGAATATATAATAATAAATATTTTCGACCCTGTTTATTTACTTTTGACATACACTAATACAGACTTGTGCACAGCCTACTGAACAAAACATATTTGTTTCTTCTTTTTTATTTTCTTCTTTTTTTTTTTACTGTAATTTGTGCATTTCAAGGGGAATCTATCAGAGTTGCTTCGGTCTTGAAAAAGAGAGGTGCACTCTTGAAAGCTATTCATGAAAACTATGATTATGTTTGTCCAATAAAAAAGGTATTACTATATACTGCAATACTTTGATTATTGATATATATATATATATATATATATATATATATATATATATATATATATATAGTAAATAAATAGTACATCTGTGTTCACATTTGAATGTCTAAAACAAGTTTAAAAACCTGCTTCCAGCTCAGAATTCCGAGAAAAACAGTTATTACACTGTATTCTGGGAAGCTGAGCTGGGACATGCAAATGTGCCCACGCATGCCTCGCTCTTCAATCCATAGCCATTATCAAACATGGCTTCCTTTAAGCTTACGCATGCTGTATTACACAGCTTTAATGCAAAGCCAAAGTTGGATTAAATATGCAGAGAGAGAGAGAGAGACAGAGACGGAGACAGAGAGACAGAGAGAGGACCTGGGCTTCTGAAGGTTACAGGCCAGTGATTTTAAACAAACTATTGGGTGTTTTAGTTTTGCTCTATCAAAGTGTAGCTGCATGGGGGCACAGCTAGTAAAGAACACATCTCTAAGTAAAAGGTAGTGATCTGGTTGGAGCTAGGCCTTTTATTTTCAATGATTTGTTTTTTTATTATTATTGTTGTTTATGACCCCCTGATCCTTTGGCTGGATGAGTAGTGTTGGATGACAGTAATACTACTTCCAGTGGGATGAAGCAATGGAGCTCAGCCAAGTTGGTAGGGTGGCTTGGAGCATTGTCCATTAACAGGAGCACTTTGGCCTCAAGTCCTTTGCACCTGCAGTAGCACTGCAATGATGGACAGAAATGCTTGATGGTTCATGGTTCTACATGTTTTTTGAGTGGTACAACAGCAGGGGCTTGACCTTGAAGACTCACACTGTCGTTCCCACCCAAGAAGAAGGATTAGCCGGTCTTTGGTTGCCTTGAACCCCGGTGCTCAGGATATGAATGTGTGGCTTGACATTCTCATCAATGTTGAAGACCAGTTCTAGTCGATAATTTCCTATTTTCACAATGTCCATCAATGTGTCTGGAAAGGCCGCAGCAGCTTCAGTATCAGCACTTCACCGCTTTATCTCGAACTCTTCTTGAACCAGTCGAACCAACCTCAGCTAGCTTAAAACCTTTCCATCACATCTGGAGTTTGGCTCTGGATATGGCCATATATGCTTCTGGCCTTTTCAATGATAAAGGCTTGGCTCTGAATCATGTTGTGGGGTTTAGCACTAAGTGGGGAACTATAGAAAAAACAGCACTATAATGAATCACCTCTAAAAGGGGTAGCGTTAGGCAGGGTATGTATGTATATATATATATATATATATATATATATATATATATATATATACAGTATATATGTACTTGTCCACAGTGCTTACACTAGGAAGGTCAATCTTGTACACTGTTGATTTTCCAGGAATATATCTAGATTATACTCAATGACTAGGACAAGTGGAAAATGTAAATCTCGAAAGGTTGCAGCCTTAGAAAGTCCTTTTTTCTATCATTTTGATAGCTGGAAATGCTATCAGATTTTTATATATATTTCTTGCCTTTTCAGTATTTTTGTTACTGTATGTTGCTTTTTGTATATTCACCCCTTTTTGCAGTCTAGAAAATTAGATTAAAAAATATAAGATATCAAAATAGTATTCATGTGGATAAAGCTTTACTTTGTTTTTCACATAATTGATTTTTGAGCAAATAATATGAAAAATGTATAAACTCATACAAAATGCTGCATTTTATTCAGCAATCAAAATAATATAATTCCCAATTGTTCACAGTTCCTGAAAACATTTATCTGTAGAAAACAAAAACCTATGATAGTAGCTCTAAAGATAAAAACAATTTGCATATTTTCAGTTGAGTTATTTTATAGCAGATGAACGTTAAGTAGAAATGTATTTATGATCATCTTTTTGTAATAATATAGCACTTCATATTTACATATAGTCTTAGGTATTTATGTTCTTCAATTTTATTTGAGATTATAATTTAGTACAGAAAACAATTTTCTATGATTTCCAGATTCCGTTTTAATTTCCAAAAATAGAGAAACCAGAAAAGTACTTAGACTTTTCTAATCTAAGGCTTACTGCTGCAGTACAACTCTATATTTATTGTATTCAAAAGGTAAAAATCTATTTTAATATTGCTAGATGCCTATCTTTAACATCTGATTTATTTTCATGTCATTTTTTCAGGGATATGTTTATAAAATATGTTTGTAAATTGAACATTTTTTAAATCTTTGTATCAAAGCTATAAAAAATAAATATCAGTTAAGCAATTATTAGTTTCGGTTAGCTTTGTATGAATTATTGTTTGTGTCTATGTGATTGGGGACGCAACCATTTCCCTTAAAACCTTTGATTTTCATTGTATATTTTATAGTGTGTATTTGTCTTCCTAAAATATAGTTGTCAGGTCATCAAAACACAATGTGGTTAACTTTTTTGTTGTACACAGAGAAAAATTGTACAATCACAGTGTGAGTGAGAGAGATTATTAAAAGAGAAGAGCAGGACAGGATTGTATTATTTTGGAGTGATGGGAAGTGATGTTGAAGAGGATATCATTTCCCATTCCAGTAAAAGGCTAGGGAGCATATGAATAGCTTCCAAGTTCTTAACTTTGCCCATCACTGATGTAGAGAGCATAGGTATCAGTGCTTAAAAATACACAGAACACAATATTTTAAATAATGCACTTAAAAGAGCAAGTGTTAAATATTGAAAAACTTTACAGAAAAAGTATTGAGAAAAACTCATTAAAACGTATTTAAAGCTAACAGAAAATAGTTAAATGAATATGAACATGTCATTGTATATTGGTCTCACAGGTGTCCAAGTATGACTCAAAAATCTATATTCTGGTACAGAAGCTGGCAATGGGCAAGTCGTCAGAGGTATACCATATATACAGTACATGCAAAACAGTGTATAATTTACTGGAGCCTTCATTTAAATAAAGAAACATGTCATGAATCATTACCAAATAATCAGTTTTGTATTATTTATTTATGTTTTCTTTCACTGACTAAGAAGATCAGTGAGATTTTGGTGTTCCATAATAAACAATGGTTTGTGACAATGGTGCAAACATCGTTTTTACTCTTATAAATGAGAACATTGACATAAATTATGTTAAGGGAAAGATACTGCAGTACCTGTTTTATTGTTGATTACAATTCCTTGCAAATTCATTTTTACATATTGTAAAACTCGATATAAGAATAATACAGTTTGGTATATATTGTATAGAAGGTTACAGTCTTTTAGACTGAGATTTGAGTGGAACTGTTCTCTGGTATTTGAAGGGCACCCATCCAAGAAGAATGAAACGATAATCTTCTTTGCTTTTTCTGCTACTTGCCTATATTTGATATTTAGTTAATCATTTGTTTAGCAAATGTATTGAGATGTGCTTAGGACTATAAGCCCTATCAACTTACATATAAGTTTTGGCTGATCAAGAGCTCCCTAAAACACAATTTAAATACATTTTAGGTAAAATATTAAACCTATCCACTTTTTTGTTGTTTTGGTCTGAAATGTTCAGGTCTTTGTAGCATGCTATTAAATAATTCTACTTCTCAGTTGCTGTGAGGTGTACCGGGCTCTGATTTTATATCAGGGGTTGTGGAGACAGAATTCATGACAGGTGATAGTGAACCCTGCAATGTTACATGGCTGATTTATCTTGGGAATCAGGTTTGCTCACAAATGGTCTACTACAGTTCTTATTAGATCCTGTTATGGGCTTTTTAGGGATGCGTACAATATTGTTAGCCATTTGATTGCCAATGGAGTATACAACATGGCTGGATAGGTCTGTTCTGGTGACACATGTGCAGGATAAAAAAAACATATTAAAAATGTATCATGGTGGTGATAGAGAATGTCATCATCTTGATATCTAGTCAATTTTTAGTTGTGGATGGTTATGTCTGTTTACAATGTTTGTTCTATTGAGAAGGCTTACCTCAGAGTTGAGATCTCCTGTGGCCATTCTCCATGGCCATGCTCCCAAAATTCGGCTTTAAAGGGATACTGTTGTACCGTATTGCCAATATAATACAAATGGGTTAAAGCGTACTTTCAGTATTCTCTGCCATTTTCTACATTGTGATATCTCAATATGAATGGAAGATGATGCTTATTTAGAAACAAAAATGGGGATTCTTCACTTAAGCAAACAGCTTTTGTAACTGTTATTTCACACAAAAGAAGAGAAAAGGCATTAGACTATGTGACACGTGTAGCTTGAAATATCTGTGGAAACCATTTTTAAAATATTAACCTATTTTATATTTATTAAAACCTTGTTTTTATTAAAATCAAACCAAGTAGGATGTTAATTGTAAAGCTTACTGAGAAAAGTTGAATTATTTATCTAAATATAGCTTGCTTATCATCACTTTAAGGCAGCATAAGGTAAAAATAGAACCATAGCATATATTTAATTGACAAAATCAATTTGCAAATAGAAAACAATGTAATCAAAAATGTTTATATATGAACATTCTTCCCTAGCAATATATAATCTATTTAAAAAGAGAACACATGAGTGCATTTCAATCTTCAAGGGGTTTTGAAAATGACAAGAGATCACACACACACACATATATATATATATATATATATATATATATATATATATATATATATATATATATATATATATATATATAAAGACTTTCTTAATTCATTACATGTTTTGCTAGTGTTTTCATTTCATCAGAGTACATAGTTTGGCTGCCTAAAAGTTGATGATAAGTCTTTATGGGCTTGGTAAATGAAATAGGCAGGGTGCCAAGCTTTACAGCATATCAAAAGTCATGAAGGTGAAGTTTAATTTCTGCTTAACAACCATCTTCTATAAATTCTGTTTCCAATCTTTCACTGTACAGTCATATAACCTGTGATTGGTATTTTTTTTTTTTTTTTGCAGCTGTTGGAAGTGGATGGATATGCAGAGGATGCAATTATGTGAGTTTTTTTACATTTTTTTTTTCAGATATTACATTTTGTCTTACACGATGCACTGTATTTATACATGTCAGACCCTGGTACAAAGGTAATTGATTTCTGTTGGCAGTAGAGACATAAGCAAATGCTCACTATGCACTGAAAAATAAGTAAGTGTTATGTACAAGAAATAGTATTAAAGCAAATTAAACTAGAAGCAAACTGTGCGATTTTAACTCTTAAATATAAGAACTAGAGACCCCTAAAATTAGAGAAAAGCACTATATAATAGAATTGAAATGATATATATATATATATATATATATATATATATATATATATATATATATATATGTATATATATATATATATATAATAAGTTATCAGACTCCATTGGGTTTGGGGGTTTGTGCGCTTGTCTCTGGAGCTTTTGCTGGAAGAGCACAATTAAAGGAGGCATTAATGCTCTCAATCTGATTGGTCTAATTAGATTTTAAATTTATATTGAGCAGGGTAAGATCTAAAAAGTAACTCTGATTGGTTAAAATATGATTGACATCTATTTCAGCCAATCAAAATGTGCCAAAAAAAACAATTTATGCTTCAGAAAGCGAGGCAAAAGCCATTTGCGGCAGGAGAGCAGCTCCTATGAGAGGCTCGGTTAGTTAAAGTTATTTTGTTTTAGAGTAGCCTGTTTTTCTTTGGAGGATCATTGGCTTCAATCAACACAGAAGAGTACAAGACCGTCTTCTATCAAGAAGGTTTAATTTTCTTTACTCTAGTAACACTGTTTAATTTATATGTGCTTTTGTATTTGTAATTATTTTTTACTTCAGGTCAGGTTTGAGCAGGGAAAGGGTCGATCGGGAGTGAGGGTGGAGGAGGAATAATACACCAAAACAAATTAAAGAAAACAACAGGCCTAGCTCCCATCAGTGCAATACTTTTGAGACAATTCCCTAACTAACTGCTCTTATCCAGCTAAGTCTGGGTGAAGCAAAAACAATACAATAACAGTCCAATAGTTGGATCATAATTAATGGCCTGTATTCTTTAGAAGTCATAGGCCCCTATTTATTTGAGCACATTGCTATTCAATTGGGGACTTTTAGCGAGCTGCAAACTATCTGCGGGATACAGGCTGAAAATCCCTGCAGTTATCAAACTCAAAACTCCCAATCCATCTAAACCATTGATCTTTCAAGCCCGCAAATGTTACAATCGTTAATTGCTATTCAATTGCTACAATTCCTCAAGGCCACAAATGTTCTCACACACGTAAATGGCAAATATAGAAGAAAATCCTAAGGGAGTTAAACACCTTTTTGTAGCACTGTAAATGCAAATAAAAAATCAATACTGCACTTGGGAAAGCGATGAAAGACTTTAGAATTAATTGCACTCTCAGGCTCACAAATCTGCAATAATTTTTATTTTTATTTTTTTTTACGTTTCATTTCCGTGTCATATCAATCTCAGGAATTAATCAGTTAATACATATCAGGCCACCCACATGGACTAGAATAGTATCACCATTCATTTTTATTATTTTTACATTGCCGGATTGCGAGTCTGCTCACATATTGGACTTCTAAAAGCTAATTGATTAACGTTTAACCTCCATGTTTTACTGACGTAATGATGACGGTCTCATTTACTATTGGCTGTTTCTAAATCATTTTCGGCTTTCGGAGAGGTAGTTGCGGGCTGGATCAATTGAATCTCTCTGTAACTGTTGCAGATTTCCAGCCTTGCAATTGAAGGCTTGCAATTGAATACAAGCCAAGTCTCTATTCTGTAGCAGACTGCTCATCAGCACCACGTTGCTGTGTATTTGTCTGTGTCTTTTCCCAGAGTTAGCAAGCACCTTTCTGTGTTTCACTCTCCAGCCCAGACTGACTGTACACTTAGTTAATTAGCAGCCTCACCCAAACTCCAACAGCAAATTCTAAAGTGTTCTCTAATCAGGTGCATCTAATCAAGTGCTCAGGAAAGTTAATTCTTTCAGAGAGCATTGCAGAGTTGAGGCTCACATAATACCTTTGTATAACAATCACAATATATATATATATATATATATATATATATATATATATATGTGTTCTTTCCTTAGAAACTGTACTTTATTCTACTTCGTAAATAGCACTGAGAAAAAAGCTGGTGTTTTATGAATAATGTGTAATAAAAGTATAATCTTTATACCACTTTTGTTTGTTTGCTTTTTTTTATTACAGAAGTACCTGTTTTCTTATCTAACCGTGAATTAAAACAGAGATTTACTTTGAGATAATTTTCTCTGTTAGTAATTGATATGAATTCTC
The DNA here is from genome assembly GCA_027410445.1 of Discoglossus pictus. NCBI lineage: Eukaryota > Metazoa > Chordata > Amphibia > Anura > Alytidae > Discoglossus > Discoglossus pictus. Next base: position 109,485,636 of record CM050165.1, on the reverse strand, counting down.
AAATATTACATAGTTACATAGTTACATAGTTACATAGTATTTAAGGTTGAAAAAAGACTTTCAGTCCATCAAGTTCAACCTTTTAAGATCTCCTTTGATCTGCAATATGTGGATTAACTATTAATTCATTAGTTGTTAATTAATTATTAATCAATTATTTAATGTTTTTTTTTTGTTTGTTTTTTTATTATTATTAATTAGTCCAGAGGAAGGCAAATAGAAAAAAAAAAAAAAAAAAAAAAAGAAGCAAGCGAGACTTAGCCAATTGTCTAAAGGGGAAATGTAAAAAATTTGGATCATTACTGTCTCTCTAATTATCCATGATAACCCTGAATTCCCTTTTTAATTAGAAATAAATCTAGTCCCCTTTTAAAGTTATCTATCGAATCCGCTGTCACCACCTCCTCTGGTAGAGAATTCCACAGATTAACCACCCTTACTGTGAAGAACCCTTTTCTTTCTTTGAGGTGGAATCTTTTTACTTCTAACCTCAAGGGATGTCCTCTTGTCAGTTGAAAACCTCTTGGCACAAAAAGCTCCCCCGACAAATCTTTATACTGACCCTGGATGTATTTATATAAGGTAATCATATCTCCTCTTAGATGCCTTTTTTCTAGAGAAAATAAGTTTAATTTGTCTTTCTTCATAACTTAGCCCCTCCATTCCCCTTATTAGTTTGGTTGCCCTTCTCTGTACCTTTTCCAGCTCTAAAATGTCCTTTTTATGAAGTGGTGCGCAAAATTGTACTCCATATTCCAAATGAGGGTGTACTAGAGATTTTTATAGTGGCAGAATTATATTTGCTTCCCTGGCTTCTATACCCTTCTTAATACATGCTAATATTTTATTTGCCTTTGCAGCTGCTGCTTGGCTTTGAGCACTGTTACCTAGGTGGTTGTCCACAAGCACTCCCAAATCCCTTTCAATATCTGATACACCTAGATTTGCTCCATTAAGATTATAAATTGCATGGCTATTTTTCCTTCCCAGATGCATAACCTTACATTTATTTGTATTAAATCTCATCTGCCATTTAGATGCCCATTCCTCAATTTTATGTAAATCCCCTTGGAGGGAAAGCAAATCATTTTCTGATTTAATTACCTTGCACAACTTTGTGTCATCAGCGAAAATGGAGACCTCACACTCCAATCCTACCTCTAAGTCATTAATAAATATGTTAAAAAGGAGAGGACCTAATACTGAACCCTGAGGAAACCCACTTACCACATTAGTCCAATCGGAGTATGTTCCATTTACAACAACCCTTTGCTTCCTGTCTTTTAGCCAGCTCTCAATCCATGAGCAGATATTTACTGCAATTCCTGTATCCCTTAGTTTGCCCAATAGTCTCCCATGTGGCACTGTATCAAAAGCCTTTGCAAAATCCAAAAAGACTACATCCACTGAGTTGCCTTGATCCAGGTTCCTACTAACCTCCTCATAAAAACCAATTAGATTTGTTTGACATGACCTATCCCTCATAAACCCATGTTGACTCCTACTTATAATCCTGTTCAAATAGACATATTCTTGTATATTATCCCTTATTAACCCTTCTAAAAGCTTCCCCACTACAGAAGTGAGGCTCACTGGTCTATAATTCCCTGGATTTGCTCTTGCTCCCTTTTTAAATATAGGTATCGCATCAGCTTTTCTCCAGTCATCTGGTAGAGACCCTGTGTTGAGTGAATCTTGAAAAATTAAATATAATGGTTTGGCTATTACAGAACCCAGTTCCCTTAGTACCCTTGGATGTATTCCATCAGGACCCGGGGCTTTATTAACATTTATTTTTTCCAACCTCTTTTGGATTACTTCCTGTGTTAACCAATTATTTGGCAAAGGTAGTGTAGCCCCATTATGTCGCAGTGTCCCAACCACTGGTACCTCCCTTGTGTATACCGAAGAAAATAACCTATTTAGCTCATCTGCCTTTTCTTGGTCACTAATTATCAGACAGCCTGTTTCACATTGTAATGTTCCTATAGCTTCCTTCCTCGCCTTCTTCCCATTAATATACTTAAAAAATATTTTAGGGTTAGTCTTACTCTCTTTTGCAATTAATTTTTCATTTTCTATTTTAGCCAGTCTAATCTCGCTTTTGCAAGCCTTGTTGATTTCCTTGTATTCCCGTAAAGCAGTCTCTGTCCCCTCTTGTTTGTATAATTTAAATGCCTGTTTTTTACTCCGTATCTTGATCTTTAAATCATTGTTAAGCCACATGGGTTGTGATTTACTCCTTTTACTTTTATTCCCACACGGTATATGGTGATGTGTATTTATATTTAGTAAGGATTTAAATGTTGTCCATTTATGTTCAGTGTTTTTACCTATCAGTTCTCTGTCCCAGTCTATGCTTTGTATTGCTGCCCTTAGACCGTTAAAATCTGCCCTTTTAAAATTAAGAGTTTTTGTTGGCCCCTTAAAATGTTTTTTTTTAATTCAATCTCAAATGAGACTTTGTTGTGATCACTGTTTCCCAAAGGTTGCCCTATTTCAACATTTGATACAATATCAATATTATTTGTAATGAGTAAATCTAAGATAGCTTCATTTCTAGTACGCTCCTGTATAACCTGGGCCAAATAATGATCCCTGAGTGTACTCAAGAACCTGCTCCCCTTAGCTGAATTGCTGGTCTCATTTATCCAGTTTATTTCAGGGTAATTAAAATCTCCCATTATTAGAAATTGCCCGTGCTTAGCTGCATTTCCAATCTGTAACAATAATTGTAATTCCTCGCTTTCAGCTATATTTGGGGGTTTATAGCATACTCCTACTAATATTCTTTTGGAATTTGCTGCTCCGCTATTTAACTCTACCCACAAACATTCAACTTTATCACTAGGTCCACCATAAATATCTTCTCTGACTATAGCCTTAAATTCAGGCTTAACATACAGACAAATCCCTCCTCCTCGTTTACCATTGCCTCTATCTTTCCTAAATAGGTTATAACCATCCAGATTAACAGTCCAGTCATGAGATTCATCCCACCATGTTTCGGTAATGCCTATTAAATCCCATTTTTCATTAATTGCTAATAATTCTAACTCCTTAATTTTTCCTGGCAAGCTTCTGCCATTAGCAAGCATACACCTTATGTTATGAGTCTGTAGTTCTGAAGTGCCTGCTACTGAACTTGAATTACTTAGTACTACCTCCATATTGACTATACTACCCCTCCCCCCATCTCCTCCCCTATGAGTTGTTAATTCATCTCTTATACCCTCTACACTTTCTACCCCATTACTTATATCTAGTCCCTCCCCTCCACCTACTAGTTTAAAAACTCCTCCAGCCTTTCTACCATCCTATCCCCTAGTACAAAAGCTCCCTCATCATTAAGGTGCAATCCATCCCTACTGTAGAGATTGTACCGAAGTGAGAAGTCAGCCCATTGCTCTAAAAAGCCAAACCCCTCCTTAGTGCACCACATCTTTAGCCATGCATTAACCTCCCTAATCTCCTTCTGCCTCCCTGGGCTAGCACGTGGCACTGGTAGTATCTCAGAAAATACTACCTTGGAGGTCCTTGCCTTCAGCTTATTACCTAGTTCTCTAAAATCATTCTTTAGGACACTCCATCTTCCACTAACTTTGTCATTGGTACCAATATGTACCAAGACCGCCGGTTCATTTCCAGCCCCTCCCAATAATTTGTCTACCCGATCCACAACATGACGAATCCGAGCACCCAGGAGACTGCAAACTGTTCGATTGCTGGGATCTGGGTGACAAATCACCCTGTCTACCTTCCTAATAATAGAGTCCCCTACAACCAAAACCTGTCTGTTCTGCCTATTCTGCCCTCCCTCTTCTCCAGTAGAGCTGTTCGCCCGGCTGTTAGAGGGAACAGCTCTATCTGGCATTGCCATTCCTGAATGGACATCGCCAACAGTTTCACTCAATCTGGCAAATCTGTTGTTGTTTGCCAACTCAGAACTAGCCTGCCTCCTCCTGTTCCCCCTGCTTCCCCTTGTAACTGTAACCCAGCTGCCTCCCTGGACATCCTCACTAGCCCCAGCTCCACCCTCCATGCTAGGCCCAGCTAAACTGTGCTCAGTGAGCACCAACCCCCTTTCCAGTGGAGCAATATCACTAAGTGCTGCAATTCTCCTCTCCAGATCTCCAATTTGAGCTTCCAGAGAGGCAACATGCTCACACCTCTCACAGAGGTATGGACCATGGATCATCTGTTCCAGTATTGCATACATATGACAGGATGTACACTGAATAAGGTTGCCACTGGACTGACTCAAAATTATTATTATTGTCTACGAAATTTCAGTGGGAAAAATAAAGAATATAATATAATATATTTATATAAAGTTTTCCTCCTTTGCACTATAAATCTGCCCTCCCTTTTCTTTGAAGGCCCTCCTTTTATTTAAACTCCTAGGCTTTTACTAGAATTGCACTTGATACTGAAAATGTTCGCAAGCTCACAGGTTCCCCTTCTCCGGTTTCTATTAACTTCTGCCTTCTAGCCTGGGCACAATTAGTGCACTCTGCAATTTATCAGCCTTTACTTGTAAGGTAAATCCACTTGTAAACAGGCCCCAAACCAGCTCACAAATCCTTTATCCCAGTTTAACAGTCAAGCCACACCCCTCTCACCTGGGCACACTTAGTGCACTCTGCAGTTTATCAGCCTTACTTGTAAGGTAAATCCACTTGTAAACAGGCCCCAAACCAGCTCACAAACCTTTTATACAAGTTTAACAGTCAAGCCACACCCCTCTCACCTGGGCACACTTAGTGCACTCTGCAGTTTATCAGCCTTTACTTGTAAGGTAAATCCACTTGTAAACAGGCCCCAAACCAGCTCACAAACCTTTTATACAAGTTTAACAGTCAAGCCACACCCCTCTCACCTGGGCACAATTAGTGCACTCTGCAGTTTATCAGCCTTTTATTTTTTAAGGTAAATCCACTTGTAAACAGACCCCAAACCAGCTCACAAACCTTTTATACAAGTTTAACAGTCAAGCCACACCCCTCCCACCTGGGCACAATTAGTGCACTCTGCAGTTTATTAGCCTTTACTTTTTAAGGTAAATCCACTTGTAAACAGACCCCAAACCAGCTCACAAACCTTTTATACAAGTTTAACAGTCAAGCCACACCCCTCTCACCTGGGCACAATTAGTGCACTCTGCAGTTTATCAGCCTTTACTTTTTAAGGTAAATCCACTTGTAAACAATATGTTGTTTGAAACTTTTTTATGTTTATTCTATGAACATTGTATAATATATATTTATATTTCTGCATTTCATTAAGATTTTTATTAAAATTGTACTATAATAATGTTAATGTAGCACCCTGACTTTTATTTTTTCAATTTATTTTTGTTTTTAGTCCAGCCGGTAAGTAAGAAAACAGATAATTAAAAATGATCAGTGCAAATACTAATATCCAAATGATTAATATAACAATATATATTAATAAACATTATAAATATTAACATGAGAAATATCAGTTTATTACATAGACATTTAGTGACAGCAAACTATTTTATATAGTAACATAAATCATTTAAAAATATACTTTTGAAATTAAATTAAAAATTTAAGATTTTATTACATTATTTTTATTTCTTAATTATTACTTGCTTGGTGGATATATAAATTGTGTGTTTCATACTAAAATGAAAAGCAATGTAGTGGGAGACAAATTGACCAGGCCAAATATAATCATATATTTTTCTATTTTTCAATATTTCTGACACACATTTTAAAAGCTCATATTCCATTCTATTGGTGGGTGCACATATTGGTAGGTACACATAAATTACTATGTAACTATTGTTTTGGAATCTGTCAATATATTTTTTTATATGAAGTCAGGCTATCATCACATTATCATATGGGAAAGTATTAAAATCTACAACATCTTGCATGCAGACAGATGTAGAGGTCCTCAACAATAAATACATGATTTAATTCATATTTATTTTGGTCACAGTGGGGTATAGTTATCAAAACAGTACCATTTAAAAACATATAACCAACTATATATTCAATTTGATAAGTACCACCCAATGTCCTTAGTTTTAGACAGACATTTTGTGCTCAGTTGGGAATAGTTTTTCAATGTACTGACTTGATGTTCTCTTACAGATTTTGTTTCATTTTTTTAGCACAGTCGATATTATAAATGAAGGGGAAAATTATATTTATAAAATCTCTTCCATTGCTTATTTCTATTCCAATAGCGAGCAGGTAAATACAATTGTCAAAAGAGATCTGTTGAATTGTATTGGGTCTATTGCGAAGAGCTGCAAAATATAGTACTTTCTTAAAAGGATATCAGTAGAGTACCCAGTAAAAGGTAATTGAAGAGACCATTTAATATCTGGTTTGTTATGGAATGATTTTTATGTTTTTAATTAATTAACCCCCTTTTCCATTTTTGTCCCTCTTATTAATAAAATATATATCCTTTTGCACATTTATCTATTTTTAAAACAATTTAAGTTAACTATTTTTAACAAATGAATTGTATTTGTTTTTTTATAGTTATGCTATGTATTTAAAAACATACTGGTTTGACAGATCCTTGATCAACCATATGGTCTGCTGTGAACAGTTGATATATGTGTCTCGTGAAGGATATCAAATATTTGGCAGTTATGTACATATCATACCTCTATCATGTTTCATAAGCTTGAGTCACAACTAGCACAGCATACATTTTCAATACCAGTAGCATCAAGTAGATTCTCCAGACCTTCAGAAATCGTCCCAATTACTAACTGCCCATAAAGTTTCTCAGTCAGGAAAATATGTTTTTATAGTTTTTTAAACTTGCAGTGGAACAGCAGAACTTTTGACAGATACTGTCTGCCTAACCCTTCCATAAAAGAGCTGTTAAACACATATTTTATGCAAGAAAGAATGTTTTGATGTTTGTATATATGTGTGGATTGTATTAAGGACAAATATATCTTCAGAAATAGTTAATATTTAATATGGTCTTCGCAGCCCTACCGACCTAGCATGCTCTACCCAATTTCCATCCACCACAAGCATACAATAGTGCCCCCAACCCTACCCACCTAATCTACTCTACACAATAATCATTCGCCACCCACAGGATATTGTCTTCCCAAACCTAGGTGCCTTTTCCAGGGAATGAATGTTAAACCCAAGTGAAAGGAAATAACTCAATTGGATGGACCCAACCCCCTATGCTGGCACATTGGACCTCTGCTGATGGAGGCCCCATTGTAATTGAGTAAGGAAATGTTTACTTTGTTTTCCTTATTGTTCTGTTATGTATAAAATGTGTGGGCCTTGGTAAAAAAGAAATACGAAAATACACATTATTATGAAGTTAAAGCAGAGCAGTAATGGTGACTTGCTATGCTGTTTCTTTCTAATCCTATTGCTGAAGAAGAAAACTAGCTGGAAGTGGTGAACAATTAATTGGTAAAGAATTACACTGTTTAACTACCCTTACTGTGAAATACCCATTTCTTTCTTCAAGGTGGATTTTTTTTACTTCTAACATCAAAAGATGTCCTCTTGTCCGCAGAAAATATCTTGGTACAAAAAGTTCACTTGACAAAGACTTGTATTGACCCTGGATGTCTTTATATAAGGTAATCATATCCCCTCTTAGACGTCTTTTTTCTAGAGAAAATATGTTTAATTTGGTTAGTCTTTCTTCATAGCTTAGGCCCTCCATTCCGCTTATTCGTTTTGTTGCCCTCCTCTGTACTTTTTCCAGCTCTATGAACTAATGCACAAAATTTTACTCCAGATTTCAAATGAGGGCGTACTAGGGATTTGTATAGTGGCAGAATTAGATTTGGTTCACTTGCTTCTTTACCCTTCTTAATACATGCTTATATTTCATTTGACTTTGCAGATGCTGCTTGGTATTGAGCATTATTACCTAGGTGGTTGTCCACAAGTACTCCCAAATCCCTTTCAATATCTGATACCCCTAGATTTGCTCTATTAAGATTATTAATTGCACTGCTATTTTTCATTCCCAGATGCATAACTTCCCATTTATCCATCTTAGTTGTCAATTTCTCCAGTGTATGCAGGGAAAGTACATCATTCCCTGATTTAATTGCCTTGCACAACTTAGTGTCATTAGCAAATACGTAGACAAATACTTTCCAGTCCTACTTCTAAGTCATTAAAAAAAAACGAAAGGCCCTAATACTGTACCCTGGGAAACCTTACTTACCACATTAGTCCAATCTGAGTATGTTCCATTTACAACAACCCTTTGCTTTGTCTCTTTTTAGCCAGCTCTCAATCCATGAGCAGATATTTACTGCATTCCTGTATACCTTAGTTTGCACAATAGTCTTCAATGCGACACTGTATCAAAAGGATTTGCTAAATCCAAAAAGACTACATCTACTGAGTTGCTTTGATTCAAGTTCCTACTAACCTTCTCATAGAAACTAATTAGGTTTGTTTATCAATCCATGTTGACCTCTGTTTATAATCCTGTTAAAATAGAATGTATACTATCCCTTATTATCCCTTCTAAAAGCTTTCCAACTACAGAAGTGAGGCTTAAAGATCTATAATCCCCTTGATCTGCTCTTGCTCCATTCTTAAATATATCTATCACATCTGCTTTTCTCCAGTCATCTGGTAGAGTCCCTGTATTGAGTGAGTCTTGAAAAGTTAGATATAATGGTTTGGCTATTACAGAACCCAGTTCCATCAGTGCCCTTGGATGTATTCCATCAGCACCTAGGGCTTTATTAACATTTATTTTTTTCAACCTCTTTTGGATTTCTTCCTGCGTTAACCATTTCTTTGATGAAGATAGTGTAGTCACATACTGTATACTGAAGAAAATAACTTTAGTGCTTCTGTCTTTCCTGGTCACTAATTATAAGATGTCCTGTTTTGCATTGTAATGTTCCTATAGCTGTGCATTATTATGTTTAAAAAACATTATAGGGTTAGTCTTATTCTCCTTTGCAAATAATTTTCTGTTTTAGCGGGTCTATTAGCCCTTTTGCAAGTCTTGTTGATTTCCATGTATTCACGTAAAGCAGTCTCTGTTACCTCTTTTTGGTATATTTTAAATGCCTGTTTAGTACCAATCCTCAGGGTTCAAGGTAGCAACATAGCCCAACCCCAGCTCCCTTTCCTTCAATAACCAACCCAAAATCGCAGGCATCATTCTTGGGGACATCTCCAAAGTTTCCGGAACTAGGATCTCATCCATGGGCATACTGCTACCTCTTTGGCCACAGGCAGATAGTGGCTCTGGGATATACCATCGAGGGAGCAGCTCAGGCGGCAGAATCTCATTAGGGTCAGTTGTCAAGGCAGGGTTGGGGAAAAACAGAGCAGGACTCAGGATTAAGGTCTCCTTAGGGTGAGTATCCTCAAGGGTTGGTAAGGTTGGGTTCACCTCTGCAGCTAGGGTACACCGTGTCAGGTCCTTTGGTATCATGGGCCACTTGCCCATATCCTTTAACTCTGGGACTGCCTGGACTGAAGCGATCGCCGTCAGCCCTGCTGGCAACTCTGCAAGCCTTGGGAGTAGAGCTTCAACTTTCTCTTTCCTTGGGGTCTCAGGGCCAGTGCCCCTCCCACACTTATCTTGATCCACCTGATCCATGCTGGGGAAGAGCTTCAGGGGATGACCCCTCTCCTGATAGCCTCATTCCCCGATCTGGCATCACACTCTCCATGACTTTAAGCCTTGGCATCTCCACTTGTTTCCTGACCACCTGAACATCCGTGGTCTGTTGTTCAGGACAGGATATAGTCCATGGGTAGTTGGGCAGACTTTCAGGACTTGCACCCTACTCTGTCAACTTTTCAGTTTCCAGCTCCTCATCCTTGGTTAGCGGCTGGAACTTCTTTGGTTGTTGGACATCTCACAGTGGCTGGTGCTGCTTAACACTGCTCCCTGGTCTTGCATCTACCAGGGTCTGAACTGTTCTACCGGCCTCACTATCCTGGTGAGTTCCCAGCATTCCCTCTGATCTCGCCTGTTCTGTAGCGGTCAAGTACCTTCTGGTTTCCTTCCTCCACCTTATAGAGGTGTAGCCAACAGTCCATTTCCTCTGGCAGCGTATCGTCTTCTAGCTCAGCTGGGGAAGCATGGGGTAACTCCAAGTATTTGAGCAAGGTCCCACCTGGGCCTACCTTCTCAAGCAGTTCCTCATACTCTTTTTCCCACTCAATTTCTTTTTGGACCAACAGTTTGAGCAACATTCTTTTGTCCTTGGGTCTATCTCTACGTCCTTTTGGCGTCATGCCAATAGGATTTCCCAGCGCTCTATGGCTCCAAGGCCACACTTTGGATATCACTGCAACACATCCGGGAGCCCTTTCACCAGACCAAGCCTGTGGTAGGATGTCCATTGTAATACAGTAGCCGGAAGCATCAGGTCCTCATACTGACCTTCCAGGTCAAGCTCCATCCACAGCAGGTCCTCAAGCCTTTCTGCTAAATCCTCACCCTGCTGAAGCCCCAGGGAAGCCATCCGCTGATTCAGAAGAACTGTTCCCCAATTAAAAGCCTAGAATAAATAAGGCAACCATTACAGCATCAAAAAAGAGAGGAGGTTTAGCCACCCCTGAGTTGTTAAGATACTAAAAAGCAACAAGATTAGCTCAATTAACTAAGTGTTATATTAAGGACTCTCCAGCAGCGTGGGTAGAAATAGAACAATTCCTCCGGGAACAAAATATACTTCTTAAGCAGACATTATGGTTAAGCATCCATCGTGGGATTAACCTGAAATCCTTACCATTAAGTGTAAGTCATTCCATCACATTATGGAAGCAGATAAACAAGAGAACCTGTTTGCTAGAAAATGGGTCATGGTTATCACCATTATGGTTGCCTCATAAAGATCCCTCTATAAACAAAAATTCCCAACACTCCAGGTGTATCCAAAAACGGATAACCATTGCTGCAGACATATTGTTGGATTGTGAGGACTGGTCCCCGACAGAATTTAGCGCAAGTCATCAATTACCGAACAAAGAATGGTTTAATCTGATGATGATTAACGCTAAATTAGGACATATGGCAAAATATAACAAACTAGCCACTAAAACCCCCTTTAAACAATGCTGTATACACAATCTGAGGGGTAAGAAAAATATTACAGCACTTTACAACTATTTAAATGACCAGGCCACTCTTAGCAAGTTGTCCTATAGTTCCTCCTAGGAATCTGAACTTAATGTTACCTTAGATGAAGAGCAATGGGGGAAAATCTTCAAAAAGGCAACAAATTCCTTCTTAAATATCATCTTGAAGAAAAACGCATATAAAACCATCATGAGATGGTATCTTACCCCAGATAGACTCGACTCTGTCTCTCAAATCATGTATTAGATGGAAATTGTGCTAGAGGATGTAACATCTCAGAAACCTTAAAACATATGTTAAGGGACTGTCCCAAAATCAAAACTATTTGGAATACAACTTAGAATTATCTAGAGACATGATGGGATATAAATATCCCTCATTATTAGGCTTACCAATACCATGCTTATCGAAAGCAGCCCAATTTTTATTGAACCTGATATACCTAGCAACTAGAAGTGTAATTGCAAAACACTGGAAATTAACCATTCCAACATATGAGGAAGTTTTACGCACAATTAAATGTATGTAAAGATGTGGTGCACTAAGGAGGGGTTTGGGGTTTTAGAGCAATGGGCTGACTTCTCACTTCGGTACAATCTCTACAGTAGGGATGGATTGCATCTTAATGATGAGGGAGCTTTTGTACTAGGAGATAGGATGGTAGAAAGGCTGGAGGAGTTTTTAAACTAGTAGGTGCGGGGGAGGGACTAGATATAAGTAATGGGGTAGAAAGTGTAGAGGGTATAAGGGATGAATTAACAACTCATAGGGGAGGAGATGTGGGGAGGGGTAGTATAGTTAATAGGGAGGTAGTACTAAGTAATTCAAGTACAGTGGCAGGCACTTCAGAACTACAGACTCATAACATAAGGTGTATGCTTGCTAATGCCAGAAGCTTGCCAGGAAAAATGGGAGAGTTAGAATTATTAGCAATTAATGAAAAAGGGGATTTAATAGGCATTACTGAAACGTGGTGGGATGAATCTCATGACTGGACTGTTAATCTGGATGGTTATTACCTATTTAGGAAAGATAGAGGCAATGGTAAACCAGGAGGAGGGATTTGTCTGTATGTTAAACCTGAATTTAAGCCTATAGTCAGAGAAGATATTTATGGTGGACCTAGTGATAAAGCTGAATGTTTGTGGGTAGAGTTAAATAGCGGAGCAGCAAATTCCAAAAGAATATTAGTAGAATTATGGTATAAACCCCCAAATATAGCTGAAAGTGAGGAAATACAATTATTGTTACAGATTGAAATTGCAGCTAGGCATGGTCAAAATCTAATAATAGGAGATTTTAATTACCCTGAAATAAACTGGATAAATGAGACCAGCAGTTCATCTAAGGGGAGCAGGTTCTTGAGTACACTTAGAGATCATTATCTGGCCCAGGGTGTACAAGAGCCTACTCGAAATGAATCTATCTTAGATTTACTCATCACAAATAATATTTATATAGTATCTAATGTTGGAATAGGGCAACCTTTGGGAAACCGTGATCACAACACAGTCTCGTTTGAGATTGAATTAAAAAAACAAAATTTTAAGGGCCCAACAAAAACTCTTAATTTTAAAAGGGCAGATTTTATCGGTCTAAGGGCAGCAATACAAAGTATAGACTGGGGCAGAGAACTGGCAGGTAAAAACACTGACCACAAGTGGACAACATTTAAATCCTTACTAAATATACATACACATCGACATATACCGTGTGGGAATAAAAGTAAAAGTAGTAAATCCCATCCAATGTGGCTTAACAATGATTTAAAGATCAAGATACGGAGTAAAAAACAGGCATTTAAATTATACAAACAAGAGGGTACAGAGACTGCCTTACAGGAATACAAGGAAATCAACAAGGCTTGCAAAAGGGCGATTAGACTGGCTAAAATAGAAAATGAAAAAATAATTGCAAAACAGAGTAAGACTAACCCTAAAATATTTTTTAAGTATATTAATGGGAAGAAGACGAGGAAGCAAGCTATAGGAACATTACAATGTGATACAGGCCATCTGATAATTAGTGACCAAGAAAAGGCAGATGAGCTAAATAGGTTATTTTCTTTGGTATACACAAGGGAGGTACCAGTGGTTGGGACAAGGCAACATAATGGGGCTACACTACCTTTGCCGAATAATTGGTTAACACAGGAAGTAATCCAAAAGAGGTTGGAAAAAATAAATGTTAATAAAGCCCCGGGTCCTGATGGAATACATCCAAGGGTACTAAGAGAACTGGGTTCTGTAATAGCCAAACCATTATATTTAATTTTTCAAGATTCACTCAACACAGGGTCTCTACCAGATGACTGGAGAAAAGCTGATGTGATACCTATATTTAAAAAGGGAGCAAGAGCAAATCCGGGGAATTATAGACCAGTGAGCCTCACTTCTGTAGTGGGTAAGCTTTTAGAATGGTTAATAAGGGATAATATACAAGAATATATCTATTTGAACAGGAGTCAACATGGATTTATGAGGGATAGGTCATGTCAAACAAATCTAATTAGTTTCTATGAGGAGGTTAGTAGGAACCTGGATCAAGGCAACTCAGTGGATGTAGTCTTTTTGAATTTTGCAAAGGCTTTTGATACAGTAGCCCATGGGAGACTATTGTGCAAACTAAGAGATACAGGAATTGCAGTAAATATCTGCTCATGGATTGAGAGCTGGCTAAAAGACAGGAAGCAAAGGGTTGTTGTAAATGGAACATACTCCATTTGGACTAATGTGGTAAGTGGGGTTCCTCAGGGTTCAGTATTAGGTCCTCTCCTTTTTAACATATTTATTAATGACTTAGAGGTAGGATTGGAGTGTGGTGTCTCCATTTTCGCTGATGACACGAAGTTGTGCAAGGTAATTAAATCAGATAGTGATGTGCTTTCCCTCCAAAGGGATTTACATAAAATTGAGGAATGGGCATCTAAATGGCAGATGAGATTTAATACGAATAAATGTAAAGTTATGCATCTGGGAAGGAAAAATAGCCATGCAATTTATAATCTTAATGGAGCAAATCTAGGTGTATCAGATATTGAAAGGGATTTGGGAGTGCTTGTGGATAACCACCTAGGTAACAGTGCTCAAAGCCAAGCAGCAGCTGCAAAGGCAAATAAAATATTAGCCTTGTTAAGGTACAACGACCTATATGTCCCAGCATTTGGGTAGTGTGCGCTGGGCAGCCTGGATAGTAAGTCTGACGATCTTTACTACCAGCATGTGTCCTTTGGTAAGTAATACATCTTTACTCAAGTTGTGATAAAAATTAAGAACACTTTATTGAATCGGTTCAGCTTATTTAAGACATTGCATAACACATTATAAGGAGTGACTACCTTTAGCCAAACCACCATCCCCCTCTGGGCCAATGGAGTAACTCTTAGAATCCTCTAATTACCTCTGTCTAATCGGATGTGGCTAATCCGTGGGAACTTTTAGTCTCCTCCCCCAGGGCCGCCTTTAGAGGCGTCAACCTAATTCATTCTTGCACAGGTAGGGGAAGGGAGAACATGTCTCTCTGTCTCTCTCTGCCCCTGGTTCTGGGGCAGAGAAATCCTGTAGACAGGCCATATAGTTGGTGCCTGTATGTCTGACCTACTGCTGTGCATGTTAGATAACCTTTGCCCTCCAGCCATCTGGCACCAGTGACTCACCGCTCATGCCACTCACACATCACATTGACTCTCTCACCTGATTCTCATTAAAATTAGTATAAACATCATGCATGGGGGGACATTGTAAGGGATATATCCATGTCTAGGGGTACATACACGTTTAATACGTTATCTATACAGATGGATCTGTCACAAGCATGTATTAAGAAGGGTATAGAAGCCAGGGAAGCAAATATAATTCTGCCACTATACACATCTCTAGTATGCCCTCATTTGGAATATGGAGTACAATTTTGGGCACCACTTCATAAAAAGGACATTTTAGAACTGGAAAAGGTACAGAGGAGGGCAACAAAACTAATAAGGGGAATGAAGGGGTTAAGTTATGAAGAAAGACTAACCAAATTAAACTTATTTTCTCTAGAAAAAAGGCATCTAAGAGGAGATATGATTACCTTATATAAATACATCCAGGGTCAGTATAAAGATTTGTCAAGGCAGCTTTTTGTGCCAAGAGGTTTTCAACTGACAAGAGGACATCCCTTGAGGTTAGAAGTAAAAAGATTCCACCTTAAAGAAAGAAAATGGTTCTTCACAGTAAGGGTGGTTAATCTGTGGAATTCTCTACCAGAGGAGGTGGTGACAGCGGATTCGATAGATAGCTTTAAAAGGGGACTGGATTTATTTCTAATTAAAAAGGGAATTCAGGGTTATCATGGATAATTGGAGGGGCGCTATTGATAGTTAATCCGCATATTGCAGATCAGAGGAGATCTTAAAAGGTTGAACTTGATGGACTGAAAGTCTTTTTTCAACCTTAAATACTATGCAACTATGTAACCATGTAACTATGTATTCAAACTACGAGGGTCTTATCTGCTAAGATAGATGAGAGATACAAAAGATGGGCCTCCGGCTGGGATATGTGGACTCTGAGGGCTGGCAGCTGAGGTTGGTAAGCGTGTCCTACAAGGACAAAATTCCCTGTCCTTACACCATTTTTCTTTTTTTCTGTTACTTTTATTTTTATTGTTAGATTTCTGTTAAAATTTACAATGGAAACACTATAGAAAGTTATAGATAATTTTAAAGAAAACAAAAGCTAATGAGAAAAGGTTGCAGAAAAGATGTTTATCCCAGGTTGCAATATGTTGGTATACCATGTTATGTTTCATCTTTCCTAAAGTGTTCACGGATGTGGCGCAATTTTCTTTTCTCACAATAAAAAGTATTTAAAAAAAAAGAACAGTTCCCTGATCGCATTCTGTGGCAAGCCTTTGCCATTGCCGCTTCTTCATACCGGTGATCAGACTCTTTTTTTCCTGGATTACCTCCAACCTGCAGGTATCCATGTGGTTAAACATGTCATCAAACCAGTAGTGGTCTTCCTTGGGTTTGTAGGTCTGGATAAACTGCTGATAGATTTCTTCATCCCTGCCATCCTAACTGGACTTCGATATTGCATAGGTCACCATATGCCATCCTTCGGCTTCTGGTTACAGCACATAAATGCCACCACTGCCAACCAGTTGTGAAGATCCAGGGGTGGGGGCTATTACTGCCCAGGGTCACCTGCTATATACTACAGGTTAACTACCCACAAGGACTGTTTGGGTTCTTGGAAATCTCAGCACCAGCACCCTGATATCTGGCTTCTGTATCAGTCAGGGTCTCTCCATCAGGAATCAGTACTTCCAGGAGTCTCAGTAACCTTTCTGTGATAGTGACCAGGACAGGTTACTTGCAGGGTGGAGATAGGATTAGTATCACAATTACCAGGAGCAAATAAGAGAACATACCATTTGTATAAATCTCAGCAGTGAACTGATTTATATTTCAACAATATAAGTCAACAATATTTATTGAGGTTAGATACAGAGGGGGGTGCACACAACACAACAATGACAGGGAGTGGCAGACAAACATGAGATTGACTCCACATGGGTCTAATTAATAGTCTGTCATCCTGTCTGGCACCTGTGAACAATAGGCTAACCTCTGAATACACATAATGCTGTCTCCATGTCTAGTGGTCCAGACCTCAAATAGAGTAGATTAACTTTATCTGGCAAACAATGGGACAAAACAAATTACAATACAATGGAGGCTGGAGCCAAGCAGTCTGTCCTTTATGGTGGCTCAATGGGCTAAGATGTAGGAACTAGAAAAGGGGTCCGTGATACAGTCTATATGTTGTAATGCTGCGCATAGACCATTAAAAGCTTCCCTTTTAAAATTAAGAGTTTTTATTGGCCCCTTACAACTTTTTTGTTTTTCTTATTTAATCTCAAATGAAACTGTGTTGTGATCACTGTTTCCCAAGGGTACCCTTATTTCAACATTTGATACTATATCAATATTGTTTGGGATGACTAAATAGCCACATTTCTTGTAGGTTTCCAGTATAATCTGGGCAAGATAATGATCTTGTTCATCCAGTTTATTTCAGGGTAGTTAAAATCTCCCATTAATAAAACTTGATCATGCTTAGCTGCATTTCTTATCTGTATCAATAATTGCAGTTCCTAACTTTCAATTATATTTGGGAGTTTATAGCATATTCCTACTAATATACTATTAGAATTTGTTCCTCCACTATTTAACTCAACCCATAAGGATTCAACAGTATCGCTAATGCCAGCATAAATATCTTCTCTGACTAAGGGCCCTATTAAATTCGAGCTGCGGATGAATTCGTATCTCGCAAAGGCCCATCGTAAGTCGATTTACGATATCCGAGTCGACTTGCGATTGACTTGCGTAATTTCGGACTACTTTGCCGAGATTTGCCTCCGATAAGCGCTACGTAGTAAGTAGCGGACAAGAATTCCTTGCGTAGACGCTCGTATCTCGCAAATTCGCTAAGTGCACAAAAAACCCACGTAAAATGGTTTACGCATTACGTACAGACAACTTAAAAATCTAAAAGTGAGTTTAACAGAGGAAAAGCATGGAAGGCCATTACAATTGATTTCACCATCCCCTCCCCCCACCAAAGCCAAGGCATTATACAACCAATTAGTTGTTACATTTTGAATGAAAAGCCATGCTGCAGCTTACATAAACCAAAATTAAAGACACACTACCTCATTACATAAAAACACAAAAACATCAAGAAAATGCCATATTAACCCTGTTAATGTTGCTCATCACATCTACATTTGGGAACACAAATATGGGGCACATGGAGAATGTGAATATGTCCTGTTCAGTCTTTCGGTCAGGGTCCGACTGTGACCCTCTGTCACTGCTTTCTTACAAGGTTCCTATGCCGGTGAGACCGGAGTGGGTTGTCAGTTCCTTCCCCAGTGGTTTGGGATTTGGCCCTGCATTCAGCTTTCCCTCTCACCCCCACAATGACCCTTAATGAGATAGCTCCCAGCTTCATTGAAATACACAATACCTCTTGTTTGGTCTTTCGGTCGGGTCCGACTCTGACCCTCTGTCACTGCTTTCTTACAAGGTTCCTATGCCGGTGAGACCGGAGTGGGTTGTCAGTTCCTTCCCCAGTGGTTTGGGATTTGGCCCTGCATTCAGCTTTCCCTCTCACCCCCACAATGACCCTTAATGAGATAGCTCCCAGCTTCATTGAAATACACAATACCTCTTGTTTGGTCTTTCGGTCGGGTCCGACTCTGACCCTCTGTCACTGCTTTCTTACAAGGTTCCTATGCCGGTGAGACCGGAGTGGATTGTCAGTTGTGCTGTCACTCTCCCACCCACAAGGGCAGCAAACACACACAGAGGGTTTGCAGAGGCACAATGAGCACCAGCCAACTCACCTCCATCAGGGGTAATCGCCACTACTCTTATCCAAGGAAGTCCCACGCCATTGCTGGTGGCCATGTGCCAAGATGACCATTCATTCCCATTTGGTGACCTCCCATTATGTTCTGCTATTCATCAATTTACATTAGTTTCGATTGCTAAGTGATGTTGGGGAAGTGCGTGTGAGAGCAGAATTGACGGACAAATCAATAATCACTGGAGAAGGAACTGACAACCCACTGCAGTATCACCTATCATTATCCTTTTAGGCCCACAGGGGAATGTTCCTACTCCCCAGTCCCGCTAATTGTACTTGGCCTGTGCATTAACCCTTTATTATGCCTAGATTGTAGATCAATTAGATGCATTATATGATATCTAATGCTATTAGGACTATTATTCCTCTTAGTATGTATGGATCTATTGCAGGTTAACAGGTGCTCATTAGCTATAGTAATGTGACACTAATGTGATGCATGTGGATGTCCCCTAACCCCAACCATTGAAAACACACCGACATAGGGAGAACAGGATAACACAGCTTTATTTTTGGACACAGACCACAATCAGCAGTGGTCAAGACTGTGCATTCACAGAACGGTATAACAAAACTTTATTTTTGGACACACACCACAATCAGCAGTGGTCAAGACTGTGCATTCACAGAACGGTATAACAAAACTTTATTTTTGGACACACACCACAATCAGCAGTGGTCAAGACTGTGCATTCACAGAACGGTATAACAAAACTTTATTTTTGGACACACACCACAATCAGCAGTGGTCAAGACTGTGCATTAATATCATGGGTGTGGTGTGGGCGGGTCCCGAGAGAGCAAGGGGCTAAATAAAAAAAAGGGGATACCTACAGGGGTCAATCTAATAGTCTAGAATAAGCATGATGCATAGCACCTACCAGGGTCACATGCTGCAACCGGAACCAGAAATCTCTCCATTTAACTGAAGAAACCATTAGAGTGCACGGCACTTACAACTTGTCTGGATCTGTTCAATTGAACAAATGATTCAACTTCTGGACTGTGTAATCCAATCCAGTTTCACACATACAGTATGGTGTGTGAAATTGCCCACAAAAATGAATGGTCAACAAAAAACAAAAAAGGCGGAGGAGGCTAAAAAAAAATAATGACAATGCATGTACAGTAAAGTGCTAAATACTGTACCAATATACCAACTCACCTGATTCCCATCTGCAAGCATTACTAACTATTAGCTACAGTAGGTCTCTGGATAATGAGTAATATGTGCAAATATCCATTAATATGGACAGGACACAAAGGTCAGCAGCCACATTCACTGTTTCTTACATCAGACCCAAAGATCTGTTCTCAGACCGATATTGAGGTCAGGATCACATGCTTTATTAGTGCATATATTAATGCTGGCTGTCATTAACATGCCATTGGGAGACTTTGCAAGTCCACCGCCATAGCGGTATTAGTCTACATTTCAGCTTTAGGGAGTTCAGCTGCACCTCACTGACGAGGCCCATAAAGGCCGAACCGCGTCTGGGGTTTGCTGTTTCTCCTGTTCAGGGTAGAATTGCCTGGTATTTCGGGGCTGGGTCACTCTTTTGAGTGGGACCAGACTGATATACTACAGGATATTTCTCCCTGTGAAGGGCACAAGTGAGCTAAAAGAGGTTGCTCTCAGAGTAGCTTATCATGGCTATAGAACTAACCTATTAAGGTTAGTTCGTTCTCTGATGAGCACCTCTGACTTTGTTATGTTGTATATGCAAATTACCTTTAGGGTTTAGTCTCCCTAAAGGTAATAGGGGACTCCAGACGTGGACCCCTTGCTCACTGTGCCTTAGGGAGTTCAGCTGCACCTCACTGACGAGGCCCATAAAGGCCGAAACGCGTCTGGGGTTTGCTGTTTCTCCTGTTCAGGGTAGAATTGCCTGGTATTTCGGGGCTGGGTCACTCTTTTGAGTGGGACCAGACTGATATACTACAGGATATTTCTCCCTGTGAAGGGCACAAGTGAGCTAAAAGAGGTTGCTCTCAGAGTAGCTTATCATGGCTATAGAACTAACCTATTAAGGTTAGTTCGTTCTCTGATGAGCACCTCTGACTTTGTTATGTTGTATATGCAAATTACCTTTAGGGTTTAGTCTCCCTAAAGGTAATAGGGGACTCCAGACGTGGACCCCTTGCTCACTGTGCCTTAGGGAGTTCAGCTGCACCTCACTGACGAGGCCCATAAAGGCCGAAATGCGTCTGGGGTTTGCTGTTTCTCCTGTTCAGGGTAGAATTGCCTGGTATTTCGGGGCTGGGTCACTCTTTTGAGTGGGACCAGACTGATATACTACAGGATATTTCTCCCTGTGAAGGGCACAAGTGAGCTAAAAGAGGTTGCTCTCAGAGTAGCTTATCATGGCTATAGAACTAACCTATTAAGGTTAGTTCGTTCTCTGATGAGCACCTCTGACTTTGTTATGTTGTACATTTCAGCTAACAATAATCATGTCTGAGATATCTGGCAATATGATAGTTTTAAGATTGTGGGAGATACATGTTAAGGAGGGGGCTGTCATTGGAGTAATGTCTACCTGAGAGGCACTGGGAAAACCGCCTCATATAATTCCTCCACTATGCTTGCAGATGTAGGAGATGCCTTCATGGGCCTGAATTGTACCTAAAACAAAACAAATGGAAAGAAAAACATAAAGAGAAAACATAAAATCTAAGGGCCTAAAAAAAGGGGGACTGCAGCATCCCTTCCCAACAGCATTCCCCAGTGACCATCAATTGGTGGCATGTTCAACCGAACCCTACGTGTCCACAGAGAAGAGGATCATGGACCATGTGATGGGAGGTAGCCATCTGCATACAAAATGTCACCATCACATAGGCAAAGATCCAAAACTCTGTAGCCAGGCTAGATGAGGTCAGCATTGTGACCAATAGATTGTCACTGAGGAGTGCTGTTGAGAAGGCACAATTATGTCCACAGCCCCTAGGTCCTCCTCCGCCTGGGCACAGGACCTGCATCGTCCGCGGCCGGACGCCGTCTCCTTGGTGGTGGGGGAGCAGGAGGAGGTAGTGGCACCACGGATGGTGGTGGCGGCGGAGGCATGGTGGAAGGAGAGGAGGGGCCAGGCTGCTGTTGGCTGGTGACCTGCCCCGTTCCCAGCAGCCTGACCAAATGCTGCTCCAGCCTACGATGATGGCTCCTCTCCTCCCTAAAGCGCCTGTCCAGGCTGCGCCTCATGCCAGAGATGTTGGCATCAATCCTATTCACGACGGCCAACAACTCCAGCAGCGCAGCCTCGGTCATTGGTGGTGGGGGCTCGGGTCCTGCTGGCAGGGCCGGGTGGGAAGATGGCGGGGACAGAGTGGGGAGGATCTGGGACCCGGCTGGAGACAGGGTCTCGGATGTTGTTGTCCCCGGTGGCTCAGAGTGTGGGGAAGGAGGAGCTGTGGCATATTCCACTCCTTCTGAGGGCCTCGGCGAGATGGCAAGTCTTTCGAGGAGGGGGACAGTCGGGCTCTGGACAGGGGGGCTGTCAACGACCACGACCTCCCCCTCCGAAGAGCCAGGGCCCTCGGATGAGCCTGTAGCCTCCTCCCCCTGAGCGGTCTCCTGCGGGGCGGGGGCTGACGGCCCCGCTCGTGGCTCATCACTGGACCCAGACCTCCTACTGGATGCTGAAATAGAGAAAAGAAAGGTACATGTCATTAGTATGCTGATCAATACATTGATATGTTTTCACTCCTAACTATCTGACATCTAGGCCTGAACATGGATGATTCTCCTAATTGCAACTCCCATTAGCTCTCATTTGCTAGATTGGATCTATTCTTTGGTTTCTTGTCTTGACCTCTCCTGGCTCCTAACACTGTCTGGATTTTTCCTGCGGTTTCACTCCTAACTATCTGACATCTAGGCCTGAACATGGATGATTCTCCTAATTGCAACTCCCATTAGCTCTCATTTGCTAGATTGGATCTATTCTTTGGTTTCTTGTCTTGACCTCTCCTGGCTCCTAACACTGTCTGGATTTTTCCTGCGGTTTCACTCCTAACTATCTGACATCTAGGCCTGAACATGGATGATTCTCCTAATTGCAACTCCCATTAGCTCTCATTTGCTAGATTGGATCTATTCTTTGGTTTCTTGTCTTGACCTCTCCTGGCTCCTAACACTGTCTGGATTTCTTATGCGGTCTGTAACTGCATAGGCTGCATTGGGCGCACCAGTACATGGACTCTATTGCTTAATTACTCTTGGGGTGGCCAGGAATGACAGTGATTTGTCAGCTTCATGGATTTAATGATACATCCATCCATCCCTTGTTAATTCCATGGAGCTGACATGTCAGTGTCCTTGTTGGTCACCATGTGTAGTGTGTGTGATGCACATGTGGTGGCATGTTGGTGTATGTGATATTCACCTGAACTGGAGGCTGGGTCCTGCTGGGCCACCGGGGATGAAGCTCCAGCTGCGGGCGATGGTCCTAGAAAGTCCCTTGCGATCCTCTGCCACTCCTTATAGGCGACACTGTGTCCCTCAGCTTCTCTGGCCATCTTCCTTTTCACCGTGGCCCTGATATCCACATATCTCTGCTTCAAGGACCTCAAGCCCCTAGGAACCGTGGACACCTCCTTCATCACTTCCACTACCTCCTTCCAAGCCTGAGCCTTAGGCCCAGGCTTCGCTTCCCTTGCAACAAGGATGACGGGCCGGTCACGGATCGCACCCAGGAGGACCATATTCTCCTGGGGCGTATAATTACGGGCCCTGCGCCTGCCCTTGCCAATAGCCCCTTGCTCTCTCGACTGTGCTGGGGGACCCTGGCCTCCCTGCACTCTTCCTGAGGCCTGTCCCTTCCCCAAACTACCCCGCCCCCTGGGAACAGGCCCCTTCCCCTCTGTCCCTCCTCTCTTATTGCCTCTGTCTCCCTCCTCCTCCTCCTCCTCCTCCTCCTCCTCCTCCTCCCCCCCCTCTGGGGACCACTCCTCCTCCTCCAGGGACACCTCCTCCTCTGGGGACACCTCCTCCACCCCCTCCGGGGACACCTCCTCCTCCTCCTCTGGGGACACCTCCTCCTCCGGGGACACCTCCTCCACCTCTCCTCCACCCTCCACTACACTCTCCTCACTCTCCTCACTCTCCGCTCCTCTCCTCTCCTCCTCTCTCCACCTATCTCCTCCCTCCATGCTCAAATAATACAAAAATAAGGATAACTCAAAATAAGTGTAACTGTTATATATGTGATGGAAACAAAAGTGTATGTTCTATGTGTTTTTAATAACTGTTGGGGGATGCGGTGCAAAGGTTGGGGGGGGGGGGAGGTGTGTGTTGTGTGTCCTAACGCTATGTATGTCTCTATGTGTCTTTAATCTATGTGTCAGGCAAATATGTGTAATGTGTAAATATGTGTAACTCTTACGTGTAAATATGCTAGTAATAAAATACAAAACAATCAAAAAGAGTGCGCCTACAAATCAAAAGAACGATAAAGAAATAAAAGTATTACTGGAATGTCTGTTGGAAAGAAAAGATGTGTGTGCTATGTGTATTTAATAAGTGGTGGGGGATGGGGTGTGTTGGGGGATGGGGTGTGGTGGGGGGAATGGGTGTGTGGGGTGTGTGTCCTAACTATATATATGTCTCTATGTGTGTTATTTAATCTATGTGTCTTGCAAATATGTGAAATCTGTAAATATGTGTATTGCTTAGAATATAAGTACTTAGGAAGTAAACAAGAAACAAGACAAAAAAGTAATCTACCTCTCTCCAAACCACTAATCTCACAACTCAAACTCTCTCCCACCTGCTCCTGAAACTGCGTGCTAACTCCAATGGCTCTTACAACACAGTCAGCGCATGGGTTTGTATCAATCACATTTATAAGCTCATACTGTCAATCAAATTCTTAGCTCGTACGTGATTGGCTGAGAGGCGTGTCTCGCTAGGACGTCCCCTTATCAGCTTGCGAGCGCGCCAACAGACTCAGCCAATTACATACGCACTTATAGTGTCAGGCCGCCAAGTGCGTATGTAATTGGCTGAGAGTCCCAATACATACGCACTTGGCGTCCCGCGTTGGGACTCTCAGCCAATTACATACGCACTTGGCGTCCCGCGTTGGGCTTCTCAGCCAATTACATACGCACTTGGCGTCCCGCGTTGGGACTCTCAGCCAATTACATACGCACTTGGCGTCCCGCGTTGGGACTCTCAGCCAATTACATACGCACTTGGCGTTCCGCGTTGGGACAGCCAATTACATGCGGCCAAGTACGTATGTAATAGGTTGAGAGGCTTCTTGACTTAAAATCATCAGCTGGAATGCCATGTAAAGATCCACAGGTGACCAATGGCAAAGCAGAAATTAACGTGCCTAATACCAGATCATGCAATCAACAAGCTATATAACCCCATCCCCAACAAGTCATCAGCATGTCTGAAACAGCATGGATGATCATGTGAGAGGGATGATGGCTAGGATGAGTGGGCGTATGAGGTTGAGATGCTTTTGTGCAGCTCAACTAGCACAGTATGAAGACCAGGAAGCAAGGTGTGTGATTGAGGGGGTGATGGGGAGTGGCAGAGAGGAATGTCTAAGAGTAAATGAGGGTGTGAGTGGTGATGTGATCCATGCTGGGGCAGAACCAAGCCAGGCAAGGGAATTACCACAGGCCATGCCTAGTATCGTGGGGGTGGATCAGGGAGGAGAGAGAGCTCCAGTAGCACAGGGACAGATGGATATAGGGCCACCTGCGCCCAGGGAGGCTGACAATGTTGTCGGTGATCAGCTGCTGGGGGGAGTACAGGATGTGTTGGCTCAGGCAGAAGGGGGGGAGCCTGACCAGGAGCCTGACCAGGAGCCTGACCAGGAGCCTGTGAGGAGGCGGGCACCCAATGTGTACAGGGAGAGACTCACATTAGAGGGGTTAACTGATGGGGAGGTGTATG
The DNA here is from genome assembly GCA_027410445.1 of Discoglossus pictus. NCBI lineage: Eukaryota > Metazoa > Chordata > Amphibia > Anura > Alytidae > Discoglossus > Discoglossus pictus. The sequence continues at coordinate 109,460,199 of CM050165.1, read as the reverse complement.
AGCGTTTTCGGCTGACCCGTGCCAGTCTTGGGGAGTTCTATGAGGTTCTCAGAGCGGACCTTGAGCCTCGCTCACGGGCAAATAGAGCCATCCCAGGAATGACACGGATGTTAGTTGCAATACACCTCCTTGCTTCTGGGAGCTTTCAGACCACCCTGAGCATAGCCGGAGGAATGTCACAGCCAAGCCTCTCGAATTGTCTGAGTGCATTCCTCCGTGCTATTGGTCGTAGAGCTGCCAGATACATCAGTTACCCTAACACTGCTGAAGAGATCTCGAAGGTGAAGTTCGATTTCTTCCAATTAGGAGGTATCCCCAATGTGCTTGGTGCTATTGACTGTACACACGTGGCACTGATACCTCCTAGAGAGCAAGAAGCGCTGTACAGAAATCGTAAGCATTATCATTCAATCAATGTACAGGTTGTTTGCGATGCGAACATGCGCATACAAGGTGTGTTTGCAGGCTTCCCGGGAAGTGCTCACGACGCCTATATCCTGCGTGCATCCGGAATATATGACATCTTTGAGTCCGGCAGATTTCCATCCGGATGGCTACTGGGTGAGTACACATTAGTAATGGCAGTCAACCATATCTTACTATGACTGGATACAATAACACATACGGTACATCATGTTTCCCTCTATTGCTCTGATGTTCACATGTGCATTACGGAGTAATACTACCAAAGCCAGAACAGAATAGCTCATTGCTGGCCAGAACCCTGTGTTAGCTTGGCCAAACAGTATGCAGTTCACAACAACATATGACAAAAACCATAACTGATTAATCATTAGGTTTATGTTCTGATGCATTCCCTTGTATCCTGTGACATGGACATCTCTAGCCTACATAACGTGTTGTGTGTTCTTGTACGGCCTATGTAAGTGAGATGTCTTCAGAATTCATCTGATAGAGGAGAATTAATATTGTTTGGCAAACTTTTTCTTGCCTGAATATATCCCGGAATAAACATGAATTAGCTTACCTTGAAGTTAACAATATCTCCAAGGTCTTTTGGCATTTGCATTTGATCGTGTCCGCCCCTGGGAAATTCCACCTGAATTAGCATCACATTTACGTTCACAAGAATACACAATCACGCTTCACCTCAGACCTCTGGCATGTGCTCGTTACAAGAACTGCAACAGTGACTTCCTGTGCTCTCTACCAGAAGGGTCGCAATATGTACCCTGTTACATTTCCCTTGTATCTCCGCCTCATGTAAGTGTCCTGTGGGTGTGAACATCTGGATTTTCCATTTGTTGAAATCACATTATAATTGATCTGAAGCTTCAGATAGAATCCATGTGTTAATACCCTACTAATTATCCTATCAGATGCATCCATGATCCATCTCCCTTACATATATCTTTAACTGTGTATTAGCCACAGGGATGTGTTGATAGGTCATGATGACGATATTTGGCCATATGCTTTGTCAAACATCACAACATATTATTCATATCAACATCATATTTTATTTCCACCAGGTGATGCAGGATATGGGTGTTTGCCGTGGTTGTTGACCCCTGTGAGCAATCCCCATACTCGGGCAGAGGCGCGGTATAATGCTGCACATAAAACCTGCCGGAATGTAATTGAGCGTACCTTTGGTGTACTAAAGATGCGCTTCAGATGTTTACATTCCACTGGGGGGGCTCTACAATACAAGCCCCAGAAAGTTTGTCGCATCATCGTTGCCTGCTGCTGTCTGCACAATATAGCACTACAGGCCAACTGTCTGGGGGACATTGATGCGGCTCCGCTACCTGGGGAGGAAGAGCCTTTATTTCACCCTGAAGTGGATAATCTGCAGGGGTCACAACAACGTGCCCGCCTAATTCGTGAGTACTTCACATGTAAGTACATACCCAATATGCATGGAACACAGTCTAATGTATCTGGATTATGCCTATCTCCCAAATCCACCTTTATCCATCGCCCTTGTCATACAGAATTCCAACCAGTCCACAGTAGAGGAGAGTTCACTGACGTTGTCGATGTTTGTACACTGGAACAAGCCACATGATCAGTTATAGGTAAGTAAGCAGACATTCCCATACACATCTTAAGTACTGACGGTTAGAAACATCAATGGCATAGATAATTTGAGTGGATTATATATCCCACTATGTTAATGTATATATGCCCCACGTTACATTGTTATCTAGTATGATCTGCAATACACAGAATTATTGTTAATTGATCCAGAGGAAGTCACCGAACACCAAAATGTGAAGCTTTGCCAATTGTCTACACAGGGCAGAAAAATATAACATTCCTTCCTGAGCCCAGATACTGGTGATCGTATTCATCACTGGATCAATACTCCCTATCTCTTTATCCAGGATAGCCCCTAATGCCTGTTTGGTTTTGTAATGTAAAAAGATACCCAATCCCTTTTTAAAGTCACCTACAACCTCTACGGACCAGGATTGCTCACATTGTCTGATCCTGCCAAACCACATGAAATGGGATCCAAATGTGGTTGAAAAATACCATACACACATACTTTGTCTAATTTGTGACTGTAATCCTAACATCATATTAACCTTACAGAGCTGCTGTCGTGTGTCAACTCTTCTTTAAACAACCTAGACATGGAAAAACATGACCAGCAACAGAACTGCTACATCAATGTGAACTACATAGTGAGTATTTGTGTAATAATATGGCCACGTATGCTGAAGGACACAAATAACACATCAATCACTTTATTAATATCGGCCTATCTCTTTCCAGTATACAGCAGATAGGTAAGCGGTGATAACTAATGACGATCCACAGCGCACGTGTCCTGGTGGAACAAATCACCTCGTGGATGAGCTTGGGACTGCGTCCAAGGTAAAACACCACATTTGGCTCTCCAAAGATGCATTAATGTGTAATCTATGTGATATTCCTACATCATTAGCCAGATGAGTAGCTCGTTTCATATGTAGGGAAAGAACAGTGAAGACGTTTGTATGAAATGAGCAACATATATCGGTACAGTGGATCGAAAAGGTCTAAAGTCTACACACCCCTGTTAAAATGTCATGTTTCTGTGCTGTCAAAAAATGAGACCAAGATAAATCATTTCAGAACTTTCTCCACCTTTAATGTGACCTATAAACTGGACAACTCATTTGAAAAACAAACTAGAATCAGTTAAGTAGAGTGAAGAAAAAATCAAAAAAGAAAATCACATGGTTGCATAAGTATGCACACCCCTAAACTAATACTTTGTTGAAGCACCTTGTGATTTTATTACAGCACTCAGTCTTTTTGGGTATGAGTCTATCCGCATGGCACATTGTGACTTTTCAAGATTTGCCCACTCTTCTTTGCAAAAACACTTCAAATCTGTCAGATTGCGAGGCCATCTCCTGTGCCCAGCCCTCTTCAGATCACCCCACAGGGATTTAGGTCTGGGCTCTGGCTGGGCCATTCCCAAACTTTAATCTACTTCTGGTGAAGCCATTCCTTTGTTAATTTGGATGTATGCTTTGGGTCGTTGTCAAGCTGAAAGATGAAGTTCCTCTTCATGTTCAGCTTTCTAGCAGAAGCCTGAAGGTTTTGTGCCAATATTGACTAATATTTGGAACTGGTCCTAATTCCCTCTATCTTAACTAAGGCCCCAGTTCCAGCTGCAGAAAAACAGCCCCAAATCATGATGCTGCCACCACCATGCGTCACTGTGGGTATGGTGTTCTTTTGGTGATGTGCAGTGTTGTTTTTGCGCCAAACATATCTTTTGGAATTATGGCCAAAATGTTCAACCTTGGTTTCATCAGACCATAACACCTTTTCCCACATGCTTTTGGGAGACTTCAGATGTTTTTTTTGTTTTGAAAAATGCAGCCTAGCTTGGATGTTTTGCTTTGTAAGAAAAGGCTTTCATCTTGCCACTCTACCCCATACGCCAGACATATGAAGAATACGGGAGATTGTTGTCAAATGTACCACACAGCCGGGGGTGTGGCTAAGCTGCTGGAGAGGAAAGACATGTCCTGCAAGAGCTCCAGCTAAGGCCTGGGTTAATCTGGGACAATCGACCCCTATAGATGCCCTGAGTGACCAACAAACAATATCACTAAACTCAGAAGACCTAGGGGAACAAATTGATCCCAAAATTACCTTAAAAAAAAAACAATAAAATCGGAAGAGTCCCCTGCATGGATTCCCTACCCAGCTGAACTTTTCCCCTTGGAAGCCTGGAGGGAGAGAGTGTGGAGCTGCACTGCTGAGGACATATATAAGCAGGTACAGGGGAGAGGCTATAGAGCTGTGGGGGGAAAGGATAGCCCTGATCCAAGGAAGGGGTACCCAGGGGGGCATCAGAAGCAAATTAGCCCCAGGAAAATTAAGCAATCCAGGGCCCCTTACCCACATATCCCCATCAAAGCTCTCCCCATACCCTGGGTCCAAGCAACCCAGCCCAACCTGTCTACTTAGACTCAGAACATTAAAAGTACACTGCACAGGGCTCACTTACCAACCAAACAGGATTACAAAACCATTTGTTTTTCAAGGCTAGTTTCCAGGCTGAATCCCTGCTTGTGTAACAGACTGTACTAGTGGAACTCTACTACCACCTAGTGGAAAAAGTTCAAAAGCACCAAGCAAGTAAAAAGAGACAACCAAAGTTCAATTTTCAACTATAAGCATTTAAGCTATGACCACTTCGGTTCAAGAACTTTTAATAAATCCAAAAAGATGTAACTAGCAAAAAGCCCAGCAATATAGGGACGCCAACAATTGCTCTGGGACAAACCAAGTGAAACCAGGTCTCTGGCAACAACTTGATCTACAATACTCTCACTGAGATGGCAGGTGTTGCCACGAGAAAGAACAATAAAGGGATCCAATCTTACTGCCTACCCAAATCTTCAGCAAGTTCTCCCACCAATAAAACACCCACAGCCGCAGTCCACGCAGCAACAAGCTCTGAAATGTCAGCGCCTAGCACTAAAAGTGACATCCAGGACCTTAAAGACCTAATATCCAACTTCAGAGAGGAGGTCAAATCAGACATCCGGAAGGTGACAACAGAACTAACCACAGAAATTAAAAAGGTGGACGATAAAACAACAAAACTGGAAACTAAAATTTCGGAAATAATGCAACATAACAACAAGCTAACAGAGGAGATCTTGGCTTTGAAGGAGGAACAATCTAGACAACAGTTGCAACAGGAAGATCTAGAAAACAGATCTAGACGACAGAACATAAGGCTGAGGAATGTGCCGGAGTCTGTCAAGGACCTACACGCATACCTAAACGATCTATGTGAATTTCTCCTCCCAAACATACATCCAGAAAACTTGAGAATGGATCGGTTTCACAGAGCCCTAGGATTCCGTTCATCTCCACAGGAGCGCCCAAGAGACATCATTGCCAGATTCCACTACTACTCCACCAAAGAACTGTTCATGAAGGCCGCAAGAAAAGGCATCCCTCCCATCGAGGGGCACACACCGCTGCTTTTTTCTGATCTAGCCCCGACTACCCTTGCCAAAAGGAGACAACTGAAACCGGTTCTGGACGGTATCCTGGCTCAAGGATGGAGGTATACATGGGGTTTCCCTTTTCGCCTCAATATATCCAAAGAGGGAAAATTCTTCACCATCAGAACACTGGAGGAAGGCATTAACTTGCTGGCGGAATGGAACATCAAGGTCACTGTCGGAGAGCAGTTACAACCAACAGAAAACCCGAGAGGAAGGAGTCCTCCCATGAACGGAGAAAAAGACTTACTACAATGAGTTGTCACTTATTTTGTTTCTCTGTTTTTTTTGTCTTTTTTTGCTTCATCTTCCTCTCTCTTCTTCTCTCTCTCTCCTTGTTTTCATGCTACTCTGACAACCAAAGCTAGTTGAATCTGAAAACGAGTAGATCCAATAAGGTAGCACCCACACCAGTGAAAGTTCTAATACACACTATAGACAGTTAACCCAGGCCGTAAAGGCAAAAGCAACACACACCTAGAAGGCGTCCCTACGGGCGCTAACACGTAGACTTCCAAAAACCCCTACAGTAGGGAAAGGTTAGGCGGACCAATTCAGTGTCAGTTTAGAGACACTAACTGGCCCACCAGTAAAATACGAAGAGGACAGCAAACGCTCTCCTCATAGTAGTTTAAATTACCACACTTTATTTAAGTAAGGAACACAATTAAGTTCAAACATACTAAGAGCCTTCCTGACCAACAGTAAGACACACAAACAGACTCAAGTACTTAGACTTCTTACCCAGGATTACCTTAGGGTTCCCCACTAGAGGAAAAGTAGGAACTTGCTTAATTACTGAGCCAGGTTTTTATAATTCCGAAAGTTTAAGTATAAGCAATTTGGCTCATACTCTGTTGTCTTTTTTCCTTTGAGTACAGATACTCTCCCACACAGCCAGCTGCTGAGCAGTCTTCGGGCGGAAACCAGCAGGAGGCACAGGATAACGAAGCAACAGGCTTCCAGAAAGGTGAGATAGCCATTTAGACACACCAAAGGGTCATACACCTCAATAAGAAATATGGACATTGTCATTGCGTCACACAACGCTCATGGTCTGAACGAACCAATCAAGAGGGGGGTAGCCTTGAGAAATTACCAAAAACTAAATCTTGATATCGTAATGATTCAGGAAACTCACTTTAGAAAACAAGCACTACCAAAATACTGGGGGGGAGTCTTTACTCAGGCATTCCATTCGACCGCAGATACCAAACAAAAGGGAGTCACGATTTTGTTCCACAGAAGACTCAACTTTCAGTTAAGTAAAATTCAAACAGATAAAGATGGCAGGTTTTTAGCAGTACATGGGACCATACACGAACGTAAGGTTTCATTCTTGAACATTTACGCCCCGAACACAGATCAAACGCCATTCTTTCAAAAAATACAGAAACTCACAGATAGCTGGGAAGACGGACTTAAGATAATAGGAGGAGACATGAACGCGGTCTTAGACCCGCTCAAAGACAAGTCAAACGATTTAGGTTCACAAAAAATCCCCACAGCGACCAAAGCTCTCAAAAAACTCCTAAAATCAAACTGCATGATTGATACCTGGAGAAACATGAACCCCACAGAAAGGGAATACACATTTTTTTCCGCCAGACATGGTTCGCTCTCCAGAATAGACTATATCCTGATCCCACAGAACGTTACAGGGAACCTAACTGAGGCCTCTATCTGCCCCATAGCATGGTCGGACCACGATCTAGTCAAAATCTCCATGAATAATCTCCTACCGAAAGGAAATAACCCAAGGTGGTCATTAAATCCCAGTATACTGAACGACCCTATCACACGAGATAAGGTCAGAACTGCAATCGTAGATTATCTTGACCTCAATACAGTAGGGGAGATAGACATAGATGGAATTTGGGCAGCTCACAAGGCAGTGATCAGGGGAGTCTGTATACAAATTAGTTCAATCAAAAAGAAAAAAGACCAAGCACAAATCTTACTTCTAAACCAGAAAATTGCTGAAGCACAGAAACTATTTGTTAAAGATAAATCACGACATACCCATGAGAAGATACTAAGTTACAAACAAGAACTAAACACTATTTTAAGAGGGAAAATGGTCAATATCCTACAGCGAACTGAAGCTAAATTCTTCAGATACGCAAACAAGCCCGATAGAATGCTGGCCACGAGACTAAAAGAAAAAAGAGCAAACTCATTCATAGCCAAAATAATCACCAAAAATAGGCAGACAGTTTTTAAACCAGATCAAATAGTAAACGAATTCAGACAATTTTATGCGGACCTTTACAGCAAAACACCCGAATCAGGCACCCCAACCCACAAACTAGAAATTGAAAATACACTAAATAACTTAAATATACCCCAATTAGACTCTATCAAAGCTAAATCACTCTTAGAGCCCATCTCGGTCGAAGAAATACAGGATGCGATCAAATCCACAAAGGCACACGGGGCCCCAGGGCCAGATGGCTATTCCAACCTCTACTACAAACATATGAGCGATCTACTTAGCCCCACCTTACATAAGCTATTTAACAGCTTCTTAGCTGGTGAAAAAATTAAACCGGAATTCTTAGAAGCTAAAATAATACTGATTCCTAAACCGGGGAAAGACCCATCCCAATGTGCTAGCTATAGACCAATATCTCTGATCAACACAGATTTAAAAATATACACCAAAATCTTAGCGTCAAGACTAGCGAATCTGTTACCTGAAGTGGTACATCCAGACCAAGTAGGGTTCATTAAGGGGAGAGAAGCGCCAGACAATACCAGAAAAATTGTTGACCTTATTGACATAACCAAAAGTAATGAAGGCCGCGCTATGTTGTTGGCGCTTGATGCCGAGAAGGCATTTGATAGGTTAGATTGGACATTTATGAACGCCACACTGAACAAATTCGGAATTCCGGAAGGTTTTCTGCGAAGCATCGCGACATTATACTCGGAACCAACCGCACAAGTTACATACCAAGGACACAATTCACTAAAATTCAACATCACAAGGGGGACAAGACAGGGGTGCCCTCTATCACCATTGCTGTTCGCCCTCAGTATAGAGCCCCTAGCAATTGCCATTCGTCAGCACACTGACATATCGGGTATACGGGTCGGCCCGACAGATCATAAAATTAGCCTTTTTGCCGATGATATCCTACTAACAATATCAAACCCCCTGGTTAGTCTACCTAATCTATTCAAACTTTTGTCTCAATTTGGCCCACTGTCAGGATTCAAAATTAACGCAAGTAAAAGCATAGCCCTTAATATATCACTTCCTCCCACCACGGAAAAACTACTAGCCAATAACTTCCCAATAAAATGGGCCCCGAATTCTATCAACTACCTAGGCGTACAAATTACAAAATCAACTAAGACCCTATATGAAGCAAACTACCCAACCCTCTTTAAACAACTAACTAGGGACCTGCACAGGTGGTCAGAACTAAAGATTTCGTGGTTAGGAAAGCTACATGCTGTCAAAATGAACGTACTCCCCAAACTGCTCTACCTTTTTCGGACCTTACCTATCTCGATTTTAGCGATAGACTTGAAAAAAATACAGAAATTACTAATGAGTTTTCTGTGGAACAATAAAAAACCTAGAATAAACAGAGAAACAACTACTGCGACTAAGAAGGATGGTGGGCTCGGATTTCCAGACATTTCCAGGTACTTTAAAGCTGCTAGATTAGCACAACTAGTTAAGTGGTATGTCAGGGACTCCCCCCCGGTATGGGTTCAATTAGAAAAACACATACTAGGGTCCAATGATTTAATCATGCGTCAGTTACTATGGCTCTCAACCCAGCAGGGCTTCAAGTTACCCCAATCAATTCCATCAAGTGTGAGGCATTCAATTTCCCTATGGAAAGATATAAATAAGAGGAACAGACTGCTGGGCCAGGAGTCAGGGCTCAGCCCTCTATGGCCACTTTCAACTAACCCCAAAATAAACTCTAATGCTCAATACAGATGGTGGATTGATAATAATTGCTCAATTGCGGCAGATTTACCGGTTGTTAATCAAAAATGGTCCACCACCGCATTCCTAGAAGACAAACCCCTTCCTCCGGGGGAATGGCTTAACCTAATCGCTATAAACCAAAGATTAAATCACATCACTAAGAATAAAGGAGGGCAAAATATATCCTTATTCGAAAAATGTTGCATTAAATTCCCGGGAGGGAAAGGAAACATCTCCACAATATATAACCATTTAAGCGATTTAGTCACTCCCCCTAAATTACACTATGAATCAGCATGGGAAGCTGACCTCAACATAAATTTAGACAGAGACCAATGGAATAGTATTCGGAAACAAGCCAAACACACATCACTTAACGTAATTATGAAAGAAAACTCCTATAAAGTTATTATGAGGTGGTACCTAACCCCAGTAAGAATGCACATAGGGAACCAGACAATTAGTGACATATGCGAAAGGGGCTGCAACCAAAAAGGGACTCTAATCCATAAATTATGGGAATGCCCTATGATTAGACACACATGGGTGGACACCTACAAAACCCTGGAGAAACTATGGGGTCAATGCTATCCCATGAGACCAGAAGAGGCCATCCTAGGATTACCGGTAGAAGGGATGTCCAACTCAGAACAATTCCTAACTAACCAAATTTTCCTAGCAGTTAGGATAGTAGTAGCCGCCCATTGGAAATCACCCACCCCAACATTTGAAGTAGTCTTAAACAAAATTGAGTTCGTTCGATCCATGAGCGTTTTGTCCGCAGAGGTTGACCATAACTACAAGCGCTGGGCCTCCTGCTGGGCCGCCTGGGAGACAAGACGCGGCAGATGAATAGGGTGAGTGACACTTCTCCCTACAAAGGAGCTATTAGGGGATCCATAGTAGTAGTGGTCTTAATTTACCCAACATCATTAGCCCACACAGTAACCTAAACACAGAATAATCTTTCTATTAGATGCTACCAACCAAGCTCAAAACAACAGTTGGTCAGGAATCCAAGTTCATCATATTTTTCCCATAGTTATGGGACTTCATTAAATATAGTTTTCTCGTTAGCCTTAAGTTATTTAAAAGCTAATATCAGCTATTATAATACCAGAAAAACGGAAAAGGGAGAGGAGTTTTGGACAGGCAGAGGACACACTGGAAACCAAATATGTGAAATATGTTTATTGTTAATTCCTATTTATCACTTCTAATGTTTTTGGTGTACTATGTTATATGTCTGACCTGTCTAATAAAAATCAATTTAAAAAAAAAAAAAAAAAAAAAAAATGTACCACACAGCCAGTACTTGCCAGATATTCCTGCAGTTCCTTTAATGTTGCTGTAGGCCCTCTTGGTAGCCTCCCAGACCAGTTTTCTTCTGGTCTTTTCATCCATTTTGGAGGGAGCTCCAGTTCTTGGTAATGTCACTGTTGTGCCATATTTTCTACGCTTGATGATGACTGTCTTCACTGTGTTCCATGGTATATCTAATGCCTTGGAAATTATTTTGTACCCTTCTCCTGACTGATACCTTTTAACAATGAGATCCCTCTGATGCTTTGGAAGCTCTCTGTGAACCATGGCTTTTGCTGTGGGATGCGACTAAGAAAATTTCAGGAAAGACCAACTAGAGCAGCTTATCTTAATTTGGGGTTAATCAGAGGCACTTTAAATGATGGCAGGTGTATGCTGACTCCTATTTAACATGATTTGGAATGTGATTGCTTCATTCTGAACACAGCTACATCCCCAGTTATAAGAGTGTGCAGACTTATGCAACAACATTAGTTTTCTTTGATTTTTTCTTCCCTCCACCTTACAGATTTCAGTTTGTTTTACAATTGAGTTGTACAGTTTTTGTCACATTAAAGGTGGATATAGTTCTGAAATGATTTTTCATTGGCTAATTTGTTTACAGGAGTGTGTAGACTTTTTATAACCACTGTAAGTGACGAAGTAAGCGCTCCGGGAGCATGTGCAATGTAAATATTGACATGTTCCTTTTATGTTTCAGATCGCAAAGATTAGTCCCTTTCCACGGTCAGAACAAGGAATGATGAGCATTCCCACGTTCCAGGACTATGCTATTGTCACATTGCATCATGTATGTTCAGATGTCAGTCATCATGTGTTGCATCGGGTGTGATATCACATCCTCTACATTGATTTATATGTACCTATTGCTTTAGATCTGCCATTCTCTCCTCTACTTGGACTATTGTGAAGCCTGTATCATACTTCCTTCCAAATCTCTTCCTCAGTGCTGATGTGATCCTCCCTGTACACATGGGGAACAGTAACTCTAGCCTTGGAACATAACTGTTAATGAGGTTCCGTTTACCTTCAGTTATGAATATGCAACAGCAGATAATAGAGATGCTCATTCACAGAACAGAATACACCTCGAACTGGCCAGTTGGTTGGTAGTTCTGCTAACACCTGAAATTATTTGGAACACACTGATATGGTCCTGGTCATGTTCCCATCTGAGTGTCCAAACTTATGTATGTAGAGTCTTCTCTCATAGTGCCATTTCCAGTGACATGACCTACGGGGGTTCTAACATTGACTGATTGAGCACTTCTACCTCTGCAGTTGCATAGGAGTGTGTGTTGCGCGCACACACAAGACTACAGATTACTTCTCCCCATGAGCATATCTCCTTCTGTATTGTTGGTTTTGAATATTGAATGTTATCCTGATATATTTAATAATATAACTGATATTGCCTCACGTTGGATGATGCACTGTATCTCCCCCCCTCAACTGATCATCTATACCAATGTCACCCCCCCTGCGTGCATTCTGGCCCCATGTCCCTATTTCCGTGTGTTACTGGAACTCTGTATCCTACCCACCTCCACCATGATACTGAGCAGGCCTGTGGTAATTTGTCACTGTGTGGCTTTGTGAACAATTAAACCGTTTTTTTTCACTCAATGTTTGTGTAATCCTGTATATTTACCATGTAACAATTCAATTCCCCTGAAAGTCAGATGTGCTCATCACCATCAGTTAGTGGTGTAACTATTCGGGGCAATCTGCGTTGACATTACTACATAATCATGAATGTCGATTCATATCATTCAAGTTAAGCCCTTCAAGTCATTATATACAACCCTGCATGTCTCTAGACATGATTTCAGAATTCACACCCCTCCAACTTGCACCTACATGTATATTGGCAAGGTACAGATTAATGTAGCATATGTATCTATGTAAACACACACAGATATATGTATTTAACAATGACACTTCATTCTCTCTGTATTGTCGCAACTAGAAAGCATGATATGGTACAAACACACAGAAACAGTGATAACAGTATAACAATCATACTTTATTGCATACACAGAGTACAAACAGAAATAGACAGGAATGTGCATTAATATCATGTGTGTGTTGTGAAGAGATCCTAGTATGGCAAGGGGCTGTGGCAAATCTGAGGACATCTGAAGAGGAAACAGACAACATCATCAGGGTAATGCATAGCATCTCCTAGGGTCACATGTGGTCAGGACCCCACAGTAACCAACAGCATATAACACGACATCTAATCAACATAACCATTAATGCGCATACAACAACCATATGGTTGCCAGAATAAACAGACACTATAAAACAGGGATCATGTCATACTAAGCGATTTCACACACAGTGTGAATTGGTCAATAGATGATATGAATCTGGAAAACAGAGGTAGGAGGTGTTAGAACAATCAGAAGCTGTTTTTAGAGTACATTGTTTTTGCTTTTGACACTACTCTAAACCAACTAACATGAACATCATCTCCGAGCAGTAAGAACCATATTTATTCTATCCTGTTCAGTCAGCCTTCCAGGAATATGCTTAGGATGTGGAATACGACAAGGCATGCTTCACTGTGAACACAATCCTTCAGCAAAATGTACTATCACTATCAGTGTGGAATAGTTGTGCCATGCTGATATCACATCTCACTTCTAAATGGGTGGTACCAAGGCCAGACAGATTACACTGTTCACATTACCCCTAAACACATGCACATTGATCATGAAGTCAAACCCTGGAAATTGCCACTTTGGTTTGGATGACATGAAAAAACTGAAGCCAATTTCATAATGTTAACGGGATGGAAGGCTATAAAAACTTATGTGGAATTGCTGGTTTGGATTAGCAGATAGTAATGGGACTGTGCAACTCGATAGCCTGGACACTGATCATTATAATGGAAGATCACACAGTCATGTTTCTTAGTCAAAAGATATGTAGTCATATATTTCATTTCAGAGCCATCTGCAGTGGGGAATAATCCTGATAGAATGCCCGTTGGGAACTGGTTTGAGTGTTTACTTACATGATGGTATTGTACTGCTCGAAGATGAATAAAATGTCTTCATAGTTGTGAGATTTGGCTATTAACACCTACAAAGACAAAAACAATGTCTCATTCCGAACAATATTATGATTAAATACAGCATTTAAGCTCAAGGTCAATCCACATTGAACATCAATTGTTAAAATGTTCAACATAACCAGACATGTACACACTCTGTAGCCAATATTATGTCAACATGTATAACAATCTGTATTCTGTGAGGAGTGGTCAGGAGGCCCTCTCGGATGTTCCTAACACCTCCTACTCCGAGTTAGCGGGCCCCCACCGTCTGTGCCCGCGGCCCGTCTCCCTCTTCCACGCCTTGGTGTGGGATCAGGGGGTGCCACTACAGCAGGTGGCTGGGGTTCATGGGTGGGCGATGTCTGAGATGAGGAGGCAGACATCTCAGGTTGAGATTGGACAACCGAAGGCTGGAGAGGTATGGGCTGGCGACGGAGATTACGCAATAATGCGCGTCTCTCCGGGCTTGCGCGTTCCTCATATCTCTCCATCCTTCGGTTGTGCCTCCTCATCTCAGCATATATGGCCCGTGTGGTGGCTGAGATGACCCTATTTCCAGCCAGGATGGCCCTGCTAACTGCCAATTGATTTTCACTGATGGCCAGCATTTGACTTGCTAGCTGGCTTTGGGCCTGGTCCTCTTCGTCAATGTGAGCCATGATGTTCTGTAATTGGGCAGGGAGATGTGGCAGAGGACCTGGAGGTCTGGCGGCTGGGCGGCTGGCGGCTGGGCGGCCGGCGACTCCGTGGCCGGCGACTCCGCGGCCGGCGACTCCGCGGCCTGCGACTCCGCGGCCTGCGACTCCGGGGCCGGCGACTCCGGGGCCGGCGACTCCGGGGCACTTCCTCCCGGGGCACTTCCGGCCGGTGCACCTCCTCCCGGGGCACTTGGGGCCGGGGCACTTGTGGCCGGTGCACTTCCTCCCGGGGCACTTCCTCCCGGGGCACTTCCTCCCGGGGCACTTCCTCCCGGGGCACTTCCTGCCGGGGCACTTCCTCCCGGGGCACTTCCTGCCGGGGCACTTCCTGCCGGGGCACTTCCTCCCGGGGCACCTCCTCCCGGGGCCCATGGTGGAGCCCAGGCTGAGTGCGGTGCCCCGTATGTCGGGGGAGCACAGTATGAGGGGGGAGCCCAGGGTGAGGGCTGTGCCCAGGGTGAGGGCTGTGCCCAGGGTGAGGGCTGTGTCCAGGGTGAGGGCTGTGCCCAGGGTGAGGGCTGTGCCCAGGGTGAGGGTGGAGCACCAGATGAGGGTGGAGCCCAGGATGAGGGCTGTGCCCAGGATGAGGGAGGAGCCCAGGATGAGGGTGGAGCCACTGAGGGTGGAGCCACTGAGGGTGGAGCCGCTGAGGGTGGAGCCGCTGAGAGAGGCACAGGATGGTGTGGCTGGTGCAGGCCCTGAGGTGGCCACTTCAGCTCTTCCTGCCTCCTCCTCTTCTGAATCTGTGGATACTACAATGGAATAAACATATATTTCAGTTGGTTGCCATACACAATTGCCAGCTATGCATTTACATATCATTGACATCATGGTCACCTGTGAGTGACTGTGGTGCTTGTGTTACACAGATGAGCCATGGGCTGCATAATGAGCATTGTGGATCATGGCTCATATGAATGTGTACTGCATGTGCCTCAGACACGTGCTCTGCTGCATCTGCTGTGCAGTGTGTGAGACTGACCAATCGGACAAGTTTCCAGCAATGGTTGTTAATATGCAGCTGAGACATGGGCCAGGTTAGGACAGTATATGACACACATGCAGTGCTACAGAGTCTGTATCCACAGATGCCGCACAGCAAAATTTTTATTCTCGATCGCAGTGGAGGCCAAAGTCAGGCCTGCATTTGTGGATAGCCATGCTGCACCCAGCTGAGAATATCATTCTCCAAGTCATTAAGTCTAATTGACTCATCTGTTCACATAAAGGAAATCCACATATACAGGCCTGTGCGCAGCACAGCAAGTTTGACTTTGGACACCCTGCTCTATTGCAATTAATCTGGATATAATTAGAAATTGACATATCAGGGAGACAAATTATGAACATGATAGGTTTGCTACCAGGTCTGAAATGGTTATTGTCGCCCCATAAATTGTTAGTCAACCATAGGGCTTACAGTGCTATTGGATGTGAATTATCCCTGTGTGTGGGCAGGGGTGTAGGAGGCCATATAATTCTTGAGCAAGGGTGGGCAGGTTCAGGCCTGGAGGGCCACACAGGTGAGCCAATCGCCTTTTCAGTCATCCTGATTGACTCACCTGTGCCCAAAAAGGATATCCTGAAAGTCCGGCATGTATGTGGCCCTCCTTACCCACCCCTGTTCTAGAGGGATACAGCTCATTATATACAACAGCCAGAACACAAGCCTATTTATACATACATACATACAGCATGATATCCTGAAAGTCCGGCATGTATGTGGCCCTCCTTACCCACCCCTGTTCTAGAGGGATACAGCTCATTATATACAACAGCCAGAACACAAGCCTATTTATACATACATACATACATACATACAGCATGTTATCTGCAGGCTTTTAGACAGCCCATCCCCCCACAATCTCAGCCAACCATGTGTGTGATATGATACTCACGTTGCAGGGTGTTAGGACGATCTATGTCCATCTGGCCTGGTATTCCCACCACAGATTCAGAAGGGATGAAGCGCATCACTGTCCTCTCCCATTCCTTATAAACATAAGTGACCGCGGGCCCACCACCAGTCTGACGTGCTGCTGCTGCCTCATCGGACATCTTTCTTTTCACAGCCATCTTTAAATCGTCAAACTTGTGCCGCACTAACCTCCAGTCCCTATTACTAACCCCTACTGCCGACACAGCTCTGGCAATTTGGGACCAGGCCTGCTGCCTCTGGCTGGCATTAATGTCTCTGCCACCACATATAATTCCCTGGCGGGCACAGATTTCCCTGAGGAGAACCTGGATCTCCTCTGGGCTATAATTGGGGGCCCTGGGCCTTGCCACAACCCGTTGCCTTACAGACGGTGCCTGGTCTTCCTGTTCTATCCCTGGGGCCGCTCCCTTATCCCCACTACCTCCCACCAAGGGATCAGGCCCCTGACCCTCTGCTCCTTCCACTAGAATGCCTAGCTCTGGGGGCACTTCCCTCCCCCCCTGCTCTCCTCCTTGCTCTCCTCCTCCTCCTCTCCCTCCACCTCCTCCTCCTCCTCTCCCTCCACCTCCTCTCCCTCCACCTACTCCTCCTCTCCCTCCACCTCCTCCTCCTCTCCCTCCTCCTCCTCTCCTCCTCATCCTCCTCCTCTCCTCAGATGTTCTCCTCACTCTCCTCTGCGCCTCTCTTGCCTTACCACCTCCTCTCCTCTAAACTCCTCCCAAAAAAAAATTAACAATAAAGCAAGATAATCTTTGTGTTGGTTTAGAAGGTAAAAAAAGATGCAAGTATTATGTGTAGTATTATGTGTGGGGGGAGGGGGGGGGAAGGTCTTGGGAGGGGGGGTGTAGGTGTGCAGTGGCCTACCACTAGGTGTTGCTATGTGTACGTATTAATCTATGTGTGTGAATTATGTGATATCAGTAATTATGTGTATTGTAAACAAAGGGTTAAATTATCTGCTAGTTCAAAATTGAAATTCTCTCCTCTCTCCTCTCTCTTCTCTCTCTCCTTGCTCACCAAAAACCCACCAACGCCTAGACCTGTGTGTCTACTTGCAAAAGCTACAGCACAGTCAATTATGTTCTGTTTTTGGCTCCCTTTTAAAGGCATACTGCCGTCAGGTTAAGTGGTACGTATCACGTATTTCGCGCTCTTTTCAGACGCAAAGTGATCCGAGATATCGTAACTCATGCGCAAATCCTAACGTTTACGCATTTGCATACATCGCTCGTATCTCGCAGCACTTTGAATTTAATAGCGTCGGAAATGGTTTCATTTTTAAACTACGTAGGACTTGCGTTTTCACCTATTATTTACGCAGCTCGAATTTAATAGGGCCCTAAATGTTTACATTCATTCCTATCATATAGACAAATCCCTCTTCCTCTTCTACCATTACCCCTATCTTTCCTAAATAGGATATAACCATCCAGATTAACAGTCCAGTCACGAGAGTCGCCCCATGTTCCAGTACTGCCTATTAAGTCCCATTTCTCATTTACTGTTAATAATTCTAACTCTCCCATTTTTCCTGACAAGCTTCTGGCCTTAGTGAGTATACACTTTATGTTGCTATGACTTCAGTTTTGAAGTGGTTTAAACTGCAATTAAGTTACTCAGCAATACCTTTCTATTGACTATACTAACCCTCCCCCATTCTCCTCGTCCATGAGTAGTTAATGCATTCCTTACTCCCTCTACACTTTTTAACCCATTACGTTTATCTTGCCCCCACTACTACAGGGAGTGCAGAATTATTAGGCAAATGAGTATTTTGACCACATCATCCTCTTTATGCATGTTGTCTTACTCCAAGCTGTATAGGCTCGAAAGCCTACTACCAATTAAGCATATTAGGTGATGTGCATCTCTGTAATGAGAAGGTGTGTGGTCTAATGGCATCAACACCCTATATCAGGTGTGCATAATTATTAGGCAACTTCCTTTCCTTTGGCAAAATGGGTCAAAAGAAGACTTGACAGGCTCAGAAAAGTCAAAAATAGTGAGATATCTTGCAGAAGGATGCAGCACTCTTAAAATTGCAAAGCTTCTGAAGCGTGATCATCGAACAATCAAGCGTTTCATTCAAAATAGTCAACAGGGTCGCAAGAAGCGTGTGGAAAAACCAAGGCGCAAAATAACTGCCCATGAACTGAGAAAAGTCAAGCGTGCAGCTGCCACGATGCCACTTGCCACCAGTTTGGCCATATTTCAGAGCTGCAACATCACTGGAGTGCCCAAAAGCACAAGGTGTGCAATACTCAGAGACATGGCCAAGGTAAGAAAGGCTGAAAGACGACCACCACTGAACAAGACACACAAGCTGAAACGTCAAGACTGGGCCAAGAGATATCTCAAGACTGATTTTTCTAAGGTTTTATGGACTGATGAAATGAGAGTGAGTCTTGATGGGCCAGATGGATGGGCCCGTGGCTGGATTGGTAAAGGGCAGAGAGCTCCAGTCCGACTCAGACGCCAGCAAGGTGCAGGTGAAGTACTGGTTTGGGCTGGTATCATCAAAGATGAGCTTGTGGGGCCTTTTCGGGTTGAGGATGGAGTCAAGCTCAACTCCCAGTCCTACTGCCAGTTCCTGGAAGACACCTTCTTCAAGCAGTGGTACAGGAAGAAGTCTGCATCCTTCAAGAAAAACATGATTTTCATTCAGGACAATGCTCCATCACACGCGCCCAAGTACTCCACAGCGTGGCTGGCAAGAAAGGGTATAAAAGAAGAAAATCTAATGACATGGCCTACTTGTTCACCTGATCTGAACCCCATTGAGAACCTGTGGTCCATCATCAAATGTGAGATTTACAAGGAGGGAAAACAGTACACCTCTCTGAACAGTGTCTGGGAGGCTGTGGTTGCTGCTGCACGCAATGTTGATGGTGAACAGATCAAAACACTGACAGAGTCCATGGATGGCAGGCTTTTGAGTGTCCTTGCAAAGAAAGGTGGCTATATTGGTCACTGATTTGTTTTTGTTTTGTTTTTGAATATCAGAAATGTATATTTGTGAATGTTGAGATGTTATATTGGTTTCACTGGTAAAAATAAATAATTGAAATGGGTATATATTTGTTTTTTGTTAAGTTGCCTAATAATTATGCACAGTAATAGTCACCTGCACACACAGATATCCCCCTAAAATAGCTAAAACTAAAAACAAACTAAAACTACTTCCAAAAATATTCAGCTTTGATATTAATGAGTTTTTTGGGTTCATTGAGAACATGGTTGTTGTTCAAAAATAAAATTAATCCTCAAAAATACAACTTGCCTAATAATTCTGCACTCCCTGTATTTTGAAAACTCCCCTAGCCACTCTACAATCCTTTCACCTAGCATGCCAGCAATCCATCCCTACTATAGAGATTGTACCCAAGTGAGAACTCAGCCCAGTGCTCTAAACTCCAAACCTCTCCTTAATGCACCACATCTTTAGCCACGCATTAACCTCCCTGAGCTCCTTCTGCCTCCCTGGGCTAGCACGTGGCACTGGCAGTATCCCAGAAAATACTACATCGGAGGTCCTTGCCTTAAGGTTATTTTCTAATTCTATAAAATCATTCTTTAGGACACTCCAGCTTCCACTTACTTTGTCATTGGTACCAATATGTACCAAGACCACTGGTTCATTTCCAGCCCCTTCCGATAATTTATCTACCTGATCCACAACATGCCAAACCTGAGCACTCTGGAGACAGCAAACTGTACGATTGCTGGGATCTGGGTGACAAATAATAATAGAGTCCCTTACTACCTTTCTGTTGCTATGCCTATTCTGTCCTCCCTCTCCTCCAGTAGAACTTTTAGAGGGAGCAGTTCTATCTGGTACTGCCATTCTTGAATGGACATCCCCAACAGTTTCAGTCAATCTGGCAAATTTGTTGGAGCTTGCCAACTCAGAACTGGCCTGCCTCCACCTGCTGTAATTATCCTCTCCAATTCTCCAATTTGAGCTTCAAGATAGGCAACATGCTCACACCTGTCACAGAGGTATGGATTCTGGATCAGATGTTCCAGCAGTGCACACGTGTGGCAGGATGTACACTAAGTGAGGTTGTCACTAGACTTACTCATATTTACCAATTCCAAAATACAGTTAAAACAAAAACAAATCAATATATTTGTATAAAGCTTGTTTTTCTCTACCTTAATATAGAAACAAGATTTTTCTCTTCTCCTTTCTACCTACTTTACCTTTGCTTCCGATTTCTTCCCTTTTCTGCTCTACAATTTGCCCCTTTTTCTTTGAACTCATCCTTTTATTTAAACTCCCACACATACTATAACAACACTTATACTAGAAGTGTTAACAAGCTCACAAGTTTGCTCTTTCACCTGTTTATATTATATTCTTACTACTCAGCTGCCCAATAATCAGTGCACAAGTACACAAACACCTTTTACTGTTCAAAAGAAACTCATAGAACAGATGCAAACAGACAACATACAAGCCGCATACTGATATAGCTTCAAACAGGCAAAACCGCAAACCCATTTTAGATGCAGAATAATTAGTGCACAAGTACATAAACACCCTTTACTGTTCAGAAGAAAATCACAAACCAGAATTTTAAAACTTCGAGTCTCTCTAAAAATTGTAATTAAGCTGGAAAAATGTAATTAGAAGAAGACACATTTGAAGCCTCTGTTGGACCCTGAAGGTAACTTTGATGAATTGGTGGGAGTTGTGTGTGAGTGTGATTGCTATTTTTTATGCAAAATGTCTGCTTCTGGGCCACTGATGGGGAGTCCTGTGGTATCAACTTCAGTTATCTTACCCTCTGACTTCTCGCTTTCCCTTCACTCCCACCCTCCCTCCACTGAAAGGTAAAAAACACACATGATCCAGATGCCTAAACAGAGTCTTTAAAATTTCAGATTTTTCAAAAACACATTTTTATGCCAATGTCTTACACATCTGTGTAGAGGAAATTGTAAATGTTTATTTTTGTACTTATATTGTAATTAAATAACTGTGTTATTATAACTGTGTATACACTTATTGAACTCTGATTGACCTACTGTTTTTTCCTGCTTATCGCAATTTTAGCTTTTGACTAAATAGTATATTGACACCTGTGAACTTGCACTGTTTAAACACCTGTTCTTGTGAACATCTACTAACAACTGTTAGCTGATATCTTTTTTACATGTTCAAAAATAGCTTGTAAGACAAAAATGATGAAATTCGGATATTTCTGGAAATTTAGGTACAAGCACAGTTTATAAGACAAGAGTGCTGACATCTTTATATTTCTAGATAGCTTGTGACCATATTTAGCTTGTGTCCAGGTTGGGAAAGAATATATGTTTTCTCTTCTTCTGTTATTAGCCTATATAATCAGTGAATGTCACCACTTTGTTGCCCTCTTGCCTGATGAAGTCTTCTTGTGGTCTCCAAGCTTGTAAATAATAATAACAGAAACCCTGATTGATGTCCTAAGGTTTTGTCTCCTTTTCTGGTGTCTGTCTGGTGAGAGGATCTGGTGTGGATGTTCCCCAAACTGCTGCTAATATTCTTAATTTGCTACATATTTCATAAACAAGTAATTGTTTTCTTGAACTACAGTGGTACTTTCATCAAGCTCCACACCAAGATTTTCTAATTGTTCTGAATGACATTTCTGTAATGCCCAGTACTCTAGGCAATTCACCTGACCTTGCTTCAGTTTTGGGGTTATCAGATGATGTCCTTTCACCAAGAGTACCTCTGATTTATTAGGGTTCAACTTTAGTTGGCACTCATTTACTGTGTAGAGTGATTAAATAATGGATTGTGATATATTAATTTGTGTGTCATCAGCACTACAATAATAGCCTAGACCATGCTGTCTTATTACATCACCCAATGGAAACATATTGAAAGTAGACAACAATTGAAACAATCAATGAAAACATATTCAACTCTGTATAAATTAAATAGAACAGTACCAATGGTATTTTGCCATCATCTGACTATTTAGGGCATATACCCATAATATTCTGTTTTCTATATTCCGACTGGAATGCATCATATAAGTTATTGAATGACAGTGAGCATAGGCATCTACAGAACCTTTTTCTGGGGTGGGACCAAGAAAAACTCAACACTGAAACATCTTCATCATAATTGTATCAGTAGAGGTTAGCAAAAACACATAATAGTATGCTGCTATAGAATCTACCAGTTGGGCTTAAACAGATTAACGTTCTGAGGTGGAAGTAGATTTTGATTACACAGGAAGGGTCTGTGTAAAAATAGGAATATGACAGTTATATCTATGAGTGCTCTCAGCAGAACTAAAGGTAAATGCCTTAGCTTACAATGAAACACTCACCTGAGAAAATAATTGGGAAGAAAGCAAAATGGAGCCACATATGAAATTATAATTGCAAATAATAGATGTGAAATTATTGACCACAGTTGTCCATTAACCAATTGAGACAAGATCTATATGGTAAGATAAACAGCAACATTCAAAGTCAATGATGTCATAATTTAGATTTTTAATACATTCAAAAACAAATGTCCTTATTTATAGATGAAGTTCATTTCTATCATAATTAGAAAGTGTACTTGGTCTCTTTAAATTGATAACTGCAAATTATTAGGATATCAGTGTTTGCAATGAAGCCATTAGCCTCATCTTCATTCACTTTATCCAGTGCTATTTTACTTACAAGTGAAAAGTAAGGAGTTCTGCCTTCTATTTAAACTAAATGCACTGGTTTGCTTTACATTTTCATTTATTCTTTCTATCAATGAACAAAAAAGTATGAATGTTCAGTTTTTATACACTTGTATGATGTATATTTGTATCTATAATTTAAATAGTTGTTTTACTAATTGAAAAATGTCATGTCATACATTGTAACAATGTACTCTAAAACAATTAAAATCAAGATTTAATTATATATTGACATGGAAATACTTTCACCTTGTCATATTATTATTAGATAGATAGATTTCAATTAAATGTGTAATGAAAAAGCTATGGCAAATAATAAACTGAAACCAGTTATAACAATCATTTTGAAATTATATAAATAACTGAGATCAATATGCATTTTATTATGTATAATATGATTTTAATGAAGCATACATTTTATAAGGATAATGATCATTTAGTTGTCATTGTGGTTAAATGCTTTGATATGGCCTTTTAAATATCCATGTTTGAACATAGGAAAATGTATATAGAAAACATAACAACAGTGAATGGACATGGTAAATGTTACAGGTCTCTCAGCAACATACTCAATTCTGAATCCAAAGTTATCAGCAGGGCAGGAAGAAAACATTAATAATGCAAGTCATAGATCTTAATACAGCAGATGCCAAGGCCCTCATTCAATTGCGATTTGGCCAATTGAATAGTGCTCTAAATAAGCACATAACATATATTTTTTAAATAAGTTTTTAGTTCGTGAAAACCTTGCTTTTGGAAAGATGTTCACCAACTAAAAACTTCTTTAAAAAAATATGCTATGTGCTTATTTAGAGCCCTATTCAATTGGCCAAATTGCAATTGAATGAGGCCCCCTGTCAGTAGTGAGTGGCAGGTATCTAAGAATGTCTGAAATTAAAGTGCCATTGTAGACCAAACCTTTTTATGATGCAATTAAAATGATAGGTATTATAGGTTTTAAAACATAGTTTTAAATGTAAAATCAATTGCAGTGATTTAAGTACTTCACCAATAAAATATCACAGAAACAGAAACAAAACAATGTATTTGATCTGCATATTACCTTACATGTGAATTGAGAAGAAGTGTAAACAAAGTCTTGTGGAGAGATGTTAAACTGTGTATTCAATTGAATGAGAATGCAAGCACAATAAGTTACAGTCCAGACCTCCATAATATTTACTGTTCATTTGTTACCTGTAACATGTTAGCATAGAGTAGGAGAAAATAACTTCAATGTGTCTCAATTTAATGATATTTATTTAAACTAAAGATTACTTATTTTTCGTACAAATTTAAAAAAAAAAATGTTTAAAATATAATTGTTTAAATACAAGATACATTTTTGGATGTGAATCCTGAGCCATAAATTATCCAACCTATAGGATATTGGGAATAATTTTCTATAATGGATTTTGGATGATTATATATTAAGAATGTCTGTCCACTAAAACAAGTTTAGGACAAGAAATGTTACTACCATAGGTTTAACAAATAAACAATTATGCAATTTTCAAGTGCTCAACACCACTAAATCTTAAATAGTAAATAAAATTGTAAAAACTTTATTGATCATAAATAACAAAAATATGATGCTCTTAAAAGTGGACTCAGTGTTGCATCTGGGACAAATTCATAGGGGTCTCCAAACGGGCAAAAAACAATCAGTGGAAGCCTATAGATTATATCTTTAAAACACAAAAGGGCAGCTATATAATACTTATGCTTCCAGTCACCCAAACAGGATGACACCCCTAAACCGCTGATAGAGATGGATAGGAAGGACTATGATCCTTCAGGGATCCTGCTTACTGGAAGGCTCAACTTGTCTAGCTTAGGTACCTATAATAAACAACAAAAGCCTGATATAAGAGGAATTACACAAAAGCACTCACTAAAACTATCTGCAGACTAGTGTGCTCAGGCCAATATTCCCATTAACCTCCCAAATCTCAATAAACTGATCCATACATTAAAAACCCTTAAAAACAGGAAGACAATTATAATGGGACTTATACTGCCAAGGGGACAACAGCGGTGGAGATGGATAGATGAGGTAACTGAAGCAATGAACATGAACTTGATGGAGCTCAAAGGGGCAGTGACTGAGAGATGCACCTGGTGTGCTTCGGTCCATAGAGTCACGGAGTGTCTGACACGACTGAATGACTAAACAATGCAACAATTAGCCAGAACATTCAATGGACTGCATGCTGTAAAAATCTTATGGTGCATGTAAAACATTGTCCTATAGGGAACCTCACAGACAAAAATTACAAATTGTGCCAAGGCATTCCCTGATTGTTATTTGCTCATTTGGAAACCCATATGAATTCGTCCCATATCTGACCACTTTTTAGAGTGGTATATCTTTGTTATGTTTGATCAATAAAGTTTATCAATTTTATTTACTATTTACCATAGGTTTAAGCAACAAAAAGGAACATTGATTTTTTTCGAGAATGCTAGAGTTCGAGTTACAATGCACAAGCAAGTTTTGTAAATGTCTGAGAAATCAAATGGACCATATATACAAAAGTGCGAAGTGTTGGATATGTCTTGGAAATGTCAAATCTTAATGAATATGTCCTGAGTTCTCCAACACACTTTAATCTATCTTGCTCTGTGTAGTCTTAGTGTGTATTTATTTCTTTTGATTCATAAACAGGGACTTCATAATTCCCTTTCCATAAATCCGACAGTAAACAGTGAAAGTGGAATATATGAGAAAAAGAGAACACCCTTTCAACCAATTGGACGATTCACCATAAGGGAATGCATATTTCTCAATAATAAACAAAATGGAGCTCAATTAAAATATAACTTTTATTAAGCAACTAGCGAATTGCCCGTCAAAAAATGACGGCAATGAAATTGTAAGGTAGCTAATGCTGTTTGGTGTATAATAATGAAATATGTAATACATTACTAAATGAATATACTGTACCTATTTTGAAGCATTGTGATGAAGAGCTGGCAATCTGTGTTGATGTTGCTGCAGCATTAGTGGTGTGGAGCTGCTGTGTAAGCATGCTGAATGTGTGCACTGTGTGGTATGAATATCCGTAGGTCGTTTGTTGCGGTTTGCGAGTTTGTTGTGGTGTTTTGCGAGTTTCTTGTGGTGTTTTGCAAGTTTAGAGTGCTGTAGCCTCGTTTTCGTTTTGTTCGGCGGCCATTTTTTCTCTCGCTTAGATTTTTTTTTAGTCTCTAAACTGTTTTATTTCGAGTAAAATTGAGGTGTAAGTTGTATTTTTGAGGTCCTGGGTGCTCCCTCTTGGTGTAGGTAAGGTTTTTATGTATGTGCTGTGTGTATGTATTGTGTTTTACATTTTGTAATGTTCGCGAGTTGCGTCCGAGTGTTGAGAGGCCGTAATGTGTGTGAACGTGTGTCGTATGTTGTTTGCGAGTGTCGTAATGTGTGTGTCGTGCTGTTTGGTTTGCGACGTGAAGTTTGCGAGGGTCGCAGTTGCTGGCATGGAGCGCCGAAGGCGCTCCATGCCAGCAACTGCGGCCCTCGCTTTGCAATGGGTCACAGATTCTGACCTTCTGCAGACAGTGACATGCTGTGTGTTAGCATGTAGCAGCATGACATTGGTAGTGTGTAGACCCTCCAATTTGGAGAGGTGTCTGAGATGTGTGATATCTAAATTTTACATGTCAAGTATACCAACATGGATATAATTAAAGTAGTCAAAACATTTATATGAAACAAAAACATGTGTCCTTTTAATACTGCATATAAGATGCCACACATCTAATATGACAGAAACACCAACAGCCGTATTAAATTGTGATTCAGTAAATTTAAAAGGGCTGTATTTAAGCACACAGCATATTTTATTTACAGAAGTTTTTAGTAAGTGAAGACCTTGCTGTTGGATAGAAGCTTACTAACTAAAAACTTCTGTAAAAAAATATGTTGTGTGCTTAAATAGAGTCCTTTTAAATTTACTGAATCTCAATTTAATAAGGCTGCAAGTGTGCCCGGAAACAGTTCATAAATACTAGAGATTTTTCTTCTGTAGTGTAGCCACTAGGTCACTGCCTCCATTCATAGCCAGTGAGAGACAAACCCCATCTTAAGGTCCCTCCATGCAGAGTTCTTGATCATTTGTCCAAAATAGTCTCATCAGTTTTGGCAGTTAAACCCATAGAGTTATCTAGTTTTAAGGGAATTACATTTCCCATTAGTCCCAGCCAAGCCCAGAAGAGCAACATTTATCATTTGTCCAAAATAGTCTCATCAGTTTTGGCAGTTAAACCCATAGAGTTATCTAGTTTTAAGGGAATTACATTTCCCATTAGTCCCAGCCAAGCCCAGAAGAGCAACATTTAAACATTTTCCTGTCTGCTGGCCGTTGCATGAGTAAAAACAGATAGCCAAGCCATGTGGTGATTGACAGCAGCTTTCGCCTGGACTCAGGACTGCACTGACCAGTTAACCCATAACTGACCTGGATTTGTTAAGGATTAATCTTTTTTTGTTTGCTCACTACACAGAGCTGTAGCTACAGGTCTGGCTGAGGGCAGTCAGTGACACATGTAAGCACAGGTTTTATTGTATCTGATTTCTCAGTTAAAAATGCAGCATTTCAAAAAATCAAATAGTATTTTAACATGCTTTGAGAAGATATTTACCGTGATGTGGTCCAAGATGTTCTGAATCAAGTGTCCCTTTGGTGTACAAATGGTCTTACATTACTGGCAATTTTGGACATTTTGCTCAAAGATTTGACACAGATTGTCTCTAGGCATCACAGATACCTGCATTAATATTTTCAACTTGCAATGTGAAGCTATGTTTAAAACATTTTTGTTTTTTACAGAAAATGTTGTTCTTTTGTGTTCCTTTGTATTTAATGTGGCCCTACTAAAGTTCCCAATTATACAAAGAACATATGGTAACCCTAACCTATTTAAATATTTCTACAAAAAAAAACCTTGTCAGAATGTCTGTAGTACAATAATTATTCCCTTGGCTACCGCTGAGACCAGAGGAAGTCTGTGAAGTTTAAGTGTCATTTCTGAGGGAGAAATCAAATCTTTCATAGCACTAGTACATTTTCATAATTTTTCAGGTGTTCTACGGATAAAGCTGTTCAAATGAATACCCTGTGGATTTATAAATAAACCTTGATTCAAAGAGATGAAAAACATAATATCGGAAATCTTAGCCCTGAGATATTTATGCCGCTCAACCTCTTATCTCTCAGAGATTCAAATTCAACGGTTATCTCTGCACTATGCTTCTATAATTATGGAGCGGAACAGATCTCAAAAAACAATATCAAAATGCAATTAAGTTCCTTTGTTAAGCCCCTGTTATAACTCCCAATATGTCATAAGGTATCACATTGATCTTGCCACTAGGGTCTTGTTTAAATTCTATATAATGTAATGCAGCAGCTTGCATTATTGTAAAATAAGTCTTTCTATTGTAGTTTGAAATTGGACTCAAAGTTTATTCCTATTTCCAGAACACTTTGATCCGCACATAGTTTGTATTTTTACTAGATACAAATGCATAATAAATGTCATAGCATAGTAAAAAAATATTAAATGTCTCCAACTCTCTTTGCAAGGTCTTGTTTTAATCTGTCAGGATTTGTAAAACCTATAATCCTAAAATCATATTGTTGCACCCTGCTTATTCCTTTCAATCAGCGTGATTTTATTCATTCAAATACATTTTTAAAAATATGATTACACCAGGCAGAGTCAAGCAGCAATTTTATAAATGTTATTGTGTGTTTTTCATAATACAATTCTTACAGGACCACTGCATTTCAAGAAAAAAAGACACTTGTTTGTCAGGTATGTACCAAACTAACAATATTAGCAGCTGTGTAAGAAGTTGACATAAAATATTTCTGGAAACAATCAGAATTTTTGAGTAGGACAGGAGCGAACAGGCAGAAGGCCAGAGCATTTGTTTGATAACTGAATAAGATTGAGATTGACACCACATCCCTTCCCATTCACTGTCTAAGAAGAAGGACGTTGCATCAAAGAATGCAACCATAGCTCTCCAGAAATATGAACAATTTCCACAAATGTATCATGGATCCTTCCAGGGTCCTGTAGAGGCATCACCTTTTATTTTTTCCTAAGCAAAATCTAGTTGTATGGCTTTTTTCCTGCTCAGTTATGCTGTTACTATCAAAGTTTACCTATATTTTTTCATTGTGTTGTGGTCTGTTAAAGGATAACATCCACCTAAACATAAGGCTATTTTATAGTAACTATTTGTAAAGGTTTTAAAACTTGTCTCGTTTGACAGTTACTCCTCTATATTTGTGGAGAGTGTAAGCTGCAATTAGAAATAACATTTCTGTCCTTGACACTTGGAGCGGATTGGGTCACAAGTTCAAGCACCAGTCCAAGAGCCAATCACACTACAGCTGCAGTCATAAGAATATTCATGTTTCTGTGTTCTTCAGCAATAAATGGCAAGTGCTAATAGTTTTAGACATATATATATATATATATATATATATATATACCGTATTTATCGGCATATAACACGCACTTTTTCTCCCTGAAAATAGGGAGCAAATAATAGGTGCGTGTTATACGCCGATATTCATTCTAACCCCCCCTCCTCAACCTAAACCCCCCCTCCTCAACCTAATCCCCCCTCCTCAACCTAAACCCCCCTAAATAACTCCCCCTCACTTACCTGATTCTGTTCCGGCCTCCGCTCCGCTCCCTGACCCAGCGCGCATGTGACGTCACATGTGCGCCATGTCATTAGCATATACCGGGTGTCATTAGCATATACTGGGTGCACCCGGTATATGCTAATGACGTGGCGCACATGTGACGTCACATGCGCGCCAGGTCAAGGAGCGGAGCGGAGGCAGGAACAGAAGCAGGTAAGTGAGGGGGAGTTATTTAGGGGGGTTTAGGTTGAGGAGGGGGGGAGGGGATTAGAATGAGGAGGTGGGTTGAGGCTGAGGAGGGGGTTGAGGAAGGAGGATGAGGATGGGGGAGTTGAGGGGGTTTGAGGATGGGGGGGTTGAGGAGGGCGTTTGAGGATGGGGGGTTGAGGAGGGAGGTTGAGGAGGGGGTTGAGGATGGGAGGTTGAGGAGGGAGGTTGAGGAGGGGATTGAGGATGGGAGGGTTGAGGAAGGAGGATGAGGAGGGAGGTTGAGGAGGGGGTTGAGGAGGGGGTTGAGGATGAGGATGGAGGTTGAGGATGAGGAGGGGGGTTGAGGATGAGGAGGGGGGTTGAGGAGGGGGTTGAGGATAAGGATGGAGGTTGAGGATGAGGAGGGGGGTTGAGGATGAGGAGGGGGGTTGAGGAGGGGGGTTGAGGTTGAGGAGGGTGGTTGAGGATGAGGAGGAAGGTTGAGGAGGGGGTTGAGGTTGAGGAGGGGGGTTGAGGATGAGGAGGGGGGTTGAGGAGGGGGGTTGAGGTTGAGGAGGGGGGTTATGGATGAGGAGGGGGGTTGAGGAGGGGGGTTGAGGAGGGGGGTTGAGGAAGGAGGATGAGGATGGGGGGTGGAGGAGGGGGTTGAAGATGGGGGGTTTGAGGAGGGGGTTGAGGAGGGAGGATGAGGAGGGAGGTTGAGGTTGAGGATTTTGCTTCAAAGTTCTTTATTTGAATTTTTTATTTTTTCCCCTGAATTTCCTTCATAAAATGAGGTGCGTGTTATACGCCGGTGCGTGTTATATGCCGATAAATACGGTATATATATATATATATATATATATATATATAGAACTCTTTCATATAAGAGCAACATTTCTTTAGGTGGAGCTTCCCTTTTAAAAATATGTGCCAATATACTAAAGGCTGAAGTATTGCTTTTTCCTGCCTGACAGGGGTAATCAATTATTTTGAACTAAGGTCCAAATTTGTTCTGAAGATGATGTCAGATTTTGTACTACATTTTCTTTACTTTGACTCAAACATCCAGCTCCACATCGTTGATAAGACATATTGAAGGGGCAGAAGCCAGAAGCCAGATGCCATTATACAATTAAAGTAAAAATCTAAATCATTTGTTGACATTTCTCCCACTCAAATGTATATGTGTGCTTTATGAATAAATTGAATGACAACTTATCTGCACTGTCAATCATTTGCTTTGAAGTTTTAGAATATCCTAGTTTAGTTGAATCAAACAGAATCTCTCCTTGATGTTAAGAGGCATTGAGTTATCTGTGCATGAGTAGGTGATGGCAATGCTACCCAAAATTATAAGGCTCCAGCACTAAGGTTCCACACATCTAGAAAAGTTCTGGATGCGACAACTATGACATGTGAATGGCACAAAAGCAAAGGTGTTCATCATTATACACCATTTTTATGTGCATGATCTTAGAATGCAGTACATTGTTGTAGGAGTTATAATATTAATTTCAGTATAGCTTTTCTAAGCTGCATTGGTTGAAGTGTGAAAGCCCTTAGTGACAGTTTGCGCTTGTGAACAGCAATCTTTAAGTCTGACCACAGATTTTCTATTGGATTGAGGTCTGGGCTTTGACTAGGCCATTCCAACACACTTACATGTTTCCCCTTAAACCATTCAAGTGTTGCTTTAGCAGAGTGTTTGGGGTCATTGTCCTGCTGGAAGGTGAACCTCCGTCCAAGCTTCAAATCACGCACAGAATGGCACAGGTTTTGCTCAAGAATATCCCTGTATTTAGCACCATCTATCTTTCCCTCAACTTTGACTAGTTTCCCAGTCTGGGCTGCTGAAAAAACATCCCCACAGCATGATGCTGTCACCACCATGTTTCACTGTGGGGATGGTGTTCTTTGGGTGATGTGATGTGTCGGGTTTGCGCCAAACATAAAGTTTTTTTTGATGGCTGAAAAGTTCAATTTTAGTCTCATCAGACCTTTCTCCATACATTTTGGGAGTCTCCCACACGCCTTTTCACAAAGTCAAAACGTACCATTTTGTTTTTTGCTGAATGTAATGTAATTTTCTTCTGGCCACTCTGCCATAAAGCCCAACTCTATTGAGCATACGGTTTATTGTCATCCTATGTACAGATACTCCAGTCTCTCCTGGGTTACCTTAGGTATCTGTGCTGCCTCTCTGATTAATGCTCTCCTTACCCGGTCCGTGAGTTTTGGTGGGTGGCCATCTCTTGGCAGGTTTGCGGTTCTACCATGTTCTTTACATTTGGTTTTGATAGATTTGATAGTGCTCCTGGGGTTCATCAAAGATTTTGATATTTTTTTATAACCTAACCCTGACATGTACTTCTCAACAACATTTTCTCTTACTTGTTTGGATAGTTCCTTGGTCTTAATGGTAGTGTTTGGTTAGTGGTGCCACTTACTTAGGTGTTGCAGCTTCTGGGGCCTCATAATTTTCTGTTTTCTATTTCTAAAAAATAATTTTATGTACATATTTTTCTCATTTCACTTCACCAACTTAGACTATTGTGTTCTGATCATCACATAAAATTCAGATTAACAAAACATTGTAAGGCTTTAATGTAACAAAATAGGTAGAAAGTCAAGGGGGGTGAATACTTTTGCAAGGCACTGTAGATGATAGATAG
Organism: Discoglossus pictus; assembly: GCA_027410445.1. NCBI lineage: Eukaryota > Metazoa > Chordata > Amphibia > Anura > Alytidae > Discoglossus > Discoglossus pictus. Next base: position 109,427,528 of record CM050165.1, on the reverse strand, counting down.
AGAAGGAAGAAAAAGGTAGCTCTCTGCCTCCTTCATTCACATGCTCTGCTGGAGTTTATTTTTATCAGGGGTGTGTTTGTGCCTATGACCATGGGGTCCAGGCCTAGGGTAGCACATTTTCAGTCTGCCTAAAGTTTTAATGCTGTATGTAAGTATATTTGACACTTTCTGACATACCATATATAAGCATAAATACACATAACATTATTTGGGATATAGAAAGGGAAGGAGCAGCTGCAATTGGGGGCACACAAAATTGAATGGCCTGGGGCAGGATAAAACCTCAATACGTCCATTGCCAGACAGAGTAAGGAATGGTATAGAGAACAAGCTCAGATGTATGGATTAAATCAGAGTTATTCTGCTGCCACACTCCCCCCCTGAATTTGCTTTGCTATGTACCCTATGTGCCCTAATGACACCCCCAATATAGAGCAAAGGCTGTGTTTACTTATTTTTAAACCAAAGAAGCACATAGAAAAAAGTGACTACAAAGATCCTTTTAGTACCTGTAAAAAAGTTCTGAGAAGATTTAATCATTAAACTTATAAACCTAGATAATGTTTCCTTTTTTTGTCATATTCAAGATGTTGTAAGAACATAATTAACTTTTTAGTACAGCTGTAAACGGCTAAGCTAAGGAAATTCATTATAAAATAGCACCACTTTTATTGAAGAAAATCAGCTGTCCAAAGGGATTTATATCTTGTAAATTTGACAATAATTTTCCTAATTCTCCTTAATTGTGCAATGGAAATGCTAATAGACCTGGAATTTATATTAAAAATGAAGTTCCATCTAAATTAAAGTTTATTTTATATGAAAGAGAACACCTAGAGAGTTTTAAATACATATGGGATATTTCTAAAGCTTGCCTAGTTAACCAGTTACTGCTCCATGTTTGAAGGACAAGTTCCTCCTAGTTTCTTTTAGAATAAAGATCATCTATATATGTAAAAGTTATAAAACTTCCAGATCCATTTTTTCACTGACACAGAATGCTAAGCTGTCCAAATAATATTCAAAACATTCAAGAGACAGTTCAATAGCTAAGCAATTTACAGCTGAGTTCTAAGATGATTGTTTCATTCTTTTTCTGTTTTTCAGCAGCTCACATCACTTAATATGCAGATGTTTTCTATCAGTAAAAGGAAAGTGCTAAAACTTTTAACTCATGTATTTGAACTTTAAAAGTTTCTATTTCATATAAGAACAATTTGTTCTCTTTCATATACTATACATTTTTGCTATGGTGAAACTTTGTCTTTAAAGCACCACTGTAATGTCCTAATAGGAATAGCTAACTGTTTTAATAACAGTCGTCATATGAACTATTTAAAAAAAACATAATATCTAATATTAAACCTACTTTGAGAATCTGAGTATAAGCCTACAGAAGTCATATTGATTCTCATTATTAAGTACACTAGCGACTTGCCCGTCAAAAAATGATGGTCAATAAAAAAAAGTGTTGAAATGCTGTTTGCCACACAATGTGAGTGTACTTGGTGCCTCAACTATATAGACCCCTCTAACACAGTAATGAATGCATGTAATCACATATATAGTTGTGAGCGTACGGGTCGTTGCTCACGCTTGCGGGCTTGCGAAGGTGATGGAGCATCCCAACGTCCCCGCAAATGCGGATCCTCGCGAAGCGAGGGTCCGCATTTGCGGAGGTGGAGGCTCAACGTCGGCTGTGTTAACACACACATACACACACAAGACTTTTTAACAAAATAATCCCAACCTCCCAGCCAACAAAAACCCAACAACGTCCCCGCAAATGCGGATCCTCGCGAAGCGGTGGTGGGAGCATCCCAACATCAGCTGTGTTAACACACACATACACACACACACAACTTCATAACAAAAAAAAACTTAAAGTCGCCTCACACCCGCTTACACCCAGACACACAGACGCAAGACTTAACAAAAAAACAGTAAAAAAGGCCCCTCACACTATGACACTGCGTCGTACACGTAAAAGCTAACTGCGTATATCGCAAAAAAAAATCGTGCAATATCGCAACAAAATACGGCCGCATCGGAAAAAAATACGGCCGCCAAAGACCCATTCCAACTGCCGCGCATCACACACATCACAAACACAAGAAATAAACACAACAAACACATAAAAAGCTTACTTACAGCACGGGGGGGCATCCGGCACCTCCAAAAGTTAATTTACACGTCCATTTAAGTCCAAAACAAAGAGTTTAAACGGCCGAAAATCGGCTAAGCGAGAGAGAAAATGGCCGCCGAACAAAACGAAAACGAGGCTCCAGACGTAACTACACTACACTTACTCGCAATAATGAAACACATACTATGCGGAACATATCACAATCATATTAAACACCATTTTAACCACTACTACGCACAAAATGGCGGATGGAACGCAAATTGTAAGCTGGAATGCAAATAGCGCATGCGTATTGCGTTCTAACGGTCTAACTTTCCAGAATGTTCTACAAGTTTATAAATACTGCCTATTTGACAGAGAAAAATACATTTCTACTCAGGTGATGAACAGAGTGACTTCAGACATAACTGCTGCTAAAACTTGAGAAGACAATTCTTTCCTAATTTAATACTTTACATTGTGCAAATTACAACTGAGAGGTAAGCTATAATATATTACATTTTATTATCAAGACAGGACATAAAAAAAAAAAATTAAATAAGAAAAAGAGGTTTATGTATACTGACATGTAACACGCACATTTATGTGTATTGCCCCTGCAACAAAATTATCTTAAAACAAACTAATTAAACAACTACATTTAAATTACATTAGAAAAAAATAAGTTGGGACTATTAAAATATGAGTCATGTATACTGATATGTGACACGCACATATATGTGTATCATCTGTAGTCACATGTCACACACACATTTATGTATGTTGGCCAAAAATAAAAATAAGGTTAATTTAACAATTAAAATATGATTCATGTATAGTGATATGTCACACGCACACAAAATAATTACTTTCAACTATGGAAATGTGCTTTATGTATGTGACATATGTGTGTAGCCACCACCGAAAAATAATGTTAATTGAAAATAATTACAGAACTATATTTAAATGACATTAATTTACTGCAATTCAATAGATCACTTAAAGCTTAATCTTTCTACTTTTTTTAATATTCAAACAGACTCTGCATCAACAGCGTCACTCAACAAATTGCACGGTGCATTGTGAAGCACAATCCCTTTTAAAGAACACCAACAAAGAAGAAGAGGCAAGATACAACAAGACATTACATGCTGAAAAGGCCATGCTTTGCTAAATAAAAAATAAAAATTATATAATTCACTATTTCACTTTATTTTTCAAACAGACACTACAAGAAGACCGGCGGATTAAGATTGGCAGGAGGGGACCCTCTGTCATTCCACACTTCAATCAAGGTAAAGTATTAAGTATAAAAAAGAACCGAACCATGAGCCTCATTCAATTGCGAGTTAGCCAATTGAATAGGGCTCTATATAAGCACATAACAGATTTTTTAGACAGACATTTTTAGTTACTGAACTTCGATACTAAATCAAGGTCTTCACTAACTCAAAACTTCTGTCAAAAAATATGTTATGTGCTTATATAGAGCCCTATTCAATTGGTCAAAACGCAATTGATTCAGGACCTAAATATGTTTAATGGCCGAGGGCCTCATTCAAATGTGATTTGCCCATTTCAATAGGGCTCTATATAAGCACAGAGCATATTTTTTTACAGAAGTTTTTAGTTAGTGAAGACCTTGCGTTTGGATACAAGTTCACTAAGTAAAAACTTCTGTAAAAAAATATGCTCTGTGCTCATATTTAGCCCAATTCCATTGTGAAAAACAAAATTCAATGAGGCCCTCACAATATAACAAATCCAGCAACCAAAGGCCCTCATTCAATTGATATTTTGGACAATTCAATAGGGCTCGAAATAAGCACATTTAAAACCCTATTGAATTGGCCAAACTGCAATTGAATGAGGGCCAAAGTATGCAACATATGGTACACACAAACTGGTACACACAAAACAGGATTGTAACAAACACATAGCAAACTAAATTCATATTCTTTTTCAATGTTTAACAACCTATAACCATTAGAAAAAACACTACATAAGTATAACAAAAGTGGTGCCCATCAAACAGGATTGTACAAAAACTCACACAAACACATAGCAAACTACATTTAAATTCTTATTTAATGTTTAACAACCTATAAGCCTTAGAAAGAAGCCTAAATAAGCATACCAACATTGGTGCGCACCAAACAGGATTGTATGAAAACTCACACAAACACATAGCAAACTACATTTAGATTCTTATTTAATGTTTAACAACCTATAAGCCTTAGAAAGAAGCCTAAATAAGCATACCAACAGTGGTGCGCACCAAACAGGATTGTATGAAAACTCACACAAACACATAGCAAACTACATTTAGATTCTTATTTAATGTTTAACAAACTATAAGACTTAGAAAGAAGCCTAAATAAGCATACCAACAGTGGTGCGCACCAAACAGGATTATATGAAAACTCACACAAACACATAGCAAACTACATTTACATTCTTATTTAATGTTTAACAACCTATAAGCCTTAGAAAGAAGCCTAAATAAGCATACCAACAGTGGTGCGCACCAAACAGGATTATATGAAAACTCACACAAACACATAGCAAACTACATTTAGATTCTTATTTAATGTTTAACAACATATAAGCATTAAAAAAAAACATAAATAAGCATACCAACAGTGGTGCGCACCAAACAGAATTGTATGAAAACTCACACAAACACATAGCAAACTACATTTACATTCTTATTTAATGTTTAACAACATATAAGCAAAAAAAAAACATAAATAAGCATACCAACAGTGGTGCGCACCAAAGAGGATTGTATGAAAACTCACACAAACACATAGCAAACTACATTTAGATTCTTATTTAATGTTTAAAAACCTATAAGCCTTACAAAAAAGCCTAAAGAAGCATAACTAAATTGGTGCGCACCAAACAGGATTGTACGAAAACTCACATAAACACATAGCAAACTAAATTAATAATCTTTTGCAATGTTTAACAACCTATAAGACGTACAAAAAAGCCTACATAAGCATACCAACAGTGGTGCACACCAAACAGGATTGTACGAAAACTCACACAAACACATACCAAACTACATTTATATTCTTATTTAATGTTTAACAATCTATAAGCCTTAGAAAAAAGCCTAAATAAGCATACCAAAAGTGGTGGGCACCAAAAAGGATTGTAGAAAAACACAGAAATAATGTCATTTTTTAGTTAATACAAATACATTCAAATAAAATAACATTTTCAATTTTATTTTATAACAGATACTGCGTCAAGAACATCGGACCAGGAGTTTCAACTGAGGACCAGACCAGTGGACGAGGACTTTCAACAGAGGACCAGACCATTGGACGAGGACTTTCAACAGAGGACTACACCATCGGACGAGGACTTTCAACAGAGGACCAGACGATTGGACGAGGACTTTCAACACAGGACCAGACCATCAGACGAAGGCTTTCAACACAGGACCAACAAAGATTCTGCTTCAAATCAAACTTTAACTAAGGTACAGTATAACAAGTAAAAAAAGAGAAAAATTAATTAATATTCTTCTTTAATGTTTAACCACCTATAAGCCTTAGAAAAAAGCCTAAAGAAGCATACCAAAATTGCGGCGCACCAAAAAGGATTGTAGAAAAACACAGAAATAATGGCATTTTTTCATTAATACAAAGACATTCAAATAACATAACATTTTCATTTTTATTTTATAACAGATACTGCGTCAAGAACATCGGAACAGGAGTTTGAACTGAGGACCAGACCAGCGGACGAGGACTTTCCACAGAGGACTACACCATCGGACGAAGGCTTTCAACACAGGACCAACAAAGAATGTTGCTTGAAATCAAACTTCAACCAAGGTACAGTATAGCAAGTAAAAAAAGAGAAAAAAAAAAATAAAGATCTTAGCTATGCATCTATGTCAACAAAAAATAAAATTTAAAATAAACCACCGGTAACTATAACTGTTGAGAAAATATAACTAACACATTTTTCATCTATCTCTTATTTGACTTTTAGGGCCAATAATCTTTAACAGTAAATACAAACTTAAAAAAAAAATTGCATAGTCAAAAAAAGTCTAAAAACACAGAATCTATACAATTTGTCATTGTAACATTCCAGTCCTAAACCCTAATTTAATTGCCATTTGACAAATTGAATAGTGCTGTAAATAAGGACATAACATCTTTTTGAAAATACCTTTTTAGTTACTGAAACACTTGCTTTTGGATACATGTTTAATAAATAAAAACTTCTTTAAATAATTATCTGATGGCCTTATTTAGACTTCTATTCAATTGAACGCATTGAAATTGATTAAGTATAAAATGTAAACACACTGTTGATAACAATTTGTCATGAAAAACAACTTAACATCTCAAAATAAACTAATGATACATTATTTTATTTTTACAGATTAACATGGCTGATAACGAGAGTAAACAATAAAAGAAAAGACGCCAAGCTAGAGAACGACGACAGAGATCAGACAGCCAGCAGACACCGGAGAAGAAGGAAATTCGACGAGAAAAAGAACGCAAAAGAATTTCAAGCAAAAGACTGTCACTTGCAGAAATTAAAGATATGTCAAAAAAAGCAACAAAGAAAATAAAGCATTTACAACCTGTTGCTCAAACATCAGATGACATTTTACCAGAAAAAATACAACAGATACCAAAAAAAGCAACAAAAAAACCAAAGCATTTAGAACCGTTTCATGAAACATTACATGACATTTTACCTCAAACAATACAACATATACCAAGAAAAGCAACGAAAAAAACAAAGCATTTAGAACCTGTTGTTAAAACATTATATGACATTTCACCTGATGAATATGAAAGTCAAAATCCTATATGCTTTGCAAATTGTCCTCTACTCAAGTCTTTAGCAGTAGAGGTTCATAGTTGTGGGGACATGACTACTCAATGTCAGTTTTGTGAGGCTTATTATTTTAAACAGGAGAGACGCAGAGATGGCCAATTTATTAGTTGCTGTCAAAAAGGCAAGTTCAAACTTCCAGAAAGGAAACAATTTCCTCTCTATTTACAAAACATTATGACTGAACCTACTTTTCCAAACTATAAAATTTTTAAAACAAACATAAGATCCTACAATAGTGCCATATCCTTTGCATCTATGGGGGCAAAATTAGCTGCTAATGTACCAGGACATGGTCCTTACTGTTTTAAAGTCCAAGGACAAATTTATCATCGCACTTCCCATTTACATCCAGAGGAAGGAAATCAAAGAAAATTCGCTCAACTATATGTCCTAGATACAATGGAAGCTGTTGACCAACGTATGCAGATGGAAGAAAATAAAAAATGCTTACCCAGTGTTTTCATAGAGCTAAATAACATTATGGACAACAATCCCTACAGTAAAGCTTATAAAACATTGGCAGAAGTAGAAAATGAACAACAACTTCATGCACAAAGACATCAATTACCAATGCCGAAGGTTAATATGGTGCTTAAAAGAGACAGACATACTGATAAACGTCGTTATAACTTGCCAACATCAAATGAGGTTGCAATGGTGTTTCAGAATGATGAAGGAGAACCACCATTTCAAAGAGACATTCGAATATATCCTAGAAATGAGGAGCAACCGTTTATTAATATGAGTATCTTAAGTCCAAATTTAGATCCAATGACATATCCCATCTTTTTCCCACACGAAGAAGCAGGTTGGCAACCAAAATTAACTCTTCCCAGTTACCCAAATGCTAAAGCCAGAATCCGAAATAATGTTTCTATACTTGAATTTAAAGTAGCTCAAATTGCCATTCGCAATGTATTTAATCCAATTTTATGTGGTGGGAAACTAACACAACAATGGATTATTGATTCATATTTGCAAGTTGAGGCAAATAATTTAAACTTTATCAAATATCAACAAGATAAACTCTGTGTAGAACAATATTCTGGATTAATGGACTATGTTGCTGACGTGGCTACAAGCAGAGACATGACAGCTGGCAAAGCCATCATTTTACCATCTTCCTTTCAAGGATCTCCTCGGAATATGAGAGAAAGATACAATGATGCTATGGCTATTGTCACTAAATTTGGCAAACCCGATTTATTTGTGACATTTACATGTAATCCACAATGGCCAGAAATTACACTAAATCTACTTCTCGGACAAACTGCTTCAGATCGACCAGATTTAGTAGCCAGAGTTTTTAAGATTAAATTAAATGAATTAATACGTGACTTCACTATAAATCAGTTATTTGGCAAATGTCTTGCTTATGTATATACCATTGAATTTCAAAAAAGAGGCCTTCCACATGCACATCTTCTAATAATACTTCAAGAAAAAGATAAATTAGATACTTCGGACAAAGTGGATGCAGTCATTGTTGCTGAACTACCAGATCCAGAACTATATGGTAGACTATATGAGATTGTTACTCATCGCATGATTCATGGACCCTGTGGTGACCTTAATCCACAATCACCATGTATGGAAAATAATAAATGTTCCAAAGAATTTCCAAAAGATTATAGAGACAAAACCTATGCCAATTGTGATGGATATCCACTTTATAAAAGAAGAGAAGGAGATAGTGCCATTATTCGTGGAAAAAAAGTGGACAATAGATATGTAGTACCCTACAATCCACATTTACTCATGAAGTACAACGCCCACATCAACGTAGAAGCCTGCACTTCCATCAAATCCATTAAATATGTCTACAAATATATTTACAAAGGTTACGATGCAGCTACTGTAGTCGTCAAAAGTGCAGACAACCCTGAAAGTAGTGAGTTAGTACATGATGAACTTGCATCTCATGTAGATGCTCGCTATGTCAGTGCGCCAGAAGCTATGTGGCGGCTTTTAAAATTTGAAATGCATGATAGATCACATGCAGTATATAGGTTAGCAGTACATTTGCCACAACAACATTTAGTCTATTTCCATGCTGGAAATGAAATGAATGCATTGGCACAAAGTGAAGATCGTCACACTACACTAACTGCATGGTTTGCATTAAATTCCACTGATGCTGAAGCAACACAATACTTATATATTGAAATTCCATATCACTATGTTTTTGTGAATGGATTATGGAGACCAAGAAAAACCAGAGGCAATAAAATTATTCCAAGAATTTACACAGTCAGTCCAAGAGATGTTGAACGTTTTTGCTTACGGATATTACTTTTAAATGTTCCAGGAGCACAAAGTTTTGAACAATTAAGAACTGTTAATGACATTGTATATGAATCCTTCCATTTAGCTGCAAGACATAGAAACTTACTCGCTGATGATACAGAGTGGGAAAGATGTTTAGAAGAAGCAGCACAATGTCAAATGCCACGACAGATGAGAGAACAATTTGCTTTTATTTGTATCTTCTCAAATGCTCCAAATGCATTAGCTTTGTGGGAGACTTTTAAAAGTAATATGGCTGAAGACTTTATGCGACGATACAATGAACCCATTGCACACTTAAAAGCGTTAATGGAAATCCAAGAAGTCTTTTTAAATCATGGATTAAGTTGTGCAAGTTTTAATTTGCCTGATCCAGGTCTTATAGATGACATTAACTTTGAAGACTATGACATTCAACTACAAGCAGAAAGAACAGAAGAAAGACTTGCAACTTTAAATACACTACAATTGCAAGCATTTCATGCCATTAAAAATGCTATAGATGATGACATGGTGACAGAGCATTATTTCTATCTTGATGGACCTGGCGGATCAGGAAAAACATATTTGTACAATTTATTAATGAGTTCAGTACGAGCACAAGGAAAAATAGCAATGGCGTTTGCCACTACTGGAATTGCTGCACTTTTATTAGAAGGTGGAAGAACTGTTCATAGTGGATTTAAACTGCCAGTGCCTATTTTAGAAAATTCTGTGTCAGATATTCGCATGACATCCTTACAAGCAAAGCAATTGAACAAATGTAAAGTAATTATAATAGATGAGGCCACAATGATGTCATGCTATGCCCTCCAATGTATTGACCGTTTGCTTCGTGAAGTCATGGATAATATTTTTCCATTTGGTGGAAAGGTAATGTTGTTGGGTGGCGATTTTAGACAAACATTACCTGTCGTTGTACATGGAAATCGAACTGACATTATCGAAACATGTATAAAGTCAAGTACAGTATGGAAACATTTTACCCATCTTCAACTGCAACAAAATATGAGATCAGAAGGCCAAACTGATTTCAATGATTGGCTTATTAAAATTGGAGAAGGCAGAACAGAAAAAATACTACATTTACCTGACGACACTGTAGAGATCCCACCTCATATGATTTGTCAACAAGATATTATATCGGCTATATTTGAAGGGAGCATAAATAACGAAGAATATTCCGAGCTTGCCAACCAAGTTATACTGACGTGTAAAAATAAAGATGCATTAATACTCAATAATGAAATCTTAAAGAAAAATTAATGCACCACAAAGAAATTATCACAGTGCTGATTCTGTACTTGCTGATGACAATGAAAGTCAGGCAAACTTTTCCACTGAATTCATAAACTCTTTAACTCCTTCTGGAATGCCACCACACATTTTGCAGCTAAAGAAAGGTGCAATTATCATGTTACTGCGAAATATGAACCCCAAAAAAGGCCTATGCAATGGCACAAGATTAATTGTTCAACAATTAAAGGACCATTTTATAGATGCTGAAATTTTAACTGGGACCCATAAAGGAGAGAGAGTTTTCATACCAAGAATAGATTTAGCACCAAGTGAAAGTAGTCTCCCTTTTATACTTCAAAGAAGACAATTTCCAATTATTATGGCATTTGCCATGACCATTAATAAATCACAAGGTCAAACTTTCAAATCTGTGGGTATTTTCTTGGAAGAATCAGTTTTTGCACATGGGGCCTCATTCTATTATCGGCCGTAAATCGGCCGTAAGGCTGCGATTCCTTGCGAGGGTTCAGTTAACTCGCGATTCTATTATACGGCCCCGCAAGGATCTCCTTTTACGGCCGGCCGCATATCTTGGAACCGGCCGTAATCTGTGAAATCTAAAAACTCAAAAATAAATTCAAGCCTGCACTGTACAGCTCTGTAAATGCTAGGGATCATATTGGGGGACATGAGGATTAAAAGTAACCCACTCTCAAGCTTGCACATCTGCCCAAACCCGAGTTCAAATTAACTGTTTATTTTCCGGCTGCGGCGTGGGCGTGTCTGAGGTGCTCCAAGCACTCTGGACTTTTTACATGGATATTTTACGGATATTAAAAATGAAATATTTTACGGATTTGAGTACAGTATAATTATGTGCTATTTTTTCTAACACCTAAAATCCCTTTATAGTCTTCTCAAAGTGCAGGATGGCTTTATTTGAGCTATTTTATGTGCTTAATTGGTGCTAGCGAGACCTTTTTCCTGCAAGTAACTGCGGCTCGTTTTTAGCCTTGCAGAGAGGTTTCCCGGAGCAATTGAATTGCAAATCTCTTGCGGCCGTTTTAGATCAAAGGCTTTCCTCCGGCGCGATCGGCCGCAAGAGATAGCAAGGCACCGGCCGCAAGCCTGCCGGAGCCTACGGCCGTAAGGGAATAGAATAGCAGAATAGCTTGCGGCCGGTCCTTGCGGCCCCGCAGCGGCTGCGGACGATAATAGAATGAGGCCCATGGTCAATTGCGTTGTCACGGTGCAAAAATCCACAGGCTATTAAAGTTTACATTGAAAACAATGAAAGTCAAGGTGATTTATTAGAAGATGGACGTATTTTTACTAAAAACATTGTCTACTATGAAGTACTATAACTTTGCAGTATACAAATTAAAGATGCCAACATTTTTTAAAAGAATTCCAAAATAGATAACGATTGGTTGTTTAATTCAGTCATAATTAATGGAAGTACTGTTTATGAATGATTCACCTCACAAAATACTTGCCTTGCATTGTTAGTAAAAATTATGTTAAAATGTTAAGTCACTATGTTAATGTTTCTAATGTTACAAGTTTAAAAAATATATTTTCAAGTTATTTCATTCAACAGATTACAAAGTGGATGTTAAGAGGTCAAGCACCTTTTAAGTCACAATGTAAATATTGTCTGTTATCTTAAGATTACTACCTACATTAATGTTTATCGTCAGTTTATGTGCTCAGTAATGAATTACTTTAATTACATACGTTTTAAGGAGAGTTTTACTGTATGCCTTCCTCTACATTCAATGTATATTCAAGTTAACAATTATTGTGATAGAAATTGCATTTTAATACTGATTAATTTAAAGGTCAATTGTTTTTACATTCAAATGTTAATACTTTTAATAAAAAATTAGGTTACAAAATGTATTCACTATGTTCCTGTTTATAATGTTCAAAATTATACCAATGTTTTGTCAACTTCTAAACTTACATAAAAAATAAAGTTCAAGTTTAAAAATATATACTTTGAAGGTTATTGCTTACATATATTTTAAACTTCATGCTAAAATTCGCGACGTTTCAAGAAGGCTTTTTACTTTTTGCTTTCCTATTCATTCAATGTATATTATAGTTAACAATTCTTCAGATACAAATTACATTTAAAAAAAACATTACATCAACATTTTACAAAAATACACGTTCATATTAAAATACTTACAAGTGACAAAAATATATGTTAATAACTAAACAACTTGACAAACATATACATCACATTGCCGTCATTTTTTGACGGGCAAGTTGCTAGTAACACTATAAGTGCCATGAGGGTCATCCAGGACCCTCATGACCCAAAGTGTAAGCACTACACCATTTTAACCCGGTCACTTATGGGGGTCTATCCAGACCCTCATAAGCCTCTATATATATATATTATGACCATTATGGGCCTGTTACAACCCAACATTAACCACATAAGTGCCATGACGGTCCTCAAGGACCATCATGACACTAAGTATAAACACTACACTGCACTATACCCCCCCTATAAAACATTAAATATCAACTAAACACCCTCAACACTAAAATATTAACACCTACACTACCTACCTACAATACCTACCTACCCCCTAATAACCCCCTCCCCACCACTGTAATTACAGAAATCAAAAAAACTAAAGTCATCAAAAATCTACATTACATAAAATAAAAAAACCTAAATCACAAAAAATAAAAAATGTACATTACAGAAAATAAAAAAATACATTACAACCACCCCCCCACTACAGAAAAAAAAATACACACCTGAAAAGGAAATACATATAACACATACAATACAATTAAATGCAATACAATACAATTAAATGCAATACTATGTACTGTACATCCCCCAATCTATCTAATATACAATACATGCTATCTCTATATAGTAACCCTAATTCTAAGCTAAAATAAAATAATGATGACCACTTACCTTCAGATCAGCCCCCTAGGGTAAAAAAGATTTAAAAAATTACTACAACACGTTTAAAAAAATAAATAAATTACCATTATAAACATTATATATATTCTACTCACCTTTACAGCATGTCCCGTCCTTCTTCTTTTCCTCTTCTCCGGTGCAGCCCCTGTTAAAAAAAACATTACATTAGTACACATACATAAACATAAAACACAGGAAAATAAACATAATATACATTGTACTTACCTCCCCGCTATGTCTTCGGCCTCCTCATATATTAGATAGGGGTGTATTGTATGTATTTCCTTTTCAGGTGTGTAATTTTTTTTATTTTCTGTAGTGGAGGGGGGGGGGAGGGGGGTTGTAATATATTTTTTTATTTTCTGTAATGTTCCTTTTTTTATTTTTTGTGACTTAGGTTTTTTATTTTCTGTAATGTAGATTTTTTATTTTTTGTGACTTAGGTTTTTTATTTTAAGTAATCTACATTTTTAATTTTTTGTGACTATTTTTTTTAATTTTCTGTAATTAGAGTGGTGGGAGGTTATTAGGTGGTAGGAGGGTAGTGTAGGTGTTAATAGGTTAGTGTAGAGGGTGTTTAGTTGATATTTAATATTTAATGTTTTATTGGGGGGTATAGTGCAGTGTAGTGTTTATACTTAGTGTCATGATGGTCCTTGAGGACCGTCATGGCACTTATGTGGTTAATGTTGGGTTGTAACAGGCCCATAATTGTCTTAATAGACACTTATGGGACTGATGGGGGTAAATAGAGTCTCTGTATGGACCCCCATGTGTGACAGGGTTAATGAAGGGCTTATGGGGGTCTGTATTGAACCCCATGAGTGACAGGGTTAATTAGGGGTTTATGGGGGTCTGTATTGACCCCCATGAGTGAGGGGGTTAATTAAGTGCTTATGGGGGTCTGTATTGACCCCCATGAGTGACAGGGTTAATGAAGGGCTTATGGGGGTCTATATTGACTCCCATGAGTGACAGGGTTAATTAGGGGTTTATGGGTGTTTGTATTGACCCCCATGAGTGAGGGGGTTAATGAAGTGCTTATGGTGGTCTGTATTGACCCCCATGAGTGACAGTGTTAATGAAGGGCTTATGGGGGTCTGTATTGACCCCCATGAGTGACAGGGTTAATGAAGGGCTTATGGGGGTCTATATTGACCCCCATGAGTGAGGGGGATAATGAAGTGCTTATGGAGGTCTGTATTGACCCACATGAGTGACAGGGTTAAGGAAGGGCTTATGGGGGTCTGTATTGACCCACATGAGTGACAGGGTTAATGAAGGGCTTATGGGGGTCTATATTGACCCCCATGAGTGAGGGGGTTAATGAAGTGCTTATGGGTGTCTGTATTGACCCCCATGAGTGACACAGTTAATGAAGGGCTTATGGAGGTCTGTATTGACTCCCATGAGTGACAGGGTTAATGAAGGGCTTATGGGGGTCTATATTGACCCCCATGAGTGACAGGGTTAATTAGGGGTTTATGGGGGTCTGTATTGACCCCCATGAGTGAGGGGGTTAATTAAGTGTTTATGGTGGTCTGTATTGACCCCCATGAGTGACAGGGTTAATGAAGGGCTTATGGGGGTTTGTATTGACCCCCATGAGTGACAGGGTTAATGAAGGGCTTATGGGGGTCTGTATTGAACCCCATGAGTGACAGGGTTAATTAGGGGTTTATGGGGGTCTGTATTGACCCCCATGAGTGAGGGGGTTAATTAAGTGCTTATGGGGGTCTGTATTGACCCCCATGAGTGACAGGGTTAATGAAGGGCTTATGGGGGTCTATATTGACTCCCATGAGTGACAGGGTTAATTAGGGGTTTATGGGGGTTTGTATTGACCCCCATGAGTGAGGGGGTTAATGAAGTGCTTATGGTGGTCTGTATTGACCCCCATGAGTGACAGTGTTAATGAAGGGCTTATGGGGGTCTGTATTGACCCCCATGAGTGACAGGGTTAATGAAGGGCTTATGGGGGTCTATATTGACCCCCATGAGTGAGGGGGATAATGAAGTGCTTATGGAGGTCTGTATTGACCCACATGAGTGACAGGGTTAAGGAAGGGCTTATGGGGGTCTGTATTGACCCACATGAGTGACAGGGTTAATGAAGGGCTTATGGGGGTCAATATAGACCCCCATGAGTGAGGGGGTTAATGAAGTGCTTATGGGTGTCTGTATTGACCCCCATGAGTGACACAGTTAATGAAGGGCTTATGGAGGTCTGTATTGACTCCCATGAGTGACAGGGTTAATGAAGGGCTTATGGGGGTCTATATTGACCCCCATGAGTGACAGGGTTAATTAGGGGTTTATGGGGGTCTGTATTGACCCCCATGAGTGAGGGGGTTAATTAAGTGTTTATGGTGGTCTGTATTGACCCCCATGAGTGACAGGGTTAATGAAGGGCTTATGGGGGTTTGTATTGACCCCATGAGTGACAGGGTTAATGAAGGGCTTATGGGGGTCTATATTGACCCCCATGAGTGAGGGGGTTAATAAAGTGCTTATGGGGGTATGTATTGACCCCATGAGTGACACAGTTAATGAAGGGCTTATGGAGGTCTGTATTGACTCCCATGAGTGACAGGGTTAATGAAGGGCTTATGGGGGTCTATATTGACTCCCATGAGTGACAGGGTTAATTAGGGGTTTATGGGGGTTTGTATTGACCACCATGAGTGAGGGGGTTAATGAAGTGCTTATGGTGGTCTGTATTGACCCCCATGAGTGACAGGGTTAATGAAGGGCTTATGGGGGTCTGTATTGAACCCCATGAGTGACAGGGTTAATTAGGGGTTTATGGGGGTCTGTATTGACCCCCATGAGTGAGGGGGTTAATTAAGTGCTTATGGGGGTCTGTATTGACCCCCATGAGTGACAGGGTTAATGAAGGGCTTATGGGGGTCTATATTGACTCCCATGAGTGACAGGGTTAATTAGGGGTTTATGGGGGTTTGTATTGACCCCCATGAGTGAGGGGGTTAATGAAGTGCTTATGGTGGTCTGTATTGACCCCCATGAGTGACAGGGTTAATGAAGGGCTTATGGGGGTCTGTATTGACCCCCATGAGTGACAGGGTTAATGAAGGGCTTATGGGGGTCTATATTGACCCCCATGAGTGAGGGGGATAATGAAGTGCTTATGGAGGTCTGTATTGACCCACATGAGTGACAGGGTTAAGGAAGGGCTTATGGGGGTCTGTATTGACCCACATGAGTGACAGGGTTAATGAAGGGCTTATGGGGGTCTATATTGACCCCCATGAGTGAGGGGGTTAATGAAGTGCTTATGGGTGTCTGTATTGACCCCCATGAGTGACACAGTTAATGAAGGGCTTATGGAGGTCTGTATTGACTCCCATGAGTGACAGGGTTAATGAAGGGCTTATGGGGGTCTATATTGACCCCCATGAGTGACAGGGTTAATTAGGGGTTTATGGGGGTCTGTATTGACCCCCATGAGTGAGGGGGTTAATTAAGTGTTTATGGTGGTCTGTATTGACCCCCATGAGTGACAGGGTTAATGAAGGGCTTATGGGGGTTTGTATTGACCCCCATGAGTGACAGGGTTAATGAAGGGCTTATGGGGGTCTATATTGACCCCCATGAGTGAGGGGGTTAATAAAGTGCTTATGGGGGTATGTATTGACCCCATGAGTGACACAGTTAATGAAGGGCTTATGGAGGTCTGTATTGACTCCCATGAGTGACAGGGTTAATGAAGGGCTTATGGGGGTCTATATTGACCCCCATGAGTGACAGGGTTAATTAGGGGTTTATGGGGGTCTGTATTGACCCCCATGAGTGAGGGGGTTAATTAAGTGTTTATGGGGGTCTGTATTGACCCCCATGTGTGACAGGGTTAATGAAGGGCTTATGGGGGTCTGTATTGACCCCCATGAGTGACAGGGTTAATGAAGGGCTTATGGGGGTCTATATTGACCCCCATGAGTGAGGGGGTTAATAAAGTGCTTATGGGGGTATGTATTGACCCCCATAAGTGACACAGTTAATGAAGGGCTTATGGAGGTCTGTATTGACTCCCATGAGTGACAGGGTTAATGAAGGGCTTATGGGGGTCTCTATTGACCCCCATGAGTGACAGGGTTAATTAGGGGTTTATGGGGGTCTGTATTGGCCCCCATGAGTGATGGGGTTAATGAAGTGCTTATGGGGGTCTGTATTGACCCCCATGAGTGACAGGGTTAATGAAGGGCTTATGGGGGTCTATATTGACCCCTATGAGTGAGGGGGTTTATGAAGTGCTTATGGTGGTCTGTATTGACCCCCATGAGTGACAGGGTTAATGAAGGTCTTATGGGGGTCTGTATTGACCCCCATGAGTGACAGGGTTAATGAAGGGCTTATGGGGGTCTATATTGAACCCCATGAGTGACAGGGTTAATTAATGGTTAATGGGGCTCTGTATAGAACCCCATGCGTGATAGTGTATATATATTTTTTTTTTATAACGGGTCCTTTAAGGACCTTTACGGTCCTTTAAGGACCCGTAACGTGGAAATTGTAATTTTCATTGCAGCGGGGGGGCCCTGATCGCGTGCGATCGGGCACCCCACTGCGATGGTTAATATGGGGTTAATGCAGGTCTCCGAGCTTATCTCGGATCCCCAGGGGTTAATGCGGGTTTCCGAGCTTATCTTGGATCCCTTCTTGGCTAAGTTGTACGTGGCTGGGCGGTCCTGGGTCTTTGAGCCTCGTTTTCGTTTTTTTCAGCGACCATTTTTTCTCTCGCTTAGGGGATTTTCGTGTGTCTGAACTCGGGAATTTGGACTTAAATGGAGGTGTGACTTCACTTTCAGAGGTCCTGGGTGCTCCCCTTGCTGTGGGTAAGCTTTTTATGTATTTTTTGTGGGTATTTATTGTGTTTTGACTGTTTATAGGTGCGCGCGGTTTGAGAGGTCGAAATGGTGCCGCTTATGTGGGTGTTTGAGCCTCCACCTCCTTGACTTTATTTATCTGCCTTTCGAGATGGAGGGAACCTTGGAAGTGAGACGTGACAAATATAGCAAAAAATATAGAACGGACAATGCATAAAGCAATATATGGTGAAGTAACTTGGAATAAATGTAATGGACACATATGCCATTATGCTTACAAAAGGAATTATTGTACCAATAATAATTAGGAAAGTTCTTCACTATATATATTTATTAACTGTACTACTGTATGGTGGAGGGCTTCTATCCCTTTTTTTGCTAACCACAGAATTAAATGATTGTTGTAGCAAACTACCTCCTTACAAAATCTACTACACAGGCAAGGAACCACCCCCACACTGCTGCTTAAAAGGAGCCATGTTTAAAATGGTATTTGGATTTAAGAGCGAAGCCTCTCTGAGTACATTTGCATGTCCCTGCCCAGGTTCCCAGAATGCAGTGCAATTACTGTGCTTCTCGGAATTCTGAGCAGGAAACAAGTATTTTAACTTGTTTCAGACTTTCAAACATGCACAGAAATGTGCTTTTTATTTACTGTACTACTGTACATTGGAGGTCTTTTATCGCTTTTTTGCCCACCATAGAATTAAATGATTGTTGTGGTAAACTACATCCCCACAAAATCTACTACACAGGCTAAGAACCGGCACCAATCTGATGAGAGACAGTAACCTCGAAACTGTCTGTGGGTAGGTTTCCTGGCTTGTGCATAATCCATCCTGGGCTTTGCTTAAAGTTGTGTAATACAGCAAGCATGCCTAAAGGGAGCCATGTTTGAAATGGTATTGGATTAAAGAGCAAAGCCTTTGTGGACACATGTTGCCTGTCCAGGTTCCTAGAGTGGAGTGCAATTGCTGTATTTCTTGGAATTCTGGGCAGGAAATTAATCTTGTAACTTATTTTAGACATTGAAATGTGTTTATTTACTATATATATATATATATAAAGTGTCCTTAGTGGGTGGATCAGAAGGCTTTTCGTATAACAGAATTCTTAGCATAACATTCTATTGATAGAGCTCTTGTAATTGCCTATTATTTTTAATTATGCACCTCTATAGACCTCTGTGTCACCTTAAGTGTGAAAAGTATTTAGAATTTTGTCTAAAAAATGTTGCATGTTAAGTATTGTGAAATTCAATTTTTTAAGAACCAAACCCACACATTTTATATGCTCAATAAGCAAAAATGAATTAGCAAAAAAAGGAGTGATTTATTTATTTTCTCTGTACTTAAATGCCAAGAACAATCTAAAAATGTTCAAATTCCAGGAAAAATAGCAATCAAAGTACTTAGTAATGTAAAGAGAAAATTAAATTTTTTGTCAAATCTTGTTAAATAAATCTATTTTCCAAATTAAGCTTGTGTTATTAAATGACTGAAAGAAATTGTGAAATGGCATTCTTCACTTACAAAAAAGCCTTCTCATAAGAAAAACAATTTATTTCAAACTGATAAACTCTAGGTTTATTAGGTTAAAAGTTTTATTGTGACAAACTCAAAAGGATAATAAAACCAAAATAATTAAAATGTTAAAAAGCATATTTTTGTGCAAGTTATGCTTTACAAAAAGTTATAGTTACAAAGAGAATACAGTATAATGTTGCCTAACATCATAGAGGAAATAAAGCCAAATGATATGGGAATATCAGTCTTGGTCCATACATCTAAGATAGGGGCAGTCCCTCTATTCATGGGAATGCCCCTTATCCATATTAGTCTCCCAAATGTCTTACTTTTATGGTTAAATCCTGTTTTTCAGCTCTGAATAATAAGTATATATAGTACTGTGTCATGTAAAGAGTGTGTCATCATACAGAATGATTGTCTAATAGTGCATACATTATAATATGTGTTTCCTTCTTTGCTTCTTTGAAATTTTCTGAGTTAAGTTGGTCTACAAATTGAATTTTGATTTGAAATTATAAGCAGGTGACTGATGGAGGACCATGTTTAGAGGAAGATTGATGAAAGCATCAGTGGAGGTAAGACGGGGCACATGTCTTGACAGCACAAATCAGGTATGTAAAGAGAGTCACATGGAGTCAAAAGTCAAATACAGAATATGAATAAGATCACAATTAGCAGACAGGAGGGTATTTGATGTAAAAACTATAGCTTCCCTAGAAAGGTATCCAGTATTATCATAAAAGGCAACTATTTAAAGATAATCAAGCTCTTTCTTCCAACCCAACTGCTAAATTTCAAATAAGCGCTGAAGGAAAGCCTTAACCTGCAACCTTTAAAGTTTTAAAACTGAATTACCGTATTGGTCCAAATATAAGCCGCACCCGCATATACTGTAAGCCGCACCCGTAAAGTTCAAGGGAAAAAAATAGAAAAAAAGATAGTACTCAAATATAAGCCGCACCCATAAAATTGGAGAGAAAAAGACTCTCAAAGTGATCAGCCATTGCAAGAAACAGGCTTTCTAATTAGCACTGTAGCTTTTTTTTGCAGGTTACAGGCTTTACAGGATGTTAGAATCACTAAAACCGTAAATCGCTATTCAGTACCGCAGTCTCAAGCACGCAAATCGGCACCCTTAACTCGCAATCGCACAAATCGGCAGTAATTTTGCGCTCGCGAATAGAAGCCGCACACGTAACAAGCAAAGTTCGCAAATCGGCAATGATTTTTTTTACGGTCGCGAATATAAGCCGCACCCGTAACTCGCAAGCTCAAAAATCGGAACAAAGGTGCGGCTTATATTCAGACCAATACAGTATCATGTCAAATACTGCTTTCCTCATTAATCAGGTAGTATATCAACAAATGAAACCCTGCCACAAGAGTGTTTTTTTAAAGACATAATCCAAGTTTCAAAAGAAGGACTTCTCCTAATTTGCCTTGCAGATCTGTGCAACCAGACAAACAAACCAAACTTCCATGATGGCGTTCCTCTTCCCAACTATTTATATCCAGAAGCAGCATGCCCTGTTTAGCACAAGGCTCGTGAATACAACTCCTCAAAGACAATGCATAGACTAATATCAAATTTAATAATTATACTATAAAGCTAACGTTCATATGCAAGACGTAAGAGTAATTCTATTGAAAACATAAAAAGCATCATTCAAATTCTGCAAAACTCTGGATGTGTTGATAGAAGTCTAAATCCTGCTGCCTTCAGCCATCGTTTTATTATATTCCTTGCCTGCTGTATATTTAACGACACTACTTGAAGTAATGACTCCCAGGTTCCTTATATTGATAACAGATGGCAGTATAGTGTGTTCTTATTCTAGTTTGTTATGTACCAATATAAATGTTTTACACATTTTAATATTTGATTATATTTGCCTCAATTCCATAAATTACCCGTAGGTTGTTGCAGATGCTTGTAAGATCTACAAATAAAAACACTCTACAGACCTTTGAATGTGCTCCATTTACCAATTCCAGGAAACATTTACATTTGAGTTGCCCCTAGGCAAAGACTTCTCAACCACCATACACACATATGTATTTTGCTATAAAATGTTGTGTTGATGGCAAGCTATATATATATATATATATATATATATATATATATAATATATATATATATATATATATATATATATTTAAATAAATACATATATATATATACGGCTTAGAGGGCTAGAGAGATTAAAAGTTTCTGAATTCAGGAAGAGTTGGGAAAATAAGTCATGCAGTGTGCAAGGAGGTAAGTGAGGTATGGGGATTTAAAAGGGACAAAACATGGCTCTTCCCACAACATCAGGTCTAATATAATAATCAGGTCTGTTTATATATATAGATAAATATATTTATATCTATATCTATATATTACACACACTCACACATGAACTCAAACACATACATTGTCACACATGGCTCTTCAGAGCCCTCTATTTCTCTTACAATAGCTCCTAGAAAGATAATCCAAAGGCTCAGGTAAAGTCTCAACAATGCTTTTAATAAAGAATTGAAAACAAGTAACAGAAATAAAAACCAGCTGAATAAACACCCTCTCTTGGCCTGCCACAGGGGAAAAACATGGCCTCCACCAATACACTCTCTGTTCCTTTATTGCTCTGTACCAGATGTTGCAATAACATTGGGTGGAGCGGTATGTTCACTGCACTGTAGGTCAAAGCAACACAGACTTTTTCCTGGGGTTCTTTACTTACAGGTAACACAATGACTCTCTTTCAGGTACCTTGCTCTTCCAGCATCTATCTCAGACTCTGGTTCTCCCTCTGCCAATTCAGAGGGAGAACCAGAGATTTGATCCATTGCATACAAACTCTTCCTCAGTTCCTCTTGTACCCCAGACCTTTTTTCCTCAGTCTGCCTCAGGCTCCTTCCTTGTCGAAAATACACCTGTAACCTAAATAGTAATAATAATGTTAAGTCTTTTAACTACTGTAGGTCTGGATTGGGCAAAAGGCTTTGCTTAGCCTCAAGCAATCATACATGCCTTAAATGATTCTACCATATCTCTGTTCAGCCTTGTGATAATACATATATTATATATACAGTATATATATATATATATATATATATATATATATATATATACAGTGGATATAAAAAGTCTACATACCCCTGTTAAAATGTCAGGTTTCTGTGCTGTAAAAAATGAGACAAAGATAAATAATTTCAGAACTTTTTCCACCTTTAATGTGACCTATAAACTGTACAACTCAATTGAAGAACAATCTGAAATATTTTAAGTGAAGGGAAGAAAAATAAAAATAATGTGGTTGCATAAGTCTGCACACCCTCTTATAACTGGGGATGTAGCTGTGTTCAGAATTAAGCAATCACATTCCAAATCCTGTTAAATAGGAGTCAGCATACACCTGTCATCATTTAAAGTGCCTCTGATTAACCCCAAATAAAGTTCAGCTGCTCTAGTTGGTCTTCCTGAAATGTTCTTAGCAACATCCCACAGCAAAAGCCTTGGTCCACAGAGAGCTTCCAAAGCATCAGACGGATCTCATTGTTAAAAGGTATCAGTCAGGAGAAGGGTACAAAAGAATTTCCAAGGCCTTAGATATACCATGGAACACAGTGAAGACAGTGATCATCAAGTGGAGAAAATATGGCACAACAGTGACATTACCAAGAACTGTAATTTTTGTGTGTATTTATTGTGTTTTAATGTTTTTTCGGTGAGCGCGGTTCGGCCGTTAAGGTCGTATTTTTGCGAGTTCGTAATGTTTTTTTTTCTAAGTCCCGTGTCTTGTATTTTTTTAGTGTAAGTCTGTACATTTTTCGCTCTAAGTCCTGCGTCTCGTATTTTTTTGTGTAAGTTCGTATTTAGTGATTGCGTGTTAGATCTATTTTTTCAAAGTCCCGCTTCTGTGGGTGTTTGTAACCGCTTGTGAGGCGGCGTAGAGCCTCCACCTCCGTTAATGCGGCATATTTGCATATTTGCATTTGCGGCCCGAACTGCAACCCTCACTTCGCGTGATGACGATTCGTAATTTGACAACTATTATATGTGATATATATATATATATATGTAGCACGACTTTTCACGCGCCCGATGCATGCACACGCACACAATAGCACACCAAAAATAGCGCTCCCGATATCTGCGCTCCCTATAACCCGCAGTCAGCCCTCTCCCCTGCACATTAGTTTCATGCCCTACCTTGCTCTCTCCTCTGTACCCCTTGCCCTGTACCCGAGCCTCCTGCCTTCTCCCCTGAACCCCATGCCCTCTCTAGACCCTGAGCTGTTCAGAGAGTCCTGGATGCTGAGAGATGACTGACTGACAGCCCTGGAAAGTATAAGTACCTAATCACCCTAAAAGACTGGAAACTCGCTACTTACAATCTATTGATAAGTGTCAGACCTAGAGACTAGGGGTGCACGTACCCTTAATTCTCCTGCCTTATCTTAAAAGAGCAATCTGTTAGTTCAGTGACTGGCTCAGACTTTATTCTTGCATTGCACACATTTTAAAACCCCAAACAATAAAAATCACATGGCCGTTTCCCTACCGTGTTGCTACTATTACCAACCCCCCAACATTCCTTCCTCTGAGATACATCTGATCTGGTATGTTTCTGTTATCGTTAAGTGAAGGGGGGTGGGGGCAGATTTCTCTTGGTCTCCAGATATGGTGTTACAACAAACACATCCAATAATTTCCCCAATTCTACATCAATAACAGAAATTTTTGCTTAATTTATCAACCCACATCTCCCACCCCGGTGCTCTCTCTGACCAAACAAACATTCCAGAAGATAATAAACTATATTGGTCCTTTAACCTCTGAAGTCACTTATAATATAATGTGCAATCCATTACCTGAACACTAAACATTATATAAACAATTATTAGGCCTGAATATTGCTGGTGGGATTCAGGGAGCTCCTGCCTCGCCCCCATAAGTCAGTCATGACACCTAGTAAATAGGGGGGAAAAATTGCACTAAAAATGCTGTGTTTTGATGTTTTATTTCTATCTTCTAGTTTAAGAGCAAATCTGACTCATAAATTCTCTAATTCTCAGGAGTTATATTTTTTAACAAACTTTGGTAAAAAAGTCTAATTGCTAGGGATCTAATTTGTACAGTATATTCCACCAAATAGTTCAGTATTACTCCAGAACTGAAGAAGAAAAGGTCCCTCTTTTGGATAGGCTTGCCTCTTAATATTGATTGTTAGTCCAAGTAAAAATGTATTATTTGAAACTGCAACAATGATGCAAGGTATTATGCAGAGTGGACTGAAACCACATCCTTATTTTCTGCAATTCCTTTGAAGTAGATGAAGGTCTCTCCATTTGTTCCTTGAGTTATCTTTCACAGATTTTCCTATTGTGATCACAGAATAAGCATCTTGCAGTCTTCTGGTGCACTTTAGAATGTATTCACTGGAAGTGATGGTGCAGATTCCTCCTTCTCATCATCATATTAAATTCCAAGCCCGTAGCTGCAATGGTACAAGCCTGCAGGCTTGAAATTCTGGCCGAGATGCGATCAGCCGTTATGATTCAACCGCGGTATAATGTAGTGCGACACAGGCCTTTCGGCCAATATTAAGTGGTCTAGTCGCAGATGATTGACAGAGGGAGATTATAAATTTGCGTTCCACCCGCCCATGTGTTGACTGTTTTGTATTTTCTGACAAAGTAGCAGACAGATCTCAAAGTTGGTTGTTGGTTCTAGATAGAGAGAGAGTAGGAGACTTAGTAGAGCAGTAATTTGCAGTTTTGTTTATTTCTATTATACTATTTACGGATTTAAACTTAATGCTTGATTACACATATTTACAGATTACACATAATTGCAACACACATAATCGTTGCAATCCCATTCCCGACACCCCATCCCCCAGCAGTTATTAAATACACCTAATACACACAGTTTTTTTCCATCACACATATACAGTCAAACTTTGATTGATTTAACCTTATTTTAGTTTTGGGATTATAATGGAGGGAGGAGAGAGGAGGGCAGAGGAGTGGAGTGGTGGAGAAGAGGAAAGGAGTGGTGGAGAGGTGGTGGGGGAGGTGGATGAGTAGGAGGAGGAGGAAAATGAGGAGTAGGAGGTGGTGGGAGTGGAGGAGGAAAGAAGGAGGTGGGTGGGGGCAGGGTAGTTCTAGAACCAGGCACACGAAGAAGAGGGGCAGAGGGAGTATCCCAGGGGGACTGGAGTCCGGGGAGGGACAAGCCTCAGGGAAAGGTCAGAGAAATAAAGATCCCTGTCCACAGTTGGAAGGGCAAGAGGCTTAGGGCAAGGACAGTGGCCACAATTTCATGCATCAGGAGAATGTGGTCCTCTTTGTGCAGGGGGAGGGAGGTTAGGCCAGGGCCTAGGGCTCAGGCATGGAAGGAGGTAGCAGCTGAGGTTACAGCAGTGGGCACAGCACAAAGAGATGTGAGGTCTGTCAAGCACCGTTTTGACGACATAAGGGCCAAGGTGGCGAGGATAATGGTCAAGGACCTTCACAGCCGGGTGCCTGCCACTGGAGCTTCAGGCCTGGTGGCCCAGCAGGACCCAGCCTCCATGTCAGGTGAATATCACATACACCAACATGCCACCACATGTACATCACACACACTACACATGTACATGATGACCAACAAGGACACTGACATGTCAGCTCCATGGAATTAAGGGATAGATGGATGCAACAGTAAATCCATGAAGCTGACAAATCACTGTCAGCTAATCTGAGGTTCAAGCCTTGATGTCAGATAGTTACAGTGGGGGGGTGGGGGGTATTTGAACCCCTGCTGATTTTGAATGTTTGTTCACTGACAAAGAAATGACCAGTCTATAATTTTAATGGTAGGTGTATTTTAACAGTGAGAAACAGAATAACAAGAAAAAAGCATGTCAAAAAAGTTATAAATTGATTTGCATGTCAGTGAGGGAAATAAGTATTTGATCCTCTATCAATCAGCAAGATTTCTGGCTTCTAGGTATCTTTTATATGGGTAACAAGCTGAGATTAGGAGCACTCCCTTTAAGAGAGTGCTCCTAATCTCAGCCTTTTACCTGTATAAAAGACACCTGTCCATAAAAGCAATCAATCAATCAGATTCCAAACTCTCCACCATGGCCAAGACCAAAGAGCTGTCCAAGGATATCAGGGACAAGATTGTAGACCTACACAAGGCTGGAATGGGCTACAAGACCATCACCAAACAGCTTGGTGAAAAGGTGACAACAGTTGGTGCGATTATTCGCAAATGGAAGAATCACAAAATAACTGCCAGTCTTCCTCGGTCTGATGCTCCATGCAAGATCTCGCCTAGTGGAGTTTCATTGATCATGAGAATGGTGAGGAATCAACCCAGAACTACATGGGAGGATCTTGTTAATGATCTCAAGGCAGCTGCAACCATAGTCACCAAGAAAACAAGTGGTAACACTACGCCATGAAGGACTGAAATCCTGCAGCGCCCGAAAGACCCCCTGCTCAAGAAAGCACATGTATAGGACAGTCTGAAGCTTGCCAATGAACATCTGAATGATTCAGAGGAGAACTGGGTGAAAGTGTTGTAGTCAGATGAGACCAAAATGGAGCTCTTTGGCATCAACTCAACTTGCCGTGTTTGGAGGAGGATGAATGCTGCCTACAACCCCTAGAACACTATCCCCACCGTTAAACATGGAGGTGGAAACATTATGCTTTGCGGATGTTTTTCTGCTAAGGGGACAGGACAACTGTACCGCATCAAAGGGAAAATGGACGGGGCCATGTACCATCAAATCTTGGGTGAAAACCTCCTTCCCTCAGCCAGGGCATTGAAAAGGGAGACTGAGCCTATCGCCAGGTCCCTCCCACTTTGTTTTAGGTACAATTCAGGCCCATGAAGGCATCTTCTGCATCTGCAAGCATTATGAAAGAAATGTATGAGGTGTAAGGTTTTCACAGTGCCTCTCAGGTAGACATTCCTTCAATGACAGACTCCACCTTAACATGTAGCTCCCACAATCTTAAAGCTATCATATAGCCAAGACATGATTGTTGTTAGATTAAATGTAGACTAATACTGCAATGGGGGTGGGCTTGCAAAGTCTCACAATGGCATATTAATGACAGCCAGCATTGATACATGCACTAGTGAAGCATGTGGTCCTGACCTCAATATCAATATCCTTGGGTCTGATGTAAGTAACAATTAATCTGGCTGCTGGCCTTTGGGTCCTCTGCGTATTAATGGGTATTTTTCAATATTGCTGATTATCCAGAGACCTAGCTAATAGTTAGTAATGCTTGCAGATGGGAATCAGGTGAGTTGGTATATTGTTACAGTTACAGTATTTAGCACTGTACTGTACATGCATATTGGGTTTTTTTTTTATCCTCCTCCGCCTTTTCTAAGTTGAACAGTTTTTCTCAGATTTTTGTTTTGTCACCACACTGTATGTGTGAAACTGTATTGGATTACACACATTCCAGAGGTTGAATCATCTGTTTCATTAAGCAGATGTAGACAAGTTGTAAGTGATATGCACATTAATGGTTTCTTCAATTAAATGGAGTGATTTCTGAAGATCCTTTTTCACCAGATTCCGGTTGCAGTAGTGTAGTGACCACATGTGACCGTGGTAGGTGCTATGCATCATGCTTATTCTAGACATGACATTACCCGCTTTAGGTATTCCCCCAATTTCTCCCAAGCTCTTGCTCTCTCAGGATCCGCCCAACACCACAACCATAATATTAATGTACAGTCATGTACATTTCTGATTGTGCTCTGTGTACGAAATAAAGCTTTGTTATACCATTCTCACTGTGTCAGTGTGTTTTCAATGGCTGGGGTTTTGGGACATCCACATACATGCCATTTGTGTCACATTCCTATAACAGTAAACTAATGAGCCCTAGTTAATTTGCAATAGTTCAATACATATAACAATAATAATAGTAATAATAGCATTAGATATCATATAATAATATTTATCATATATAATAATAATAATAATAATAATAATAATACACATGCAAAGTCCAATTTGTGATACTGTGGAGTATCAACATTCCCCTGAGGGCCTGATAACAATATGACAGGTGATACTGGAATGGGTTGCCAGTTCCTTCTCTAGTGGACTGTGATTTGTCTGACCTCTCTGCTATGACCTGCCCACCTAGAGTGACCCTACATGGTATAGCTCACAGCTTCTTTGAAGTACACAAACCCCTTCACCACCACCACTTAGCAACACTGAAGGGGACCAGGGGTGTGTTGCTATTTAATCAGGTAGTGTGTCTTTATTTGCTTTATGCATGTTGAAGCATGGTTTTTCATATTGGCATATGTATGACCATTCTAACATATGATAACATAATAATTGTTTAAAATGCCTATTTTGTATTTGGGGATTGTTATGCAAGTAATTATCATGCATTTTAATGCTTTCCACATATTTTAAAGTCTACTGGTGTGTTTATATTGTCTTTTACAGTGTTGAGAAATTGTCTGTAAACCCTTTGCGGGTCCTATTTGGAGGCCATAATATTTTTGCATCCATTTGTGGGTTACGGATTTGAACAGGGGATTCGTTGCAATTTAATAGAGATTTCCAAACGTAACATTTACAGGCTTGACAGACCAAAGGCTTTTCGGCAACAGAGTTCCTATTTCGACAGCCAGTAGGTTTTTTCCACCTGTAACCCACAGATCATTTACGGGTAGCTGTAAGAGGCCAATTTAATAGCCGTAAGTCTTGCGGGTTCCGTTACAGGCGATGGATTTTCATGTTGGGGCAATTTTATAGGGCTGTATGTGTAGCTGCTGACATCTGCAAATTAGAATGAAGCACCTATCACCACATTGGGCATAACCAGTGGATGTAACTTATGTTAAAACTAACGACTTGCCCGTCAAAAATGACAGCAATAAAATTTTAAGCTTGGTAATGCTGTTTGCCACAAAATGCGAGGAATGCAAGGATATGACCCCTCTGAGCACCTTTGGTGATCATCGCGAGCCTCTTCCCGCTTCTACTTTACAAGCCCCGCAATGAGCGCCTTCTGCGCTTATCGCGAGCCCTGCAATGGGCGGCATCACCGCTCATTGCTGTTTTTGCTAAGCTGCACCTATCCTGCTTTGCAATGATCCCCTTTGGTGCTCATTGCGAGCCTCTCCCCCTGTGCACTTTATATGCCTGTGTAATTTAGGGTCCTACTGCCTTGGGTTCACTGTTACTGGCTTGAGTTAAATGTTACTAACTTGTATTAAATTTTACTGGTTTGCATAAGTCTTAGTGCTTAGGGCTCCTATTTACATCATTTGTCCTCGTTTTACGTGCTTCTGCCTCGTTTTCGTTGTGTTTTTTCGGCAGCCATTTTTTTCTCACTTCAGCAATTTTCAATCTTGAAAAAATGCAAATCTTGAAAAATGCAAATTAACTTGCAACCACACTCACAGACTCACTGTGGTGTTTGTGAGTGTATAAGTGAATTTGAGTCATATTTATGTGTTTTTGCATGTTTATCCAGTTCAGTGGTTCGGCCGTTAAAGTCGTATTTTTGAGAACCCCGCAGTCCATCTACGTGCTTCAGGTACTAAGTCATATGGCCTGTAATTTTTGCAAAGTCCTGGGTGTCTCAGGATGAGCGCCAGCTCATTGCAGCCTAAGTCCTGCGTGCCTCAACTGCCTAAGTCCCGTGTGCCTCAACAACAACTTGCTTAAAAGGCAACAGCAATTACAGTAGGGTAGTATAAATACAATAAAAAATATGAAAACTAGGAAACTGACCATCAAAAATGACAGGATTAAAATTGTAAGGCTGTTTGCCACACAATGTGAGGCTTTTGCTCCATTGAGCATCTTCGGCTTTGCGAGGCTAGCAGTGCAATGAGTAACTTCGGCGCTCATTGCAGCCTAAGTCTCATGTGCCTCAACGGGTCGCAAGTGTGACAACAACTGGCAGATTGATAACTATTATATGTGATAAATACACAGCGAGAATGATATCTGCATGCTGTCTGGTGAGTTTTTTTTTTAAATAAAACTGCTGCATATTGTGTTATCCCTTAAGGAGACAGCTGTTCATATATGTAAGACATATGATCCATAACATGTAATCTGCCATATTACATCTCATTCTAGCTGTTGACATTTATTATTTGTGCATATTAATTCTGCTATGCCTATATTTTTAATACTACATGTTAATTCTGATATATATATATATATATATATATATATATATATATATACATATATATATATATATATATACACAATGTATTATCTATCTATCTATCTATCTATCTATATATATATATATATATATATATATATATATATATATATACAGTGGATACAAAAAGTCTACACACCCCTGTTAAGATGTCATGTTTCTGTGCCAAAGAAAAATGAGACAAAGATAAATCATTTCAGAACGTTTTCCACCTTTAAACTGTGCAACTCGATTGAAAAACAAACTGAAATCTTTTAGGTGGAGGGAAGAAAAAAAAAATAATAATAATGTGGTTGCATAAGTCTGCACACTGTCTTATAACTGGAGATGTAGCTCTGTTCAGAACTAAACAATCACATTCCAAATCATGTTAAATAGAAGTCAGCATACACCTGCCATCATTTAAAGTGCCTCTGATTAACCCCAAATAAAGTTCAGCTGCTCTAGTTGGTCTTTCCTGAAATGTTCTTAGTCGCATCCCACAGAAAAAGCCATGGTCCACAGAGAGCTTCCAAAGCATCAGAGGGATCTCATTGTTAAAAGGTATCAGTCAGGAGAAGGGTACAAAAGAATTTCCAAGGCATTAGATATACCATGGAACACAGTAAAGACAGTCATCATCAAGTGGAGAATATATGGCACAACAGTGACATTATCAAGAACTGGAGCTCCCTCCAAAATTGATGAAAAGACGAGAAGAAAATTGGTCTGGGAGGCTACCAAGAGGCCTACAGCAATATTAAAGGAGCTGCAGGAATATCTGGCAAGTACTGGCTGTGTGGTACATGTGATAACAATATCCCGTATTCTTCATATGTCTGGGCTATGGGGCAGAGTGGCAAGACGAAAGCCTTTTCTTATGAAGAAAAACATCCAAGCCAGGCTACATTTTGCAAAAACACATCTGAAGTCTCCCAAAAGCATGTGGGAAAAGGTGTTATGGTCTGATGAAACCAAGGTTGAACTTTTTGGCCATAATTCCAAAAGATATGTTTGGCGCAAAAACAACACTGCACATCACCAAAAGAACACCATACCCACAGTGAAGCATGGTGGTGGCAGCATCATGCTTTGGGGCTGTTTTTCTTCAGCTGGAACTGGGGCCTTAGTTAAGATAGAGGGAATTATGAACAGTTCCAAATATCAGTCAATATTGGCACAAAACCTTCAGGCTTCTGCTAGAAAGCTGAACATGAAGAGGAACTTCATCTTTCAGCATGACAGCGACCCAAAGCATACATCCAGATCAACAAAGGAATGCTTCACCAGAAGAAGATTAAAGTTTTGGAATGGCCCAGCCAGAGCCCAGACCTGAATCCGATTGAAAATCTGTGGGGTGATCTAAAGACGGCTGTGCGCAGGAGATTCCCTCACAATCTGACAGATTTGGAGTGTTTTTGCAAAGAAGAGTGGGCAAATCTTGCCAAGTCAAAATGTGCCATGCTGATAGACTCATACCCAAAAAGACTGAGTGCTGTAATAAAATCAAAAGGTGCTTCAAAAAAGTATTAGTTTAAGGGTGTGCATACTTATGCAACCATATTATTTTATTTTTATATTTGTTTTCCCCTCTACCTAAAATATTTCACTTTGTTTTTCAATTGAGTTAATACAGTTTATAGGTCACATTTCAGGGTAAAAGTGTATATATTTCTACTTACCTTTTTCACTTATCACTGATAATAAGAGCCACAGTTCAGTTCTCCTTGTTTGCGGCACTACATCCGAGTCAGAATATGACACATTCATGTAAACATATTCAGACTGTGAAGCTCAGGAACAGGAGGAGGATTACTCCTGCTACCTTCAAATACCCCTCTGATGGCATCTCGTTTGGCATTCCATCCCCTGTAATATCAAACTGTTTCTTAATCTAGGCATACATCCTACATGAGGTAGGACAGAAATTAACGTTCAGAGATGTGGGGAAGAGATCTTTGTTATATATGATCTGAGTATAGTCATCTACCCTGCCTAGAGGATGAGGAGTGGTCTCTCTGTGCTTGTGCTTCCTAAAGACATAAAAAAAATATCACTTTGGCATATATTTGAGAAAATTTTGAAGATACAGTCAAAATAATTGTGAGACATAGGCACGTGTACTGAGCAGTTAATTACATTTGTCATTTTCTCTTTAGCTGTACTCAGCACACCTGAAACAGATGCTAAATGAGTTCCACATAACTAACAATTTTAGAGAGACCTTAGTATAGTGCATTTTTACACACTAAATAGAGGCCCTTCTACTTAGACCCCAATGTAATCTGCATTCAAATCAATACTGTACATATTCAACTAATTTCAAATATGTATAATACAATGAAATACCATAATGGTCTTAATTAATCTTGAAAGATATATTGTGCAACTAATTTCAATATATACATTTAGTTCTCATTGTAATTTTGGTTTGAATAAAAAAAAAAATACAATATTTTCATGCAGATTTCTAAATTTCCAGATGGATTATAGGTATGGGGAATATTTTTGTTTTACACATGCACACATTGGTGATAGGGTTAAAATGTAATTGTCTAATGGAGTAGCTGTACTTTTTATGTTATTCTGTAGGCTTTATATACATCCACAAGTAGGCTTGTTATAAAATCCCATTTTACTAACTTTGATAATAAAATATAATTGTAATGTAGCACATATATTATTGTATGTTATTATTTTTTTCATTTTCTTTGCCTTAATATAGCGATGAATAGATGTCAGTAAATGAACTGATATTTTGGCACAATATTTCCACAATCATCCAGAACTGTTAATTTAGAAAACCTTTTGACATAACACATTGTATCTCATTTGAATGCCCCACCCAGACCCCAGAGTGCAGTAAAATGACTGTATTTCTGGGCAACCCAGGCAGGAAATAAATCTTTAACTTACTTTTACACTTTCAAATGGGCTTGCAAATGTACTATGTATGTTTCCCACCATATATTAAATGATTGTTGTGGTGAACTACCTACTCATAAAATCCACAACACAAGCTGAGATCCTGCTCCATGCTGATGATAGCCTTTAAGCTTGAAACAGCTGTACATGTATAGGGTTCTCGGCTTGTGTAAAATCCAGCCTTGGCTTTGCATTAAAGCTGTGTAATACAGCAGACATAAGCTTAAAGGAAGTTGTGTTTGAAAATGGCTATGGATTGAAGAGAGAGGCATTTGTGGGCACATTTGCAGGTCCCAGTTCAGCTTCCCAGAATGCAGTGTAATAACTATCTTCCTCAGAATTCTGAGCTGGAAGCAGTTTTTTTTTTTTAATTTATTTACTTAAATTGCGATTCAGTAAATTTAAAAGGGCTCTAAGCACACAGCATATTTTTTTACAGAAGTTTTTACTTAGGGAAATTTTATCCGAAAGCAAGGTCTTCACTAACTAAAAATTTCTGTAAATAAAATATGCTGTGTGCTTAAATAGAGCCCTTTTAAATTAATCGAATCACAATTTAATAAGGTTGACAGTATATAACACTAACATATGCAACCGTACAATAAAGCTGTGTAATACATTGAGCATGAATAAAGTTTTTCTGGGGTTCAAGAGTTATAATGCATTGTGAGCTCAGTTTTGCAGAGTGCAGTACAATAACTGTATTTCTTGGAATTCTGAGCAGAAAGTAAGTAATATAGAAAAAAAGTACTGTGCCACCTTAGAACTTGCAGTTTTGTAATTTTTTATGTTTGCATTTTCACTGACATTTGCTATTCTACAACAAGAATAATTTATTTTGACCATGGGAGCATAAAACTGCAGTTATCCCCACCTCTGTAGAGTTGCTTACGAGTATAAAATAACATTTTAAAAACATGTCTCAATATAGTAAATGCAACTGGATGGAGTCTAAAGCTGACTTATGTGTAAGACCTTTAGAGATGTTGTCATTGAATAATGAGGAATCTTATGTCAGAAGTTTATTTCCAATGTGCTTCGTTTGATTAGTTTTATCTGCTGTGGTGGATGTGATAAAATTAATTGTGTGGCGCAGGAAAGCTATAATTTATTTACATTAGCATGCCAGTTTTGTTGACATTGAGCCCTCCTTCTCATCTAATCTCAAGGAGTCACCTGGAGTCATTTGTATAGTACTTGAAATTAAAAATTCCTAGGGAATTCTTTGCACTGAATTGGAATACATTTAAGTTTATAAATTATATAAAGAAGTTAGAGGCAGTGTTTTCATCTTTCTATGTAAGTTGAATATCTTATCAATTTTGTTGACGTTCTCTGAACTTATTGGTTTCAGAATTTAATTTTATAAACTAATGACCAAACTGATCTATCCAAGAAGGGAGTTTACTAATCATATGAAGTGACTAAGATACGTATTTTCAAATTTGCTATGCACTATTTTCTTTTTGCAAACAAATGCAATTACTCCCCTTTTCACCTATTTTCGGGCACTTGAGATGTTTAGTAAATCTCCCCTCCCCACGAGTTAATTCAGTTGAAAATAAAGAAAATATTGCAAAAAATAAAATTATGGAACTTTAGTTAAACCATAAAATAGAAACATGTGCCTCATAAAGATATTTCAGTAGGTCTGTGAAGGCAATAAGTATATCTATTTAAGCCAAGTTATTTATGAAAGTCTTAATATTTTCAAAGACAAATTAATTCAATGATTAATTTGTATCCACAATTATTTTGGCTACAGACAATACATATCAAGCTTTATACTATAATAAATTTAAAGTAACTCAAGCATGATGAATATCAATCACATTGATATATTAGAGGGTGACCTAGTAATAAATACTACTTATTTATAGCATATAATCACATTATATGGCTTCTTTTTTTCTGGCATATTTTCACACTTCAGGATTACTAAATTGGTGTAAAGATGCAGCCAAGATACAAAACAGCTATAATCAGATACAATGTAGCCTACAGAAAACCCTATATAATACCAAAGGGATCGCCTATAAAAAAAACTGTGGTATCAAAGTATTAGGGCACGAGAAGACTAGATATTATAATGGTCCCTATGTCTCATTTAGGAGACCTCCTGTCTGAAGGGCTATGGTGTGCCCCACAATCCAACCTAAACTATTGTCATGCTCCAAACCACATAAATACAAGGTCCTGAAAAGTCGGAAACTACTGAATGACACAAAAAAAAAATCTAATTTCAGAGACCTCCTGTCTGAAGGGCTATGGTGTGCCCCACAAGCTGCCTATTATGCCCTAAAATATAAATTGAATCTCAGAACACAGGCTGTGGAAGTTACCCCAACTTATCCCAGGAATAGTATGATTATTTAAATAGGAGTTGAGGTTGAAAAAAGTCTATTATTTTATTGTTAAGCAAATATTGGTAGATCTTCACTGACCCCGAGGAAGACAAGCAAGAATGGTTGAAACATTTCAAATTATTGCCTCATTAAGTGAAAACATTTTTCCTAACCCCAAAAATATTAGTTTATTTCCTTGATCATTGTTATTATGTTCTGTACAAATTGTCCTAACTTTTCATGATTTTTTAACTAAAACATATTGATTTTCATGTCAATCTGTTCAATCTGCTGTCTGGACCTGTAAAAGCAAATATAGGGTATTGAGAAAGAGGATCAAAGAAGCTCCAATTGTGTTGTATAGTTTACTCTTGTATAATATGCATATGCAGATTACACTAAAATGAGCTTCAAAATGGCAATCCCTTAGTCGATTGCAAGGCACATTCAATCCTATCCTGCGACATGCAATACTTTTTTCTCCAGCAGGTAAATTTAGACCTACCAGTCATTTGCTCTCTTTCTCTGATTTCTTTGCAGTGTTTAGTCACTCTCTCCTCAGTATGTTGGCCTGCAATGTATTCCATGGGAGCTTTGTCAAATAGGAAGTGAGTGTCTGTAAGCACAATTGTGTTGTTTAGGAGAGTCCATTGAGCATATAGATTGCTGTCTCAACCTGTTTTGTCTAACTGCCCTATTGTCACGGTATTTGTGGGTAAAAAGACCATATAAGCATATTGTCTACCATATACATATATGCCCTACATTATATGGGTGTCTATTGGTTTTGCTGTTACCACTGTAAACACATAAAGGTACTTATAGTATACTCTTTTAAAATGTGAGGAGTTAAATAATTTTCCTTTGTACAAATTACATTTTTAAGTCTAGTAAACAAGCCATGGTAAGACTGGACCTAGGGCCAAAAATATTAGACATTAGCAGAGGCCTTGAGAATGAAACAGTACAGCTGTCTCAAAAAGAGGTGTCTTTGGGCATATGCATTTAAACTCAATTCCCCATTGTTCCTCACAAAACATTATCAAAACAGGTTTTAGGTTAGAATATACCATTGTGTCTAATCTAAGAAATGTGTGGCAGAATTGATTGGTACAAAGGTCCCATATAAGGATGTCACGGACAGTTCGCCTGCGGACTATTTCCAGCGATTTTGGCTCG
This sequence comes from Discoglossus pictus, assembly GCA_027410445.1. Lineage (NCBI taxonomy): Eukaryota > Metazoa > Chordata > Amphibia > Anura > Alytidae > Discoglossus > Discoglossus pictus. The sequence continues at coordinate 109,390,023 of CM050165.1, read as the reverse complement.
TTCACGCTCGCATCAGATGGCGAATACATGCGCTATTCGGTTCGCCCCCTATTCTTTAACATTGAGGAAACTTTGACCCTGCACCTCACAGTCAGCAGACACATTCCAGCCAATCAGCAGCATACACTCCCTTCCAGAGACTTCCATCTGAAGGACAGCATACATTTTAGAATCATTCTGAAGCTGCATTCGTTGTGAAAGGACAGATAGTTTAGCTGCTGGAGATTTAATAGGGAAATAGATAGCCAGGCTGTGTATTTAGCTTCCAATACAGACCTGAAGGACTCATCTGATATCTGCTGCAAGGACAGCAACCCAAAAAGCCCTTTTTAGGGCTAGAACATCATTTATTTTATTTTATAATTTTTTTCTGTGTAATCTAATTGCATATGCCTGCCTACAGGCGTATGTGTGAAGCCTATTGCATCTACTCCGCCAACTTTTGCCAGTGCACAGTGATACGTCATATCTGGTGCAACCATAGTGTACAGTGACATAAACAACACTTTTTTGACTGTAATCGATTGAATATCAGTTGCCTGCCTACAGGCGTGTGTGTGAGGCCTACAGCGCCTTTCTTTGCCAACTTTTGCCAGTGCACAGTGACACTCCTATCTGGTGGCACCTTAGATTGCACGCGCAGTGCCCCAAATTTGAAGTGCGAGGACCGACCAAGCATCTTTTTCCATCTCCCGCCTCCAAAAATCCATGCCATATACACGTCCCCTAATAGTGGACGTAACAGGTATTAAACTAATAGGAATAAATAGTACAACTGAATACACCACTCCTATCTGGTGGCACATTACATTGCACGTGCAGTGCCCCAAATTCGAAGTCGGAGGTCCCACCAAGCATCTTTTTCCATCTCCCTGTTCCAAAAATCAATGCCATATACACGTCCCCTAATAGTGAACGTAACAGGGATTAAACTGATAGGAATAAATAGTACAACTTAATACACCACTCCTATCTGGTGGCACATTACATTGCACGTGCAGTGCCCCAAATTCGAAGTAGGAGGTCCGACCAAGCATCTTTTTCCATCTCCCTGTTCCAAAAATCAATGCCATATACACGTCCCCTAGTGGAGGAAGAGACCTTCAATGACATCAGTGAGGACAAGGAACGGGACATGGCTAACTTGGTATCCAACCTTGTGCAAATGGGGAGTTTGCGGTTTTGCAACGGGACTGTTTGCGGTTGTTTGCGGTGCATTAAACGGGGAGATTGGTCTGTTACTGTGAAGCGGGTGTAACCCTTACACTACCTGATCGATACAATATCATACCTGATGTTTTAAAGCATGTTATTCCAAACAATTTAGGAATGTTAGGTGATTTATGCCCTTTATGGCTTAAAACCAGACTCTGCATCAACTATGTAATTTTCTGTGGGAGGTTTGCCATGGATCCCCCTCCGGCATGCCACAGTCCAGGTGTTAGTCCCCTTGAAACAACTTTCCCATCACTATTGTGGCCAGAAAGAGTCCCTGTGGGTTTTGAAATTTGCCTGCCCATTGAAGTCTATGGCGGTTTGCCCGTTCGCAAACATTTGATGAAGTTTGCGTCGCCGGTTTGCGTCCGAAAATGTTATGTTCGCGACATCACTAGTCCCATATATTCCATAATAAATTAATTTTAATACATGTAACCAGACTGCTCCCCAGCGGTCAGAAACAGATTTACACAACATGTTTATTGACACATTATAATTATGCATATACATACAAACAAGACATAAGCCATTGTAATTGGTGGAAATCACTCCGTGACAGGGAGCGATAAATAGTTTATTCAATAGGCAGAGAGAAAGACTGTGGTCTTTTCTGGTAATTTCTCTGGGCTAATTTCTGTCTGTCACTCTCTGGCATAAACTTATACCCCCCTTATATTTTACCTAAGATATTTTACTATATCTGTCTATATCCAATTTCTATCCTATATTTCCTTCAAAGAAAAGTACTAAAAAGGATTGCTTCAAACTATCTTGAGAAGGGGACCTGTATGAGAAAGGGTGTTACCCTGAAATCCTATACCTGGCAACATATAAAATTGCTTTACCTTATATTTTGTAATCTAATCTAACCAATTTCTACAATTATTCTGTTACATTTCTGGAGTGGTCACAGAATAAAGGCTAATTAGCACCTGCATTCCAGGCTCAATGTGTTAATCAATATATTTCTGTCTGTGCCCATTTTCCCTAAAACAGACTGATTGGCTTCATTAAATAATATAACCCTTTAACTCTGTTACAAAATCAATTATTAAAGATATCTATACACAAAACCTACTTAGCATTTCTCAAAACATATCTTCTTTTATAACACAATCAACAAAACTATTTTATATCATTATTGATTGAATTGACTGCTTTGGTAAATTAAATGTATTCAATTCTGCTATAAAACTCCTAAACCAATACCCAAATACAAAGGTTATTTAGCTTGCCAATTTGAAACATTAACCCAAGTAGATATTTTGCTTCAGTATATATTCTGTCTGCCATATAGGAAGCCATACCTGATACTGCTTTTTAGTGCTTTCATAGAGTAACGTCTTATATCACTGAGTATTAATACCAAATATATTGTAGACATCTGAGTGTTTATCCAATTGTGATAAGACTTTATACTCTGCTTATCATTTCTGTATTGAACTAATAAAATATAGACAGTATTAGTATAAATTGTTAATCCAAGTTTAATAAAGGTTATCCACTGTTTATCAATCCATATATTACACTAACAAAATATAGATTGTTTTAAGAAAGATTGTTATCCAATCAAGTTAAGTTAAGGATTGTAATATTCCTATATTGAACTAACCAAGTATATAATATTTTAAGATAGATTGCTACCCAAACTTAATAAGATTACATACGCTTCTTATTGATTCCTATATTGTACTAACAGAATATAAAATGTGTTAAAACTAATTGCTATCTAATCAATCACAAGAGATTGTAATAATCATAGGATAGATTTTACATTGTCATCTATCTAAACATTAAAGCTTACAAGTAATTACAACCAATTGTTTATTCTTGATTTTACTATTGTCCTAATAAAAGCTATTTTAGAAAAGAGTGTATACTTGTCTATAAATTGATATTTGAGCTCATGCAACTTTATCAAATCTAAACATAAAATTTGTGTCATATGAAACTGTATGACACTATGTATGGAGAATCCTTGAGATATATTTTTGAAATATGGCAAGAAGTGGCTATAAACAAGTATAAGGTAATAAGATGGGATAAGAGACGTTAAATTACCACTGTAATGTATTTACAAGTAAAGCTCATATGTTTGTTGGGCATAGACTAATAAAACAGTGTGCTGTTCAAAATAAATTAAAGTTAATATTTTTTCTTACTGTTGAATGTGTCAGTTTTTTCCTGAAGCAATGGTGTTTATATCCTCCTACACATGTCTATTAAGGGTTGTGGCCAGTTTTTCCTGGAAGCTGGACTAAAAAATGGGATAACCAGTCCAAGTCTGGTTCAGACTGAGCATGATTGCTATATAGGGGCAGAGCTATGATGGCTCATGCACTGTCACTGGCCGAGTTGCAAGTAGGTTACAAGATAGCTGTTACCTCTATATTGGTGGGGCTAATTATGTCATAGGATGGAGCCAGTGATGTCATAGGCCAGTCTGCTCCCAAGATCTATGGTGATCCAACCACAGGTCATGCCTCCAGTGAGGTGGAAAAGGCAGCTCTGTTTGAAGAGAAAACAAAAATAGGAAAATATATTTACTTTTCCATGTAAATGCACTTAACTGGAATAAAAACATAAAACATAAAACATCTCCACTTCCTATGTTTTGTGTAGGACCCAATTATCAAGCTGGGATACATTTTAACTCTTGATAAATAGCTTGTGTAGACAACATTGGAAAAAGGGATATTAATTTAACCCTTTCTATAATGTAATTTCTAAAACTGGTACTCAAAACTGTATTCAATATTCCAGGTGATGTCTAACCAGAGATTTATATAGTCTCATTTACTTGCATCTATACATTTGTAATGCTTTCTAATATTTTACTAGCCTTTCCGCTACTGCATGGTCTTGCTTACTGTCTTGTAATTGGCTGTCTACAAACCCTCCTACACACTTTTTCTTCTCAGGCACCCTTTGATTTGTTTCTTTTTAAATTATATTTGGAATATATATTTGTCTTCGCAAATACATAACATTTAATTTCATGTTATAAATATCATCTGTCATTTAGTTGCCAATTATTCATGCTTCTACAAGTTGAAAGAACATTCTGTCTCATTATATCATCTTACACAATTTAGACACTACCTTTCAGCCCTTCATTCATTAATGAATATATTAAAAAGAAGAAAGCCAAGTACTGAGCCCTAAGGAACTCCATTTCTAATTCAAGTGTGCATTACATTTTTTGTAAACGCTTTTTTTCAGATGTTTTAACCCGTTATCTATCCAAAAGCATATACTTACTGTAATTCCCATACCCCTAGCCTTCATCAAAGTATCCACTTTTGGACACAAATTATATTTGTTTAATATGCCTTAAACATATTGGTTCCTACTTACTGCCTTATTATGGATATATTCCTGAATTCAATCGCTTAGTAACTATTTTAGCAGATTCACCACTGTCAATATGAGGCTTGTGGATCCATAATTTATTTTATTTGTTTGGTTATTTATTTTCTATGGACACTGCATCTGCATTTTACCAGTCCTATGGTCCTGAGACTATACAGACAGATACTTGAAAAAGTGCAAAATATATTTGTTATAGATCAACACCCTCAGAATATTTGGGTGTTTTCCACCTGAACATAATACATTATTTACATAATTTTTTTCAAGTGTCTTAATGATTAAACTAGGTAGAAAGCATTCGTTCTATTTTGTTGTGGTATGTCTACTAAAGATACATCCTTATACAAAAAAAAAATGATTCATATGACCAGTGGCGAAGCTAATGAATGGAGGGCCTGGTGTCATACGTATGGGAGGTGGGGCCAAATTTGTTTAGGCCCCTGTGCAATATATATATATGAGCGTCAGTAACTGCAAAACAGTGACAGTCTGTGTGTAGGTCTGCTGGTTAGTGCATAATCCATTCTTGAAGCTGTGTAATACAGCTAGCATATGCGTAAAAGGAGCTGTGTATATAGTGGTTTTGGATTAACAGAGTGAAAGTACATTGTGGTATCATTTGCATGTCCCCGCCCAGTATCTCAGTGCAATGACTGTATTTCTGTGAAACCTGTGCCGGAAATAAGTTTATTAACTTATTTTTTAGACATTCAAATGAAATTACAAATATACTATTCACTTTCTGTAATATATATATATATATATATATATATATATATACTGTATATATATATATGTATATATATATATATATATATATATATATATATATATATATATACTAGCTACTTGACTGGAATAAAATGTTAAGGCTGACAAATGCCACTGGCGCTCATTGAGAGTCTCTCCCCCTGTCTACTTCCTCCCTTGTGTCTCATTTCAACCCTCCTCTCCCTCACTTGCGGCTACTTTAACCCCTCTTCTCCCTCCATGGTGTCTCCTTTCCTCCCTCCTATCCCTCCCTTGTGTCTCCTTTCCCCATTCCCTGTGTTTGTACCCCCCTCTCCCTCCCCTGTTTCTCTCCCCCCTCTCCCTCCCCTGTATCTCTTTCCCCCTCCTCCATTGACTCTTCCCCACTCACCTGTGTCTCTTCCCCCTCTCCATTCCCTGTGTCTCTTCCCCCCGTCCCTCCCCTGTGTCTGTTCCCACCTCCCCTGTGTCTCTTCTCCCCCTCCCCTGTGTCTTTCCTCCCCTCTCCCTCCCCTGTGTCTGTGACGAAGTGCCCTTCGCCACTTTGTCTTGGAGAGGACTGTTTGCCAGCCTCCTGCCCTGCGACTATGGCCCTGGGACAGATTGCCCTTTAAACACAGTATTCGGCCATACCAGAGTGTATGTCACTCATTCTGGCCCTTTACATACAGGGGGGTCATTCGCGGTACTTGCCCTGTGTGAACCATGATACCACAGATAGCTATGCCATGGAGCCCATTCATAATGAAAGACTATGGGAAAGACTTTAGCTACATGGCAACTGAACTGTGTGAAGAGGATCTGAGTGCTATTCGGTAGTTTTGTGCGCTCAGATCTCAGCTATCTGGGGATATGTGAAATGTGAGTAAATGTGAATTGCAGTAATGCCGATGGGTTGTCAAACTAGTCAATTGACCCTTCAAAACGTAGCCTCGTCTCGTTCTTGGAGGGGATTGCTATATCATACTGGGGATTGCTATGCGCTGCAAACTCCCTGGGAGCTTTAAGCTACGGCGGTTGTGGAGTCTGTGGTGGTGGTGGTGTCCGGTGCGGTGCTTGTAGTCCTCGACGCAAACTAGGACGTGTCCATCAACGGAGGTACCCGGTCGGGGTGCCAGGAGATCTGTTACATTGGCTGGCAGTGGTGGGATGGCGTCCTAGTGAGAGGAAAAGCAGCCCGGAGATACTGGTAACGTTTGGAGTTACAAATTGAGGGCAACGCTAGTATCCGTACAGCGCCCCTGGCTACAGCAGGATGGAACCGGCTAGTTTTCGGACAGGGTTCCATGATGAGGAGGAGGAGGTGGCCACGTACTACAGGGATGCAGACAGAAAGGAACTCTGGTATGATGCCCTGGAAGATGCCCAATGGCGGCGAGGTGAGAGTCTCCCCAGTGATGAGCAGCGGCTACAGAAGCGTGTGGCGATGCGGATGTATCTATTGGGAGAGCAGCCCCTGGATGAGTGGGTGACAAGACTAGAGACCCTGGTATGGCGAGAGATCTGGCTAGACAACTCATACCAGGCCCTCGGGTGGCATACCGTTCGACTTACCCCCTGAACGTCTGAACACGACTTACCGGAGGGGGATGATTATTTATTATGGGATGCCTTGGAGGACGATATTGATCTTGGCAGCACGGAGGGGTCTAGGTTTTGGGACATCTACGACTACCGGATGGGCATGTATGTCTGGGATGACGAAGGCGAGGTGAGCAAAGACATGACCCACCTGGTAACGAGAGAGTAGGAGCTGGAGCAGGACTACCAACACCTGCTCAGCTTCATGCAGCCCCAACCTACTCGACAAGCAGAACCAGACTTCATTGACTGGTCCTGGGATGACCTCCAGATGGCAGGTAGAGATGGGACAGAGGTCTCTCTACCGGCCTTACAGGGGGCAGAAGGTGTCGTCCTTCCCCCCCCAGCGGCAGTGTGAACCCCAGGGGGCAGAAGGTGTCGCCCTTCCCCCCCAGCGGCAGTGTGAACCCCAGGGGGCAGAAGGTGTCGTCCTTCCCCCCCAGCGGCAGTATGAACCCCAGGGGGCAGAAGGTGTCGTCCTTCCCCCGCAGCGGCAGTGTGACCCCCAGGGAGCAGAAGGTGTCGTCCCCCCCCCCCCAGCGGCAGTGTGAACCCCAAGGGGCAGAAGGTGTCGTCCTTCCCCCCCAGCGACAGTGTGAACCCCAGGGTGCAGAAGGTGTCGCCCTTCCCCCCCAGCGGCAGTGTGAACCCCAGGGGGCAGAAGGTGTCGCCCTTCCCCACCAGCGGCAGTGTGAACCACAGGGGGCAGAATGTGTCGTCCTTCCCCCCCAGCGGCAGTGTGAATCCCAGGGGGCAGAAGGTGTCGTCCTTCCCCCCCAGCGGCAGTGTGAACCCCAGGGGGCAGAAGGTGTCGCCCTCCCCCCCCAGCGGAAGTGTGAACCCCAGGGGGCAGAAGGTGTCGTCCTTCCCCTCCAGCGGCAGTGTGAACCCCAGGGGGCAGAAGGTGTCGTCCTTCCCCCCCAGCGCGAGTGTGAACCCCAGGGGGCATAAGGTGTCGTCCTTCCCCCCCAGCGGCAGTGTGAACCCCAGGGGGCAGAAGGTGTCATCCTTCCTCCCCAGCGGCAGTGTGAACCCCAGGGGGCAGAAGGTGTCGCCCTTCCCCCCAGCGGCAGTGTGAACCCCAGGGGCCAGAAGGTGTTGTCCTTCCCCCCCAGCGGCAGTGTGAACCCCAGGGGGCAGAAGGTGTCGCCCTTCCCCCCCAACGGCAGTGTGAACCCCAGGGGGCAGAAAGTGTCGTCCTTCCCCCACAGCGGCAGTGTGTACCCCAGGGGGCAGAAGGTGTCGTCCTTCCCCCCCCAGCGGCAGTGTGAACCCCAGGGGGCAGAATGTGTCGTCCTTCCCCCCCAGCGGCAGTGTGAACCCCAGGGGGCAGAAGGTGTCGCCCTTCCCCCCCAGCGGCAGTGTGAACCGTAGGGGGCAGAAGGTGTTGTCCTTCCCCCCCAGCGGCAGTGTGAACCCCAGGGGGCAGAAAGTGTCGTCCTTCCCCCCCCAGCGGCAGTGTGAACCCCAGGGGGCAGAAGGAGTCGCCCTTCCCCCCCAGCGGCAGTGTTAACCCCAGGGGGCAGAAGGTGTCGTCCTTCCCCCCCAGCGGCAGTGTGAACCCCAGGGGGCAGAAGGTGTCGCCCTTCCCCCCCAGCGGCAGTCTGAACCCCAGGGGGCAGAAGGTGTCGTCCTTCCCCCCCAGCGGCAGTGTGAACCCCAGGGGGCAGAAGGTGTCGTCCTTCCCCCCCAGCGGCAGTGTGAACCCCATGGGGCAGAAGGTGTCGTCCTTCCCCCCCAGCGGCAGTGTGAACCCCAGGGGGCAGAAGGTGTTGTCCTTCCCCCCCAGCGGCAGTGTGAACCCCAGGGGGCAGAAGGTGTCGTCCTTCCCCCCCAGCGGCAGTGTGAACCCCAGGGGGCAGAAGGTGTTGTCCTTCCCCCCCCAGCGGCCATGTGAACCCCAGGGGTCAGAAGGTGTCGTCCTTCCTCCACAGCGGCAGTGTGAACCCCAGGGGGCAGAAGGTGTCATCCTTCCCCCCCAGCCGCAGTGTGAACCACAGGGGGCAGAAGGTGTCGTCCTTCCTCCCAACGACAGTTTACCCTAACCAGGGAAGACACCAATCTCCCAGACGGCGCAGATGGGACCGTGGTCTCTGCGCCTACAGCCTGTCCAGATCCCCAACTACCCTCACTGGGACAACCGGAGGAGGGGGTAAGTACAAATTCCCCTCCCCAGCTAACTTCTAATGTGGCCCCAGGGTTAACAGAGGAAATGTTAACCCCCACTAACCCCCACGTTTCCCTGGCTACTGAGCCAGAATATGTCCCAAGTACCCCAGCAGAAGAGCTGACAGCGGGGCAGAGTGCAGTCGGCCTCTGCCCTCCCTTTGTCTCTTGTACAGAGCAGGATGTCCTGCAGGTTATACCAGCAGAAGAGCTGGCATCAGGGCAGAGTGCCGCTGGCCTCTGCCCCTCAAGTCCCCTCAGCGTGTTGTCCCATCACCACAGCGAAATATCCAGGTGCAGTAACTGGTTGTTGTGGGGGGGCTGCTCTAGCACTGGTTTATTGTGGGTTGGTGGATCGTCTAACGGAGGCACTGACCGACAGAAGGTCAGGTGCCTGGTTAGACTTACCCCCAAAGGGGAGATGTGTGATGAAGTGCCCTTAGCCACTTTGTCTTGGAGAGGACTGTTTGCCAGCCTCCTGCCCTGCGACTATGGCCCTGGGACAGATTGCCCTTTAAACACAGTATTCGGCCATACCAGAGTGTATGTCACTCATTCTGGCCCTTTACATACAGGGGGGTCATTCGGTACTTGCCCTGTGTGAACCATGATACCACAGATAGCTATGCCATGGAGCCCATTCATATAATGAAAGACTATGGGAAAGACTTTAGCTACATGGCAACTGAACTGTGTGAAGAGGATCTGAGTGCTATTCGGTAGTTTTGTGCGCTCAGATCCCAGCTATCTGGGGATATGTAAAATGTGAGTAAATGTGAATTGCAGTAATGCTGATGGGTTGTCAAACTAGTCAATTGACCCTTCAAAACGTAGCCTCATCTCGTTCTTGGAGGGGATTGCTATATCATACTGGGGATTGCTATGCGCTGCATACTCCCTGGGAGCTTTAAGCTACGGCGGTTGTGGAGTCTGTGGTGGTGGTGGTGTCCGGTGCGGTGCTTGTAGTCCTCGACGCAAACTAGGACGCGTCCATCAACGGAGGTACCCAGTCGGGGTGCCAGGAGATCCGTTACAGTGTCTCATTCCCCCTCCCCTGGCTCTCTTTCCCCCTCTCCCCTGTGTATCTTTCCCCTCCTCCCTCCCCTTTGTCTCTTTTTATCCCCCTCCCTCCCATGTATCTCTTCCCCCTCTCCCTTCCCCTGTGACTCCTCCTCTGTCTACTTCCCCCTTCCTCTCCTGCGTTCTTTTCAGCCCTCTCCCTCCCATATCTCTCTTTCCTCCTCTCTCCCTCCCCTGTGTCTCTTTCCCCCTCTCCTGTGTCTTTTAGCCCCCTATTCCTCCCCCTTCTTTCCCCCTTATCCTCCTTCTCCCTCCTTCCCCTTCATACTCCTCCTCCCTTTCCCTCATCCTCCCCCACTCTCCTTCCCATCCTCTTCCCTTTCCCCCTCTCTTACTATCATACGGTGACCTCCTTCTGCTGTTTCTCTCATCTGCAGCGCGGCTTGTGGCTGTATCCGAACGGCATATGCTAATCACGTTACACGCATTAGCATATGCCGGTTAAATGTTTTAGACATTTAAATTTCAACACAAATGTACTATATATATATATATATATATATATATATATATATATATATATATATATATATAGTGGATATAAAAGTCTACACACCCCTGATAAAATGTCAGGTTTCTGTGCTGTAAAAAAATGAGACAAAGATAAATCATTTCAGAACTTTTTCCACCTTTAATGTGACCTATAAACTGTATTAACTCAATTGAAAAACAAACTGAAATCTTTTAGGAGAAGGGAAGAAAAAGAAAAATAATGTGGTTGCATACGTCTGCACACCCTCTTATACCTGGGGATGTAGCTGTGTTCAGAATTAAGCAATCACATTCCAAATTGTGTTAAATAGGAGTCAGCATACACCTGCCCTCATTTAAGGTGCCTCTGATTAACCCCAAATAACGTTCATCTGCTCTAGTTGGTCTTTCCTGAAATGTTCTTAGTCGCATCCCACAGAAAAAGCCATGGTCCACAGAGAGCATCCAAAGCATCAGATGGATCTCATTGTTAAAAGGTATCAGTCAGGAGAAGGGTACAAAAGAGTTTCCAAGGCATTAGATATACCATGGAACACAGTGAAGTCATCATCAAGTGGAGAAAATATGGCACAACAGTGACATTACCAAGAACTGGAGCTCCCTCCAAAATTGATGAAAAGACGAGAAGAAAATTGGTCTGGGAGGCTACCAAGAGGCCTACAGCAACATTAAAGGAGCTACAGGAATATCTGGCAAGTACTGGCTGTGTGGTGCATGTGACAACAATCTCCCGTATTCTTCATATGTCTGGGCTATGGGGTAGAGTGGCAAGATGAAAGCCTTTTCTTATGAAGAAAAACATCCAAGCCAGGCTACATTTTGCAAAAACACATCTGAAGTCTCCCAAAAGCATGTGGGAAAAGGTGTTATGGTCTGATGAAACCAAGGTTGAACTTTTTGGCCATAATTCCAAAAGATATGTTTGGCGCAAAAACAACACTGCACATCACCAAAAGAACACCATACCCACAGTGAAGCATGGTGGTGGCAGCATCATGCTTTGTGCTGTTTTTCTTCAGCTGGAACTGGGGCTTTAGTTAAGATAGAGGGAATTATGAACAGTTCCAAATACCAGTCAATATTGGCACAAAACCTTCAGGCTTCTGCTAGAAAGCTGAACATGAAGAGGAACATCTTTCAGCATGACAACGACTCAAAGCATACATCCAAATCACCAAAGGAATGGCTTCACCAGAAGAGGATTAACGTTTTTGAATGGCCCAGCCAGATCCCAGACCTGAATCCGATTGAAAATCTGTGGGATTTGGAGTGTTTTTGCAAAGAAGAGTGGGCAAATCTTGCCAAGTCAAAATGTGCCATGCTAATAGACTCATACCCAAAAAGACTGAGTGCTGTAATAAAATCAAAAGGTGCTTCAACAAAGTATTAGTTTAGGGTTGTGCATACTTATGCAACCATATTATTTTATTTTAATATTTTTTCTTCCCTTTACCTAAAAGATTTCAGTTTGTTTTTCAATTAAGATATACAGTTTATAGGTCACACAATAAGAAGCGCCAGAAGGAGAGGGCTAGCCTTACCTGCTGAACCTCTAATGAATATTACCCGGATACTGCCAAAGAAGCTCATATTAAGGTAGGGTGGCTGATGAGGCTGAAGGACCACATGGGTGCTAGGGGGGAAGCCAACAGCCTTATTAAATTGCGATTCGGCAAATCTAAAGGGCTCTATATAAGCACAGAGCATATTTTTTTACAGAAGTTTTTAGTTAGTGAAGACCTTGCTTTTGCATAGAAGTTCACTAACTAAAAACGTATCTAAATAAAATATGCTATGTTCTTATATAGAGCTCTTTAGATTTGCTGAATTGCAATTTAATAAGGCTGCAAGGGTGCAGAGGCGGCCAAGTGGAAGGACCACTGCACTACAGAAATGAAATATATTCCGCCCCTTCATATAGGACATTTGTTTTCTCTAGATCACTATTTATCAGCTTGTTTCCCTCAAATCTTACGGATCCAGCATTTTCTTTTTTTTAGTCTTTTAACCATTTATAAACTTTAAAATCTTTTTAGGGTTAGTTTTACTTTCCAATGTGGTTAACTTTTCATTTTCTGTTTCCACATTATGCTGTAATTGCTTTATTGAAAGTTGTGTTGCATTCAAGATTTTTCCTTCATGTTCAATCTGCTTTTTTCTTATTTATCTTCGTTTTGATATCATTTTACTTTTAAATCCCTTCATTTATTTTCTGTATTTGTACATGCCAGTGATTTAATTCAATTGCTACATTGTAATTATGCCCTTAGGGTATTCAAATTTCTCTTTATAAAATCATTACTTTTTTTGATCCCCTGGAAAATTGCATTGAAAATGAATTAAAAATGTGAAAGTTATGTTGTAAGTTATCATTAAGGTTGATGAAGTGTTCCCATACTTAACAATTTCATATGATATAAATGTATTTTTTGATCACCAGATATTAAATAGTTAAAGTTGCGTTTAGATTTTATGCTTCCAATGCCTATTAAATGTGTGCACTTATCAGTTTGACCTTGGTCCTTGCAATTAAGTACTGGGTTAGAGGGGAAAAAGGTAGCTTACTTTGAGCATTTCACTACCCAGAATCCTCAGCGGCAGCATTCACCTGGGATATGTAGGTGTGCTCAGGTTTCCTTTTATCCTAGTTTTATTATGCACTCATGCAGCATCACATATATAATTGTGAGCGTACGAGCCGTTGCTCACGCGAAGCAACGGCCCGTACGCAAGGGCGCTCCATCCCAGCAACTGAGGCCCTTGCCCGCAGCGTATGGCCTGTTGCTCACGCTTGAGGGCTGCGGGCAAGGGCCTCAGCTGCTGGGATGGAGCGCCCTTGCAATGCCCTTGCCTGCAGCCCTTGCCCGCAGCCCTCGCAATGCCCATTTCCGCCCTTACTGCAGTGTGCGACTTGAGTCTGTGTCAGTGCGCATCTGTTCCCGCCACTGACGTCGCTCTAAACTGGGGTGGTGAAGCGGTGACTGGAGCTGAGGAGGGTTGTGAGATATAAGGGAGTCCTGGCCTGGTTTGTGGGGACCTCACAGGGGAAAAGGCCTCGCACTGCAGGAGCAGGTGACGCGTGGCAGGCTGGGCCCTGAGATGTCACATCTCCAGCCATCACTGGGGCCATAATGTGATACATTACATTGGTATTTTCTTAGATGCGGTTTTAATTTAAAAAAAATAAATATCGAATAATCTCTTGGCTTTCCAGCTCTATATATATTGTATATTGTGTGTATGTATTGTTTGTGTATATATAATGTGGGTGAATATTGTGTGTGTATATATAATGTGAGTGTATAATGTGTGTGTATCAACTGCGGCCCTCGCAAAGCAACTGCAGCCCTCGCAAACTTTACGTCGCAACGCAAACAACATACGAGACACGTTAACACACATTACACCTTCATTTAACTCATAATAAAAGATTTTAGACACTAAAAAATTGCCTAAGCGAGAGAAAAAATGGCCGCCGAACAAAACGAAAACGAGGCTACAGCAGTCTAAACACGCAAAACGCCACAAGAAACACGCAAAACACCACAAAACACCTACGGATATTCCGCTACAGATGCATACCACACATTAGCCGCCATTTTATAACAATGCGGAAGTACACAACTACGCTAACGGATTTGTCTCGAGCACGCACACTATTACACTGCACACATTCAGCACGCTTACACAGCAGCTCCACACCACTAATGCTGCAGCAACATCAAAACAGATTGCAGCTCTTCAACAATGCTTCAAAATAGGTTAAGTATATTCATTTATTAATTTGTATTATATATTTCAGTAGTACACACAAAACAACATTAGCTACCTTACAATTCCATTGCCGTAATTTTTTGACGGGCAATTCGCTAGTTTTATATATATAATCCAATACTATCTTAGCGTAATTCTATAATGTTCATTTGTTTCAATCAGGGGTGTTTTATATGAACTTCAATCAATGTTTTCTCACAAATGGTTACAGATTCACATTTTCATATTACATAGAACATATATGTGAAATTGTCATTAGGAATGGCAGATGACTTTTAATTATAGTATTCACAATTTGGTGGTAAGCAAGAAAGACAAATCCTATTGGCTCTCTCGCAATTCAAATTGCAAATATTTCAAGTGAAAACATGAACAGTGCCATCTAGTGACCATTCTTTGAATTTCAATGCAACACGTATATATGTGTTAACAGATATTTTGTATATATTGACATGCCTGCAAACAATATATGCGAAATCCAAAGCAAGTGGCACACATGTTCCGAATCTATCAAAATATTATTAGAATCTATGAATTCCAAAAATCTAGTGTTATGTTAAAAGGACATAGAAAATGTTGTTCTGTCATGAGCACAATATAATATGTCAATAAGCACAATATAAGCTGCTAGGTGTTAGCCTGTCACACACACAAGCTGGCAGGCAGGCATAGATTACACACAAAAAAAAAAAAATGATGTTCAAAGTTTCCTCAATGATAAAGTATAGGGGGCGAACTGAAAAGCGCATGTGTTCGACGTTCACGGTGGACGCGAACATGCGAAAATCGCTGCGAATAGTTCTCCGGCGAACTGTTCGGGACATCACTTTATATATACAGTGTGAAAGTGTTTCCCAAGGGCCAGATGAAAGCACTGTAAGATATATCCCCAGGAGTGAAGGTGTTAACCATTTAGAGGAATGGGCGTGGCTCCTATTAGTTACTGCTTGAGGGAGCTGGAGATTATGCAGGTTGTGCAGGGCCACTGCCAGTGGCTGCATTGAGAGATTGTGGAACAAAGCAAGAAGCTTTGAGGAGAAAGCCTGCAGATGTCAGTTGATATGGGGAACTGAGAGACCCAGAAGGTGACTACCAAAAAAGGGGATCTGCTTTCGAAAGAGAGGCCTGGAATACAGAGCCTGAGGTACAGTCTCAACTAAGAGGTGAGAGATAGAGACACCTCCGCTGCCTGAAGGACTGTGAAAGTTGTAAGTAAGACAGTGAGGGAACTGTTGTTTAGTTATTCAGGGCATCAAGAGAAGCTATCTTTTCTTTTTATTTCTGTTCTGCATAAAAAGCATTTAAAGGGCTCCAGAGTACTCCATTGTGGTGCTGGAAACTAAGGCATTGAATCCCTGATGTGGCAGTGACCTGTCACAACAGGAATATCTTGTTTAATGCAGGCAATAGAAGTTCTAAGTGAAACAGCTCTAAACAGGACAGTGTAACATGGGAAAGATAGGGATTCAATTGAAATTTAAACTTTTTGGGTTTTATATGAACATCAAAGAAACAGCAAACATAACACTAACACAAACTGAACATTAGCAGAAATATAAACTTTAAATTATGGATGTTGGAGCTTCTGGGTCATCCTGGATTCTGTTTTCTTTGGAGAAAAAAAAACTGTTATAGTGATTCAGAGTGTTAAAGGGGTCTGGTAGGCAAAAACAGTGTTATAGTGAGGTTCAGCATTTAAAGGGGTCTGGTAGAAAAAACAGCTCCATAGCGAATCAGCTCTAAAAGGGGTAGCGTAGCTTTAAGAGGAATATACCTGTATATACATACAATTCTCAGCACTAACCTTGGTTAAATCTATACTTTTTGTGAAAAGTATATATACAGTGTTTTGTATATACTATATATATATATATATATATATATATATATATATATATATATAATTAACTGGTTAATTCACATGCTGCAGTTAAACATGTGCTTTCTTCTTTGTCAAAACTGCACAACGGCGGCCACATAATAGTTCAATCAATATTGTGGGATTTAAAAATAACAAACTGATTGGTCAAAATGAAGAAAAAAAAACTGTTGCCTGACCAAACCATACAATTCCCATGTGTGACTCTTATTCAAATGTTTTCCATTGTGTAACCATACAAAGCTATTCACAGCGGTATCAATTCCCTGTTCCAGCAATATAATAAAAGTACATAAATATAAAAATTGAAAGAAACTATATAAAATATGGCTTCTTGAGATAAAGCAAGTTTTTTTATTATTATTTTAATGTATTTGCTACCTAAATGTGCAGTTAAGTATGTTACTCTCATATGGATAGATGCCAAAAATGCACTTAAAAATGTCATAGGTAAGTAATTGCAGGGATAAGAAAAGTTATAGCATAGAGGACTGGTAAATGTCAGTCAAGTTTATAAAACCTAGAGAATGAATACATTCTATTGTACTGCGATTTGACTGGCAGGTAAATGTTACACATAATCACTAGGTAAAATGTACGGAATACATTTTGGAATATTATGCAAAATTAATAATTGAAAATATATCCAATTTTGTAGATGCCAAAGTCGTAAAAAACAAATAAGAGCTCAGAAAAGAACAGCAGGATATTGTATTTAAAGAGGATCATTTGCATCTAGTTATAAATGGTTAAATAATATACAAAAAAATACCTCTGTAAATCTTTATTTCAGCATTAGTGGCACAGAAACTAAACTATAAATTATTGTACAGAGATGCGATGGCAACATTCACTCAGGCCAAGGGAGAACGGTTTGGTAAGGAGCTCTCCAGTTTCATGTCATCTTACAGAACAAATTAGTCCTCGAGACAGGGGGCAGGCTAGATTTTTCAGATATTGCTGTGTAATTACATGTAAATACATTGAATTATTGAGCTATTGATTGAACTACCTGTATCCTAAAAAGAATACAAGGGTTGAAACTACTACTTGAGGACTGGAGTCAGGCAACAGTTTTTAAGCTTATCCAATCGTTTAAGAATGGAATATCTTCATTATTGAATGAAAATACAAAAAAAAATGGAGGGGATTTACTAAGCATTTTTTCACCTGAAATGATGTGAAAATGGCTTAGATGAGGTGAGAAAAAAGTGCATAGTAAAGACTAACTTGAGGACCCATCAACGGATCCCCAAAAACTATCCTCCAAAAATTTGCACACATATTATTATTATACTCTACATAGAACAAATACAAATCAGTATTTATCAACTAGATAATTCTAGAATTTGTGAGGAAATGTTGCTTTATTAGAACAATATTACTTGGGTAGATGTCACTCTGACAATGAAAAATCCCATTCTTACATTCTACATTTCTGAGTTATTTCTCATACATTTCTGGAATTCTCTCAAGATTAAACCTTTCTCACTAATGACCTACATCATTTTTACCTGAAAACTGCTGTATTCCATGCCCATTACCTTTTTCTTAGTGTGCCCATAATTACAAACATTCATATTACAAGAGGGTTATGGCAGGGAAGTTATCAGAACAAACAATTCACCAAAGATTGCATAGTGGTCATAGACATGCCATGTCACAGCAAGGGAAAGTGAGATAATAGGTAAAGATGGACAGCTAACTATAATAGGCTTGATTGGTAGGCTGTCAATAAGCCAAGATTATTTGCACGCATTGTGCAGGTGCACTTGATTTGTATGTCTCTCTATATAAAAACTAATCAAGGGTAGATATAGATTGTAGAGGTGCAGAGATGGAGGGGGTTGCTGTCAGGTTCCTTATGATCTCCAGAAACAGAGATGTCAATGGAGAGAGAGAGAGAAAACACAGATAGACCGAGGAAAAGGTGATCTTAGCACAGTAATTCAGGGTAATAAAATGGAGTGGGAGGGATAGATCTAATACAATATGATGGATGGCTAAACATAAGTTACAACATTAGCTAGAAAAATATAAATATGCTAAACATTTATAACAGACTATACAAATATTAATAATAGTAATAGTTGCACTGATAGGTCATCCTTAATGATCGTATAAAGTCAAGCATCCCTATTTATGTTACATTAATAAAGATCTTACATTAGAACATATTTAAAGAATGTAAAATAATGAAGAGTATTTCATTAAATGTACTTAGTAATTTATACTTATGTGTACAATAAGTCACAGAAATACTAATTTTAAATAACGGCCTTAAGGACAGAGAAAAAAGTGAATAGTCAAGAAAACTATTATTAGAATTGCAAGTATATTTCTTCTGGACATTTTATAATTTAAGACTTTTTATCTTTATTTTTAATAAGCAAAATCAACCAGTCCCTAATACATGTATTAGGTTATTCAATTGAAATATTTAGTAGATGAGGACACGATTGAAGTAGCTAGGCTTGTGAAGAAAACATAGAAAATTACCTAGTGAATTGTTCTTATTAAAATAACAAAATATTTATTAAATCAACACAACATAAAACCCTTCTAGGTTTCCTTAAAAATACTCTTTAGGCGTTTTTTTATTTTTAGACTTAATTGTTTTTCATTCTCAGATATATAAATATTATACTTCATTTATTTGTAAGAAGCCCACAGAGTAACAGTTTGTAACCTTCTGGAACCTCCCTCTTTCTCCCAGTTCTCTCTCATGCACTGTGCCATGTTAAACAGCCGTCATCTAAGGATACGAGGGCTGTCACACTACCGGTGTCTCACACTTCTCAGCTTTAAGCCTGAAATGCTGTGTGTCTGAGGATCATGAGACACTGGTAGAGTAAAGCCAATCCCCTCTATAGCCTTAGGTTGCAACTTTAAAACATGGCAGAATATATGAGAGAGAACAGGAAGAAAGAGGAAGGCTCCAAAATGTGAGAATGTGTTACTCTGGGCTCTTCTTAGCAGTGATTGAGGGTACATTTTATATGACAATTAACTTGAGCAGGATAAAAATAATTTAGTCTTCTAGCCAAAACATTTATATAAACAAAAAAGTGTGTAAAGATTCTCCAAAAGTACAAATAGCTTCACAACCACATACTTCTGTGATCAATTAATATAGTTCTCCATTACATAAAGAGTCTTTTATATTTGTGCCAGCTGTAGGTTTAAGAACATTAATTTACATGAAATCATCAAGGTCACTGCAATTATAATCAGTCATGTCTTTGCATTGTTTGTTTGACTCATCAATATCCTTAATTACAACTCTAGCTTATTCTGGTTATTTTTCAATGTTCCACAGAAAATTAACCTGTGGAACAAATATTTATTAACTTTAACAACATAAAGTAAATTTCACGCAGGCAAGCTCAAAAGGATAATTGGCTGAGATGCTTGTGATTAGCAATTGAAGACTCTAATGAAGTGCTTGCATTTTACACATTAGATAGCAAAAGAGCCAAAGTACATATCAATATGCATCAGTGTTAATTAGAGTCAAACCAACTGAGAGAAGTAGCAGTTTCAGTAGATAGTTGTTAAAGATAATATTTATATTAATTTAAATAAAGGAAGAATAAGAATTTATATATTCACATTTTTTTTTATTTGTGTCAGTTTAGACGAGGTATTAAGCTGCTGCCCCCAATCATCAAGTGAAAAATGACAAATAAAAGAGAGATTGAGATATCACAGATTACATTTTTTAGTTGTTGAGGCGCATGGCAGTAATGAATCCCTTAAGCCAAAACTGTAGCCTTAGCAAACACACACCACAAGACATAATTGATGGCATATAGTATTACTAGTATGGAAAAAGAGATGTATGGACTTGCAAAATAAGAGTGCAACTACAGTAAGAAGGGCTGATACCAATAATGCTATAAATTGTAATAACTAAATTAAAATAGTAAATAAATAACACACAAGGGGGAAGAACATCTAATTTCTCCCATGCCCAGTATCTAAAAGCAGCAATAGGGCAGGATCCAGATTATTAGGCCCCGTCGTATTGTTTTTAGGCTCCTAGTGTGTATAATTTTAATCAATCTATTTTATTTTATTAAAATAATACTCATGCAATTTCTCTGCGCCCTCTAAATAAATATACAGTAGATTCTCAGTTATCCAGCATAGATGTAGGTTCTGGTTGCTTAAGAGTCACTATTAAAAGAGGCCTAGAGTAGCTGCACATAGGATGCTGTGCTAAGTATATCTGTCAGTGAGGGCTGTACTAGCAGCAGCAGCTTTCACTCCTCACTTACACACAGGTCTGTTTGGCTGTAGGGTGCGGTGCTGATCCCGAGGAATGTAACGCCAACACTGCCCTGGCTCAGTCACTCATGCCTGCCTGCTTCCAGGTAACACTGAATTGCATAGATGTACAGTGGATGAAATGTAGGTACTTGTAAGCATTTTGTGGCATGATAACCTGGTTCCTGGTATTTGTTGAGACCTGCAAAAAAAATGTTTTATTTAAAGTACTGTATTCCATTTTTATGGGGTGCTTGAGAATTACGGTAGCTTGAGTTCTGATTAACTGAGAGTCTACTACTGTATACTTTCAGATGTCTATGCAAGATACAGTTTTATGGGGGAAATACAGTATGAATAGTAAAGGGACGGTGGCTCAGGTATAATTGATAAGTGCCAAATTCAAATGGATGATAACAGGGTGCTCCTAAGGATAATAGGGATAAGTAGTACCAAGAGAGAGAAAGATCCTTTTTTAGGGCACACCTGGGAAATCCAATTCTCAGAAAAAGAGAATGAACTAAATGTTAAAACTTAACTTTTAATAGTAATAATAAAATCCACTTAAAATACATAAACGTAGGTAGCAGAGAGTAAATAATATGAAGTTTACTGGGAAAATGCCACTGTTGTGGAAAATGCCACTATGAGGTAGACCATATAAAGTGCAATGTGCTAGTATAGTCACTGATAAAGTGGCTAGTAGATAAGAAATAAGGTGCTATAAAGTGCTACTAGTGATAAGGTGCCAGGTGCTATGACACAAATAATAAGGTGCCAAGTGCTATGACACAAATGATAAGGTGCCAAGTGCTATGACACAAATGAGAAATATATATAAGTGAAGCAAGTGTATCACTAGAATATGGTTGCCTATAAGGAACAGTATAAGTAAATATTAGCAGCTTGTTGCTGAACAGAAACCAGTAAACCAAATGAAAAATATGGCAAGGGGTAAAGGATAGGAGTGAAAGATATTGAGAAATAAATGCCCCCAGAGTACTGATATCATGTTAGGTAATGTTCTCAATATCTGTGTATCTCAAATACCCAAGTGCCCAAATAGCAGCGTTGCCATCAGGATATACCCATACCCAGTAGCTACTACCTTCCAAGTACACTAAACTATTGCTGAAATAGCCTAACTAATACAGTGGTGAAGGGGCTTTATGCTATGGGCCTGAATATGAAAACGCTGACTCTTTGCTAGTCACGCCGTGGTCTAGACGCAGGGTAATGACGTCATAGACTCGCGACGGCGTTCCTACGTGCACCAGGTGTGCCCTAAAAAAGGATCTTTCTCTCTCTTGGTACTGGAAATACAGTATGCCCAGTGTTTCATGGGTGTTGATACAGAGTACGGGCAAACCGCGCACACCGGAAAACATTAAAAAAACACTAAATGCACACAAAATAAAATAAAAACTTTACCCACAGCAAGGGGGGACACCCAGGACGTCTGGAAGTGAGGTTACACCTCAATTTAAGTCCAATTTACGGAGTTTAGACACTCGAAAATCCCCTAAGCAGGAGAAAAAATGGGCATCGAAAAAAACAAAAATAAGGCTACATGACCCCGAAAGCCGCAAAACACCACATGCGACCTTTACAAAAAGCTGTACGAAGTACAAGATACACTATTAGCAAGGACGTTAAATAATCCACAACCGTGTACCACATTCACCGCCATTTTATAACACAAACTTACAGAATGCAAAAGTACACAGCTACACAAACGGCTTCCCCTCGCGCATGCAGCCTATTTACACTACACACTGCACACATTGCTGACACTTACACCTTACATCAACAACAGTGCAAATCTACATTGTATGCTGCAGGAACATCAAAACAGATTGTTAGCTCTTCGGCACATTGCTTGCTGCATATATTAATTTCAAATAGGTAAAGTATATTAATTTATGATTTAATTAATTAATTAATTATCATGAAAAACTACATATACACAAAAAACAAACAAACACAGTATCGCAATAAACGGCAAAGACCTTCACCGCGCAAAAAGGAGATCAGTGCGGACCTTACAATGACAGCAAAAGCACCTCTGATAACAAAAAATACACCAACCAAGAGGCTCGCAATAACCCCTGAAGACGCTAATTGCAAGCCACGCGATGAGCGCCAAAGGCGCTCAGCGCGAGGCTCACAATGATCGCGAAGGATCTCAGACGACAAAAATACTTAGGGCCTCATTCTATTAGCGGCCGCAGCCGTTGCGGGGCCGCAAGGACCGGCCGCAAGCTATTCGGCTATTCTATTCCCTTACGGCCGGGGGCTCCGGCAGGCTTGCGGCCGGCGCCTTGCGGCCGCTCGCGCCGGAGGAAAGCCTTTGATCTAAAACGGCCGCAAGGAAATCGGCCGTAAGAAAGACCCGGTTGCTATTCAATTGCTCCGGGAAACCTCTCTGCAAGGCTAAAAGCGAGCCGCAGCTTACTTGCAGCAAACAGGTCCCGCTAGCACCAATTAAGCACATAATAAAGCCCAAATAAAGCCATCCTGCACTCTGATGAGACAATAAAGTGATTGTAGGTGTTAGCAAAAATAGCACAACATTCCCCTATACTCAAATCTGCAATTTTTGTATTTTCAAATTCTTGTCAAATATCCGTGGACAAAGTCCCGAGGGCTTGGAGCACCTCAGACCCGCAAAGGCTGCGGGATTAGCCTCCGTCAAGTCCGTAAATGGGTAAAATAGACCTACGGGTCGTAAAGGGCTAACTTACAAGTCGTAGCATAGAAAAGCCATCCTGTACTTTTATTAAAAGTGAAAGTGATGTTTGGTTTCAGAATTAATAGCTCAACATTCCCCTACTCTCAAATGTGCAAATAAAGATATTTAACTTCATCTATCATGCAAGCCCGCACGGGTTTGAATAACGAGCTACGGGCTTGGAGGGCACTCATCCGCCAAACCCGTACGTGCTTCACTAAGAAGCTACGGCCAAGTCTCAAGCCCGTAATCCTAAAATCAAACCTGAAATCAATTAACCAATAGGAAGATGACAATCAAGGGCACAAATAGTTTAAAAGGGAGTGAAATTCTGTAATCTGTGACTGTGTTGTATGCTGTGCAAGTGGACACACAGGTCTTGGAGTTGGAGGTTTTGTGAGAGCAAGAGAGATAGAGGAGGAGAGATGGAGGGAGAAGGCAGTGAAGGGAGAGGTCAGGGAGAGCAGGGCCCCCAGCCACAGGCTGGCCAGCAAGCTGCTGCTGCACGCAAAAGGGCAGCAAACTTTACCAGCCAGGAGATCGAAACACTGGTTAGAGGAGTGCAAGCCCGACACTCCATCCTAACCGGTGGGAGTGAAGTGAGGCCCAGGCAGAGGACAGATGCCTGGAAGGAGATTGCGGCTGAGGTCTCCTCGCTGGGGTATGCGAATCGTACCTGGCAGTCTGTCCAGCACCGGTTCCAAGACTGCCGCATCGATGTAAAAAAGAAGATGGCCGATGAGGCCAAAGCAGCACGTGGAACCGGTGGTGGGCCGCCACAAACCTTCACATACCCCGGTTGGGAGGCCACAGTCCGCGACATGATCCGGCCAGCGTCAGTCGTGGGCCTCCCTAGCCTGGTGGACTCCGGTCGGCCTGAAACCCTGCAATGTGAGTACCATGTACACCGTAACACCCTCATATGTACGCACATGTACCCCACACAGATAGATAACTGACGTTGAATTGCACTGTAAGATATCTGGTTGTGACTACAGATATATGAGGCTGCGAAAATCATGTAAATCCAGTGTAAAGAAATCTACTTGTCAGAATTGTTATCAATGAAATATATGTCCAATACCTCCTCCCACAACTGATTATGATACCGTTTTGCAAATCTATTGATGTTACTGTTATGTTTGCTGTTGGTTCCCAGTGCATATAAAGCATACATGACAACTCTATTGCAATTGATTTTTTATTGTCATGAGTTCCCCTGTCACACTCTACTCCATGTTAAACTGGCCCATCCATAGCTGTTTGGCTTAACCCTCCTACTGCTTAGAATTCATGTACATTTTGAAACTAGGTATAACGGATGTATCCTGTTTTATGTGGGCATTTCAGTATGTGCTGGAAGAGTGCCGCCGCCGACTCTAGGGATGCGGCTGCGCTTGCGTCCCCATGTAGCCGTCAAAAATAGTTGGTACACCCAAAGCCCGTAACCCTCTAACCCTAACCCCCTAAACACCACTTTCTAACTCTAACCCATCCCCCCTAACTGTAGCCAGAACCTGAAACCCATAACCACTTACCTGGCCTGCTGGGCTGGCGTAGCTAGAGTCGTTGGTGGGGCACTTCCAGAGATGCGCACATATGCGCACATACAACAGGATAGGTCCGGTCTAGCTGGTACATCACCATGAGAGTACATGTATGGATGTGCACACTGCAGCATATGCGGATACAGACTCTGATGGACTGTAAGTTTGTGTTGTGTAACAGCATAATCTGGACCATGTTACATTAACATGTTAACTCACATTGCTGAGGATTGGTCACAGATTGGTCTGTCTCACACACTGGCCAACAGATTCAGATGAGCACGTGTTCTAATTAACTGCAGTTGGCACACCGCACCAGCATTACATATAGCCATGGGCCCTTTCCTGTTATCTGACCGTGACTGCTGGTAGCAGCAGTGAGCAGCCTCTACATGTCACAGCATTTTCCTGGAGATTATATAATCATGCAGATTTAGTGGGTTATGGTGTTGTTAAGGTAAGGGGTTCGGATAAGTGTGAGGGCTAGTGCTTTTGGGCTTCTGTGTAAGTTGAAAATGATGTATATAACAGTGGCAGCGCCATCTATCAGCCCCTTGGTCCAACTGCTGCTGCCAGTAGTCGGTGTCACATAACAGGAAAGATCCCAGCCAGGATCCACAATACTAATGATGCAAATCAATTTTGATTGGCGTCAAACATTCACAGCCAATTACAAGTCACTCTGATCTCAGAGATATGGAAACAACAATACTCAAATCAAAATCTTGTCTCATTTCAGTACCAGCCAGGCGTCCCCTGCCTCCTCAGGGACCTGCAACATGTCAAGATGCAGGACCACCAGCAGCCACATCCCCTGCAGCAGGCCCATCGTACCAAAGCCCACCTGGGCCATCCACGAGGTGCCATCAATTGCCTCCAGCCAGGATAATGGTACCGCCTGGCTCCCAGCCAATGTGGGCTGGCCAAATGTTGGGCCACCCAATGTGGTCCCATTCCAGTTGTGCCCCCAATATGGCTTCACAAACAATGCTGCCCTGGAGCATGGGCCCCTGGCAGGGCATGTGGCCCCCGCAGGACCAGCAGGCCACTGTGGCCACTCCGGCCCAACAGGCCCCGCAGGCCCAGACAGCCGCTGTGGCCAATCAAGACCAACAGGCCCCGCAGGCCCAGACAGCCGCTGCGGCCACTCAAGACCAACAGGCCCCGCAGGCCCAGACAGCCGCTGCGGCCACTCAAGACCAACAGGCCCCGCAGGCCCAGACAGCCGCTGCGGCCACTCAAGACCAACAGGCCCCGCAGGCCCAGACAGCCGCTGTGGCCACTCAAGACCAACAGGCCCCGTAGGCCCAGACAGCCGCTGTGGCCACTCAAGACCAACAGGCCCCGCAGGCCCAGACAGCCGCTGTGGCCACTCAAGACCAACAGGCCCCGCAGGCCCAGCCAGCCACTCCGGCCCCGCAGGCCCAGCAGGCGTCTCCCAGGCAGGACACACCAGTAAGCAGTGCCTCCACCCAGAGGACACAGTGGTCTGGGTTGCTGGCAGTTAGTCCTGCGCTGTCAGCGGCCCAGTGCCCGGATTTCCTGGCTCATCTCCAGCATGAGCGTGAGCAAAATCAACAGTTCATGCTGGAGATGAGACGCCATGATGCCAGGCAGCTCGAGGAGAGGAGAAGCAATAACGCCCGGAACTTCCAGGAGAGGAGACGCAACAATGCCCGGAACTTACAGGAGAGGAGACGCAACAATGCCCGGAACTTACAGGAGAGGAGACGCAACAATGCCCGGAATTTACAGGAGAGGAGATGCCATAATGACCAAGTCTTGGCTCAAATGACCCTGCAAAATCAGCGGATGTTCCAGGAGGCGAGGCGTCATAATCAGTTAATGGAGGAGTACGCCCGAAGGCCTGAAATGGCCCGAGAAGGCCAGCACCAAGACCGGGCTACTCCTTCAAACTCGCCTCCGTCAACATCCCACACCCTGTCCCCAGCATCCAGGCCGGAAGAGCCTCCAAACACCCGAAGAGGTCGGGGCCGGCCTAGAGGACCATCTTCCAAAGGCCAGGAGAGCCAGGAAAAACCCAAGCGAAAGCGGAAATAGGTGAGAACATGTTCATGTTGCATATAGAAGCAATTGATGTCCCAGATCTATTGACGTTGAGGTGTTGCAGTCAATGCGTATATTGTTCTAATTGATGTCTTGTTCTTATCTCTTTAGGTTCCATTTTATTGATGTCCATGGATTTCTGCCTCCCGTTTTTTTTGTTGTAAATATTTGTGAAAGCAACATAAGATTAAACATTATGTATTGCTCACATTATCATTGTTTGTTTCGTTTGTACTGTACCATGATTGGTAAACACCACATGAATGCTACACACCAACGTTATTGGATTAGTACATACATCTTCCTTCAATATACCAGCCCTGTGTTAATGTAGGGTTGGGGTAACAGCCACTAGTGCAGCTGAGGGTGGAGGTAATATTCATGAGTTTGATTACAGTAACGGTGATGCATGATATTCATGTTCATGACACATGAGTAGATTAATTCAGGGGAAATATCAAAAGTGAGTCCACCCCTAAGTGAAATTGGCGATTATTTTGTGTGGCCACCATTATTTTCCTGCACTGACTTAACCCTCATGGGGATGGAGTTCCCCAGAGTTTCACAGGTTGCCACTGGAGTCCTCTTACACTCCTTCATGATGATATCATGGAGCTGGTGGATGTTAGAGACCTTGCACTCCCTGTAATGGAGTTGGAACACGCAGTCCAATATCTCCGCTGGTATACGGTACAATATCCAAGAAGCACTACAGTCTCACCATTCCCAACCTGCAATATTTGCCCACACTCAATTGGGAGTCAAATGAATACGGACTTTATTTTGTTGCCCAGAAATATATATATATACACATCTCTTCCCACAGGCAATACACACATCCCCCATAGTTGGCCACACAATACACATTGAGGGACAACAGGTGGGTCACACCTCCCGGAGACTACCTGGCTACTTTGATACAATCAGACATTGCTTAGATCATCCTTCTTTGTTATGTCTGATAATGAAAACACTTTATACAATAGACTTCCTTATCCTATGATGAGTCTCTGTACTAGGATTATCTATTATGCCAAGGTCTGCAATAGTCTGGGCTAAGATTTTGCCGAGCAGAAACCAACATACATACAGTATAACAGTATGATCATATTTTAACCATAACCATAAAACAGGGTAAAACAGTGATGGGTTCCGTTACACTCCACATCTTCCATTTGAGGAGTTCCCCACAGATGCTCAATAGGGTTTAGGTCTGGTGACCTACTTGGCCAGTTCATCAACTATTGACCTTCAGCTTCTTTAGCCAGGCAGTGGTCGGCTTGGAGGTGTGTTTGTTGTCGTTAGCATGTTGTAATACTGCCCTGCGGCCTGTTCTCCTATCTGAGGGATCATGCTCTTTCTCAGTTTGTCACAGTACATGTTGGCATTCATGGGTTCCCTCAAAGAACTGTAGCTCCTCAGTGCTGGCAGCATGCATGCAGGCCCAGACCAAACATATATGCATGTGTATAGATGTTTTTGCTAATATGTTGTGTGGCTTCCCACTATATGCATTTACCTAATTATGTCAGATGCTGCCTCCCCTCTCTCTGCATCACTGTTTTGGTTCAAAATGATGGGTACATCTCATATCAATGTTTTTGTGTTCGTTGTGACTTATCCATTTATCTCTGGCACTGGGGAGCTACAGTCCATTGAGGGAACCATGAATGAAAACATGTACTGTGACATACTGAAGCAGAACATGATCCCCTCCCTTGGGAGACTGGGCTGCAGGGCAACATAACATAACGACCCTAAACACACCGCTAAGACGACACTGCCTTGCTAAAGAAGCTAAAGGTGATGGACTGGCCAAGCTTGTCGACAGACCAAAACCATATTGAGCATCTGTGGGGCATCCTCAAACTGACGGTGGGGGAGTGCAAGGTCTCTAGCATCAACCAGCTCTGATGTATCATTAAGGAGTGGAAGAGGACTCCAGTGGCAACCTGGGAAGCTCGGGTGAACTCCCTGGCCATGAGGGTTAATGCAGTTCTGGCAAATAATGGTGGCCACACATAATTGACATTTCATGTCAATTTTGACATTTCAAATTAAGGGTGTACTCACTTTTGGTGACAATGGTTTACACATTAATGGCTGGGTATTGAGTTATTGATGGGTCCGAAAAATTACTTTACATTGTAGCAGAGTGTCATTTCTTCAGTGTTGTCACATGAAAGGATGTACTAAAATGTTAACAACAATGTGACGGGTGTACTCACTTATGTTAGATACTGTGGCCCTCATTTAATTGCAATTTGGCCAATTGAATAGGGCTTGAAATAAGCACATAACATATATTCTCTGAAAAATGTTTGAGTTAGTAAACATCTCTACCAAATCAAGGTTTTCACTAACTAAAATCTGTTTGACACAATATATGTTCTGTGCTTATTTTGAGCCCCATTCAATTGGCAAAATCGCAATTGAATGAGGCCCTGTATGTTCACTATTAGGATGTGAGCCACTTACAGAAACCTGTCTCATTTGTCTGTTTCTGCGTCAGATAGATTGTTAATACCAACCTTCCCTTATGTTTGAAATCAGTAATGCAAACACACTGTGAGAATTCTATTGACACCCCTAACTGATGGTGCAGAGCACAGATGTGGAGTCTGAAGGTCCTTTTATTGATGTTCCGGAAATGCTATGGTATCAACATTGACGAGGCAGACACAAACAACATCGCAGATAAATCATATTTAATATTTAACGAAATTAACAAGGCAAGCTTGCCACAAAGCCACAGGTTGACTAATCAACACAGGTATGCAAAGGATCATGGTGGAGGGGGGTAGGATACAAAATCCAAGTAACACAGGGAAATAGGGATATGAGAGCAGAATGCAGGCATGGAAAATTACATGGATATGGATGATCAGGGGATGTACAGTATATCAACCAACATTAGGCAATATAATAGATCTCATTATTGTTCCGACATATATATAACAGTCAATAAGGAAACACCATAATAATCCAGAATAAGGTGATATACATATGGGGAGAGCAAAATGTATGCTTGGGTGTTAAACGGACACTCTGATGCCACATCAGAAGTATAAGTGCTCAATCAGTGAATGCTATGAGCCCATAACGTCAGTTCTCACGCAACAATAAGCAGCACATAGATAACCTTGGTCAAAAAGATGGTGACCTGACCAGGACCATATCAGTCAGATGTTACTTATTGCAGAGAACTCACAACAAACAAGGCAATATCAGTGATAGTTTGTTCTCTGATTGAGCATCTATACTCACTGTTGTTGAATATGCATAACTGAAGATTAACGTAACCTCCTTAACTGTTAAGTCCCAAGCCTGGATTTACTCTTCCCCATATGCACAGGGAGGGTCACATCAGCACTGAAGAAAAGATCTTGAAGGGTTGGTGCTGCAGGCTTCACAACAGTCCAAGTAGAGGAGAGGATAGAATGTCTAAACCAATAGGTACCGGTGAATCGAGATAGACTATATGAGCATACACATGCTGTGGATATACCAGGAACATCAGCTGACAGATGTCACATCACATCTGCATTGTATAATGAAATTGTCTCGTGACACATATCGGCTATTCAGTCAAGGTCATCAGATATCAAACTGGATCCAACAAAGCAATGAAACGGACACATGCACATACATGAGGACATTGACATGGCCACGGAATGTCAGGATGTTTATCGTCATGCCTTTGTTTATCGTCATGCCTTGTTCTGACCGGGATCTGGAATACAAACACACAAATAATATATTAGTGGAAACCTTACATATGCCATATGAGCAGCCACCAACAGATGTAGGTATGTCGGCACACGTTAGGCATTGGGATCTCGTACAAGCTAACCATCTGTACGATGATAATGATGGCCCAGACTAATTTGTCCTGATGTGGGAATATTAGGATTAGTCGAATTCTCATTTATTTGTATTGTGCAAACATATTCCGTAACGCTGTACTGGGGAGAAGAACACAAAAATATACAGTATGTAATATTGACAACGCAAGAAAATGGAGGGCCCTGTTTGGAGCGTAAAGTCTGTTGATAAATGATTTGTTCACAAAGGCCCACACAAGATTAGAAAATCACCACTTCCAAGTTAAAGGTAATGGACATGGGGAAGAGTAGATAAGGAATAGCAAGGTTAATAAGTAAGTGAGAGATACATAGGAAGGAGGTTGTGTCAAGTAGAAAGATATGCATTAGTCGGAGAGGAAAGGGATCAGATGTAAAGTGCGATGCACTATTTTGTAATAAGGTATCTGCCCCATGTGGACAGATAATGTAATCTGCAGATGGGACAGTCAGGAGACACATAGTTTAACCACAGCTTGAGTAGGATTAGGTGATGGGCGAATAAAAGGAGAGAGGTGGGCATGAGAGTTGAAATGAAAATGATGCAGACAAAAAGGGGAGAAGTAAAGAAGAGTCTGAGGAAAAGGCAGGGGATGTGAGGAAGAAGACAAGAGAAAACATAGTGGAAAGGGTTAATTGGGATAGTTAGCAGAAGACTTGAGTGACTCAATAAATTAAGGGTAAACAGGGGTGGAGAGAGAGAGAGAGAGAGAGACACCAGTGCATCCTGTAATAGAAAGGGAAGATCACAACTATCACACATTGATACATGTTCGGACATCTACATGTGGTTCTCTACCTTGGATAGATCAAGTGGAGTATTCAACGAAGAGATCTGTTCCCCCAGGACACGTCTGCATGGTCCGATAAACATTTCGGACCGCTTCAGCAATACATAGGGGATGTCTTGGGGAAAAAGAAAGTTAGGCCTACATTAATGGAGTTATTAGTCATTTCCTCTCATGCATACATGCACATGTTTCCCGCAAATACTCACTTACAATGTAGACGCCATTGATGTAGCTGATGTTCTGTTGCTGGCAAGGTTGTTTCCCATGTCTGTGTGGGTAAACAATGTGTTGACACACGGCAACAGTTCTGTAATGGCAATATGATGAGATGAGTCACACAATCCATATGATATATTGCACAATGATTCCTAGTTAACACATCCTTGAGACTATTCCTGTTATCTGACTGAGAATGCTTTTAACCAGCATTCGCTGACAAAGAACAGGGGACATCCCCTCTTTGCATCACATGAGGTACATTTCTTATGGTTTACAGTATGCTGTTATGTTCATATATCCAGATTGCTAGGAATTGCATTGACCTCCATGGGATGTGGAATAGCATGATCAGACAATGTGAACATTACTGTTCTGGGCAGATGTTTTCAAATACGATTGTGAGGCCTATATCCATTGACATTGTGGAATACATCAGACCATCCTTTAGCTTAGCTTCTTGAGGTTGGCAGATATCAATATATATGATGTGTATGGGAATGTGCGCATACTTACCAGTAACGGATATCAGAGCAGGCTGTATTTGATCCAGTATGAATAATGCGTCACGAGACATATGTTACATCACAAAGCTATCCTCTACTGTGGACTGTTGGATATTCTGGAAGACAATGGGGAAGGAGAAAAGAGATGTATTAGTAACCATAAGCCATGTACATTTGAGTTGGTTGTAATTAGTTTCAGACTTACATGGGAAGTACTCACGAATGACGTGGGCACGTAGTTGTGACCCCTGAACGTTATCCCCACCATCGGGAGGTACTGGACGCTCCGCCGGTTCAAGCGGAGCATCATCAATGTTCCCCAGACAGTTTGCCTGTACTGCTATATTGTGCAGAATACAGCAGGCCATGATGATGTGACAAACCTTCCCTGGTGTATACTGTAGCGCCCCGCCAGTGGAATGTAAACATCTGAAGCGCATCTTCAGGAGTCCAAAGGTGCGCTCTATTACATTCCGGGTTCTGGCATGGGCCGCATTGTACCTCTCCTCCCCCTCTGTGCGTGGATTGTTCACAGGGGTCAACAACCACGGCAAACACCTATATCCTGCATCACCTGAAGGAAACAAAAATGGGAGATGTAGATATGAATGGGAGTTTGTGCTGCTCGTTAAAGCATCTGTAAATATATGCAATGATTAATGTGACGTTAGTTTAGGGATCTCTGGCTTGGAACTTCATACTCCTATGACCACGTCACATCGGGTTAGGCACAGCAACAAGCTACGATGCAATGGCTCAGTCGGCACACCTTCTTTATGGCGCAACAATGGAATAACATTACAGTGGAACATTATGTATATTTTAGGGGATCCTTTATGGGTACTCACCCAGTAGCCACCCAGGTGGAGCTTCTCCAGACTCAAAATAAAGAGGGGTGGATGACTCACGCAGGATATGGGCATCATGAGTACTTCCCGGGAAGCCGGAAACCACATTTTGTATGCGCATGCCTGCATCACAAACAGCCTGTACATTGATGGAATGATAGTGTTTGCGATTTCGGAACATGGCTTCTTGCTCTCTAGGAGGTATCAACGCTACATGTGTACAATCTATAGCACCGAGCACATTGGGGATACCTCCCATTCGAAAGAAATCTGCTTTCACCTTCAAGATCTCTTCCCCAGTGTGGGGAAAACTGATGTATCTGGCAGCTTTCGGAACGATAGCATGGAGGAATGTGCTCAGGCACCTTGAAAGGCTTGCTTGAGACATTCCTCCTACTATGCTAGCAGTGTTCTGAAAACTACCAGATGATAGGATGTGTATGGCGGCTAACATCCGTGTCATGCCTGGGATGGCTCTATTGGTCCGTGAGGAAGGCTCCATGTCCTCCCTCAGGACCGCATAGAGCTCCTCCAGGCTGGCACGGGTTAGCCTAAAACGCTCATACACTTCCACATCAGTTAACCCCTCTAATGTGACTCTGTCCCTGTACACCCTGGGTGCACGAAGCCTCCTGGCCGGCTCCTGGGCCTGCTCACCCCCCTGTGGGTCTGGCTGTGCAGGAGCCCCCACTTCATGTGCCACACCCTCTAGGGGTCTCTCATCTGGCACCCCCATCAGCTGATCACCCACATCAAGGTCCTCCTCCCTGTCTGCAGGTGCCCTCATATCCCCCTGTCCCTGTGCCACTGGAGCTCTCTCCCCTAACTGACCCCCCACCATGACCCTAGGCATGTCCTGTGATGAGCCACTTGCCTGGCTTGGTTCCGGACCACCATGGATTGCATCAGCACGCTCACCCACATTCACTCCCAGCCGCCCCTCTCTGTCACGCCTCAGCCACTCCACAGTCGCACGCCTGACATCCCGGTTTCCACTCTGCAACATTCGAAACAAATATCCATTCATACGACGCTGCGCTCTCCTCACATACCTATACGCTGTACTCATGTTGCTGCTATCCATGATGGTTCAGACTTGCTAATTCATGGATGATGGTGTGGTTATATAGCTTGCTAATTACCCCAGCTGTGATTATCCGGGTTGATTTCACAAATGGAAAAGCTCACTGGTGTATCTAAGCTTCATCATGTTATGAAGTTCCCTGATTATGGATTGGTTGAGCCATTTTAATTAGTAACCCCTAATATTCTGGCCCACATTTGATTTTGGGCCCATACTCCATGATCTATGTAATGTGGCGTGAAAATATATACAATATTTGTGTTCAAAAATCTAGATGTGATAAAAGAGATGTAAATCAGATAATGTTGATATGTTTAGGGGACACATTCTATTCTTTCTGAGTGCTAAAGGGTTAATTTGGCTGCCATTTTGAGGATGTACATGACACCACAAAAATCTCTTTTATTAACATATTTGATCATTGTGGATTGTTTTTACAGTAATTCGAATGCCTTTTATTGCTTCCTTTACACTTTTAGGGCCCTTTCAGCCCTGTTTCATTACAATGCCGTAAGTGCATCGTGTGGACTTCAACGGATGCGGCCGTAACTTAAATCTAGCCAGGCGTGAATCGCGGCCTTCCGAAGGCCGTGACGTTTAGGCGCGCACGCAAGCTGGAAGGGGGACGGACTAGCCGCGCCCGGCACGAACTATCCAATAGCGGAATCACGCATCGCGCCACAGGTCGCACAGCCAATCACTTACGGGATAGAGCATTTGATTGACAGTGGGAGTGAATAAATAGGAATGACACGCACCCACGCCTCGACTGTGTTGTGATTTCGGACGAAGTAGCACGCGGTTCCAGGAGCTAGGTGGTTGAGAGTAGGTAAGTTGCTTTATTATCAAGTCGCGGTTTTTCTTTTTACGGGAATCCGTTACTACATTTACGGATGCCGATGTAAAGAAGTACAATTGTGTTTTTGGCTTGTTTATAGGTGTTTGGAGGTAGTTTGGAGAGTTTGGGAGTTTATATCCGGCCCATAGGAGTTTGGAGGGAGGTAAGTTGCATTGTACATGCTTTTCATCCTATCAAGCTGTCTTTTATTTGTATGTTTTGCCAATTTCTATATTTACTGAATACACTGGTGAGAGGTACAATTGTGTTTTTTGCTTCTTTATAGGTGTTTGGAGTATTTTTGGTTGTGTGGGAGTTTGGATCCGGCCCATAGGAGTTTGGAGGGAGGTAAGTTGCATTGTACATGCTTTTCATCCTATCAAGCTGTCTTTTATTTGTATGTTTTGCCAATTTCTATATTTACTGAATACACTGGCGAGAAGTAAAATTGATTTCTTTTCTTGTTTATAGGTGTTTGGAGGATTTGGGATCTTTGATCCTGCCCTTAGGGGTTTGGAGGGAGGTAAGTTGCATTGTACATGCTTTTCATCCTATCAAGCTGTCTTTTATTTGTATGTTTTGCCAATTTCTATATTTACTGAATGCACTGGCGAGAAGTACAATTGTGTTTTTTTTGCTGTTGGCCTATAGGTTTGGCGAGTTTGTTTTTGTGGGGAGAGGAGTTTTGTGGAGGGAGGTAAGTTATTTATATTTTTCTGTTTAATATTAGATCTGTCTCTCTCTCTCAAAATCTCTCTCTATCTCTCTCTCTATATATATATATATATATAGAGAGAGAGAGAGAGATTGATTATGAGTTTGATTATGAGTTTGATTATGAGTTTGATTATGAGTTTGATTATGAGTTTGATTATGAGTTTGATTCTGAGTTTGAGATTGAGTGTGATTGAGTTTGAGATTGAGATTGAGATTGAGATTGAGATTGAGTTTGAGATTGAGTTTGAGATTGAGTTTGAGATTGAGTTTGAGTTTGAGATTGAGATTGAGATTGAGATTGAGTTTGAGATTGAGTTTGAGATTGAGTTTGAGATTGAGATTGAGTTTGAGATTGAGTTTGAGATTGAGTTTGAGATTGAGTTTGAGATTGAGTTTGAGATTGAGATTGAGATTGAGTTTGAGATTGAGTTTGAGATTGCGTTTGAGATTGAGATTGAGTTTGAGATTGAGTTTGAGATTGAGTTTGAGTTTGAGATTGAGATTGAGTTTGAGATTGAGATTGAGATTGAGTTTGAGATTGAGATTGAGATTGAGATTGAGTTTGAGATTGAGTTTGAGATTGAGTTTGAGATTGAGTTTGAGATTGAGATTGAGATTGAGATTGAGATTGAGTTTGAGATTGAGATTGAGTTTGAGATTGAGTTTGAGATTGAGATTGAGTTTGAGATTGAGTTTGAGATTGAGTTTGAGATTGAGATTGAGTTTGAGATTGAGTTTGAGATTGAGTTTGAGATTGAGTTTGAGATTGAGATTGAGATTGAGATTGAGATTGAGTTTGAGATTGAGTTTGAGATTGAGATTGAGATTGAGATTGAGTTTGAGATTGAGTTTGAGATTGAGATTGAGATTGAGATTGAGATTGAGTTTGAGATTGAGTTTGAGATTGAGTTTGAGATTGAGTTTGAGATTGAGTTTGAGATTGAGATTGAGATTGAGATTGAGTTTGATTCTGAGTTTGAGATTGAGTGTGATTGAGTTTGAGATTGAGTTTGAGATTGAGTTTGAGATTGAGTTTGAGATTGAGATTGAGTTTGAGATTGAGTTTGAGATTGAGTTTGAGATTGAGATTGAGATTGAGATTGAGTTTGAGATTGAGTTTGAGATTGAGATTGAGATTGAGATTGAGTTTGATTCTGAGTTTGAGATTGAGTGTGATTGAGTTTGAGATTGAGTTTGAGATTGAGTTTGAGATTGAGTTTGAGATTGAGTTTGAGATTGAGATTGAGTTTGAGATTGAGTTTGAGATTGAGTTTGAGATTGAGATTGAGTTTGAGATTGAGTTTGAGATTGAGATTGAGATTGAGTTTGAGATTGAGATTGAGATTGAGATTGAGATTGAGTTTGAGATTGAGTTTGATTCTGAGTTTGAGATTGAGTGTGATTGAGTTTGAGATTGAGTTTGAGATTGAGTTTGAGATTGAGTTTGAGATTGAGTTTGAGATTGAGTTGTAGATTGAGTTTGAGTGAGATTTCTACACATATTTGCAATACACATAGGTGTTCCAAACTGCTTCTTCAATGGGGCTTGACAATAACTTTTTTTTAGCCTAGAACAGCAGGACCATGTAGTTCCTACTACCTCTGGTACAGAGGATGGCTTCAGGATAGGTACCATGCCCATGAATATGTGCAGAATATAATGCAGATAGGATATTAGTGGCCTCAGACATGGTCCACTCCCCACACATGATAGAAGCACACAGTAAATAGCCGCATGCCTTGTATATATGCAAACTGTAACTGACCCTTCCACATTGTTTATGAAAGTATTGATCTAGCGTGTTTCATCAGCGCCTCTCAGGTCCAGAGTGAGAGGTGCTGTACACCCCTCCCACTGCTGTCACAGGCTCTTTCCACTTAAGGTTGATTACTGCAGTTAGTTCCAACATTGATATCCAAGCAGAAATAGTGTTATAGGCGATCAGAATGGGGGACGAGCGTGGAGCAGGCAAACCCACTAAAACATTTCTTTCTTTCTCTTTCTTTTCAGGTGGTGATGGAGGGAGAGGAGCAGAGGGTGGAGGAGTGGCAGGGAGTCCCGGGGCGTGGAGGTGGGGAAGAGGAAGGGAGGAGTGAGGAGGAGGTACTAGTGGAGGAGGGGGAGGTAGTGGAGGAGGAGGTAGTGGAGGAGGAGGTAGTGGAGGAGGAGGTAGTGGAGGAGGGAGGAGAGGAGGAGGAAGGAGGAGGAAGGAGGGAGGAGAGGAGGAGGGAGGAGAGGAGGAGAAGGAGGGAGGAGAGGAGGAGAAGGAGGGAGGAGAGGAGAGGAGGGAGAAGGGAGGAGAGTAGAGGAAGGAGGGAGGAGAGGAGAGGAGGAGGGAGAAGGGAGGAGAGGAGAGGAGGGAGAGAGGAGAGTAGAGGAAGGAGGGAGGAGAGGAGAGGAGGAGGAGGGAGAGAGGAGAGTAGAGGAAGGAGGGAGGAGAGGAGAGGAGGAGGAGGGAGAGAGGAGAGTAGAGGAAGGAGGGAGGAGAGGAGAGGAGGAGGAGGGAGAGAGGAGAGGAGAGGAGGGAGGGAGGAGAGGAGAGGAGGAGGAGGAAGGAGGAGGAGGAGGGAGAGTGGAGAGGGTCCTCATCCCCAGGCAGAAGAGCAAGAGGCTGTCGGCAGGTCCAGGGCCCACAATTATAGCCGGGAGGAAAACAGGGTCCTCCTGGAGGCCATCCGTGCCCGCCCCGTCATCACCTCGGGGGGTAGGGAAGTAAAGGCTGGGCCCCGTGCTACTGCTTGGCAGCAGGTGGTGGATCTGGTCAACGGTGTGGCGGGCCGTGGACGGTGTCTGCGGTCCATTAAGCACCGGTTTGACGACATCAGGGCCGCGGTGAGGAGGAAGATGGTGCAGGAGGCCGAGGGGCGGAGGGTCAAGTACCTTGCCCATGAAGGGATTGCAAGGGCCATGCTTGCACCCTCCGACGCAGCTGGAGCATCAGGCCCGGTGGAGCAGCAGGACCCAGCCTCCATGGCAGGTGAATATGACATACAGCAACATGCCACCACATGTGCATCACACACACTACACATGGCCATGACAATGACATGTCAGCTCCATGAAATAACAAGGGATAGATGGATGCATCGTTAAATTCATGAAGCTGACAAATCACTGTCATTCATGGTCACCACAACAGTAATCAAGCAATAGAGCAGGTGTGTCCAAACGCGGTCCTGGTGGGCCACACACATGGCTGGATTTGATAACCCTGCTGCGCACAGGTGAGTCAATCGCTTCTTCATTCATCCTGATTGACTCACCAGTGCACAGAAAGGATATCTTCCAATCTGGGAAAGAGTTTGGACACCCCTGTAATACAGAGTCCATGTATTGGTGTGCCCGTTCAGCCTACGCAGTTACAGACAGCAGCCGTAATACAGATAGAGTTGTGAGCCGAGAACCATCCAGAACAGAAACCTAAGAATAGATAACAGCTAGTATAAGATAGCTAATCAGAGTAGCAAAGAGGAGAATCATCCATATTCAAGGCTAGATGTCAGATAATTAGAAATGAACACCTATCAATGAGCTAATCAACATACTAATGACATGTACCTTTCTTCTCTATCTCTCAGCATCCAGGAGGAGCTCTGGGTCCTGTGACCATAGCGAGGAGGCGGGGCCATCAGCCCCGTACCAGGATCCTCCAGCACAGGGGGAGGAGGAAAGGAGATCAGAGGGCTCGGAGTCAGAGGATGGGCTGGTCATTGACCTTGCGGGGTCACCTGCCCCAAGCCCTGGGCCTATGCCCATCCTCGAAAGGCTTGCTCTGGGGCCCTCATCCCCCCAAGGGACAGCACCTCCTTCCCCACAAAGTGTGCTGGCCTGGTCACCACCGGGCACATTCTCCCCACCGGCTCCAGCTGTGGACCTCCCCGCATCACCTCACCACGCCCACCCAGCGGTGTCGTCGCCGCAGAGCCAGGCTGTGCAGGTGGAGACACTGGCCGTCCTGAAGGAGCTGCTGGCCAGCAGCCAGAGGATTGAGGCCAACCAGCTCCGGATGGATGCCAGCATCTCTGCCCTAAGGTCACAGATGACCCACAGCCTGGCCAGGCTGTCCAGGGAGGTGAGGAGGCACCACATGACATCGGAGCACCTTCAGGTCAGGCTGCTCAGACATGCCATGGTCCCCAGCCCAGCATCAACGGGGATCTCACAATCCCCCAGCCAAGAGCAGCCTGGCCCCTCCTCTCCTCCCATGTGTCCGCCACCGCCCAGACCACCGCTGCCTGGCACCGCCCGCCCCCCCCGCCCTCCCCCCCCACCATCACCACCAGAGGGGAGACGGAGGATGGGCACAGGTGATGTGGGTCCTGGGCCCAAGCGGAGGAGGACATAGGGTCTCATTCAATTGCAATGTGGCCGATTGCTAAGGGATCAATTTGAGCACAGAGCATATTTTCTACAGATGTTTGTAGTTAGTGAACTTCTCTCCAAAAGCAAGGTCTTCACTAACTACAAACGTCTGTAAATAAATATATGCTCTGTGCTTATATAGAGCCCTTTTCAATCGGCCATATCGCAATTGAATGACGCCCATAGGGTCTGCAGACATGTTTTCGCCTTCTCAACAGCACTCCTCAGTGACCATCAATTGGTCACAGGTTAAACACAACACAAAGGGCCTCATTAAAATGTGATTTGGGCAATTGAATAGGGCTCTATATAAGCACATAGCATATTGGTTTTACAGAAGTTTTTAGTTAGTGAAGACCTGGCTCTTGCATAGAAGTTCCCTAACTAAAAACTTGCTTTCAAAAAGATGCTGGGTGCTTATATAGAGCCCTATTCAATTTGTTACATAGCAATTTAATGAGGCTGTTAATTAGTAGTGTGACCAATACATTGTCACTAAGGAGTGCTGTTGAGAAGAGATGCTGCAGGCCCTATGATGTTTTCAGGCCTTATTTTTTAGGTTTTGTCTTTTTTTTTAATTTTTTAATTTTAGGTCCATGAAGGCATCTCCTACATCTGCAAGCATTGTGGAGGAATTATGAGGTGGAGGGTTTTCCCAGTGCCTCTCAGGTAGACATGCCTTCAATGGCAGCCCCCTTAACATGTAGCTCCCACAATCTTAAAGCTATCACATAGCCACATATCTCCAACATGATTGTTGGTAGCTTAAATGTAGACTAATACCGCTATGGCGGTGGACTTGCAAAGTCTCACAATGGCATGTTAATAACAGCCAGCATTAATATATGCACTAGTGACGCATGTGATCCTGACCTCAATAGCAGTCTGAGAACAGATCTTTGGGTCTGATGTAAGAAACAGTGAATCTGGCTGCTGACCTTTGTGTCCTCTCCATAATAATGGCTATTTGCCCATATTTCTGATTATCCACAGACCTAGCTAATGGTTAGTAAAGCTTGCAGATGGGAATCAGGTGAGTTGGTATATTGGTACAGTATTTAGAACTGTACTGTACATACATCGTGATTCTAAATTGTTTTGGATCCTCCTCCGCATTTTTTGATTTGAACACTTCTTTCAGATCTTTGTTTGTTCAACACACTGTATGTGTGAAACTGGATTGGATTACACAGTCCAAAGGTTGAATCATCTGTTTAAATGAGCAGATCTAGTTACAAGTTGTATGTGCTATGCACATAAATGGTTTCTTCAGTTAAATGAAGAGATTTCTGGTTCCGGTTGCAGCATGTGACCCTGGTAGGTGCTATGCATCATGCTTATTCTAGACTATTAGATTGACCCCTGTAGGTTTCCCCTTTTTTCCAGCCTCTTGCTCTTCAAGGACCCGCCCACACCACACCCATGATATTAATGCAGTTTTGACCACTGCTGATTGTGGTCTGTGTATCAAATAAAGCTTTGTTATACTGTTATGTGAATGCACAATCTTGACCACTGCTGATTGTGGTCTGTGTATCAAATAAAGCTTTGTTATACTGTTATGTGAATGCACAATCTTGACCACTGCTGATTGTGGTCTGTGTATCAAATAAAGCTTTGTTATACGGTTATGTGAATGCACAATCTTGACCACTGCTGATTGTGGTCTGTGTAAAAAATAAAGCTTTGTTAGACCTTTCTGACTGCGTCCATGTGTTATGAATATGTTTGGTTCAGGGAAATCCACATGCATTACATTAGTGTCACATTCCTCTAAATGTAAACTGATGAGCCATAGTTAACATGCAATAGATCAATACATCTAAAACTGTTGAGGAGTCAGAATAGCTTGAGATATCATCTGATCCCAAATATCATATCTACTACTAATATAGGGTTAATACCCATGACAAGTCTGATGAGCGATACTGTGGAGTAGGAACATTCCCCTGAGGGCCTACAATGAATAGGACAGGTGACACTGGAGTGCTTTTCCAGTTCCTTCTCTAGTTGATTGGGATTAGTCTGACCTCTCTGATAAGACGTACCCCCCTACACTGGCCCGATGTAGGCTAGCTCACGGCTTCATTGAAGTACACAAACCCCTTCACCCACATCACTTAGCATATGTGTGAATACAGTTAGTTGCCCAATAATGAACATGCATTGGCTAAATATCCTTTGGTTATCATATGTTGTAATGGTCATGCACATGCCAATCTGACAAACCATGCTGCAACATGCATAATATGATTAAAGCCACACTACCCAATTCAATATCAAGAGTAAAACATGAGTCAGGTCATATGAACCCTTTGCCACGCACATGAGCTCTATTGGGATCCCTTAAATCTCTATCTAATTGCATATACATCTAGCTCATCACATCTACATTAGAGAATACAAATAGTGGCCAAATCAGACCGCCACTTGGCATATATCAAGTACCAGGGGAATATTTCATTATATGTGGTTAAGTTCTTCAGTTGTGTCCGACTCTCCGTGACCCTATGGACTGCAGCACATTCAGCTAGGTCTCTGCCTTTGCTGTTCTCCAAAGTTTGAAGGCCAAAGAGATTGGAGTGGGTTGTCAGTTCCTTCTCAAGTGGATTGGACCTTGTCTGATCTCTCTGCTATGACCTGCCCACCTACAGTAGCTCCCAGCTTCATTCAGGTACACAAGCCCCTTCACACTACTTAGCAATGCTGAAGGGGACCAGGGTAACATGCACCACACATATCTACTCTGACCCATCAGGAAGGGCCGCAAGCTCTGGGATCGACAGCAAACTCACCGCCATCAGGCATAATCTCTGCTACGCCCATCCTGGTGGGAGCCATGTGCCAGGTGTCTAGTTATTCCCATTTGGTGAACCTCGAAACTGTTCTGCTATTTATCACTTTACATGGGTGAGGGTTGCTAAGTGGTGGTGG
Source organism: Discoglossus pictus (assembly GCA_027410445.1). Taxonomy (NCBI): domain Eukaryota; kingdom Metazoa; phylum Chordata; class Amphibia; order Anura; family Alytidae; genus Discoglossus; species Discoglossus pictus. The sequence continues at coordinate 109,346,937 of CM050165.1, read as the reverse complement.
TGGTGGTGAAGCAGCTTGTGTACCTGAATGAAGCTGTGAGCTACTGTAGGTGGGCAGGTCATAGCAGAGAGATCAGACAAATCCCAATCCACTAGAGGAGGAACTGACAACCCACTCCAATCTCTTTGGCCTTCAAACTTTTGAGAACAGCACAGGCAGAGACCTAGCTGAATGTGCTGCAGTCCATAGGGTCACTGAGAGTCAGACACAACTGAAGAACTTAAGCACATATAATGAAATATTCCCCTGGTACTTGATATATGACAAGTGGCGGTCTGATTTGGCCACTATTTGTATTCTCTAATGTAGATGTGATGAGCGAGATGTGTATTCTATCGTTGATCAACCATATAGCGTGCATCGAATGTGCGCTGTCATCTACGCACCGACACATGCGCGCATCATCAACAGCAGGCCCGAGAGGAGGCTAGCGGATCTAATGATTAGGATTAGGCAGTGGGGTGTAAGGATTAGGATTAGGCTGTGGCTACAAGGGTTAGAAGGGTTTATGGCATTAGGTCATATCACTTGCGCCCTTTCATCGACGGCCAACAGTCCAAAATATTAGAACTGCGCAATGATGTGGGACCACTCATGTCAGCTGCATGTTGTCAAAACACATTTGCTGTGCGCGCCAATATTGGGGTGACATATTCTATTATGGGGCTGTTTTAGAGGCTACAATGGAACCTATATGTGTGCTGACCAATCAAACATATGAGGAATATTAAACTAATTTGAAGTCTTGTTAATTTGTAGGCTGTAATGCTTGGGCCTCCATTTTAGGGTTACAGCAGTTCCATGCAGACTGCAAAAACCGTAACAAAATGGATACCTTTAACCTCCAAGCACGTACGGCCTTTAAAAACGAGCTGCGGGCTTGGAGGACAGCCCGCACGGGCTTGAATACGGAGCTACGGGCTTGGTCAGTGAAGTCCGTGGGACTTGTACGGATTTTAAAATCAAAGTACAATTTGGCGATGTGCAAGCTTGAGAATGTTTGGCTAGTAATCCTCATGCCCCCCCATTATGTTCCCCATCATTTACAGTGCTTTGCAGTGCTGGATTGAATATATATTGGCTATTACAATGCTTGGTTTGCGGCCCTCCATCTCCAAACCCGTACGGGTTTGAACAAGGACCAGCCCGCGGAACTACGGGACGTAAAGTAATCCGTGAATAATATATCTGATTTGGGCTGATGTGCAAGCTTGAGAGGGTGTTGCTATTAATCCTCGTGTCCCCCATTATGATGCCTAGCATTTACGGAGCTTTACAGTGCATTCTCGATTTTATATTTGCATTTTCAGTTTTCGGACTTTGCGGCCGGAAAACAAGATTTACGGGCGCTGTGAAAAAGCTTCCGGCCGTTTGCATGATATGCGGCCGGCCGGAAGAGGATATCCTTGCGGCGCCGTATAATTGAATTGCAAGGTAAAAGTAGCTCTACACGGGGCCGTAAGATGGCCGCAAGGAATCGCAGCTTTGCGGCCGTTTTACGGCCGATAATTGAATGAGGCCCTTACTGTCTGTTGCAAACAGCATTACCTGCCTTACAATTTTATTGCCCGTCATTTTTGATGGGCAAGTCATTAGTATTTACTAATGCTCAAAGTTCAAGGCAAAGTGATGTAACACAAGGTGATGTATGAGTCTTGTACGCAATTACGTAGCCTGCCTGAGAGTTTGTTAATTATTATTTTTTTTTTATAAGCAAACTATGCCTACAAAATTATCTGTGAGATGACTTTGAGGTATGCAGCTGATTTTGGTGAGCAGTTCTTAAAGTGTGATCCATAAAGAACCAGGGATCCAAGACTTTGACTCGAGTCATCTATAGAACGTATACAATAAAATTGCAAATTAATTTATAAAATGAATACAACTTCATAAACAAGCAGTACACAAGATATTATATATTAGTTATTGTTTATAAGTACAGTATAGTATAGCAAAGTTCATTAACAATGTCAAACAGACAAAATAAAATCTGGAGAGATCATTACACATAGAATAACTGCAGTGTTCCCTAAAGGCAGTAACTGCATCAATATATCAAGAAGGACATTTCCGAGATGGTGCATTAAATATACAACTGACAGTTGTTTTTTGCAATATGAAGACTCTCTTAGACGCTACTGGTATCTGAAGACGATTACTTGCCTGCTACGCTGTAAAAAAAACAAAGCAGGAGCACATCTGTGAACAGATATAATGTAATAGCCTGTCCTGTGGGGGAATATCCACCCAGAGTGTAATTTATTTATGCTCTCTTGAACCACAGCAGAGAAGAAATCTCATGAAGTTTATCGGTCTGTACACATCTCTAAAGGGAGACCAGAACCAAAATGGCAAGATAGCCTCCTCTGTACTGGAAAAAAAAACAAGTTTCAGATTGACATTTCAGCCATAGGTGTTCTGTATCAATGGGAAGTTACACCCAGATTAACCTATATCCATTAGGGAGACCCAACCAACAAAACAACAAATAAAGTGAGAGATCAAAAGAGATACTGGGTGGACACATTATTAAGTGATGTTCTTTTCCAGATGTCTCTTTTAGTTTGTACCTGCTAACTTTTGCTTCCCATGACATATCAGGCACAAGCCACTTCATTGGTAAAGTTGACCATCTATCCATAGAGCACTCCAGATACCAGCCTAATTATGATATGCCAGGAGCAATCAAACTGCAAGAATATCCTTCACTATGAGATGCCATGACCAACAAATTGACTAGGTCACTACATCTATAGTTTACAGTTCCATCGATACCCTAGATGAGGTGTTACCAGAACCAGCTTCTCAAGAAATATCTGCCTGTACAGAGATACATTCCATAAAAATTTTTTGGAGTTAGTTCTAAATTGTGTTATTATTTTCACCAAAATGTTGTAGAATCCGGGTTTTAGTACATTAGTACAAATTGAAACTCTATATTTCTATATAATAGATTTTTACTGCAATCAGACTATTTTCAGCGCTTAAATTTCACTTTTTTTGCTATTATTATTTACTATTATTATTTTTTCTATTCTGTTGAAAGTATGTGTTTTATGATAATGGAATGTTTATTGCAGCATTCAGACATTTCAGCAATGCAAATGCAGCATTTTAGTTCTCAAAATATAAATTTTTATTTCTTTAATCATTTACTTAAAATGTACTGTTACATTTCATAATTACAGAAATATCATATTACTGTTTCTCTTATGTAGAGTAAATTTGCATTGCACCTGGGAAACTAATTTACAGTAACATGAGCATATGATACGTGACATGAAGCAACACAAAACAAAGATGACATTTTTTTTAAAACCCTGATGAATTGATTCTGTGAATAATATAATAACAGTAGCTTCAATCAAAAAATAAGATGTATCATTTTTCATGATGGATAGTTTCAGATTGGTTTTAGGCCATCAGGATTGTTTTTTATTTTCCATTTGAGATTGGATTTTTTTCTTTTTAAGGTGCTTTTATTTCTCATACAATTTTATGTGGATAGGAGTCAGGAGACACTTTTCTCCTATTATAGTACATGGCATAAATATACAGATTATAATATTGGTTCTCAAAAACATGCTGACTGCAGCAGTTGATGCTAAAGAATTAATATTGGGTGAATTAAAAACTTTAAAAAATTCAAGTTTCCTTTCCAAAATGTCTATTGAAGGAACATGTATACCAATGATTGTCACAAAGTTGTTGGAGATGCTGTGTGTATGTCTGTGGTGGGAGGGGGGTACTAAATATTTATTCATGTGTGAGGACTATTTTTCCCTATAGGAAATAATGCCTGACATGAGATGCACTTGAGATGCTTAGTAAATGTAACCCAGTTTTGGCAAAATTGTTTGAAGTTGAAATTAATAGGAAGTGCACAGAGCATACATGTGTAGATTTAATTGACAAGCAAATATGACTCACACATCTATATTACATATTGATACCAACTTTTCAACTCGTTTTTATCTGCTCTAAGAGCTCCATTTGAAAAAATAAAATACAGTGTGTATCTATTGGCGAGAGGATGGAATAGGAGATAATGGACAGGAACTTGAGGACTGGAGTAAAATGGTACTAGACTAGTATACCTACAAGATACAACTAATACTGTCATGGACTTGAGGATTGGAGCAACATGCACTGGATTATAGTGTATATAGACAGGATACAACTGGTACTGACAGGAAATCAAGGACCTGAGTAAGTAAATACTTTGGATTGGCGTCCACGCAGGATAAAACTGGTGCTGACAGGAACTCGTAGAGTGGGTTGAAGATCAGATGCAGGCAGAAGCTGGAAACAAACACTGCAGCAAACAGGGGGTCACACAGGACACTATCATTCCAAACAGCAGGCACTAAGAAACATGGCTAGTTTGCTTAATTGACTTGATTCTGGATTTCACTAGCAATATAATACACCTATGTATCTCTTTACTTTTGTGTACTTTATTTTATTAAGAAGATCTCTGTTTTTTCTGCTTAAAATCTTACAAATATGTCCTGTTTTTGTTTTCCTTTCTGCAGTTAACGAAGACAGTGCACCTCTGAGTATAGGGGTTACACTGTCTTAGAATAACCAAGAAGTGGCAACATTTTACAACATGATGTTTCGGAGATGTTACTGACAGGCTAATTTGAAACACTGAACTTTACAGTGTGTGTATTAATGAGCTACAGAGAGCAGACCCAAACAGGTACACCTTGACAGCCTTATTAAATTGTGATTCCGACAGTTCTAGAGGGCTCTATATAAGTACAGAGCATATTTTTTTACAGATGTTTTTAGTTAGTGAAGACCTTGCTTTTGGATAGAAGTTTACTAACTAAAAACTTTTGTAAAAAACTTTTTGTGCTTATATAGAGCTTTTTAGAATTGGCCAAATCACAATTTAATAGGGCTGTGAATGTGTTAATTTTAAGCAGTTAATGTAAAGTAGGGCACATAAAAGTAAATGGATACATAGTTATATTATACTAGCAACTTGCCCGTCAAAAATAAGGCAAGAAAATGTGAATCCTGGCAATGCTGTTTGCCACACAGTGGGAGCCTCTCCCCCTCAACTTTACTGGCCTTGCGATGAGCGCCTTTGGCACTCATTGCAAGTCTCTCCCTCTGTCTACTTCCTCCCTTGTGTCTCCTTCCCCGCCTGTGTTTTTACCTCCTCTCCCCCCTGTGTCTTTCCACCGTGCCCCCCATGTCTCTTTCCCCACCTCTCCCTGCCCTGTGTCTCTGGCCCCCCTCTCCCTTCACTGTGTCTTTTGCACCCCTCTCCCTCCCCTGTGTCTCTTTTTTCACCCTGTGTCTCTTTCCCCCATGTCTCATGTCTGTTCCCCTCATTTCAATGCCCTGTGTCTCTTCGCGCTCCTCTCCCTCCCCTGTGTCTCTCCCACCTCCTCTCCCTCCCCTTTGTGTCTACCCCCTCCTCTCCCACCCCTGTGTGTCTCCACCATCCCCTTTGTCTCTTCCCCCACCTCTCCCTCCCCATGTGTCTCCCCTCCTCCTCCTCTGTGTCTCTTCCCCCTCCTCTCACCCCTTTTATCACTCCTTTGTGTCTCTCCCCCCCTCCTCTCACTCCCCTGTGTCTCTTCGTCCCCTCCTCCCACTCCCCTCTGTCTCTTCCCCCCTCCTCTCACCCCCTGTGTCTCTCCCCCCTCATCTGTGTCTCTCCCCCTCTCTGTCTCTCCCCCTTCTCATTTCCCTGTGTCTCCCCCCCCTCTTCTCACTCCCCTGTGTCTCTTTCCCCCTCTCACTCCTCTGTATCTCTCCCCCTCCTCTGTGTCTCTCCCCCTCTCATTCCCCTGTTTCTCTCCATCTCCTCTCCCTCCCCTATGTGTCTACACCCCTCCTCTCCTACCCCTGTGTCTTCCCCCTCTCCTGTGTCTCTGCCACCTCCTCTCCCTCTCCTGTGTCTCTCCCCCTCCTCTCACTCCTTTGTGTCTCTCCCCCTTCCTCTCACTCCTTTGTGTCTCTCCCCCTCATCTCACTCCCCTGTGTCTCTTCCCCCTCCTCTCACCCCCCTGTGTCTCTCCCCCTCCTCTGTGTCTCTCCCCCCTCTGTGTCTCTCCCCCCTCTCATTCCCCTGTGTCTGTCCCCCCTCCTCTCATTCCCCTGTGTCACTTCCCCCTGCTCTGTGTGTCTTCTCCCCTCCACTGTGTTTCTACCCCATCCTCTCCCACCCCTGTGTTTCTCCCCCTCCCCTCTGTCTCTTCCCCCCTTGTCTCCCTTCCCTGTGTCTCTCCCCCTCACTCCTTTGTGTCTCTCCCCTCCTCTCACTTCCCTGTGTCTCTCCCCCTCCTCTCACTCCCCTGTGTCCCTCCCTCCTCCTCTCACTCCTTTGTGTCTCTCCTCCCCCTCCTCTCTCTCCCCTGTGTCTCTTCCCCCCTTGTCTCCCTTCCCTGTGTCTCTCCCCCTCACTCCTTTGTGTCTCTCCCCTCCTCTCACTTCCCTGTGTCTCTCCCCCTCCTCTCACTACCCTGTGTCCCTCCCCCCTCCTCTTACTCCTTTGTGTCTCTCCTCCCCCTCCTCTCTCTCCCATGTGTCTCTCCCCCCTCTCATTCCCCTGTGCCTCCCCCCCTCACCTGTGTGTCTATCCCCCGCCTCTCCCACACCTGTGTTTCTCCCCCCTCCCCTGTGTCTCTTCCCCCTCCTCTCCCTGCCTTGTGTCTCTCACCCCTCTCCTCTGTGTCTTCCCAGTTCTTCCCTGTGTGTCTCCCCTCCTCCTCCTGTGTCTCTGGCGCGCAGTGCCTGCGCTGCCTGTTGCGCAATGCGCTGTTGTCAAACTGCAATTTGTTGCAAGCGTGACTACGAATCGCATGTTTGACAACTATTATATGTGATTCCTAGGGAAATCCGGAAAACTTCTGTGTCACTTTGAATAGTTCAGATAGAAGCCAGAGTAATTGAACACCTACTGATAATAGGTGTGCTGAACTTTTCGAAATCCTTTTTAGATAGGCCTGCCTGCAAACTACAGCAGATGCTTTGAAGCAGTTAAGGGAAGAAGAGGCACGCTGGGGGTGTCTGACATCCTCTTAACTTACTGTTAAGAAAAAGGTGAATCAAACACACTTTTTTGTTTTCTATTTGCTTGCTTGTTGTTTTAGTGTTATTTTTTTCTCAAGTAAAATCATTAATTTTCCATGGAGAAAAAACATTGGTAATCACAAAAATAGGTGTGGCAATTGCGAGTTTGTGTGTAAGGCTCGCAAGTTGCAAGCCTTACACACAAACTCGCAATACTAACCATGCAATCTGCATAAACGGTGAGAGCCAAGCATGCGCATTGCGCACAGAGAGATGCTCATGCTCATTGCATACCGAAAGGGGAGGGAGATGGGGGGAAGGAGATATTAGGGGAGGAAACACAGGGGAGGGAGAGGAGGGGAAGGAGACACAGGGGAGGGAGAGGGGGGAAGATACACAGGGGAGGTCGGGAAGAGACACAGGGGAGGGAGAGGGGGTGAAAGAGGGGGGAGTGACACAGGGGAGTGAGAGGGGAAGAGACACATGGGAGGGAGAGGGGGAAGAGGCACAGGGGAGAGAGAGGGGGGAAAGAGACACATGGGAGGGAGAGGGGGAAGAGACACAGGGGAGAGAGAGGGGGAAAGAGACACAGGGGAGGGAGAGAGGGGGAAAGGAGACACAGGGGAAGGAGATAGGGGAAGGTAACACAGGGGAGGGAGGGGGAGGAAGAGACACAGGGGAGGGAGGTGGAGAGACACAGGGGAGGGAGATGGGGAATGGAGACACAGGGGAGGCAAATGGGGGAACAAAGACACAGGGGTGGAAAATGGAGGGAAGGAGACACAGGGGAGGGAGATGGTGGAAGGAGATATAGGGGAGGGAGGGGGAAAGGAGACACAGTGGAGGGAGATAAGGGATGGAGACACAGGGGAAAAAATACACAGGGGGGAGAGGGGGAAACCGACACAGGGGAGGGAAGGGGGAAATAGACACAGGGGAGAGAGAGGGAGGAAAAAGACACAAGGGAGGGAGGGGGAAAGAAACCCAGGGGAGGGAGATGGAGGGAAGGAGACACAGGGGATGGAGATGGGGAAAAAGACACAAGGGGAGGGAGGGGGAAGAGACACAGGGGAGGGAGAGAGAGGGAAGGAGATGAAGGAAAGGGAGATGGGAAAGGAGACACAGGGGAAGGAGGGGGGGAGAAACACTGGGATAGGAGAGGGGGGAAAGGGACACAGGGGAGGGAGAAGGGGGCAAGGGGGGACAGACACAGGGGATTGAGAGGGGAGAAGAGACAATGGAGAGGGAGGAAAGAGACAAAGGCATAAACAGTGTCTTCAACATGTCAGCTTTTCCCAAAAAATGTTTTATGTCTGAGGCTGTTATTAATTTGGTACATACTTGACAAATATGTGTATTATTCCTTAAATGCAGTGGTCCTTGGACATTAGTTTGTCTTGTTTCTAAAGTTGTCTCCATTGTCATGAGCATCTTCATGAATTTGAAATAGGATAACAATTTGTTTATTTAACCTAGTAAGAGAGATACAAAATAAGATGTAAAGCATCTGTATACAGTTCAATAATATAATCTCTTTCAATATGTTGGCTATATATAATAGAAATACAGAAACACAGGGTTAGATTAGAACCATCTAAAATATTTACTGAAATTTTACTGAAAAAAGTAGGAGTTATTAATTCTCACAACATTCATATGGATAACTCTTGATATATTATTAATTTTTCCTTCTCCTCAAAGGGCAGCTGTGGTCAATGTTTTTCTATTTTTTTTTTTTTTTATAACTACACCTAATAATGTGCATTTTTTTTAGAAAGCTGAAAAAACATAGCCTTTATATTTTGCAATTTTTATAGGCATTTTTCTTACTTCTAAAGGGGCTTATGTACCTAATGTACCTCAATAAAAATGGTGAGCTATTCCATGTATGGTCAAACAAGATGAGCAGGTCATATCAAAGAGGTTGATAAATCCTTGTAGTCCACTGGTTAGAGAACTGACAACCCACTTCAGTATCTTTTCCAAGAAAACCTTATGGATAAGAACAACCAGAGACATAATGATGTGACCAGAAAATTAGGTGCTTACCCCATTACTGGAGAACAGCAGAAGTCAAGAATAAAAAGCACCAGATCTAATAAAATGGTTATATTTCTGGAGGGGATAGTAAAGTTACCTGCTGCAAAGAACATTTCAGCATTGGGACCTGGAACATTAGAATTATGAACCAAGGCAAACTGGAATTGACCGAACATGAAATGATAAGATTAAACGTTGAAATTCTTGGAGTTAATTAACTCAAATCAAATGGAATGGGTTATTTTATATCAGACAACCTCCAGATATTTTATTGTGATCATGAATACAGCAGAAGAAATGAAGTAGCCATCATAATCATTCAAAGATAGAGGAGCAAAAGCAGTGCTCGGTCACAACACAAAAAATAACTGAATGATTTAAATTTGAATTTAATGCTGTCCATTTAACATCACAGTGATGTCACTCTTCTCAAAATATGTCACTCTTCTCATAAGAGATTGGAGTACGGAACCAAAAGATACCTAGAATAACTGACAAGGTTGGCATTGGAGTACAAAATGAAGCATATCAGAGATTACTTGAATTCTGCAAACATAATTCCCTGGTCATAGAAAACACAGTATTCCAAATGGCATCAGAGATGACTCTACACATAGACACAATCTAGAAATCAAATTAACTATATACCTTGTTAACAAATGTGAAGGATATCTTTGCAGTCATCAAAAACAAGACCTGGAGCTAAATGCAGATCAGATCATGAGCTTTTTATTGCAAAGAAAAACAGGGAAAATCATCAAACCAAGTAGATACATAATACATTCAGTGAGTATGCAGTGCATATAAATAATAGATTTAAGGGGCTAGACATGGAAAAATCGGATGCCTGAAGAACTTTGGACAGAAGTTTGTGACATTGTCCAGAAAACAGCAACAAAAAATATCCCCAAAAGAAAGTGGAACAGGAAAGAAGAAAAGAGAAAGTGGTGGAAATAGGGAAAGATTTGTCAAACTGAATGCAGAGTTCAAGAGAGACAATGAGGCATGCTATAATGAGTGAAGTTAAGAGATAGAAGAAGATAACAGAATGGAAACATTATGTGGTCTCATCAAGAAAATCAGGCATTTCAAATTAACTTTTCATGCTAAAGTGGGTGTGATAAAAGACAAAAACTGTTATGGATTTAACAGGTAGCAGGATTACACAGAAGATTTATACAATAAGGATCTTAACAGCATTAATAACCTCAATAGTTTGCCCAATTAAGCTGCCGCTGATAGCAAGGCCACAGGAGTTGATGAAATCCCACCTGAAATATTCAAAATCCTATAAGATGATGCCGGGAAAGTTTGCTTGCATTATGGCAACACATTTGGAAAACTCCACGATGGGCATTATACTGGAAACTAATTACACGTGCCAGCAAGGTAATGCTTAATATCCTGCAAGTTCAGCTCCAACAATATATGGACAGAGAACTACCAGATTTGCAAGCACAAGAGATCAAATTGCCTATATCCGCTGGATAATAGAGAAAGCAAGATCACAACAAAATGTGGCAAGTTCTTAAAGAGATGGGGATACCAGACCTCATCCGCCTTCTGAGGAATCTGTATAAGGAACATGAAGTCATGGTCAGAATTAAATAGGGAAAACCGAGTGTTTCACGATCGGGAGTGCAACAAGGTTGTATTTTATCACTTTATTTATTCAACTTATATGTAGCCGGACTGGAAGAATCCAAAGCTACAATTAATATTACTAGGAGAATTATCAACAATGTCAGATACTCGGATAATACTACTCTGATGGCTCAAAATGAGGAGGAACTCTTATTGATGAGGGTGAAAGAAGAGAATGCAAAAGGTGGCCTGTTGCTCAGTGTTATTTTCCTGGGGGCCAAGATCACTAATACACAGCCTTATTAAATTGCAATTCTGTAAATTTAAAAGAGCTTTATTCAAGCAGACAGCTTATTTTTTGTACAGAAGTTTTTAGTTAGTGAACTTCTATCCAAAAGCAAGGTCTTCACTAACTAAGGAACTTTTGTAAATAAAATATGCTCTGTGCTTAAATAGAGGCCTTTTAAATTTACCGAATCGCAATTTAATAACGCTGTTAAAGTCTAGATAGCAGCTGATGGAGCAAATGTGTGGGTCTGCTGTGATGTTTGTGAATCTACTTTAGTAAGTTTAAAAAAATATTTATGATTTCTTTGGTACACTCTTTGGTACTAATTCTGTGAAGAAAAAAATGCATTTTAAATCACCATCTCGGTCCTATATTATTTTGAAGAATTGCACTTGAAAATAGACAAAAAGGGTTTTAACAGGAAAAAAAATATAGAGCCTTTAATTTACTTCCCTTTATAGGCAATGATGCTTCCTGAGGGGAGAGATTTTTTGAGAGTAGAAAGTTCTACACTGCAGAATGGGAATGTGAAAGCTAAATCTACCAATAGTTTATAAGGAAACAAACTCCTGAAAAAGTATCAGTTCAAATAAGAAAATGGATCACATAGTGATCACTCGTCGGGACAGCAGAATTTTAGACCCAAAATGGAACAATTCCGCAGAAATCGGGATATTTGGGTGTTATGTATAAGAAATGTTTCACCTACACAAAGCAAAATTAGATGGATATTCTGTACAATTTCAAAAGCAATGTTCAGGTTTAGAATCCCTTGGACTATAAGATTTCAACAAATCAAGATTACAAAATATTTTTAAAACCATTAGTAAATATACTTATTTTGATTTTTTTTTTTTTAAATTGTAGAAATAAAGCAAAAAAAATAGCTTGTAACTTTTTTTTAAAAATTCAGTAATTTAAATGTATGTTACAGCATATCTTCGTAAACAGGATAGATAGAGGCTGCAATCATACAAGTATTTCAAATATTCTAAGAGGTAACCAGTGTGTTGATTGATTAAGCAATGTTAGTGAGCCAGCTATTAACTTGCAGACAATGGCCCACCGGTGTGAACAAAGCAGTGTTGCTATGGTTACTTGCGCTATGTTTTTTTAAAATCCACATTTCATCTAGACTACAGCATTGAATTCTCATTCACTTTTAACACCTTCACTGCGATATACTCTATATGTGGCTTAATGTTTGTATTTACTATAGTATCCCTGTGGTTTTTCATCACACATAATAGTTGTGAGCATGCGGGTTGTTGCTAACGATGCAGGCTCGCGGGCTCGCCGCAGTTGATGGCAAGGATCGGCGGAGGCGCTCGTTGCGCTGGTGATGAGCGCCATAGGCGCTCATCCCTACGACCCCCTACAACTTTCGGCCTGCAAATGCGGCACCTTCCAAAGCGAGGGGCCGCATCTGCGGAGGTGGAGGCTCCCACGTCGACTGCAATGAGATGCAGGCGGGACTTACACCGCAAAACTCACGGACTTACTATCCAAATATAAGAGCAGCAGGACTTAGAAAAGAAACACGCAAAACACCACCAAGCACATACGGATTTTCCAAAAAGCCGTAGGAGGTACAAGATACACCATTAGCAAGGACGCCCCATCATACACAGCCGCGTACCACATACACATTAGCCGCCATTTTATAACACTAACTTACACAATGCAGAAGTACACAGCTACCCTAACGGCTTTTCCTCTCGCACGCAGCCTATTTACACTACACACTGCACACACTGCTGACACTTACACCTCAGCTCCACAACAGTGCAAACCAACATTATTTGCTGCAGGAACAGCAAAACAGATTGTCAGCTCTTCAGCACAATGCTTCTTGCATATATTACTTCCAAATAGGTAAAGTATATTCATTTATTAATGTATTAATTATTTCACTACCATACACAAACAAATAGACACAAAAACAAACAAAAAAAACCACAATAAACACCCATTCACTGCGCGTCTCCACCAAACAGCATTACCTGCCTTACAATTTTATTGCCGTCATTTTTTGACGGGCAATTCGCTCATATTCCATAGTTTTGTGTATTATGTTTTTTTGTATTTATGAGCCAATTCGGCAATTTCAGAATATCACCTTGCTGATTTCATTTTCATACTGTTCAAATCTGTATTAAAATATTTACTTTAACAGTATTTAAAATAAACACTATTTAATTGGGTTTTGACATATGACACTCTGAGATATATTTATCAAGCATGGTTAAAGGGACACAGTGGATGTTTTAGATATGGTACAGGTATACCGCGCTTAACACTACCCCTTTGAGCCCTGATTCGCTATAGCGTTCTTTTTCCTTGTAATTCGCACGCAATAATAATATGCAAAAAATGGGGGTAAAAGTACAATGATGTTACAGTCCAGAAATGTATAAGACCTATTTCCATAAAGAACAATCCAACTGCTATCTCACTTAGAAAAACATTGTAGTTAAAAAAAAAAGGGCAACTTGTTTGTCAACTATGTACCAAACCGACAGAGCCCTATTCTGTTAGATGCCAGCAAATGACTCTAACCCGTAATTTTTGCTGCATTTTGCTTTTCTCTAAATGTTTAGATGCATTTTATTGACTCAAGCCATCAATTTACGTTTTACAGTCTGCACCATGCCTTTTTAAGAAGGATTTCAGGAGGTGTTCTCAGATAATCTTGCAATATTTAAACAAGCGCGTAATTTACTTCTTAGACACAGCCAATAGTAAATGAGTCTGTCATCATGATGTCAATTAAACATAGAATTTAGATGTAACCTGCAATTAGAGGCTACGAAATAATGAGAGACTATAAGTAATATTTGCCGATCAGGCTCGCAATCAAGCAATCTTGCACTCTATAAAATGCGTTAGATCATCTGTTCTCATCCATGTGGGTTTCATGTATTAACCCCTTGAGTCCCTGGATTGATATTACTCAGAAAAAAACAGTTAAAAATAATATTTTTTATTGCATTTTTGTGGGTTTGATTAATTCAATGCATTCCCATGTACAGTATTGTGTGTTTAGCTGATGCTACAGCTCTAAGTGTTTGAAAAATGGCTTGCGTGTCATATTAGTACTAGTAATATTTTTGACAGAAAATTAGACTTAATTTGCAAGCTAGAGCTATGAGTGTAATAGAATGTCGATTTTGTGTGACTTTAATTATTTAGCGCTGTTAATGTTCGAGCTGTGCTAAAACCAATGGAATTCTAAGCTCGAATTTGCAGCTTTGGCTGGCCTGAAGTGGTATTGGGTCGGGTAAATTGGATGAGTATAGGAATCTATTTTGTGTTTATTACAACATTACCTGAGAGCTGGAATATGAGGGTATGTTTCTTAGCTATCTTGGTGGGAGGATTGGAGAAGGAAGGAACAGAAAGAGGTCCGAAGGCTTTCTTAAATAATTGGATAAGCTTGAGATTGATAAGAATGAAAATGTATGGATACCCTTTCATAACTGTACCTCACACCAAATAATATAAATTGCTATAAATAGACAGAGGATAGTCATCGGATAGAGAGAAAGCTAAATATTTATTTTTTATTTCACAGCTAAAATAGGAAACATATATTATTATTACTACTGTTAGTTAGTCTAATGTCCATGTATTCCTCCTTTCATCTTGCACTCTACCTTGTATGACTTCTTTTTAAAACACTGCAATAACATAAGGATGTCAAGATTTTTTTTATAGATATATCATACTAAAAGATAGCAGCATTTTATCATTAGATAAGTAATATTTTTTTATTTCAAAAGCATACACGTCTATTGACATATTGTATATTAAACTGAAAAATTGTGGATAATGTGGAGCAATTTTTGTGGTTTAAACATATTTTGAAGGATTAATGTTGTATCCCTATTTGAACATTTCTACAGGTAGACAGCATTTTCAAAATCTCCAGTTATCATAAGTCTATAATTATTTTGTGTGATGCCAGGTTAGTATCTCCAGGAGAACAAAATTACATTGTTGTAATTGTTATCTGTCAAAAACAGCCAGCAATGGAATGTTCAGCAATATTATCTTTCTTCCTGTTCAGAATGGTTCATGCTATGTAAAGCATAGCTGCCGACAGGAAAGCTGATAGACTGCATGTTTGCCATAAACAAGGTGGCACAGCCAAATTCCATTTCTAAAGAATGCTTTTATTAGATTAAACACTTATCCCCTGATGTTTTAAATCCATTCCAAGAGTCATACCAAAATGGACTTAGAAAGGTCTGTTTGCATGTGATATTATTGGTTGGTGATAGCACTCTGAAATGTGCCACTTAGTCATGAATTGCATTGGGATCAAAATATGTCCTGATCCACCATGACCCACTGCTGCTTACTGTGAGAAGCTTATGTTTTGATATCCTTGAAGTCATGTGTACCTGATTTATACAAAGCATTGCTGACAGATGCTGTCAAAGGTTATGACATTATTCCTTTGTATGTTCCAAAGGTGCATGCCATATATTATATGACATATATTATTATTAGTATCTTTTATTTGTATCGCACATACATATTCCGTAGCGCTGTACAGGGGATAAGAAAAAGGGAAATACAAATCTAACAAATTCAGAGGTTGAAGGGCCATGTTTTGAGCTTAGAATCTTGGCAGAAAGTGTTTTTTTCCAAAGCACCCTACAAGACTGGAAATTTGCACTCATTTGACATATTTTACTGCTTCCTGAATATTACAATACATAGAACATGAAATTATTTTGTTTATTCAGCTATGTAGAGTCAACTAATGATATATATCTATTTTACAAAATGTATAGTCCTAGAGAAGTGATTCTTTTACACTACCCCTACTCTATTATTAAATTGGGCCGAATTATCAATACACTCTATCTTTACTTTATAACTACCATTATCCTGCCAACATACATAGACTTACCTATACTTTTAACCTACCTTTAAAATTATCATCATGTTCCTAAACCACTCAACCAGATTCACTTTCTTTGAGACTATGAACAGGAAGTCAGAGGGTGCAATAGTTTTTTTTATTTTTGAGAAAGAAAAAATAAAATATAGTTGTGGTCCATTTGAAAAATCAAAGAATCTTTGAGGCAACTGTAGTTAGGTGAATGTACCATTTACATTGTGTATTTTTAAGCTTCATAAAGCTAAATATTTAATTTGTATGAAATCACACAAAAATAACATCTAATAGCTGACACTAAGAAAGGTAAATATCTATAAATAGTGAGATTAACAGTATCACAAATATGGTGGCTTACTCTATTTTCATATGCTCATTTTCCTTCTGTCCTATGGTGCATCAATTTAAAAAGAGCAAGTGAGTTTGGAAAAGTATTTTTAATATAAAGTGAATGATGCAAATATTAGGTCCCACTTTTTAAAAAAATAGATTAGTTGTATTTTCCAATTTTCCATACCAACTATTTTTCTAAACTATCAATATACATGTTAGGGTAAACATGTATGATACAACAAATCACATGATAAATACTATCTAAAAAAACATTTACACTATAATTTCAAATGGTCACTACTAAATGTAAAAAATGCAAATGGCTCTAGAATTAATTAAGGCACTGACTTGGCAATGCATTAACCTTTTAAAGCAAGGAGTTATGATTTAAAATTATAGAATAAAAGTGTAAGAATAGAAAGCATTTATTTAAAACAGTTTTTTAAATATTTGCATTTCTTTCACTTCCCTTTACTCTCTTGTGTAATTTTGCTATCCAGTGTGATAGGCCTAGACCTGTTCGATTTTATATTTTCTCCTCAAAGACATAATACATCAATTTTGTTGTCAATCATTCATTCATGTTTGCTGCTTCATGATCTTATGGACCTCAGCACTCAAGGCACATTGGTCAGCTATTCACCCTCTGAGCTCCCTCAAGCTCATGTTAATCTCTTCAATGACCTCTATCTATATCCCTTCCCTGCCGTTCTTACTCCAAGTGTCTTCAGTCTTCACCAGCATCAGAGTCTTCTCTAGGGAATCTTCTCATGATACAACCAAATGATTTAAACTTTAACCACATGATCAAATCTTCCAGTGAACAGCATGGCATGCTTTTCTTTAGTTTTGATTAGTTTGATATTCTTGTAGTCTGAGGGACACCACCATTCAAAGGCATCATTTCCACAGTGCTCAGACTTCTTTATGGTTCAGCTCCACATTCATATGTTACTACTGGTATACCATAGTTCTAAATATGCAGACCTTTGTTGATAGTGTAAATAGCTTTACTCTTTAATAGCTTTACATGGTATAGCTCTTAGCTTTACAGAGATACACAAGCCCCTTCGCCACTATGAGGGGCTATTCAGAAGACTATAAGGGGCATTACTTCAAAATCAAACAGACATGCAACTTGTTTTAAAAGTGTAGTGCACACTATCCCTCCTTTTTAAATGCCATTCACTTTCATCCAAGTGAAAACCAGCAAGCATTTAAACTCTGAGTAAGCGTTAATATGTATAGTTTGTTTGTTAAAAAAAACAATAGTAAAGTGAGAATGCCGTTTCAACAGGAAAAATAAATAAAAAGAAAAAAATATCTAAAACATTTTAAAATAAAAAATATTGGATTATCTATAATTTATATTTTGAGTTTTCCTTTGTGTATCAGATTAATCTCTAGTTACTTCCTATGGCCAGCTTTTTATTTCTGTTTCTTCTAAGTTACTGTCTGCTTAACAAAAATAGTGAATATATCACATATATTTTTTATGGAAATTACTATTTACATTTTACGGCTATATTTTTTTATGTATATAAATATGCAAAATATGTGGATTAAAAATATCTGCAAAAATGCTTGTTAGTCTTTCTAAGTGGACCGCTTTGTCTATTTTCTCTATGATAATGCACCATGAGAGACATCATTTTTTTCCTTCTAGTTGCAATATGTACTTTTTCTAGATATTGTTGCTAATCGTTTTTTACTTGCCAGTTTTAATTCTCTAAATAACATTCCTATTAAACAAATGTGTGGTGTAAGTATTATTTTTATAAGTATTATAAAATGATCTAAAAGCATGTTGAAATACCTTTTGAATTTTTTAAATATGTGCATTTTTCCCTGAGAAATCAAATAAAACAAAATCTGTATTTATACGTGTGAATGACTGCCCACAGACTGCTCCATGTCTTCTGCATTACTGTAACCAATCTTTATCTGAGAAGAGATAAAGGTCAGCAGCCATCATGTTTGTTACTTACATCAGACAAAAGTATCTATTCTCATATTGATGAGAAAATGATATAGCTAACTAACACATGTATTAATGCTGGCTTTGGTTAACAAGCCATTGTCTGACTTTGCTAATCCCATACCATTGGTATAAGTTAAACTTCACAACAACAATATGTGATAAAACATGATATATGCATAAACAATGGTGTGTGAGATCATTCTGCTGGTAGGATGTGTCGTAGAATATACCCATACTCACATACTCAGAAAATATTCATGATAAGAAAAACAGAGTCCTTCATGATTAGAGCTTATTTAGAAAAAGCAGCAATGGCTGCTGTGGACCGGCTGGAAAACTGACTACTGCCAGAAATATAACCAGACACAGCCTGTTATATTTGTTTACATAAGACAAAAAAATAATCCATCTAGCAACATGGTATGACCTGCTAACAACCAATTACATTTTATTTATATATATTATGCAAAAAGAATAACACATACTTTGGTAATATCTGTGCATACATCAATTTTATGTGATACACTTGTGCACAGTACATAACACTTATTAGAGGGGATGAGTGAAAAACATATATTTGCTATGTCTACAGATGTGTACTAGTCTTTAACTAAATTCGCTAAGTCATGGGTCAGATGTATTTAACTATTTTATAACTAATGCCTTAGAATGGAAAATTACTGGTCCACAGCCTATACCCCATATATATATATATATATATATATATATATATATATATATATATATATATATATATATATATATATATATATATATTATATGCTAACATTTTAAGAATATTTGTATCACATCCCCAACAAATGTCATTCATGGAATGTCTATCTAAAAGGCACTGTGTATATATTTCAATTACATGACTTGGTAGCATTGCTTGCATATGAAGAGGTTGCCTTCATGGACCTGGATTGTACCTAAAATAAAAAAAATAAAAAAGGTTAATACTAAGGGGGAAAACAAATAGGGACTTCTCAACATCATTCCTCAGTCACCATCAATTGATGAAATGTTAACCATAACCCTACATGCCTACAGAGACGAGGATCATGGACCACATGATGGGGAAGCAACCTGGTGACAAAATATCACCATCACATGCTCAGAACCAGACAGCTGCAAGGATAACTGTAAACCTTGAACAGAGACTGATGTTATAACAGTGTGATACACACCCTCTCACACATGCCACCTTCACCAAATTATCATGGGTGCTTCCAGGTTAAGTCTAAAGTTCAGTCAACAACACAAAAAAGATCTGGCATGCTCAGTCACAGGTTACTGTATTCAAGAAAATGGGCCATATGCTCAAGTGTTATTCCGTAATAAATGGCAATTTTACTAACCAGCGGTATGAATCTCTTTGTATGTGGATGAAAAAGGGTGACTGACAACTCAGTATGGCGAACCTAAATATTGAATTAGAAATTGCTAAACTCCCAAGGTGTCTGCCACCTATAGTGAAATCATTTGCTATGTACAAAATGGGAAAAAATTATGTCAAAAATTATTTTTAATAGTTATATATATATCACAAGGGCAAAGATAAAAACTGATTAAAAAATCCTGGATTAACACACAAGTTAAAAAAAGGACTAGATTGTATGGGAAAACTGAATACCTCTTAGTTATCAGTAAGGTGAATATTAAAGACCCTTTAATAGGGGGATAAACATTGTCCCATTCTGCAGTGTTGTGTCTTTTTTTAGAGATAAATTACTCCATTGTGGGTGTACTCCAAACCATAATATAGTCCTAATAGAAACCCCAATTATATTTCTTCCTTATAAGGGATAGAATTGTATATCGTGGCAAGAAAACAGGCCTTGTTTATAAGGAATAGAGTTGTATATCGTGGCAAAAAAACAGGCCTACTTTATTTCTTAATAGAATCACTCTTTCAGAGATAAGAGAAATACAATTTCCTTAATTCAAAGTGTCAAACTTGAAGTAAGTTGCAGCTAGATCTCCAGCTGCAGTTTGGTATGGGCCAGTCTCATGTTTGGTATACTGTAATACACACTGATATTCACTATCAGCAAATATAAACTGATAGACTCTAAGTCTAAGATATGTACTATAGACTGTAGACAGGTATATACTGGCAGACACTATGTCTGAAATGGTCAATATTATAAGCCACCACTCGCAAGACACATGCATAAATATTGGGTAAAGACGGGTAAGGGCACACAGACACTCTCACACACTGCTAGAACGCGACCTCTGCGTGCTCCAACGGAAGGACACACCATCGTCGTACGCCTGACACGTTTCAACGTCACTGGACGTCTTCCTCAAAGGCAAACATGTGTATCTTGAGATGTATCTTGACCTTTGGCTATGACTGATACAATTCATAGCATTTTATCTAAACATTGGCATCTGCTCAAATTTGACGAGGATTTGGAGGATTTGTTACCATCAAAAGCATCTGTCACCTATCAAAGGGGTAAAAATGTAAAGGACATGTTGGTCCATGGTTATTTTAAGGAACAAGGACCTAAAACCACATGGCTTAGACCATTGTCAGGTTGCTTCAGATGTTGCAAATGCAAATTTTGCAAATACAATAAAGCAACTAAGACTTTTCAACATCCAGTCAGTGGAGAGGAATTTAAACTTAAAGAATTCTCTAATTGTTGCTCCACAAGTGTCATTTATGTGGCGACTTGTCTTTGTTGTAAGATTTATGTAGGTAAAACGAGGCGCCAAATACGTAGAAGAATAGGAGAACACGTATCTTCTATCAAGAACAATCTTGATACAC
Source organism: Discoglossus pictus (assembly GCA_027410445.1). Lineage (NCBI taxonomy): Eukaryota > Metazoa > Chordata > Amphibia > Anura > Alytidae > Discoglossus > Discoglossus pictus. Next base: position 109,325,981 of record CM050165.1, on the reverse strand, counting down.
CTAAAGCGCGCCACGTGAGATGTTACCACAGAGGCAATAGTGAGGTCCTTTCATTTACTATACTTGAAAGAGTACACATGGGCCCTAGAAAAGGAGACTTGGACAGAAAATTGCTCCAATGTGAAGCACTCTGGATTTATAGGCTTAAAGCCCTATCACCAAAAGGACTGAATGAGGGATTTACTCTTACTCCCTTCATTTAGAAAGAAATTCTAATTCTACATTTCTTTTGTTTATTTTTAGTACAGACTGCACTTTGGAGGAATTTAAGAGATATATATATACACTTTTTTATCCAACTTTAGTATAGGCCGCATTTTTGAGATGTCAAAGATATATTTATACTGTCGTCACAATTTTCTTTTTTCTTTGTTACTCAGGATAACTTTTTCTATTTATAGGTATAAATTCTTACTTGATTAGCTGGGACAACATTTTGGGTTTAAGTTATCTTCCTATTACACGTCTCTTTTTATTACAGTATTCTCACAAAGTTATTCAACCTTATTATAAGGTCACCTGTCATAGTTCTAGTTTTTCTTGAACAAGAGTTCCTTTATTTATAGGAATTACTACTTAGTTTAGTTTTAACATAACAGTCACTTAGCATATACTTGTACACTGTTTGTTTTTAATATTCACATATTCCAATACAGTCCTTTTATTTAAGACTTATATTTCCACTTTCACTTCACCATGAGTAAGGTATTTAGATACTTATATAACTTGAGGATTTCTCTTTATTGCGTGCCCTGCAGATTGTTTTTCACAACCATCTTACATAAATAGGTATTGCACCTACAATATCTGATATTGTATCATATCAATGTGGTCATGATGTTTTCGTTATATACTATATCTGACATTGGGAATATTTCATCAATATCTATCTGTTGCTCCTTTTCTACTTAATATTCCATATCAACAAGTACTGTACTCAAAATATCGGATACTGTATTACATCAATGAGCATACATTGCTCCCAATATTGGAAATATTATATTAATGTCCTTATGTTGCTCCGTTTCTGTTGCTCCCTTATATTATAACCTACATTATAACCCTTCGCCTCTTTTGATCCTGTTTAGAATAATTTTCCGATATAATCTGCTTATTTTGCTCAAACTATCATTTTTAAGCATAGCAATACTTCCCCCACCTCTCTAGATCCACGTGCAATACTTGTTTTCTATGGTTACATTAACCAGATAAATAGATGGGCGCTATAGCAACCCGTGTTTGCCTTTGAGGAAGACGTCCAGTGACGCCGAAACGCATCAGTGTGTGAGAGAGTCTGTGTGCCCTTACCCGTCCTTACCCAATATTTATGCATGTGTCTTGCGATTGGTGGCTTATAATATTGACCATTTCAGACATAGGGCCTCATTCTATTAGCGGCCGCAGCCGTTGCGGGGCCGCAAGGACCGGCCGCAAGCTATTCGGCTATTCTATTCCCTTACGGCCGGAGGCTCCGGCAGGCTTGCGGACGGTGCCTTGCTATCTCTTGGGGCCGCTCGCGCCAGAGGAAAGCCTTTGATCTAAAACGGCCGCAAGAGTTTTGCAATTCAATTGCTCCGGGAAACCTCTCTGCAAGGCTAAAAGCGAGCCGCAGCTTACTTGCAGGAAAGAGGTCTCGCTAGCACCAATTAAGCACATAAAATAGCTCAAATAAAGCCATCCTGCACTTTGCGAAGACTATAAAGGGATTTTAGGTGTTAGAAAAAATAGCACATAATTATCCTGTACTCAAATCCGTAAAATATTTTATTTTTAATATCCGTAAAATATCCATGTAAAAAGTCCAGAGTGCTTGGAGCACTTCAGACACACCCACGCCGCAGCCGGAAAATAAACAGTTAATTTGAACTCGGGTTTGGGCAGATGTGCAAGCTTGAGAGTGGGTTACTTTTAATCCTCATGTCCCCCAATATGATCCCTAGCATTTACAGAGCTGTACAGTGCAGGCTTGAATTTATTTTTGAGTTTTTATATTTCTGAGATTACGGCCGGTTCCAAGATATGCGGCCGGCCGTAAAAGGAGATCCTTGCGGGGCCGTATAATAGAATCGCGAGTTAACTGAACCCCCGCAAGGAATCGCAGCCTTACGGCCGATTTACGGCCGCTAATAGAATGAGGCCCATAGTGTCTGCCAGTATATACCTGTGTACAGTCTATAGTACATATCTTAGACTTAGAGTCTATCAGTTTATATTTGCTGATAGTGAATATCAGTGTGTATTACAGTATACCAAACACGAGACTGGCCAATACCAAACTGCAGCTGGAGATCTAGCTGCAACTTACTTCAAGTTTGACACTTTGAATTAAGGAAATTTTATTTCTCTTATTTCTGAAAGAGTGATTCTATTAAGAAATAAAGAAGGTCTGTTTTTTTGCCACGATATCCAACTCTATCCCTTATAAACAAGGCCTGTTTTCTTGCCACAATATACAATTCTATCCTTTATAAGGAAGAAATATAATTGGGGTTTCTATTAGGACTATATTATGGTTTGGAGTACACCTACAATGGAGTAATTTCTCTCTAAAAAAAGACACAACACTGCAGAATGGGACAATGTTTACCCCCCTATTAAGGGTCTTTAATATTCACCTTACTGATAGCTAAGAGTTATTCAGTTTTCCCATACAATCTAGTCCTCTTTTAACTTGTGTGTTAATTCAGGGTTTTTTAATCAGTTATTTTTAGTTTTTATCTTCGCCGTTGTGATATATATAACTATTAAAAAATAATTTTTGAAATAATTTTTTTCCCATTTTGTATATAGCAAATGAGAACCTCAATATTCATTTACTGTAGGAACATATATTCTTTTAAATTACATTCAATTGATAAAAAGCTTGTGATTACCTATAGTTTTAAATAATACCATGGCCCCTATTAAATTGTCCAAATTGTAGATACTGAGGCCCGTAATGTAGCCCGCAAAAGTTACTGCTATTAAATTGCTACATATCCTCAATTGTTTTCACATCTGTAAATGGCAAATATAGCCCAAAACCTAGAGAGGACTCGCAAGGGGGTTAAACACCTGTTCGTAGCACTGTAAAAGCAAATCAAATATCAATACTGCATTTTAAAAGACGGGGGAAAGTGATGTAACACATTTTAATTAACTAGGAACTTGCCCGTCAAAAATTATGGGATTAAAATTGTAAGGCTGGCAATGCTGTTTGCCAAAAATTTGCGAGCCTCTCCCCCATGTACTTCAAGTTTCCTGCTTTGCACTGATCACTTTTGGCGCTCATTGTGAGCCCCACGATAAGCGCCTTCAGCGCTCATTGTGGGGCTCGTTTTCCGCCATTTTTTTCCTGGTTAGGCGATTTTTTATTGTGTAAAAAAGAAACCACACTCACAGGCTCCCTGACTCTCCCCCTGTGCTGTGTGTGAGTGTGTAAGTTAATTTGAGGCATATTTGGGTTTTTTTGTTGTTTCTTTGTGGTTTGGCCTTTCAAATTCGTAATTTTTGCAAAAGCTGGAATTTTTGAGGCTCACAATGAGCCCTGCATTGAGCACCTTTGATGCTCATTGCAGCTAAGTCCCGCAGGAATCCGCTAAGAGCGCCAGCGGCGCTCATCTCCACCCCGGCAATGGGCATCTTCAGCACTCATTGCAGCTAAGTCCCGCGGGCCCCCACCCCTGCAGCTGCATCCCTTGCTTTTGGAGGGCTGCAGTTGCAGGCCTTGCTTCGTGAGGCCTGCAACAGGACGACAACTCACAGTACGACAACTATATTAGTGACTAGCGACTTGCCCATCAAAAAATTATGGTTAATAAAATGTTAAGCCATGGTAATGCTGTTTGGCACACACTGTTCTCTAAGGACCTTCGGTGATCATTGCGAGCCTCTGCTAGCGTGTCCTTTGGCTGCTCTCTATATTTTTTTAAATACTAATTAATTAATTGAATAATAAATTAATATAGTTTACCTTTTTCTAATTAATTTATGTAACAATCAATAGCCTGAAGAGGTAACAATCTCTTTAATTATCCTGCAACATATAATGTCCAGTGGGACTGTTGCTCGCCTGAGAAGATAGTGTTATTATTGTTCAAACTGTGCATTAGAAATAAGCTGCGTGCATGAGGCAAACCGTTGGTTTATTTGTGGAAAGCGCTACTTTAGATGCGTAATGTTGTTAGTGGCAAGTTAGGATTGTAAAATAGCATAGTTTGTCTATGTGTTATGCGGTTCGTGAGCATTTGCCGCCCTTTGTAATAGAGCATTTTGTACCTTGTAAGTTCCTGGGTGAAAGTGGTACGCGGTTGGTGGTGTTTTACACGGTCTAGGGTCGTGTAGCCTCGTTTTCATTTTGTTTGCCCATCATTTTTGTTCTCGCTTAGCCAATTTTCAACTGCCTAAACTCGGCAAAATCAACATAAATTTGCGTTCCACCTCATTCCCAGACGTTCTGGCTGTCCCCCCGTGCTGTGTGTAATGTTTTTGTTGCATTTTGTTTTTTATTTTTTGTGTGTTTCTTGTTTTTTGCTTTGCGCTGTTCGGCCGTTAACTTCGTATTTTTCCTATCTCGTATTTTTTTTTCTAAGTCCTGCGTCTCGTAATTTTTTTATTCTAAGTCCCGCGTCTTGTAATTTTTTTTTTCTAAGTCCTGCGTTCGTTAACTGCTTGCAGCCTAAGGCGATCCCGCGTTTCCTAAGTTTTTGGAGGCTAAGTCCTGCGTGTTTCATTGCCTCCACTATTCGCCTCGCTCTGCGAGGCTCGCAGACAATGAACGCCTTTGGTGCTCATCGCCCAAGTGCTGCAAGTTTTAGTGCCTTAACGGCTCGCCTTGCTATGCTCATCGCTTAAGTGCTGCAAGTTAACGACTTGCCCCGCTACGCGAGGCTTGCAGGTGATGATACAACATATCAAGCTTTAAATATGAATATTTGGAAAAATTATTATACATACAATGTTTGACTGCTGATTGGTTTAAACACAAAAGTTTTCAATATGACATTTGTAAACCCTTGTCGTTTTTGAATAAATTAACTAGTGCAAGAGTCAAGAAGGTATAAAGTCTAATAATTAATGCTGCAAATACAATTACTCATACACATGGGGAGAATTATCTGTAAGTACACCTGGGACATAAGCTCATTTGATTGCATTTTAAATATTCAGATTAAATTATTTCTCTGGCACTGTAGCTCACATGCTTATCTTTCCCTCGTGTACAGATTGTTTGACTGTATGTATGTAAATCTGCTCCCTATTACATTTCTCTGCATTTCCTCAAGTTTGACTTTACATGTCAAACTATAAAATGAACATTTCATTTGAATTTTCCCATAAAAATATGAGCAAATACAGTTCAATGAAAATATACATTTCTAATATTTAACATTAAAGAATATGAGTGATATATGTGATGTAAATCTGAATATTAGCACATATTTCTAATTACTTTTTATGCCAAAATTGAATTTCTTATGTAAAATTAATATTTTGTACAAAATAACTTTTAGTACTGAGATATTGTCAGTTTACAAAATTGGTCATTAAGTATACTGTACAGAAGGTTTGTGACAGATTTCTTGTTTTATATTCTACACTAATCTGTGAATGTATACTTATGAAAGTTTCAAAGGAGGATTTAAGTCCTTCACATCCAATTAGGAAAAAATATGATGACAGGTTGCTGTATTTAGTTTATATATTATGCTATAAATAAAATTGTTTAAATTATAGAACATCATAAATGTACAACATTTAAATAAAATGAATATAAAAGACCAAAATAATCAAAGTGTATTCACAGGATAGTTCTATAGAAATGATTAGTGTTTTAAGCATGTAGTGTCACAAATTAATTAGAATGGTTTTTGCTCATCAAGAAATAAGGAAATTTAAAGTTCACATTTTTCTTATTTTGATCTTGATTTTGTGTGAAAAATAATATGCAGACTGTTTTGCTTACGAATATTCTCTAAATTGATTTTCCAGCAAACAAGAGCAAAGAAATGTAGTGAATTTTTTTTACTTTACATTTTTATAGGTATATCTAAGTTTACTGGGTTATGAATGCATCTGATAGAGGAGAATCAGTAGTGAATCCAAACATAGAAAAAATACCAAAATAAACATTTATTAACTTACCCTAAAGTTTGCTAAATCTCTTGAGATTGCAAGCAGTTGATTTTTAAACATTCATAATTCATTTTTTTCCAAACACAGGCAGCTAATATATTGTTTCAATCTTTGAAGATAGTTTGTGCATCAAAGCATCATGGAATGTGTAGGCTTGTTTTCCCCCTGCACAAGGAAGCAAGGAGGAGCTCAGACATTGGTGTGTGGATCTTTCCACTGTGCCGCTGTTGGCGGAAAGGTTAGTATAGGTTTACAATTGTGCCCGAATGCATGGTTTCTATTGGTAGGTACATTCATAGCCGGATAACCCATGAGGTCAACCTGTGAGGGACGCAACTTCTTAAGAAAAATGGTTCCTGGCTTAAATTTTTTTATTTATTGTTGCAGTTCATAGACTGGCTACTAGGGGGTAACCACCTAGAACAAGACAGTTATAACAGGAAAGGGTACTTACTCATACAGAAAAGTCAAAAATGGGTCCATGCATACCTTGCGTACTCACTCGAGGGGCTCCTCCACTTCACTTCCTAGGGCTCCAAAAAGGTAGATACAGCCCTGGGTACACTGTGTCTATGTAAGCAGCTCTGGGGTGTAGAAAACAAGTTTTATTTTTAAGTAAAATAAATCTGTATGTGTATAGAATAACTCAATGTAATGTGTGTCTGATATAAGCAGCACGTGTTAGATTATATCATGTTAAAAACAGGGAAACTTAGATATAACTTTAAGATAAACTTTCATAGCAAAACTTTATAAAACAAATGCTTGTTAATTTATTTGCACAATATATCCATTCAATTTTACTTTTTAGTATTTCCCTACTTGATTTTTTATTTTTTTTTATTTTAAATCCGTGTTCATTGTCTGCTGGTATGTGAAGGGACTTAAAATAAATACTTTATTTTTTTTATATATGCAAGAGGCACGCACATTATTTAGTGCTTTTGAACGTTTAGCTAAAAGGGTTGTTTGGTGGACCAATTAAAAGTCAATCAGGGTCTTGGCACTTGAATACTTTTTTTTTTGTCTGTTTCTTAACAATTTTTTGCTGTCTATTTTGGAATGTACCCCATACCCTTTAAAACCATACAATTTGGATATACACTTATGTACTACTTTTTATGCTTTTTTATACTTTTTGTCAATGCTGTTTCAATTTTTTTGGAAATGCTGTTGTACTGGCAACTATCTGAATGAAGCTCTTGAACAATTAGACTGCATTTATGAATGATCTTAGAACTAGCTAGACAAGTGATCGGTGTGAGCTACAGAATCCACAGAATCTAGCTATAGACCATCAACCCTATTGCCTTGGTCAATTTGTTTCCATTTTTTATTTGCATTTACAGTGCTACGAATAGGTGTTCAACCCCCTTGCGGGCCCTCTCTAGCACTCATAGGATTTTCTCCTTCTTTTGCCATTTACAGGTATGAAAATATTTGTGGGCTTGGGGCAATTGAGAAATTGAATAGCGATCTGCGATTTTAGCCATCGGTACTCTTGCAAAAGTGAAAGATCAAAGGCTTCGGGAGGCTGTAAGTTCTGGGTTTAACCATCACCATGTTTTCAAGGCCATAACTCATAACCCGTTTTGAGCCCGCAAAAAGAATAGCAAATTAACTTGCGACCTTACTTACGGGCTACCGGATCAAGTAAGACCTCAACTGAATCAGGGCTCCAAGTTAGTATAAGAGTTATCACATGAGAACATAAGAATTAACTATATTATGTACTTGCAAAGATAAGTTAGAATAATAGATGCAAATAATACGCCACACATGGGCTATCATATTACTTTATATTTATGATTATCAGTTAAAATAAGGTAATAGATACTTGGAACAGTATATGATTATTTACATGTTAACTTAAACAATTGCCAGAATATAAATATAAATTAAAAGTCAGTTAATGGTAATCAATATTAGATTTTGTGTTGTAAATATATCATGGGGGAATACAAGTAGGGATTAAAAAGTGGAGTTAAATTTCCCCTTTTCTATTTATCAAGCAGAGTTTCTTCTGCAGGAAAGTCATATTAAAACATAGACATGTCTATTAAGTATTCTTAAAGAAGGATTCAAAAGGCAGTATGAAGGGTTCGAAGCAATTTTTTCAGCTCTCCTCTCATTTAGAATTGAAAGTCTCACCGTATTTAACCCATTTATAAAGAAGTGCTTAAAAAGGTTGTGGCATATATATATATAATGTTTACCATATATGCATGTTACCTGTTGTAGAGTCTGCGTGAGTGAATTGTCCCTCATCATCCAAAGGGACTCTGCAAATGTAGAGACAATTTGCACTGTAGGGTTCTATACACCAGTGGTTGTTAGCAGTCGGACCTAGGATTGATGCCAATCCCTGAGTCCTTATCTGTTGGACCTCAGTAATAACAATGGATAAAGATAACTTAACACTTAAACCACTACCATTAGACTCAGTAATAGATTATTTATAAACATATACATCAGTTAAAATGTATTCTAAATCTTAATACCAAACTAGATGAAAATTTAGAGCATCACATGTAGTATCACACAGTTGAAAATGTCTTACATTGCAAAGGTAGACCCCATGGCATTAGAAGGTAATTAACTGGCCTTACAATCAAGTAGGTTGAGAAAAAGTGCTGAATAAGTAGTGATCAGTCTGTCAAGTGACTGTTCGATTAATTCACAGCTGTATTACAAATATATTTTTTATGCAAAACATTAAACCACCTATACTGAAACATAATATATATTATACAGTATAACACGTTATATTAGATAAGATTTAAGTGTGTCTTCTATGTACTTATTTCACATGTATAACAATAAGATTAAATAATGAAGACTTTAGGACAATTCATTTACTTCAGATTCTGGTGTAAGAGAGACATATAACGGAATTTTTTTTAATGCATTTAAAATGACACATTTCATACATTACAAATGTTTTTTTGCATGAAACAATATAAAGCAAAACCTTTTAAACAAAGTTTTGCTGCTCAGAGACCTTAATTTGAAAAGAGAAAACACAATACCGTAATTAATAATTGCTCTGCAAATGTCTGTCATATGAAAGTGTTAAATATCTACAGAAAGTAGAATATCAAGGGCAATATCCACTAAATGCAAATCTCTCATTTTTACGAGTTTGCTTTATGTTGTTGTTCCTATTATTCTGAGGTGTCTGACAATACTGAGCAGAATAATACACAGTACATTTCCTAAGCTAATATGCAAATAGATTTGTAATTTGTATTATAACATGTCATTATATTATTTTTTGCATGCCAGGATAATATGTTCAGTAACATATATTTCTCTAGGGTCCTAGTATAATACAAATCAGATTTATAATAGCGTATAAATGTAGAAAATTAGGATAAATTCATGATTTGCATAATAACAGGTGCAGATCACATTGATCAAGATATGGGCGAGAATAAATACAGTTAGCACTAAATGCCCTATTTTCTTACTTACTCTGCACATTACTGAGTGTAAATACTGAATAATCTGCATCTATATCAAAACACCTCACTCTAATAGTCATATAAAAATATACACAACTAATGATAAAAGCAAGCATATTACCCACAGGAAAAAGTAAAGAGGGAAGTGGAGAGGGGAATCTCTCCTGCTAAATAACAGGATCTATGTTTAATACAATTTTTTAATAATTACTCAAATCAGGGAAAATTAGCCTTGATGTTTTTTATATAAATTGTTTTTGACTGATATACAGCAAGTAACAAATACATTTACACATTTTTTTTAATTAAATGTAAAGAGCAACTGGTAATATTTGGCTTTATTTTTAAATAGATAGTATATTTAGGTTGGTTTTGAAATAGAAAATAAGCTTGACCCAACAAGGAACAGTTTGGTTTTACATTATTTATTAAACCAGGCTCAGAATTGAATTGCTTAGCTTCATACTGAGAAATTAGCTGAGATGTAGGCAATATATTTAGATTCATGACATTATCAATAAAATGCAAAAATCCCATGGGAAATAATGTACGGTATTTACAATTCTATGGAATATGAACAAAACTACATCTAGCAAATAGTATCATATAATTTGCATAATTCATTCAAAGACTGGGCCTCTCTCACTCTCTTGTTCTATCTTCCTCTATATATATATATATATATATATATATATATATAAATATATATATATATATATATATATATATATATATATATATATATGTAATTTCCTTGTTTATAAGTGTATATGTTTATAACTGTCTATTTCTATGGGGTGAATTCTCAAAACCTTTGCAGGAGCTATAAGGACAAGTGCTCTTACCCACAACATCTCTGCATGCCTAGTCACATCACTACTGCTTGCTTGTGACTTGTAAGTCATTCTGGAGTGGAGTGCCACAATGTATGCCATCCAAGAGCTATGGATGTAGAGGTTCCCAAACATAAAGCAGTCAGTGTTGATTGTGTTACAAAAACAACTTAAATGAATATACGTTTCCCAAGATCGGGCAAGTGCATGGGTATTGTCTTGAGAATTTTCTGTTGGGATTCATCATAGTTATTTACCTTGCATTTGACTGGAGCTTGCTTTGACCCGCTGCTTAGTCTCTTGATTACACTGTCTGCTGCACACCAGAACAATACACCTGGAATGTGCTTGACTACTCTACTGATAACTTGATCTAGACCCTGCTGCAAGGCAGTCTGCTAGCTCTATCTTTTTCTGTTAGTTTGTCTTCCGTTAAGCAGATACACTTCTTTATATAGTGAAAGACATAGAAAATAGATATTGCATTCTTTTGTAAACAGTGTTTTGGACCACTTAGAATATAAGAGGTATGTGTAAGTTGTGCCACTTTCTGAAGGATCTATTCATCTTATTTTTTTTCTGTGTCTATATTCCACTTATTCTGAATGTCCATCTGATTCCCTCTATCTGTATCCCTCTCACTATATCTATAAATTTCACCTTCTCCCTGTTAGAATGCAAGTAAATTATCACATATTATAATTGTCTAACTACGAGACGTCGTCACGCTCCGTTGCGCAGTGCGTACGACTTTGCGATGAGTGCCGCAGGCGCTCATCGCCCGGCGAGCCTCGCGTAGCGAGGCAAGCCGTTAAACTGCTCTGTTGCGTAGTGCGTACGACTTAGCGATGAGCGCCGCAGCGTTACTTCGTAGAACTTTGGCAATGAGCGCCGCACTTACAAAAAAAATACGAGCTGAAAAAAAATTACGACATAAGCGGCGGAAACAAAACACAAAAAAAAACACTAAATACACACAAAAAAATAAAATAAAGGTCACTTACAGCATGGGGAAGCAGGCAGGACGTCTGGAAGTGAGTTGGAACTCCAATTTACAGCGATTTTGCCGAGTTACAAAGATCAAAAATCGGCTAAGCGAGAAAAAAATGGCTGCCGAAAAAAATGAAAACGAGGCTATACTACTACGAACTGCGTAAAACACAGCCATAGACGTAGGTGTTAGAAAAAATACGAGATAAAGGATGCAGATTAACCGCGCAATGAGTAAAAAGACAGTAGCGAGTACATTTTACGATCAGAAATTACAGATTTACGCATTAACACAGATTTAACGACTTTGTCTGGGGCAACATCGGATTTCCCGCCTAAACCAATGCATTTGATGAAATATAAGTTGCAAATTACAAAAATATAAATTTTATAAAAAAAAAATTGTATTTATTTGAAGAAAAAAAAAAGGGACAAATGTAGTGTCATGTTGTGTGGCAAACAAATTTAATGTTAAACCGTAGTACTTTAGCGGGCTTAGCGATGAGCGCCGCAGGCGATCATCGCCTGGCGAGCTTCGCGCAGCGAGGCGAGCCGTTAAACCGTAGTACTTTGGCAATGAGCGACGCAGAAAAAATGACGGACGAACAAAACGAAAACCAGGCTACAGCACTATAACCACGCAAAACACGTACCGATAATCTGCGAAGACGCATAAAACACATTATCCGCCATTTTAGGATAATGCGGAACTACACAACTACGCTAACGGTTTGGTCTCGCGCACGCACACCATTACACTGCACACATTCAGCACGCTTACACAGCAGCTCCACACCACTAATGCTGCAGCAACATCAACTCAGATTGCCAGCTCTTCAACACAATGCATAAAAATATGTAAATTCATTTATTAATTTGAATTCTATATTTCAGTAGTACACAAAAAAAAACATTAGCTACCTTACAGTTCCATGTGTATATTAATAACTAAACAACTTTTAAAACATACACATCTGATTGCCGTCATTTTTTGACGGGCAATACGCTAGTATATAATATAATAAAGTTAAAGTTTAATAAATATGTATAAATCAAATCATTCCATCCCTCCTTTTCCCCCTCTCTCTCTCTTTCTTTGTTTATTTCTTTAGGAACCTTATTCGGATCTAGTGTATTTTACCAGCGCCACTGGGGTCCGAGTGGGAAGTGCTGTACAGCCCTCCCACTAGTCTGTCACAGACCCACTTAAGGTGAATTACTACACTTTAAAGTTACAACCATGATATGCAGGCAGAAGAATCAGAATGGGGGACCTGGGGGAAGGGGGTAGAAGATCAGAATGGGGGACATGGTGGGGTTGGAGATCATAATGGGAGACCTGCGGGGAGGTAGGAGCTCAGGATGGGGGACCTGGTGGTGGGTGGTTTGGGGGAAGATATTGACCCTGTTAAAAAGTGTTTATTTTCTTTCTTTTTCTTAAATGTTTATTGTTACCTCATATGGTCAATATATAGCCTAATACATATTATTAGTACTATCCAGTTGGATCTGATTAATTATAAATTGTTCATAGGCTTCTTCCACAATAACCCAATATCTATTTATTTTTTTGTATCTATTTTTTTTTTTTTTGTGGTTTAAGAGTAGGTAACAAGACCTATAGAAAAAAAAACACTGAGGTATTTTTTATTCTCAGATGAGCATCTCTACTTTTTTTGTTTAGATTTTCTCACCTTATGGGTCATATGGGGAACAAGACGTGGATCCCTTGCTCACTGTGCCTTAGGGGGTACAGCTGCACCTCACTGACAAGGCTGAAACGTTTTTGGAGTTTTCTGTTTCTCATGTTCAGGGAGAATTGGCTGGTATTTCGGGACTGGATCACTCTTCTGAGTGAGACCAGACTGATATACTACAAGATATTTCTCCCTGTGAAGGTCACAAGTGAGCTAAAAGAGGTTGCTCTCTGAGTAGGTAACCAGACCTATAGAAAAAATCCACTGAGGTATTATTTGGTTCTCAGGTGAACACCTCTACTTTGGTTGTTTTAATTTCCTGCCGTTTCTTAGAACCTCAGCCTCTGTATTCTATATCCTATGTAGATGGTGAGAAAAGTGATGACTAATATTTTAGGGAAGACTACGGATGTTATTTATTAAGCCCATAGTCTTCCATATATTATTAATCCTCACTTTTCCCACCATCTACATAGGATATAGGATACACAGACCGCAGTTGCATTCATACCAGCTGTAAGTCTGCGGGCTTGAAATTTGCAACCGTTACAGAGCAGCTACCAGGGTGATAGCCGAAACCAGAGCGTGATCGTGAACAATTAAGCAAGGCCACAACTACCGATTTAGAAACAGCCAATAGTAAATGAGACCGTCATCATGACGTCATTAAAACATGGAGGTTAAACGTCAATCAATTAGAGTTTAGAAGTTTGATATGCAATCGGATTCGCAATCAGGCAATGTACAAAATAATAAAAGTTGGGTGGGTCCTGATATGTATTAACTCCTTGATTTCTGAGATTGATATAACACGGAAATAAAATATGAAAAAAAATATTTTTGAGATTTGCGAACTTGAGACTATTGTGCAATTAATTCTAATGTCTTGATGTTTTATTTACATTTACAGTGCTACGAACCAGTGTTTAACCCCCTTGTGAGTCCTATCTGGTACTTGTAGGAATATTTCTTCTACATTTGCCATTTACGGTTGTGAGTACATATGCGGGCTTGGGCAATTGTAGAAATTGAATAGGGATTTGTGATTGTAACATTTACAGGCTTGAAAGATCAAAGGCTTAGCTGGGTCGGAGTTACGATTTTAACAACCGCAGGGATTTTCAACCTGTAACCCGCAGATCATTTGCAGGTAGTGAAAAGACACCAATTGAATAGCAAATTAGTTTATGGGCTACATTACGGGCTCCAGTAACCAACAATTGCTCAATTGAATAAGGCCCTATTCATAGGTCACTAAAACTTGACCACACAAAAACTAAAACATTAGAGTGTATTTGTCAATGTAAGTGTGAGAATTCTTATGATAACACAAACGTAGGCCATAAAAAAAACAAAAAACTTTGATTTCTATAGGATAAAAGAAATGGTGGCTCAAAGTGAAAACACAATAAAACATTACATTTGACATCGGCAAGCAGTCTTTCATAACCATGGCAGAAGGCATAAACAAATCACTGACAATTCTGCAATATTTTCACAGTGGATATCAGTAGAGGCTTTGTACAATATCAACTCATAAATGTTGTGTAACCAGTGTTTGCTAGGAAAGAGAATATTATGCAATTTTAATTTTCTGAGATTGTGTATGTTTTTTAACATAAATAAGCTTCCATTTACCTTTAATTATCAGTGTTTAAATATGGTTCATATGCCTTATGATTGCATAGTTCAATGAATATGAATGATCAAATGCGTAATATAGTTTATTGATAGCGTTCTGAATATATAAATTGCCATAATAATAGTTTAAAATTAAACATTCATATGACATGTTAACATGGTTTACAAACTCACTGTAACAAAGATGTTTTTAATCACTTATATCTATTTAATGATAAAAGTGTATTACAATAATAAAAGTAGATGTATACTGTACATACTAAATGTAAAAACTGTAATGTTGTTAATTTTTCTACTAATTCAAATATACTACTCTTAATTACAATTATTTTGTTTATAGTGGCAATTTAATCCAAACTAGATTATTTAAAATAGAATGCATTGTTTGAACTTTTCCAAAGTTAACACTAAATATATTCTGACTTTTATATTTATATAATTTATTTTTCTGTTAGATATTTTCTACAACTTTCAATATCTTTATAATGTATTAATACATCACATATATATTTGTGAGCATACGAGTTGTTGCTAACGCTTGTGGGGTTGCGTAGAGAGCCGCGGCCCTCGCAAAGCAAAGGGCCGCAGTTGCTGGCAAGGAGCGCCGAAGGAGCTCCTTGCCAGCAACTGCGACCCTCGCAATCTTTACGTTGTAACGCAAACAACACGACACAGCAACTGCGACACTCGCAAACTTTATGTTGTAACGCAAACAACACGACACACCAACTGCGACCCTCACAAACTTTACTGCACAACGCAAACAACACGACACAGCAACTGCGACCCTCGCAAACTTTACGTCGCAACGCAAACAACATACGAGACACGTTACCACTCATTACGACCTTGCAAAAATCGGGCCGCAACCCGCGGGCAGGAAAAAATTTAAAACACAATAAATACACACAACACATACATAAAAAGCTTACCTACAGCAAGAGGGAGCATCCAGGACCTCAAAAAAGGAAGTTGCAGCTTAATGTAACTCAAAATAAAAGAGTTTAGACACTCGACAATTCTCTAAGCGAGAGAAAATATGGCCGCGGAACAAAACAAAAACGCGGCTATAGCACTCTAAACACGCAAAACACCACAAGAAACACGCAAAACACCACAAAACACCTACGGATATTCCGCTACAGACGCATACCACACATTTGCCGCCATTTTAATGCGGAAGTACACAGCTACGCTAACGGATTTGTCTCGCGCACGAACACTATTACACTGCACACATTCATCACGCTTACACAGCAGCTCCAGCTCTTCAACACAATGCTTCAAAATAGGTAAAGTATATTAATTTATTAATGTATTATATATTTCATTATTATACACCAAACAGCATTAGCTACCTTACAATTTCATTGTCGTAATTTTTTGACGGGCAATTCTCTAGTATATATAAATATATGAATATTTACAAATATATTGGATTTTGGATGTCATCTGCTCTCTTCCAAAGCGGAATAGCTAGAACTAATGGTTCCCTAGTGTACGCTCCAATGTATCAATATGTATATTGAAGGTATATGCAAGTGAGCTGGGTTATTAATGTATGTGATAGAGGAGAATGTATAGTGTCTGAAAAAATTGTTTGCATGAAAAAAATCCAAAGTAAACAGTCAAACCATTAGCCTGAAGTTTGTTGAATTTCTTGCTTTTGCAAACTGTTTTCTCTCAATGTTGACACCCCCTGAAATTATCAGGGATAATTAGCATAACTTATACAATGTTTCTTTGGGAATTGTGCAGACATGCTCAGTTAGCACCTGAAGTCTACCCTACAGTGGGAAGTCACATGATATCAGACACTTTCCTTTCCTTTAGATGTATGTCCCTTCATTCACTGATTGTTTTATCTATATCCCAGGTGATACTCCCCTCAGTCCCAGAGAATTGCCTCCCAGCCCCAGAGAATTGCCCCATCACCTGCCCCAGCCCCAGAGAATTTCTCAGTGACCACCCCCAATCCCAGTGATTTCCCCCCCAGCCCCAGAGAATTGCCCCGTGACCTCCCCCAGCCCCCAGAGAATTTCCCCCAGCCCCAGATAATTGCCACATGACCTCCCCCAAACCCAGTGAATTGCCCCCAACCCCAGAGTATTGCCACATGACCTCCCCCAAACCCAGTGAATTGCCCCCAACCCCAGAGTATTGCCCCCAACCCCAGTGAATTGCCCCCAGCCCCAGAGAATTGCCCAGTGACCTCCCCCAGCCACCAGAGAATTTCCCCCAGCCCCAGTGAATTGCCCCCCAGACCCAGTGAAATGCCCCGTGACTTCTGCAGCCCCAGAGAATAGCCTCCCAGCCCCTGAGAGTTGTCCCGACCCCAGATAATTGCCCCATGACCTCCTCCAAACCCAGTGAATTGCCCAAAACCCCAGAGAATTGCCCCGGCCCCAGTGAATTGCCCCCCAGACCCATAGAATTGCTCCGTGACCTCCCTCATCCCCAGTGACACCCTGGAGGCCACAGGGACATCAGAGGACCCATGGGGGCCACAGAGTTCCATCGCAGACCACAAGGGCCATGGGATGCACTAGCGGGCCGCAGGGCCACAGGGGGGCTGCAAAGGCCATAGGGGTGCCACAGGGGCAACCAACTGTGGCTCTGCCTTCTCCCTCTGTCTTCTGCCTCTGCCTCCTCCCTCTGCCTTCTTCCTTCTGCATTCTCCCTGCTCTTGACATCACAGCTGACGTCACTGCTGCTTGCTGATTGGCTGAAATGTCAATCAGCATGTGCATGTGTTGCATATTGAATATCTCATTAAAAAATAGATATCCAATATGCAAAAAGCTGTCTGCATCACCCCCAGAACTTTTTCTTATTTTTTACAAAAAGTGTTTTCATTTTTTTATGCAAAATTGTTTTGCTAGGTGGGTTATGATGCATTCTACTGGATGCTTTCATCACCCACCTCACTTTTATATACCTTTAATTATAGTAGAAGTGTCATTTTAATCCTCTATTGTAGGTACAGACTCAAACTTAAAGGTATATGCAAGTGAGCTGGGTTATGAATGCATCTGATAGAGGTAGTGTATGATTACATATATTTGTATGCACTATTTTTTTTTAGCTTTGCATAAGAAAAAAAAAAGCTGTTGCAGGTGATGTTTACACCCCCAGGATTGAGCTAGGCTCATGAGAGGGTTCATTTTTGTAAAAATGTACCTGTCTCTGTGAGCATACTCAGCTTTGCAGCTAATCAGCAATGCTGTATGCAGCCAACTAAATGAGGCTGCTACACTGGGTCCTTAAATTGACATTCAAGTAAAAATGCTTGAGTAGTTACACGGTTGTTCTTTAGCCATACACCCTCTCCTTGATAAACTCTGACAAGTTATAATTGTAATGAAACCAAACATTTCAGCTTCTTCTTTCTATTCTAATTTGTCTTTTAGGCAAATGAGAATTTATGCTTGATTTATGGTCATGCAAAGTTTTCTGTGCATGTGTCTGTGTGTGAGTGAGTCCATACAATTCACTGGGGCTGGGAGAGATCAAAGGGGCAATTCACTCGGACTCAGGGAAGGTGATGGGTCTGAGGGAGTTACAGGGCAAATCACTGGGGCTGGGGAAAGTGTCAACTAGGATGTTATATAGATAAAACAATCAATGAATGGACACAGACCTTGTTCTGGTTATTACAGAAATCTAAAAGAAAGCTGCAGCTCAATTCACAGACCAAAAAGATACAATGTATTATGAATGCTAATTTTCACCGGAATTTTCAGGGGGTGTCAACATTGATAGAAAAAAAGTTTGCAACTGCAAGAAATTCAGCAAACTTTAGGGTAACTATCTAAATGTTTATTTTTGTATTTTTTCATGCAAATAATTATTTTCATACACTACTAATTCTCATCTATCAGATGCATTCAAAATCCAGCTCACTTGCAAATACCTTTAAAAAAGAAAATGATATATGTTACATATGACTTTGCCCCCAGTCCCAGAGAATTGCCCAGTGACCTCCCCCTTATTACTCACATGTCTCTAAATTTACTTTTTACCAATTTATTAAAAGGGATCCTTGATTGAGGATGTCTGTTTAGCGTTGCATTTTTCTATGTATGTATTTTCTTCATTTTCTCTTTTGCTTACTACAGGTCTGCTTACAGTAAGTCATGAAATTCTTTGATTTATAGAAATGTGTTGAGCTTTTACTTTATATCTCTTTTCTCCAGTATATATCATTGAACTGTAGTGTAGCATATTGCATATCATTGGCTTACAGTCACTTTTTTCTCCTGTAATAATGGCTATAAAATGGTTCTATAGTACTAGAAGTACTAGGCAATGAAAGACTGTATTGATATTTTAGTAACATGCTGCTGAGACGTCATTCCCAAGTACATTTGTAGTACTATAGAAACATTGAGCTACAGGGGGCAGGCCTTTTCAGCCATACTTATGCAGAAATAGCTTAGTATTTTGTTAAAAGGGCAAATACAGTGATTATATATGCATGGAGCAGTCTATTGTTTTAAGGATCTATTAGGATCTTAAATGCATTGGTATAAATATATAAGCATAGGTCGATTTGTCAGTTGTTGAAGAAATGTAAAAGTTATTCTAGCTTTTCTCTTCACTTATAGTAATTTAATAATACATGAATAAAAAAAGTTTTTCTTTTTTATTTCAAATTAAAAGAATAAGTTAATTATAAAATAGTTTTAACTAAAATAATAATAAAAAACACTGAAAATGTATTGGCAAAAACTATATTTATCTTGAGTTAAGACTGCAGAGCAGGCAACTCAGTACTGGAAAAACGCAAGAAGCTGCAAAGGATTATTCATGATATCATATATGACAATCCACCAGAATGATCCCTCCTGATCTCTCCTTAGAATCGAGATCTGCATTCATTAGATTAATAAATTATACATGGTAAATGCATTTTATATCCTCTCTTATTTTTTGCCTCCTAGTCAGGCCCTATATAGATTTAGAGAGAGAGAAAGAAAGCTGAATTATCAAAGAGGACACACATTTTAGTTGGAGCAACAAGCATTTAAGAGTTGTACCTCTGTATTAAATCAGAAGCAATACTATAT
Source organism: Discoglossus pictus (assembly GCA_027410445.1). Classification (NCBI taxonomy): domain Eukaryota; kingdom Metazoa; phylum Chordata; class Amphibia; order Anura; family Alytidae; genus Discoglossus; species Discoglossus pictus. The sequence goes on along the minus strand of CM050165.1, from coordinate 109,306,173 downwards.
AGTATGAACATTTTATACCACGTGGGACAGAAGACAGGCATCATAAATAATGTGCTGATTGGTCAGGTGTGTGTCTATAAGAGAAAAGGGCCATAAATACAAAGAACAGCAATAAAATATGAGAGAGAATATGGCAGTATCACAAGATATTTTGATAATGTGCCTCTAAACCCAAGTCAATGTGAAGTCATGTATCTTTAGTTCTTGAGCTGGATTTTTTACCTTAATCTCAACTTCAATCTCTTTACCTTTAAACTGTTAAATTCCATCAATTTTTACTGTATTAATGAATTGATAAAGTCATGTCACAAGAGCTAAAGAACACCTTGTTTGTAGTGTTTTACTAAATTGCCACAAACTAAATTGTTTTTGATTCATAAAATCATTCTATATTATGATATATTAAAACCATTCGATTAAAATGCCGTTGATTAAAAATCTGCAGCCTTATTAAATTACAATTCGGCAAATTCTAAAGGGCTCTACATAAGCACAGAGCGAATTTTTTTACAAAAGTTTTTTAGTTAGTTAACTTCTATCCAAAAGCAAGGTCTTAACGAACTAAAACTTCTGTAAAAAAATTTGCTCTGTGCTTATATAGAGCCCTTTAGAATTTTCTGAATCGCAATTTAATAAGGCTGCAGCTGAGGTTTTTATTCTCAGTATGATTAACGTCACTAATTCAAGCTTTATTACCTTTAATTTCTTTTTTCTACAGTATATATATATATATATATATATATATATATATATATATATGTATATATATCACATATAATAGTTGTCAAACTACAAATCGTCGTCACGCTTTGCGAGCTCTCAAAGCGAGCTCGGAAGAACTGCAAGGTCAGGGGTCTTGGTGCTTTGCACCTTCTGCACCGGCAGTAGCTCCGTCTATGTTCATTCATCCATTACTGATACCTCTAATGTGAATTTGTAAATGACCTGTAATAAACACTGTATATATTGACCCTATCACTTGACTGTTCTAAGTTCCTCTATATACTCTATTTTCTCTTCTCTTTATTCTAACTTGGCTTTTTCTTATTCTGGAGTGCAAGGCGCTATTCTATGTCTTTAGAGTTACTCTAGCGCTTGATTGTGACGACACTAAAGTGCCTGACGTCCGTTTCGTGAGGCGGCTACATCTCACTCATCAGGGACGGGTGCGCTCTGTTTAGTGCTATCCTTTTATAGACTGTGTGGCATTCATTATTAACTCATCACATCCCTGTACTTTTTATATTAATCTGAATCTAACTCATATTTTAGTTATTACCATATTATTGTGATGACAATATTTTTTAATCCTTCCTCTTTTATGATTGTATTAATTTATTTTATACCTTGATACCCACTTGTTATATGTCTGTCTATTCTTCTTTACTATTTATTAAAGGTTTAGTACATTATTATTATTTCTTCCTCGTTTTTACAAAGATTTTTTAAATTTTTCTGTTTTAAGTGATTTTAAGTAACTTTTCTATCATGAATGTTATCATTATGACTCTCAAAAGGTATATTATTAATTTATTATCATTATAATAATTTGTATAGTAAGAGAAGGGGGGTTGCCTCCCCCTGCCCCACCACCCACCACCAGCATGGGGACGGCGTCCAGCCACGGGGGATTGGGGCCCTGTGCCTAGGCGGAGGAGGACATAGGTGTTGCGCACATGCTTGTGCCTTCTAAGCATCATTTCTCAGTGACAATCTATTGGTCACAATGTTAACCTAATCTAGTCTGGCTACAGAGTCTTGGACTATGTGATGGTGATATTTTGTACGCAGATGGCTACCTCCGATCACATGGTCCATGATCCTCTTCTCTGTGGACACGTAGGGTTCTGTTGAACATATCACCAATCGATAGTCACTAAGGAATGCTGTTGAGAAGAGATGCTATAGTCCCTATGATTTTTAGTTTTTTTTTTTCTTTTTTTTTTGTTTTAGGTACAATTCAGGTTCATGAAGGCATCTTCTGCATCTGCAAGCATTGTGAAGGAAATGTATAAGGTTTAAGGTTTTCCCAGTGCCTCAGTTAGACATTCCTTTACTGACAGCTCCCCTTAACATCTAGCTCCCGCAATCTTAAAGCTATCATAAAGCCAGAAAACTAACACATGATTGTTGTTAGCTTAAATGTAGACTGATACCGCTATGGCGGTGGACTTGCAAAGTCTCACAATGGCATGTTTATGACAGCCGGCATTGATATATGCAATAGTGAAGCATGTGATCCTGACCTCAATAGCAGTCTGAGAACAGATCCGTGGGACTTATGTAAATAACATTGAATCTGGCTGCTGACCTTTGGTCCTCTCCATATTAATAGGTATTTTTCCATATTGCTGATTATCCAGAGACCTAGCTAATAGTTAGTAAAGCTTGCAGATGGGAATCAGGGGAGTTGGTATATTGTTACAGTTACAGTATTGATTAAAAATCAAAATATGTAGATTAAAAATATTTAAAAGAGCCATTCCTATACATGTAAACTAATGAGCCCTAGTTACGATGCAATAAATCAATACATAGACCAATAATTCTAGTCGTAATAGCAATAGATATCATATATAATCAACATAAAGGGTTAATACACATGCAAATATCCAATTAATAATACTGTGAAATATCAACATTCTTCTGAGGGCCTGATAGGAATAGGACCGGTGATACTGGAGTAGGTTGCCAGTTCCTTCTCTAGTGGACTGTGATTTGTCTGACCTCTCTGCTATCACCTGCCCACCTACAGTAGCCCATGGGTATATCAGAGATTACCCCTGATGGAGATGAGTTGGCTGTTGATCCATGTGCCGCTGCACAGCCTCCATGTGTTTTTGAGGCCCATCCTGATGTGTTAAAGTAGATTAGTGTGGTGTATGTTCCCCTGGCCCCCTTGTGGATTGCTAAGTGGTGGTGGTGAAGGGGCTTGTATAGCTGTATGAAGCTGTGAGCTATACCATGTAGGGCCAGTGTAAGTGGGCAGGTGATAGAAGAGAGGTCAGACAAATCACAGTCCACTAGAGAATGAACTGGCACACCACTACAGTAACTTTGGCATGCAAACTATGTGGAACAGCACAGGCAGTGACATAGCTTAATGTGTTGCAGTCCATAGGGTCACAGAGAGTCAAACACGACTGAAGGACTGAACAACAAATAATAAAATCTTCCCCTGGTACTTCTTATATGTGATGCGGCTGTGTAATTTGACCACTATTTGTTTTCCCAATGTATATGTGATGAGCGAGATGTATATGCAATCATATATATATTCCAGGGTCCACATTAGAGCCTCTGTGAGTGAGAAAGGGTTAATATGGCATCAGTTTCATGTTTTTGTGTTGCTATTTAATCAGGTAGTGTGTCTTTAATTGCTTTATGCATCTTGCAGCATGGCTTTTCATATTGGCATATGCATGACCATTCCAACATATGATAAAATAACATAATTTTTAACAGAATGTTTAATCTGGTAGTGTATCTTTAATTGTTTTTTGCATGTTGCAGCACTGCTTTTCATATTGTCATATGCATGACCATTCCAACATATGATGAAATAAAATATTTTTTTAATGTTTTATTTGGGGAATATTGTGCAAGTAATTGTAATGCCTTTCCATGCTTTCCCCATATTTTAAAGTCCATTGGTGTGTTTATATTGTCTTTTACAGTGTTGAGAAATTGTCTGTAAATCCTTTGCGGGTCCTATTTGAAGACCGTAATATTTTTTCCTCCATTTGCGGGTTACGGACTTGAACGCCAGGGCGTCCTTGGAAATTGGTACAATTTAATAGCGATATTGGAACGTAACAGTCATGGGCTTGACAGATCAAAGGATTTGGGGCAACGGAGTTCAGGTTTTGACATCCCGTAGGGTTTCAACGCCTGTAAGCCGCAGGTCTTTTGCGGGTAGCTTTAAGAGGACAATTTAATAGCCGTAAATCTTGCAGGTTACGTTACGGGCTACGGTTTTACACGTTGGGGGAATTTAATTGGACTGTTAGTGGCTAACCTAAAAATCCATTTTGCTTCACAACATAACAGTCTATGATTTGTATCTCCCCAACGTATTGAAGATGAAATATGATCTATTCCTACAAAGTATTAGCACTTTGGATTTTTATGTTGAATTCTCACATGTTTAGCTATTGATGTTTCTGCATTTTGAATTTCTGAATTCTAGAATGCTGCACCTAAACTGTTTGCCTGTTTTTCCTATGTATTTCTTCTTACATGAGCAAACAATTTGATAAATTACTTTTTCTGATGGACAGTTGAGTTTGTGTTTTATTGTATGCATATTCATTTCCAATGAATCCATAAAAGTTTTTGTTATTAGGACTTGAACACAAGCTTTGCATTTACCACAAGGTCCACATCCTTTTTGTGCTTGTTCTAGCCAATATGATTTATGTTTTTTTTCCTAAAAGCTGTGAACTAACAGGTCTTTCAGATTTTTTTCTCTCCTATATGTGATACAACTTTTTGGAGTTATCACCTCTTGAATATCTTTATCCAAATGTAGAATGTTCAAATATTTATTCAATATAGAGGTTAATTCTTTGTTTTCAGTTTTCCCTATCACCCTCAATTTAAATATTTGTTGAATTAGTAACCAGGACTTAAAGAATTTGATAAAGAAATAGGTAAAAGAACACCTAAGATGATAATAATTTAAATCAAATGGAACAAGGAGGTTTAAAAAAATCAGGATATCACTATAAATCCTTCAGATAAAGGGGGAGATGTGGTAGTCCATGATACTACAGAATATATCAAAACAACACAAAAGCTACTTGCTGATGAAAACTGTTATAGAAAACTAAAAATGGATCCAACAGAAAATTGTATAAAAGCATTGCAAAAAATAGTGAATATAGCAGAACAACAGGAATTCATTTCAAAAGCTGAATCAGAATTTTTAGTAAACTGTAAACTGACAATATCCACATTTTATACAATACCTAAGATCCATAAGAACCCATAAAACCCCCGGACAGACCGATTGTTAGTCTCATTCAATTGCTGTGAATTTGAGATCCAAGCTCGCAAGTGGAAATTGCAGGCAATTTTGCTATTCAATCGGCGTCTTTTTGTGAGCTCAGATCAGGTTACGATTTACGGACTTGTGAAAATGGTGGCCGTACAATTCAGAGCCTACACCACTCTGAAGCCTTTGATCTGTCACTTTCGCAGCGCTAAAATCACATATCGCTATTCAGTTGCCTTATCCCGCCCACTTTGCAAAGTATCCCAGCTCGCAAATCACAAATGCAGGACGAAGTCTTACATGTGATTGAGAGGACCCGCAAAGGGGTTAAACACCAATTCATAGCACTGTAAATGCGAATAAAACTGTAATACTACATTGTAAATTACGGGGGGAACGATGACAGACATTAGGATTAATTGCACAACAGTCTCAAGCCCACACAACTGCAGGAAATAAGTTTTATTTTAAGTGTCATTTTCGGGGTTAAATGATCTTGGATATCAATGAGTTAATACATATCAGGCCACCAAAATGGACTAGTACAGTATTGGCATTCATTTTCATAATTCTTCATTTTCGAAGTCTAGCGAGTCTGATCACATATCGGACCCCCGAACCTGATTGATTGACTCGTAACCGCCATGTTTTACTGCCATAATTATGACATTCTCGTCTTTTATTGGCCAATGCAAAATGGGCAGTTACGGGCTCAGTGAATTGATACGCATCTCGCCCCCAACTGCTCCAACCCAGTGCATGGTTTATGAAGCTGGCTTCAGGATCGCAACTCGCGACCTGGAGCAATTGAATAACATTGCAAATGGAGGCCAATGAGAGCTTGCAACCCACACACGGACATGCAGCCATCAGCAAGTGAGTTGAGAGCTTGCAATAGGCTGCGACTATGTATCGGGAATAGACAGCATAACTCAAAACCTGAAGGATAGAAGTAATAAATATATCTAAAGATTCCTATTTAGTAACAATGGATGTTGAGTCCTTATATACAAGTATCATTCACCAAGAAGGTATAAAAGAAGTGAAAGCCGACATAGATACAAAAACTAGCGAACAGAATAACTTCAAAAAGTTTGAATTTTATCCTCTATAATAATTATTTTGTATTTAACCAACAATTATACAAGCAAGGTAGGGGCACAGCGATGGGAGCACTGTATGCCCCTAACTATGCAAATTTATTCCTAGGAAACTGGGAAAAAGAAGTAGTATGTTCAGAGGACAATGATCTATATAATGAACAAAATAGATCTGTGGATTCGCTATATTGATAACATATTAATGGTGTAGTCAGGCACTTCATGTGTTTACGGATAAATTAAACACAAATCAATTTTTTTTTAATTAACAAAAGAATGGAATAAATGTAAAGTAACCTTTCTGGAGTTAGAAATGAGAAACAAGAACTAGAAACAAAGACTTACAGAAAGAGTACAGCAACACATGCTCTGCTCCATTGGAACAGTCATCATCCAGTTATAACCAAAAAAGCAACACCAGTAGGACAATATCTCAATTTAAAAAGGAATTTTAGTAGTACAGAAAGTTTTATAAAGCAAGCCAAAGACCTCCAAGTGAGAATCATGCAAAGAGGGTACTCAAAAATGTCCTAAAAAAAAGCATATCAAAGAGCTTAAATGGAAGATAGATCACAACTTTTAAAAGACAAAATGAAAAATGAAAAAAAAAAAATTTGCGTTATAGCAAATTTTTCAAATGAAAACAAAAAATTTAACCTCTATGTTGAATAAATATTGGAACATTCTACATTTGGATAAAGATATTCAGGAGACGATAACTCCAAAAAGTTGTATCACATATAGGAGAGCAAAAAATCTGAAAGACCTGTTAGGTCACAGCCATTATGAGGAAAAACATAAATTAAATTGTCTAGAACAAGCACCTTATGCTAAATGAAAGGTTTGTGTTTATGGATTCATCAGAAATTAATACGTGTACAATAAAACACAAAATCAACTGTCAAATTATTGCTCATGTAAGAAGAAATACATAGGAAAAACGAGCAGACAGATTAGATGTAGAATTCTAGAACACATCAATGATGTTCTTAAAAATGCAGAAACATCGATAGCTAAACATGTGAGAATTCAACATAATAATAACTTAAAGTGTTTACACTTTGTAGAAATAGATCATATTTAATCTTCAATACGTTGGGGAGACACAAATCGTAGACTGTTATGTTGTGAAGCAAAATGGAGCTTTAGGTTAGACACTAAGAGCCCGATTCCATTAAGCTCTCACTTGATCCAGTAGCCGTAAGTGAGGTTGCAAGTTAATATGCTATTCAATTGGCGTCTTTTTGCAGGCTCCAAAGAGGGTTACGACTTAGAAAGAATTGCAATGCTTAAACCCGCAACTTACAGCCTCCCGAAGCCTTTGATTTTTCACTTTCGTTAGAGTTACGATGGCTAAAATCGCAAATGGATATTCAATCGATCAATTTCCCCGAGCCCACAAATCTTTTCACATCCATAAATGGCAAAAGAAGGAGAAAATCGTATCAGTGCTAGAGAGGACCCGCAAGGGGGTTAAACACCTATTCGTAGCACTGTAAATGCAAATAAAAAATCAATACTGCACTGTAAATAACGGGGAAAGTCATGAAAGACATTAGAATTAATTGCACAACTCTCTCAAGCCCGGAAATCGGCAGTATATAACATTAATTTTTATGTTTCATTCTTGGGTTAAGTCGATCTCAGGTATCAATGAGTTAATACATATCAGGCCACCCATATGGACTAGAACAGTATTGGCATTCATTTTCACAATTCTTTATTTTCTGGGTTTGTGAGTCTGATCGCATATAGGACCCCTGAACCTAATTGATTGACATGTAACCTCCATGTTTTACTGCCGTAATAATGACAGTATCATTTTCTATTATTGGCTGATTCAAAATGGGAGGTTACTGGCTTGCTTAATTGATCATGATCCCGCCATGACCTGCTGTGAACCAGTGCATAGTTTACGTAGTCGACTTTGGGCCAGTAACTTGCGGGCGTGAGCAATTGAATAGCTCCAGATTCTGAGACGAACGGGAGCACACAGCACACCTGCAGAGATACGGCCTACAACAATCGAGTTGCAGGCTTGCAATTGAATTGGGCCCTAAGAGTCCAAAAGGCCTAAATGAAGAATTTACTTATACTCCTTTTCTAAAATAAATATTATTTAGAAATATAAAGGATTTAATGGTGTAATCAAAGTTAATATATTCAAAACCATGAGTAATAAAAGTTATATTTTCTCAAAAAATCGAAAAAGTGTAAGAACAAATAATTTTCAAATATTTAAATATGGAAATTCTCCAAATGTCAAATATAATGAAGTTAAAGAAAAAAGTTAAAGAGAGAATTAAGAATTCAAAATTAGATGTATTAATAATAGAATAATTAATATTTATAAATGTAATAAATAATATGAATATGAAATATAAAACAATGATAAAACCAACATTTATTAACAAAAAAAAGGGGTAGAGGTCATAAAACATAATGGCAATATAAATGGATTTAGCCGTATCCTCTCCATCTTAATTAAATAACCCCCCCTCTTTTTCTTACTATACAAATTAATATAATGATCATAAATTAATAATATTCCTTTTGAGAGTCATAATAATAAAATTCATGATAGAAAAGTTACTTAAAATCACTTAAAACAGAAACATTAAAAATAATCTTAGTAAAAACAAGGAAGAAATAATAATAATATACTAATACTTTAATAAATAGTAAAGAAGAATAGGTTAACTAAGACAGAGATATAACAAGCGGGTAACAAGGGATAAAATAAATTGATACAACATCATAAAAGAGGAAGGATTACAAAATATTGTCATCATGATAATATAGTAATAACTAAAATATGAGTCCGATTCAGATAAATAGTGTCATTATAATAATACATTAATAACTATAATATGAGTTAGATTTTGTGTACTTAGTGGATATACAGAAGTTTATCCATGAGATATAGATATTCTATGTTAAAAGCACAGTTGCACAAAGCACATTAACCAGAAAAAAAATAAAAATTGTACTGCAAGCATAAGCACAAAGCACTTTATTTTATGCACATGGTAGAATATTGGATACAATTTAAATGTATCCACGAGTTAAAGATATTTTGTGAAAAAAGCACAGCAGCACAAAGCACTTTAATTTGGTAAAACAAACAAAGTAGTGTATACGTGGTAGTGTGTCCATGAGGTAACTGTTAAACCTAGAATAAAACACTGAGTGGATCTATAGTACTTTATTTATTATTATTTAAAAATGTTGTCGAATGAGTTGATATTTCACAAAGTTTGACACAATGAGCATGCGAAAGAACTACAAGTCACTTTAAACACAAAAACAGAAGCACTTAAAGGGAACCTAACCTGTTAATAGAGGGCAGTCTTCAAAATATAGGTATAATGTGGGCTATAATTAATGATATAAAACATTGTTGGCTACTATATATATCTATATCTATATAAATATATATATATATATATATATATATATATATATATATATAAGAAAAGGAAATTAAAGGTAATAAAGTTTGAATTAGTGACGTCAATCAAAACTTCAGATTTTTAATCAACAGCATTTTAATCTAATGGTTTTAATATATTATAATAAAGAATAATTTTATGAATCAAAAACAATTTAGTTTGTGGCAATTTAGTAAAAAAACACAAAAACAGAGGTTATTTAGCTCTTGTGAATTGTCTGTATCTTTAGTGTAGAAGAATGGGATCATTTCCATTTCAAATGTTTTTCTCTCCTTGATGTTTTCGATTTTTGTTTGTTAAAAAGCTTTGTTGTTTTTTGAAGACTTGATCATGATGCGTTGGGTGGTCCGATGAATAAGAAATCATCCAGGTTTGGGCATTTGAATACGTTGAGTAAAATCCAACAAAGAGTTTCTGCAAATAAATAGAATATCTTTGGGCTGCTCTTAAAACCGAAGGTGAGTCTGCAGGCTAAATAATAGGCATTGTCCCACTTAACACCATGGAGGTGCCAGAGATCATGGTGGATAGGTAGCTGCACGAAAGCATCTTGTATAACCAATTTAGATAGCTAACATATAATTCCTAGCCTGAGAATTGTAGTGATGGCATCATCGTGGTGATGCATCTGTTCTGTGATTTCTCCTGAGCAGTATGTGTGTTGTGTACTTGTGCATTGATTAGTGGCAGCTGAGAGGGGGTGTGGTTTTGCCTGTGTAAAGCTATATCAGTGTGTGACTTTTTGTGGTCTGCTTGGATCTGTTCTGTGATTTCTCCTGAACAGTAAGTGAGTTGTGTACTTGTGCGTTGATTAGTGGCAGCTGAGAGCGGTGTGGTTTTGCCTGTGTAAAGCTATATCCGTGTGTGGCTTTTTGTGGACTGCTTGCATCTGTTCTGTGATTTCTCCTGAGCAGTAAGTGTGTTGTGTACTTGTGAAGGGCTTAATGGGCAGGTGAGTAGTAAGAACATAATATAAACAGCGGAAGGAGCAAAATTGTAAGCTTGAGAACACTTCTAGTGTCAAGTGCAGTTCTAGTGTAAGTGTAGGAGTTTAAATAAAAGGAGGGAGTGCAAAGAAAAGGAGAGCACATTTTAGTGCTTTACACATTTTTTCCCCACTGTAATTAGCAATTATGAGGTGGCAGGTCTGAGAACGTTGCCTATCTTAAAACTCAACTCGGAGAACTGGAGAGGAGAATTGCAGCACTTAGTGATATTGCTACACTGGAAAGGGAGTTGGTGCTCACTGAGCACAGTTTAGCTGGGCCTAACATGGAGGGTGCAGATGCGGCTGGTGAGGATATCCACGGAGTTAGCTGAGTTACAGTTACAAGGGGAAGTAGGGGGGTCAGGAGGAGGCAGGCCAGTACTGAGTTTGCACACACAAACAGATTTGTCAGATTGAGTGAAACTGCTGGGTATGTCCATTCAGGAATGGAAATGTCAGATAGAGCTGTTCCCTCTGACAGCCTGGAGAACAATTCTACTGCAGGAGTGGGAAGGCAGCATAGGCAGAGCAAGAGGAAGGTTTTGTTGGTAGTGGACTCTATTTTTAGGAAGGTAGACGGGGTGATTTGTCCCCCAGATCCCAGCAATCAAAAAGTTTGCTGTCTCCTGGGTGCTCGGGTTCGGCATGTTGTGGATCGGGTAGATAAATTATTGGGAGGGGCCTGAGATGAACCGGTGGTCTTGGTACATATTGGTACCAATGACAAATTTAGTGGAAGATGGAGTGTCCTAAAGAATGATTTTATAGAACTAACACTGGGGGCAGTGAAATTGATGAAGAAATGGAATACAGTAAATAGGCTGCATTTATTAGTGCATTTATAGTGAAAAATCTAATATTTGGTTGCATTTATGAATTGGAAGGTGTTTAGCAGAGGGCGATTCACTTGCAGCGATTTTCAGTAAAATGAATGAAATCTTGCAAATGGAGAGAGTTACAGAGCATTAACAGATACTGCTAGACAATGGGGATGTGATCACACAGGAAATCCACATGATGTCAGAAGACCAAAAGAGGATGAGAAACCATGAAAAGAGGCTGGAATGAGAAGGAGAGCTGGGCAGGTGGCGACAGACAGCAGAAAGGGCGGAGGTGGTGGGGGTTGGCAGAAGAGGAGCACAGGAAGAGGAAGCAGCCAGAGAGACAGGGAGTACAGTGCAGCAAGGGGGACCCAGGAAAGTAGAAAGAGAAAGAGAGAGAGTGAGTGGGAACCGGGCAAGCAAAAGGGGAATGGAACAGGAGGGAGGATGGAGAGCTGGGAGGAGGTGGGAGGGAGTAAGGCAGGGCGGTGCAGGAAAACAAAAGGGAAAAGCAGCAAAACTCACGAACAGCCTCGTGAGCTAGGCATGAAAAGATGAAGCAGAGATGCGAAAAACATACAGCAATTCAGTGAAAAGAGCAACATGTCGGAAGAGTGCACAGGTAGAAGAAGGGCAGACTAATAGGGAGTATATGTACAAATTATATCATATATATAAAAAGTCTCCTCTATATTATATAATGAATATTGTTCACAATTTCCATTGCCTCTGAAAGGTTTCTCAGATTTAACCCCAGAAATCAATTTTTGCAATGCCCTGATGCAGACCTGTCACTGCTGCGTTTGGATTTCAACCAATTCTTTGCACTTCCATCCAAGGGAGTATTGTGTGTAACATGGATGATTAAACAATGTAAAGACTGAGAGCTCAGTGTATGTTGAAAAGTTGAAAGCAATGAGATATATTGACACATAATCAATGTATCCATGTGTTACAATTTTGGAGGCCACTATATCATTATCATTAAAATATTTATCTTTACATGTTCAATACAAAACTATGAAGGACTCTCAGTTTTGACCATATACATCTGCAACCTGGCCCTTCCCTGTTTGGGAATGCTGATTCCTCCTACAGCACAAATAAGTTAAACCTTTACACATACAGTCTGTTTAATTTCCACTGTTTTTTCTCTCCTCCTTAAGCTTTTTTCTGTCTTCTTCAAGCCTGGGACGCATAGCAGGCCTCATGGATTATTCACTTTTTTTTTCAATCAATCGTATAGAGGGCCTCATGGATTTTTAATTTTTTGTTTTCAATCAATTTTTTTGAGAGTAGAGACATGACATGGTATACATATCTAGATTATGTTATATAAATTCAATTCAGGTTCCAGGTGTTTAGCCAAGTTCCATGTTAGGTTCCAGGTGTTTAGCCATGTTCCATGGTGTGGCATCAGGGTTATGAAGGACATTTTGATTTTTATAAACAGTGAATGAACTACAGAAATCACAAGATGGCCATCAATCTGCATCTCTATGCATCACTGTCAGTTGTTGATTGAAGCAAAATGATACTTGAACAGTTAGTTGGATAATCAGCATAGAAATCAGTGTCGAGGTACAATAAAGTCTGCTACTGAGTGGGGGTGGATGTCAGCTTAGCTTTCAAGCTTCCATGGATATGGTATGTTCTTCCCTTTTATGAGTTGTGTAATTTTTCTAGCTATTTTATATTGTAGAAAGAGTGTTGTTTTTATTGTGATCTATACATTTCTTCTGAATATATATTTTTATTAATAACATATTTTTTATATTTTTAAGCAAGCACTGTGTGTCTACCTGTTGGCCTGATTTATTTTCAAATTATTTATCTCTTATTTCAAATTATTTGTTATCTCTTATAATCGGAAAAGCAACTGGTAAAAAATATGGAGCTACAAACTGAACACTAATTTGCAAGTTATGTAGCTTGGTAATTTTAATGTAAATGATATCATATACATAGAAAAAATCTTTTTTATATTGTATCTCTAATATCAGTGCCAATATCCCTGGTCCAGTTCAGTTTGAAGGTAAATAGTATATATACCGTATATATATATATATATATATATATATATATATATATATATATATATATAGAGAGAGATCAACAAATATTATTATAGCAGAGGTCATTTTAAAGTTCTATTGTAATGTGATTTACTAAAAACTATATTTTATTCCTAATTCAACACCAAACATACTTGGTCAGCTTAGTTTTTATTATATTAAATGAATATCCAAGTTTCCATGTTTTTACCTTTTTCTAATCTAACACATGCCTTCTTATATCAGAAACACACAAACATTACATTGATTAATTCTATACACACAGTGGCGGCTGGTGACTTTTCAAGTTGGAGGGGCGACAGGGCGAAACATAGCCACTCCCCCCTTTTTCAAACCACACCCATTTTTATAACTCCTCCCCCTGACGTCATAATGACCTTTATAAGCCCCGCCCAATGACCTTATGCTTGTAAAGCCCATTGAAATACATGATCACCAATGCAGAAATGTCAAGAAGTAAAGTAACAATGTGTTAAATTCATTGGTATACAATATAGATTGAAAAAACTCATGTGACAAGACTACAGCAATATCATAATTGCACCTATACGTATTAACAGAAAAATTAAAGGAGTGACACCTACCATTAGTCGGCTCTTCTTCTCAGGGTATTCACGTTCATTAAGTTGACCAATGAGTAGAAACAAATCTGCAGCCACATAGGGTTTGCAACTGGGGTTGAAAGAAAACAAGCAAATCAATCATACCATTCAAGAACAAAACCATACTTAAAAAACATTAAACGACCAAGTGGAACCATATAGGCCCCAAACATACCTTAGAAGACCAAGTGGAACTATATAGGCCCCAAACATACCTTAGAAGACCAAGTGTGACCATATAGGCCTCAAACATACCTTAGAAGACCAAGTGTGACCATAGGCCCCAAACATACCTTAGAAGACCAAGTGTGACCATATAGGCCTCAAACATACCTTAGAAGACCAAGTGTGACCATAGGCCCCAAACATACCTTAGAAGACCAAGTGGAACTATATAGGCCCCAAACATACCTTAGAAGACCAAGTGTGACCATATAGGCCTCAAACATACCTTAGAAGACCAAGTGTGACCATAGGCCCCAAACATACCTTAGAAGACCAAGTGTGACCATAGGCCCCAAACATACCTTAGAAGACCAAGTGGGACCATATAGGCCTCAAACATACCTTAGAAGACCAATCAGCACTGCATAGGCCCAAACCAGTGGATCTTGGGATTCAAGAAAACAACATTTCACTTCTGTTTAGACAACACAATAATCAATGTCAAACAAACACGTTGAATTAGCATATGGATAACCATATGAGCAGTAACGCCACGCCAAGGCTTCAACAATTGTTACTGACCATTCACACACCTTTCATAGCTCCTTCAATATGCACACCCACACACCATTCATACTTTACTTACCACTAGTTATTTTTGGTAGTGAGGTGGTGCCATTTCTGAGAACTTTACGTACCCTTGAAGGTGCCTCCAATTCCTTCAAACCAATGCATTTAACCGCTACAGGACCATGGTGCTTTTTAATTACTTTTTTGATCCTCTTCAATGTGGAGAAGCATCTTTCTGGTTCTTTAGTAGTCTTTGTTGTTGTAAGCAGGATTCCTTATAGCTTCACTCACTCTGTTAAATTATGTAGATTAAATTGATGCTAAAGTTGCTGCAGAGCAACAGCACTTGTACAGACATGGAATTCTTGCTTCCTGTACACAAGTGACAGCTACCCTTGGAAGTGCCTCCAATTCCTTCAAACCACGCCAAGGCTTCAACAATTGTTACTGACCATGCACACACCTTTCATAGCTCCTTCCATATGCACACCCACACACCGTTCATACTTTACTTACCACTAGTTATGTTTGGTAGTGTGAGGTGGTGCTGCTTAACGCAGTTTATCTTTGCACACCTTGGGGGTATGCATTCTTCTTTGCTTCAATCACTTGTACTTTAATTTTGCACGGCGATCTTTCAAAGAAGAAAACTTCTCAATGGTTTTTTCATTGAAGTCTGGGATCTCAGAAATCAGTTGCTTTTCCATTGAGAGCATCGCCAATGCATTCAACCGCTCCAGGGACATGGTGCTTCTTAAAAAGGTTTTTATCCTCTTCAATGTTGAGAAGCATCTTTCTGATTCTGCAGTAGTCATTGGTGTTGTAATCAGGATTCTTAATAATTTTACTGTCTCTGTGAAATCATTCTGCAGATTAAATTGATGGAAAAGTTTGTGCAGAGCAACAGCACTTGTACAAGTATGAAACTCTGTCTTCCCATACAGAAGTGACAGCTCAGTGCGTAATTGTTCCTTCTTCAGTATTGGATATGCTTGCACGGTGTCTTCCAGAGCTTGGGTTGGAAAGCAAGTGTCATGGGTTTTATACAAGTCACTTTGAACAAGTTTGGCACTGACTAGGTGATTTGAAAATGAAAAACGTTCTTTTGCATGAACCACCACTATGTCACATACCTCTCTTGAAAGTTGTCTCAAGGTTGAGATCTCCGCACTCCGTCTGTTGACTGTTAGATCGCTCGGCAAACTTGCTTCTATCTCTTCCACAGAATTACGGATTTTCTGGATGCTGGCGACAAAGTCTTCTGTGACTTTTTTGATATAAACAGTATCCGTGTCTCGCTTCTGAAGCTGACTATAGAGGATGTCAACATGTGGCATTATTAAATGAAATAATTTAAGGAAGTAAAGGAACTCCCTGTCTTCCAGCATTCCAATGAAACCTGCGGCTTCCCGTATAGATGTTGGATCAAAGTTTAGACATGCTTCAATTGTCTGGAAACACTCAAGTAGCGCATCTCTGTTCTCGTAGATTACGTTCACGGTCCTAACGTTGAAGTTCCATCGTGTCGGTGCACCTCTTGGAAGTCTTCTACCAACTACCTCATCCAGAACTCCAGTCCTTTTTGGAGAGCGTGAAAAAAAAGATGGTATGCCGCCTATGTTGGAAAAAAAAACTCGAACTCTTCCAATCCTTGAAACTGCTTTCTCCATTATTAGGTTCAGTTGGTGAGCATAGCAATGGACGTAGTGTGCGTTCGGGTACACGTCTTTTATTTTTCTTTGAACTCCTCCTTGATCTCCACGCATCACACTGGCACCATCGTAGCTTTGAGCTATGAGTTTCTTCTTGTCTTCTGGCTCTGGGAGAACAGTATTCAGTGTTTCCAGCACAACAGCAGCAATCGAGTCTGCATCCGTTGATTTCATTTCCGTGAAGCCATCAAATCTTTCCACCACTTGATGCTTCTTGTCAATGTAGCGATAGACTACAACGCACTGTGTCCTAGCGGAAATATCGGTTGTTTCATCCGCTTGGATTGCCACAAACTGGGCTTCTTTAAGCTCTTGGTGAATCACTTCCTTTATAACTTCATGCATGCAGTCCAGTAGCTCATTCTGCACGGTTTTGGAAGTGTTCTTAAACACAGTTGCAGTCTTCAAATGCTGTTCCATTGCACTATCGATACTGCCAACCAAATCCACCAGGCCTCTAAACACTCCTGGATTTAGCGATGTTTCACTCTCGTCGTGTCCTCTTAATGCCAGTTCAAAAGCGCCACAAAAGCGAACACAATCAATTATCTTCGAAAGGATGTACTGGTTCTTAGCCACTTCTTCGTTGTGTTTTTGAATGCTGACTTGGTATCCTTGGTCCAGTTGAACAGCAATGTTCGCCTGTCCAAGCATCTCAAACTTGATCCTGTTATCCAAGTGAGCTTTAGAACTTTTGTGTTTCGCCAATTTATCAGCTAGATGTTTGACGTCAGTCACTCCAGTTTTGGTCCAAGCAGCGTCACCACCAAATAGGATGCATTGGAAACAATATAAGGACTTCCTAGAAACGCTTCCAGAAAGCCAGTCGTTCTTCTTGTACCATTCAGTATTGAAATTACGGACATATTGCTTCCCTCTATCTCTTGCGATTTGCTGCAGATTTATCTCTGGTTGGTCAGCTCCTAACCGTTTTACTTCCACCTTCTCCTCATAGGTTAGGGTGGCGAAAGGCTTCACAAGTAGAGAGTCAATAGTATTCATTTCTGATATTGATACCAATAAAAGAAAGAGATCACGGTATATTAATTTATATTATGTCACAAAATTACTTTAAAATAACAGTGTGTTGATTTCATTGGTATACATTACAGATTGCAAACCCTCATGTGACAAGACTACATCAACATCAAATTTGCACCTATACACATGGACAGAAAATTAAAGGCAATGATACTCACCAACAGTTGACTCTCCTTCTCGTGGTATTCACGTCCAGTAAGTCAACCAACGAGTCCAAACAAATCTGCTTTCACACTAGTTTGCACCTGGGGGGTGATAGAAAACAACAAAAAAAACATTAGAAATCTCAAGACCCAAACCGTAACTTTTAAAACCTTAAAAGTCCAAGTGTGACCATATACTCACCAACAGTTGACTCTCCTTCTCGGGGTATTGACGTCCAGTAAGTCAACCAACGAGTCCAAAGAAATCTGATTCCACAGATAGTTTGCACCTGGGAAGTTATAGAAAACAAAAAAAAAAAAACATTAGAACGTTTAAGACCCAAACCGTAACGTTTAAAACCTTAAAAGAGCAAGTGTGACCATATAGGCCCCAACCGCACCTTAAAAACCTTAAATAACCAATTTGGACCATATAGGCCCCAACCGCACCTTAAAAACCTTAAATAGCCAATTTTGACCATATAGGCCCCAACCGCACCTTAAAAACCTTAAATAACAAATTGGGACCATATAGGCCCCAACCGCACCTTAAAAACCTTAAATAGCCAATTTTGACCATATAGGCCCCAACCGCACCTTAAAAACCTTAAATAGCCAATTTTGACCATATAGGCCCCAACCGCACCTTAAAAACCTTAAATAACAAATTGGGACCATATAGGCCCCAACCGCACCTTAAAAACCTTAAATAGCCAATTTTGACCATATAGGCCCCAACCGCACCTTAAAAACCTTAAATAGCCAATTTTGACCATATAGGCCCCAACCGCACCTTAAAAACCTTAAATAACAAATTGGGACCATATAGGCCCCAACCGCACCTTAAAAACCTTAAATAACCAATTTTGACCATATAGGCCCCAACCGCACCTTAAAAACCTTAAATAACATATAGGCCCAAAAAAAAAATATATATATATATATGAATATATATATATATATATATATATATATATATATATATATTGATAGATATATATAAAAATTTATATCAATATATCACAATAAATAAATAAATATATATATATATATATATATATATATATATATCAAATTGATATATATATATATATATATATATATATATTTATTTATTGTGATATATTGATATTAATTTATATATATATATATATATATATATATATATATATATCCAAATATATATATATATATATATATACGCATAAAAAATACACATAAATATACATAAACATATACATACAACAATATATATTAATTGATATTTATTATTTGATTAATTGATGTTCTTTATTACTTGGTATATTATATTGTTCATGCATTTCTATTACACTTTATTTGTTATACATATTACAGTGCTATTTTTTGGCTATACATGTTACAGGATATTATCCTGTAACATGTATATCACATAAAATAGCCCTGTAATATGTATAATACATACAGGGTCAAACAAGTTCACACTAACCTTTTTTACCCTTACAGGCTTCCATACCTGCTTGCTGATTTGCTAATTTTTTGAAGACTCTCATTGGTTGAAATCGATGTCAATCAAAAATTTCAACCAATCAGAGTCCTTCAAAAATTAGTATATATAGCAGACCGTGGGAAAAAAACAATTAATCGCGGGAGGGGCTCCTTGTAGGAGGAGCTCTTTTAGTGTGTTGTTTTTTTTTTTTAGAGCGTCGGTTTTTTTTTGTGGAGGCCTCTTTCAATGGGCCAGAATGGATGGATGGACAATGGCTTCAATCAAGATTGGATTATTTTTGACCATTGGCTTCAATCAACATGGATTATTTTATTTTGACCATTGGCTTCAACATGGATTATTTTATTTGACCATTGGCTTCAATCAACATGGATTATTTTATTTGACCATTGGCTTCAATCAACATGGATTATTTTATTTGACCATTGGCTTCAATCAACATGGATTATTTATTTTTCATGACTATATCCAGAGAGGACAGAAGGCCAACGCTGGAGGGGTCAATTTTACAGGTAAGTATGTGCTGTTGTTTATTTTATTTTATATTAATGTTTGTTTAAAGCTGTTTATTTTTGTATAAAATGTGTTACTAACTGTACTAACAATGTGTTAGCTTACTGTTTAATTGTAATAATGTTTTTACTGTATTTTTTTTTCCCTTCCCTTATTTTTATTTTATCTTTAGAAGTGACAGGCACATAAACATGCCTGTTACTTCTAAAAATGGAATAAAAATAGGGGGGGGGGGGGGGGAAGGTAGTTGGTTCATCCAGGGTGGGGTCGGTCACGGTCAGGCGCCCATCGGTCGCCCATAGGCCACGATCAGGGGTGGCACAGGCCTCATGGGGGTGAACATCCACCCCCATGTGGCCTGGTCAACCCCGCTCACTGCCCGAATACCCGGGGTAGCATAGGCCGCATCGGGGTGGTGCCGGGGGCCCGGTGGTGATCGGGCCTCGGGGGTGGCATAGGGCGGCAACATGGAGGTCATCAGGGGTGGCACAGGCCTCATCAAGGGGGTGATCCGATCACCCCCATGTGGGCCTGTGCCACCCCGCTCACCACCCGACTACCCCGATCCCGTGATCGGGGTAATCCGGCGGTGGCATGATGGCATAGCTAGGCTAGCATAGGGCAGGCCTGATCGGGGGTGGCACAGGCCACATGGGGGTGATGGCTGGGGTCGTCGGTGGTAGTTGGTGGGTGGCTGGGTAGGTGGCAATGGCAGGCCAGGCAGGCATAGTGGGGGACTGGGGGTAACTGGTCACCCCTAACTTTTATTAAGGGCTACTAGGGGTTTTGGTTTGGCCAGGGGCAGGGCAGGTGCCAGGCAGAGGCAGGTGTAGACTTACTGTGTTAGGCAGGCAGAGCAGATGAGTAGATTCAGCCAGGGAGGTCTCTCAGTCTCAGCGTGACCAGGGTCAGGAAACAGAAAGGGGGAAGGGACAGGGAACTGGTGGTTTTATTGACTGTATCAGTCAATCAAAATGATAACTCGAGGCCCTATTTGCTGGCGGGCGCTCAGGGCTAACGGTCTGGGTGGGTTTAGATTGATCACTTAGTAACTGGACAGCCTTCCATCATTGATTGGTCAATGATGGAAGACTGTCAGTTATTAATTGATACATTTATGACCGCCCATGCATATCGTCACTGTGATGGTGGGCGGCATGCATTAACGGTCAGGGGGCCAGGCCAGGACTCATTGAAGAGAGAGAAGAGTCTAAAGGTTAGTGTACACAGTGTATAACTATTGTAATTTGATCACACAGGGTGCAGGCAGGGGGCTATATAGATACACAGCATTAGTTAATGTAGCGCAAGGGTTATTTTAAAGTGACAGTGTCCCTTTACTAACTTTACTTCATTTTTAATACTATTTAGACTATTTAGACTTGAAATGATGATGTACACCTTATATTTATTTGTTTTTGGGTTATACTAATACATTGTTGTGTTTTTTTTATTGCAGGGTGAAGAAAATATTTGGGGGGGCGTTTGCCCTGACGCCCCAATGGACGGGCCGCCCCTGTATACACACACACATTTATTTAGACTTATTTAGATGCCAGTGTACATCCCAATAAAAACGCTGCATTTGGGTATGGATTTTAACTGTTACTAAGCTTCAAGACAACAGCAGCACAATGCAGAGATCTACCCAGCAATGCCGGACTCCTTCTTGCTCATTGTGCAGGGGACAACACATCCCATGATGCCTACCTGCACAAACTACCATCAGTGATTCATACAATGCATTATCTGCCTGTGATTGGCCAAAATGAACTATGAATTTTATGCTAATTTTAGCAGGGATTTCTACTCTGAAAATCAACTGCTAGCAAATACAACAGGTTTACAAACTCTAGGGTAAGTATATTAATGTTTATTTTTTCATGCATAGAATGTTTTTATACAATTCTGATTAAACTCTAGCAGATGCATTATTAATCTATGACATTTAAATATGCTTTTGACTGCCCGGTCCCATTAATATAGGGAATTATTTTAAATAATGGGGCACTACTAGCAAATTAAAAAGGCAATAGGTTCTTCAGTGCACAAAATGCGTCTCATAATTTTGAGCAGAGACACTTGCAAGCTGACTAAGCTCATGGACACTCCTACCTTTCTATTTAGTGAACTTCTTCAAAGCTTTTCATCTTAAAAATCATATTGGTTATGTACCTCTTTTTCAGCTTAAGGGCAAACTAGCAAAGATAAAACTAATTGAAATCAGGAGCGCTAGCTCTTCACAGCTGATCCACATATACCACTATGGCTACAAAGAAAACTTGAGATGATACTATTAATACATTTTGTTTTTTGCAAAGTAAATAGCAAATAACAGTACCGTATTTGCTGCTGTATAAGACAACTTTTTTGTCCTGAAAAACATGCCTCCAAGTGGGGGGGTCGTCTTATACGCCAGGTGCACTTTGTCTGCGCAGAGCTCGTGCCTCCCCCTCCTCATCCTCAACCCCCCCTCCTCATTCTAATCCCCCCCTCCTCATTCTAAACCCCCCTCCTCACTTTACCTCTCTAAATACCTCCCCCTTTCCCCTCACTTACCTTCATCTGCAGCTTCTCCTCCGGCCTCCACTCCTTCCTGCGTCGGCACCCGGTATATGCTAATGACGTGGCGCTCATGTGGATCTATACGCACACACAGTGTTTCCGGAAAACAGATAAGTGCATATAAAATGGAATCAGTTCTTCATAATTATCTTACTGAAAATGACCCATGTGGTGATGGGTTTAGATAAAGGCTGCCAAATCTATCTCTCTATTAAAGCCCTCTGGTTTTAAAGTTTTCATTTTAAAAATCCATTTGGTTTCCTGTTGTCTAAGTTGCAAGACTCTATTTCCTCTTCTTTTGGGTTTCTTGATGTGGTCAATGGCCTGAATGGTGATGCTATCTGTCTCTTTATTGTGACACTAAATCACATGAGCTAAGAAACCATTCTTCAGATAACCTCTGGAAATATTCTAGAGATATTCACCAAATCTCCTTTTTAAATGTCTTTTTGTCCGTGTATATTGTTTAGACCATTTGCATGTTATTGCATAGATCACATAATCAGTTCTACAGTTGGTGAAATGCTGAATCTTAAAACTATTCCCCTTACATGTTGAGACAATCTGATTCTTTTCGGTTTTCTTAAGATGTCTGCATGTCACACAATTCTTGATTTTAAACTTAAAACACCCCATTTGTTTTTCAAGTCAACTACCTTTATTCTTGTTTTTCTTATTTCTTAGCTCGCTTGGAGCTAGGATGTTTTTAAGGTTTTTGTTCTTCTTCAAAGTAATGATTGGTTTTACTGGCAATATTTTTTTTTTAGGATATCACTCTCCAGCAAAATGGGCCAGAGGTTTAGAGAGACATCCTTTTTTGAGCTGGTTAGCACCTTTGTTATAAGTGGTGAGTAATCTATATTCTGTGCACTTTTCTTTTTTTTCTTTTTTTTTTTATTAAGAGTATCAAGGTAATACAATAATACACATGTTTCAACGATAAAACAAGAATGATATAGACAATGTCCTTGAAAAATATAAACATACAAATAAATAACCTTTTAACTTCAATTATCGACTTTTTGCTTTCTCTCTCTTTTTTTTGTTTTTGTTATATGAAATCAGATTACTTACATATAAAAATACAGGTTATCGAACTTGTAACCTAAAAACAAAGGAAAAAACAGGCCTAGGGTAAAGTGAAGGGGGAGAAGGAAGAACAGGAGAAGAGAGGGACATGGAAAATCAGGATCCAAACCCTGATTGTCCTAAGAATTAGAGAACTCTGTAACTTTACCATCTGATCTTAAGGATCCAGGTGTCCCAGCATGAAGCCCATTTCTTGTATGATTGATTCAGGTCAGCTGAGATAACGCTCATATCATATATGAACTTAAGCTTACGTAAAACTTCACTATATGTGGGTATTCCCGATTTCCAGGCTTTAGCTAGCGTAACTCGAGTTGCCAAAAACACTTGGTGTGACAAAAGTTGAGCCTGGTTACTAAGGCCCTCTATGGGTAGACCTAAAGAAGCTTCTTCCGGTTTTTGGGGAATCCTGCAATCCCAGAGTTTCTCCAAGATATCATATGTCCCCAGCCACATGTGGACAATCCTAGGGCAATCCCACAGGACATGTTTAAGAGTACCTAAATCAGTACACCCCCTAAAACAATTACCTTCCAAAGAAGGATTGGAAAGCTTCAACCTAGCCGGTGTTAGGTACCACCTCAAAATAGTCTTGTGTGAATTTCCCCTCAATATTACGTTCAATGAGGAGCCTGCCGTCTGTTTATGTATTTTATTCCATTGAGCCTCGTTTAAGTCAATGGCAAGTTCCGACTCCCAAGATTGTTGATGATGTAATCCTGGCAGCGGCATTACATTTGATTACTTTGGAGATATTGACATGTATCTGGGACAAATTAAGCCATTACCTTAATGGTAAATGGTGTTCTTCCCTAAATGCTGTAATAGACCACTGTCTATTACCCCTCAACAGATCAGCCACCACCGTACATTTATTGTCTATCCACCACTTAAATTGCGAGAGTCTATCAATTAGTGACGTTCTTTGGTATACCCACAATGGGGCTATCCATGAGCTTGTTTCAACCAGTGGGATACTCTTGTTTGTCTGAGTCAGAACTGCCAGAGACTGGACCATGCAGTTAGTAAAGGAGGCATTCCCCAACTTAGAATGTAAGCTAAGCCAAATAACCTGTTTAATGTGGAGGCCACTTTGTTCAAAGATATTTGAAGGGTCGAAATTTTTTTGTTTAGTATATTTATTTGGGCTAACTCTGTTCTTTTAGAGCATGCACCAATCTGAATGCATTTACCCCTTATCACTGCTTTGTGTGCAGCCCAAACTCTATCTCTCTCTACCTCACCCTCACCATTTAAATCAAAATAGTCTGTTATGGCGCTATGTATTTTATCTTTCGTGACTACGTCATTAAGTAGAGCTGGATTAAGTGCCCACGAGGGGGAGCGCCCTTTAGGCAACAGGTCATTTAAGGAAATACATACAACATCATGATCTGACCATGCAATGGGCCGGATTTCAGCATCCTGTAGGTTCAAAGCTAGCTGTTGCTGTATTAAAATATAGTCGATGCGAGAATATGAATTATGTCTAGCCGAGTAGTGAGTATACTCCCTATCATTAAAATGGGTCATTCTCCATGCGTCAATCAAACCGTGGTTGTTAAGTAAGAGTTTGAAAGACTTTGTTGCGGTGGGAATAATCATCGGGTTTGAATAGCCCGATCTATCCTTTGCTTGGTCCAGGACCGAGTTCATGTCTCCCCCAATAATCCATGTTGATTGTTGCCAGTCAGACATAATGTCTGAGATTTTATGAAAAAATGTAGCCTGTCCAACATTCGGGGTGTATAAATTTAGCAGTGAAATCTGGTGTTCGTTAATAGTGCCCTGTACGGGGATGAATCTCCCTTCTGTGTCTCTGCGTGTGGATATGTGTTGGAAATTTAATCTCTTGTGTATTAAAATGGACACTCCCCTTTTTTTTCTGGGGCGGTAGAATGAAACGTTTGCGTGAAGCATTTCCCCCAATATTTTGGGATAGAATTCTTCTTAAAATGGGTCTCCTGTACCATGACAATATCTAGCCCCATGCGACCGTACTCCCCTAGGGCAATCCCCCGCTTCACCGGCTCATTCAGCCCCTGAACATTATGAGATGCTATGCATAAAGCCATTACTCACTACTTGTTCTGAGCGACACCCAAGAGATAGAGCTTCTGATGAGTAGGTTATCCGCTGAAAGCAGGTGACCTGAAGGGTGTTCTTCACTTGGACCTAATGATTCGTAGGGCTCCACACCAGGCTAGAGTAAATAGGTCAAGTATAGAGAGGGGGAGGGGAGAGAAAAAGAAGAGAAGCTGGAGGGAGGGAGGAAGGAGGCGTCTAAAGGAGGAAGCAAAAAGAAATAAAAAGAAATATATATATATATATATATTTATTTATATTAAAGCAATGTATAAAAATAACCGTGTTGTACAATACAGTACGTTAATCTAACCGTATACAAGTAAGTAATTACGAAAGATATGTGTATAGTGTTTGTACTTTGTATGGGTATATTAAGTATATTTCCAGAACAGTATACAATTTACACTGAAATGAGGAGAGCAACTCGCTGTCCTCCTATAACCTATGGTGAAGCACCTGGAATCCTTGCAAAAAGATATCCAGGCGACTCGACAAAACAAAAACCAAAATAAAGTGAAAATAGAAAGAGTTTACAAAATTAACCCCCTGTGGGGCACAGCTTCAGAAACATAACACTAACAATTAAGTGACTATAACTATGCAGATGAAATCTAAACATTAGATAGCTGCTGTAGAGGACCCTGAGCTAATATTAGAGTCGGCACCAGGTGAAAATAGATAAGATCAAACATATACATACACATACATATATCTACATACACATATATATATATCTTTATATACATACCTCCATCTATACATATCTACCCAGAAAACTAGGACTAAATTATCTCAACATTGTCGCTAAATTTAGCCTGGAGGCTGTGCCTTATGTAGATAAAGCTACAAAGTCCCTGTTCTACTGTCCACAGTTTTATAGGGTGTATTACGCATTGAGAAATCTTTTCTTTTTCCCTTTAGTTTTTCACCCTTCTAAATGTAAAAGATTATTACAGACTTAGGTTTTTTGTTGCAGCCTAGGGCGTCTGTAGGGTCTGGCATCCAGGCGTTGGGCCGCTTCCCCTACTTCTGGTAAACAAATGTTCCAAGACGAGAGCAGCGCCATGCCCTCCTCCATTTCAAAAAGTGGGTAAATTCTTCCATCTCTCACAATGTTCAATTTGAAAGGAAAGCCCCAGGTATACCTCCATCCTTGAGCCAAAACGATCTCCAAAAGAGGTTTGAACAATCTCCTCTTGTACAAAGTGGTCGGAGAAAGGTCAGCAAAAATGGTGGGCTGGCCACCTGCAATCTCTGGAATACCAGGTCTCGCAGCTTTCATAAAGAGCTCCTTGGTCGTGTAGTAATGAAATTTTGCAATAACATCTCTAGCTCTCTCTCCAGCAACAGGACAACCTGACCGTGCTCTGTGAATGCAGTCTATTCTGAAGGCTTCCTCTTCTAGGTTTGGCAGCAAAAGTTTGCAGAGATCCATCATATAATTTGGGAGATCTGTAATGGATTCTGGGAGGTTACGGATCCAAATATTTTGACGACGAGAGCGGTTTTCCAGGTCTTCTTGCACGTATTGGAGATGGCTTTGTTCATCTCTTAAGGTTGACACTTATTCTTTCAGTTGGGAGTGTGCTGCTAATAAGTCATGGTACCTCACTTCCAGGTCGGTCACTTTAGAATCAACCGCTTTTATTTCACCAGTAAGTTCTGCAGCCACTTTCTTGATTTCTCCAGTGATCTCAGTTCTAAAAGAGGAGATTAGATCTTTTAGATCCTGTATGTCTGCTTTCGTACTAGGAGCCGTGGATTCCATGGTAGCAATTGGGGAACGCTCGGGAGTTGAGGCTGGCTGTCGGGCAGACTGCGTTGGTGTCTTTGTTGTACAAAAGTCCTGTATAGTTTTGGTTGCCCTTCTTGTTGAGATCCCAGCCATTCCTTTTTTATAAGAACCGTACATAAAATGTAGTTGTCAAAGTCACTTTACCTTGAGTTGTGCCACCACACCGGAGTATGGGGTGCGTTTACATAGTGAGCATATTCTTATCCACTTTTGTCAGTAAAGTAGGCCGGTTAGGCATCCTCAAAAATATTGGTGTATTTTGAAAGTCTCTGATGATATATTCCTACAGGTCCACTAGGTGGCAGTGCAAAATAGTTTGGTTGCAGCAATTTGGTAGATACCAGTTTTGTACACAAGATGGAGCTAATCACATAGATTTGCTGGGAAATAGCCTCCTGGCCACCAGGTGGCGACGTTATAATGTGCTAGGCCTAGCACAGGCCAGAGAAAACTTTATTATTGTGCAGATGGTGGACTTTGATCCTCATGTACAGGGTTTCAATAGATACAAACTCTGAAGAGGTTTATGTTCATAAGGCGTGTAGTTTTTTATTTTTACTATTTCTATACACAAATTGGATTGGTGGCCAGGGTTGTCATGTAAAACATTCAATGCTGTACACTACTCAATCTTTGTGTAGGGGCTTAACCTACTGAGTTGATGTTTACCAGTTAGGCAGCTTTAGATTGTCCCTGTCAGGGGGTCTATCTCTGGGGCAGGTGATATGGTGTTTCTGCTATTGCTATAAGCTCACCATTTCCTCCTAGCAGGCCTCCAGCAACTGTCCAGGTTAGGGCTTCAGACTGGTCTCTCTCCTTCTACTGTCCCGTGTTGCCCCACTGTCCAGTTGTCCCTCATCCAGTCCACTTTGCCAGGTGTAGTGGAAGCACTGATATATTTATAAGCCTGGGCAGGTAATTTTCGTAAGCTGCCACTTGGTGGTAGTGTTGAGCTGTCCTTTATACAGGGTGTAGTCAACAGCAAACTTATACAACAGTCACATAGGGGAAGCCGCTCCCTTTATCTCATATAACATAAACAAGTTAAGATGATAAGGGATTGAGGAAAAAAATCCTTGTCTTAAACAGTTCATTACATTTGGCTGTGGCAGTTTTGCTTCAATTGCTTTGCTGATTAGAGTCCAGCACCAATTAGGATTTAATAAACAGAGCTTTTAATGATGGTTGCAAATACATGAGTCTCAGCAATGAGATGCTGTAAAGGTACAGTCCCTGGGGTGTGGGAGTACAACTTCACTTGCTCCTAATGATCCCAGATTGGTGTAGAAGTTTTTTTCTATGTCCACCAGTGTCTGTGTGTAGTTGCAGGGCTATTGCTAGCTTTACCCTGTGTTAGCTTTCAGTAGAAACTGATATAGAGTGCTTGTTAGTTTTCCTTCAAATATGAAGTGAAAAATTATATGTTGTGCTCCACTTTATATCTCCCATCAAGAGGCCCTTCCCTGGGTAGGTGAGCTGGGGTCTAGCTGGGGTAGGATGACATAAGAGGGTCCCCTTTGGGGTTTAGACTCACCAGACACCTTCCCAATAGTTGTTGATTGTGCCCCATCCAGTATCTTTCAGTCCAGTAGATCTGTGTTAAAGTGAAGTCCAAAGGTTGCTGCACAGTGCCAGAGCAATCCAGACTGTTCAGTCACTGCAACCTGGTCTTGTAGATCAAAAATAATCCAAATTGCTTGGTATTTTCATGTTGTTTTAAAGCCTTATTGCAGGGAGCTCTGTAATTGTGCTTCCTCTCTGTTTGCTGCTAGCCACCCCCCCTTCTGTGCACTTTTCTTGATTCTCTCTATTGGTGGTTTTATCACTTTCTCTTTGACGTTTCCCTTTAATTAGGCCTCAGCGATTTATATTTGAGACTTTCTTGTATGCTTCCATGATTGATTTGTTATATCTCTTTTCTCTGAATGTATTCACTTTATTTCTCAAAGTCTTCCTGCTATGTGCAATTTCTTTTCAGTCTCTGAAATTGTCTGTATTTGGGATCGTACCCGCTGTAAGCATGGAGGTAACCATTTGAATCTGTTGGTTTTCTATAGAGAGTTGTTGAAATAGTCGAGTTCTCTCCTATAAGCATTACATCCAGGATTTGTTTTGGTTTTGGAGGACTTGTGATAACACCTCTATATACAGGACGGTTACATCGGGGACTATCATTGCTATTTGCACTGGAATACCAGCAATTGCACTCTGAAAATACCTCATATGTTTTGAGGTTTGGAAATGTGAGTGTATTTGCACTTTATTTTATTTTTTATTAACTGTATTTGATGCTACAACACCATCTGGCATTTCTGCGCTTTCCTCCCCCATTCCTTTCTTCTTTTAAAGGCAAACTGCTTTAGTCATTTTAATCAGTTTTGTAGCATCATACATTAAAAGGCGTTATTGTTTGGATGGGTCTTGAAGCTTCTCAGGTATTTTCTATAGTTGGTTGCTGGTGGTCTTGGTTCTTGCTGTGCTTCCAGAAGGGGTTGATGATGCAAGGTGCTGTTATTGTTATACGGGTAGCAATCACTGTAATAGTGCATGTTTCACCTATACAATGCTATAAGCCATAGAATTTTTAGTATACATAGCATATTTTTTACAGAAGTTTTTAGTTAGTGAATTTCTATCCAAAAGCAAAGTCTTCACTAACTAACAAATTCTGTAAAAAAATATGCTATGTGCTTATATAGAGCCCTATTCAATTGGCTGATTCTCAATTTAATATGGCTGTATATTTGGCTTGATTTCATAAAAATAACTATAAGTAATTGAATAATGATGTGTTACATCTCATTAACAATTTGTTTATTTTGGCTAGAATTGTAAAACAGTTCAATAACGTTTTTGGAAAAGCAAATGTCATTAAATTTAGACACAAAACTAGATTAACATAAAGAGAATGTAAAACATTTTTTGTTCAAATAATGAAATATAAAGAAACAAATAAAACACCACTGCACTAAATAACAGTTGAAAGCTTTCTGTGTGAATATAGTGTATGACATTCAGGAATTATACAGAAACTTAATTAACACAACTGAAATATACTGTAGAGGAATTGGTTCTTAAGAAAATATAAGGTCAATCAACTAGAACATTAATGTTATTAAGGTCTGGCTAATCACCCTTTCATTTATTCTAATCTTGAAGTGAAATCTAGGTCAACAGAAGATGAACTGTTTTTACATTGCTTTAAAACATTAACAGAACTCCTAACAGCCAACTTGCTAATGTGATTTACAATGATATGCTGTTTTTTTCAGATGTTAACGTAAGATTAGCCATAACTGAGTAGCAATGAAAAGTCGAGATAGTTTTTATTGCAGATTTAGCAGATCTTTTTTTACATTTAATAGACTTTTTTCTCTCATTAACGTATCTCTTCTGCCAAATAAGCATAACATTAAAGCTGTTTGTCTTTTTCAGATGTATTACAAAATTACGGTTTCTAGTTTCTTAAGCAAGGTTTCATAAACAGTGCTCCAAGTTGATTGCCGACGTGGAGTAACCAAGGTGTGATGTAGAGAATGTTTGCATCATAGATCCTGGTCTCAGAAACATGTAATTCTGCCTGTTTTTTACATCTTCTGTTGCAATGACTCATATCTAAAAATGTTTTTATTTTCCACTTCTTGCATGTTCCACTGTTTCCGGGGTCATTATGAAGTCTTTCACTACATGTACTCCCATTGTTTCATTGCAAACGTTTTGAAAATCTTATACAAAGAAGTGGTCAAATAGTAAGTGAAATGGCACAGGCTAATACTTCTTCAATAGTAGATTCATAATGTTTGACTAAGCGGCATGAAAAAGGGTTCAGTAGGGTCATGGTATATTACTAGCAAATTGTCATAGTATGAAAACAATTATGTTTTTTTAATGGACGTCCAAGGCATCATAAAATAAAATCACTAGGATTCATATTTAAACTGAGAAACTTTTTGTAAAATTTAAAAGAAGGCTTAGGTGATGACTGGAGCTCAGTATCACGTATAATAATAGTTGTCAAACTGCGATTCGTCATCACGCTTGCAACAAATCGGAGTTTGACAACTACGACCGATAGCAGAAAGCCGAGCGCATGTGCATTGTGCTCCTCTCACTCGCTCATCGCAAGGCCAGTAAAGTAGAGGGGGAGGCTCCCATTGCGTGGCAAATAGCATTGCCAGGCTTAACTTTTTATTGCCGTCATTTTTGATGGGCAATTCGCTAGTTTATAATAAGTTTTAAATAATAACATAATAATAAGCAAAATGTTTTTAGAAAAAAATAAAAATAAATACATCATTTATGCAAATATGCTTTACAATAGATATTCAGTTTTCTCTCTGATTTGTTACTTGGGAAGGGTCTTTGAATGAAAAGTTATTTTGAAAGGTTTTACACGTGAAAATGAAAATGGGTAAATAATGACATGCAATCTGCATTAGCATCATACTCGCAGGTGACAATAAATGTACGCAAACAAAACAATATATCTCACCAGTGAAGAGTAATTGCTATTTTTTTTTTTTTTTTAATAATATTTAGCCCGTTATCATGGCAAGTTCTTTAAAAAAAAGCAAACTGTGATGATGAGATTTCATTAGTCCTTTAATAAATGTAGCCAGTCAGTACGTTTAGCTAATGCCTTTGAACATGAGCAAAATTACCTGTACCTAATCAATCAGCAACACCTGCTAACAAATCATTATTACTAACCCACCCATTATGGCCACCCTGATCAACCTTTCCTTACTTATTTCCACCTGTATTTGGAATTACACAGGCATTTAAGAGGACAGAACAGCTTTTCGAAACACTTAAATTGTGTATCACCTCTGACAGGAACAAATCTAGGCTATCTTTTCTTTTCATATATTTTGCTTACACATTATGTCAAAAAGTTTTCTCAAACTTTCTTCTTCCTTTTTATTATTAACTTTTATTTATAACATGCCAGCATATTCTGCAGCGCTATACAGGGGATAATAAGCAGGAAAAAAATACATCTAACCCTGCCTCTTTCTCAGACTCTTCTCCTCAGTTTCTCCACATCACATCTCCAACAACATACTCTAACTATCTCACCTCTCCTACTCTCCTCTTCTAAACTCTATTGAGCCCCTCTCTTTCCTTCAGTAACTAGCCTCTCTCTCTTCTAAAGCTGAAAAGCAGAAATGTTTCTGTAAGTCCCACTCCTACCTATTCCCCCTCTCACCCCTTCTTTTGTTGGCTGCTGGAGATATATTCCATAATCAAGCCCCCTCACTCATTTCCACCTGTTGTCAGCCACTCACAGCCCCCAATGCTGCAAACACCCAAAACACTCATAATTTCATACCCATCACCTGTTACAAACCATCTTCTTTGCCCTTCTCCTCTGCCCTCTGGAATGCACAATTGCAATAAACTCACTTTCATTCATTACCTATTTGTTACCAACTCCTTAAATCTGGCTATCATTGAAACTTTGCTTACTCCACCAGAGACTGTCTCTCCTGCAGCACTCTCATATGTTGGCTTACAATTCAGTCACACACCTAGACCTGGAAACAAGCAAGGTAAAGATGTGGCTGGATCATTTTGCCACATGGTTTTCTCATTTTCTCTCCTCCAACTTACCTTCACTCATTCGTGATGATTTCAACATTGCCACTGACACATCCACCTTCCCTACAACTGCAAACCTCCAATCTTGTTATCACCCCACTCCCACTATCTGACCACCACCTCCTAACCTGCAATCTCACCAAACCACTGCCCTTTTTCAATCCCGGGCACCAGGACCCACAGAAACCTGCAAGTACTTGACCCACAACATCCTTCCACTGTGCAACAATTCCTTCCCCTCACCCACCTGACCATGACTCTCGCTTCCACCACTGACACCCTCGACCCCTTAACCACAGACACCCTTACTCTCAATCACAACCATGGTGCACTAAACAAATACAAAACATCTTCGGCAGACTTCCTCCATTACAAGTTTATTTTGCGTTCTTACTTCTCTGCCCTCACTATTGCCAAACAATATTTCTTCTCATTGTAAATATCAAATCTGTGCTCCAACCCAAATGGTTTTTCAGCACTTTCCTCTTCTCACCCCCATTACTGTCTCACAGCACAAGACTTTTCCAGACACTTTAAAAATAAAACTCTCAACTCAAGGTGGCTCACACACCCTCGTCTCAACAAACCAGCAGAAGCTAGCCTTTACCCTTCCTTAATCGCTCATCCATTATGAACTCCCCTGACCCTGTATCTGAGGATGAAGTCTCTAGTCTACTATCCTGCTCCTGCATTACATCCTCTCCACAGGATCCTATTCCATCACCGCTGCCCACTCCCCTCTTTACCACACTTATCCCACCTCTCACACATATATTCAACCTTTCCCTAAACACTGGCAAGTTTCAATCATCTTTAAAACTTGCCATAATTACAGACATTCTTAAGAAATGTAGAAAATAGTTAAATTACAGGAATAGTATAAATATATATTTTAAAATAGCAAGGTTTTATTTCGCTGCTGTTACACTGCTATTAAAAAACAGTCCTATAATACAAATGCTAAAGGGCTTGTTGTAGATGTTACAGTCTATGGTGATCTATTTATATTAAACATTGAGGTCTCCAACTTGGAGGGACTATTGTAATTCAGTTTTTTACTTGTTTTTAAATAGAAGTTGGTATTTGAGAATCAATAAGGGTAACCAATATTTCCCATATCTTAGTCTATGGAAAGGCACTATTTCCATGGAAAAAGTCAACCACCTCTTTTTCCTCCAATCTAATGGTAGATTGTACATTTTGGGGCTTCAGTTAGTGAGCCTTCCAGATAGGAGGACCCACGATGTCATAGCTCGGGTTTCCACACTATCACTTTCTTATGGATGTTAAATGTTTGACTTGATAATAGTTGTGAATTGATAAACAACAAGCCCTTTATTATCTCTATTATAGGACTGTTTTTTAATAGCAGCGTTAGTAACAGAAATAAACGTTGCTATTTTAAAATATATATTCTTACTATTCCTGTAATTTATCTATTTTTTACATTGTAATTTGGTGTAAGGCACCCAGGAAACTACTTTAATTAATATAACCATCTGACTCTGTATCTATTGTCATATCTCTCTACTTCCCCTGGCCTGAAAATTGCTTCAGCGACTGAATTATAATCACTTTACCCAATTTATTTCCTCCAACTCCCTAGTTGACCCCTTTTAATCTGGCTTCCATCCAGCACTCCATAGATACAGCTCTCACAAAAGTCACTAATGACTTTCTCACTGTCAAGTCAGCGTCACTTCTCTATTCTAATTCTCATGGATCTCTCTGCTGCCTTTGACACAGTTGACCAACTGCTTCTTATCCACATTCTGTGCACTTTTGACATCTGTGACATTAATCTCTCAAGCTTATCACCTTCAGCTTTAATATGTACAATGCATTTATCACCTTTCTATACCACAACCATACCCTTTAGACTGTATGTTTGCAAGTTTTCAATCTTATAAGGTAATTTATGGAAAGCACTATAATATAAAAACATTGTTAGATTTTTATGACTTTGGTGGATACATCATTGTCTCTGTGTCATCTGGTCATACCTTTACAAATCCACTCATTTGAGTGGGCTTCACACAAATCTGCATAGACCTGCTGTCGTTAAGTGTCATATAATGGGCATAGATAATGAAAATTGCAAGCAAACCATAACAAAAGCTGGTAAAAAACACATAGCAAAAAAAAAACAACAACAAAAAACACACATAATAAGCACAATTAAGTCATTAATTTTGTTATTACAAGAATATCACATGGAAATGTTTTTTTCATTATTAGTTGCATCTGAAATTGGTTATTTGTTAAAATGTCACTGCACAATAAAATGACCCAATGAGTAACTTTTCTTGTGATCTTGCTCCTTTCAGTAATATTGCTGCATGAGTCATGCTTGTCATCCAATGAGATCTGCAGCATGATCTTTTGAGCTTTTGTAACGATTAGAACATGCACTTTAAAATACATAAAACACAACTGTGTTTAATGTCCCTTTAAACAAATGTAACAGACATATCAAATTCTACTGAAAGATTCATTCCTGGTAATGTTTGCATTTATCCACAAAATAATGTACATACTAATTCCTCTTGGAGTCTGCCGCTTGGTTAGTTAAGTATTGATGTAAAGACAAATTCAGCAAAAGTGCAATTAAGTTGTGCAGACTTCATTGCAAATTATACAAAAGGAAGCCGGATTAGGAAAATTCATTGCACACATAAAGGTTGGTGTTAAAAGCTAATGTGCTGGAATGACCATTCTAAGAGGAAAATGTTAACTTAGCCAAGTGTTGTATAATACGAAGGTTCAGAATTAAATTTTTACTGTATTTTAGCACCTAGGTCAGGGAATTGTACAATGTTAAAGGAATAAAGCAATTATCATCATTTTCTTTGCAGAATAACCGTACAGTCCAACATAAACTGGAACCGAACCCTCAAATAGTGTTTCCATAATATCCCAGGACTCCCAGACAGTCATCAAAATGGCAAAGTGTAAAGTTCCAGATATGGTTAAATGTATAATATAAGTATTATTGTTTAATCGTGTCAGATTCTCTGTGACCCTATGGACCACAGCACGCCAGGCACATCTTGCGTCAGGTTGAGCTAATCCATAAGGTTTTCATGGCAAAGATACTGGAGTGGGTTGACAGGTTACTTCTCCAGTGGATTTGTCTAACCTCTCTGCTGTGATCTACTCCCTACATGGTAGATCACAGCTTCATTGAAGTAAACACGCCCCTTCACCACGACAAGGTACCAATCCAGAAGGGGTCTATAGGTATTACGAAGTGGTAAATAATGCATTTTCTTGCAGTAAACCTACATTAAGTCTAGAATCTAGAATTTTAAACTGGGAATCAGCCTTTCTCACCCATCAAGCATATTCTGTTCTGTCATTTTGATGGTTGATTATTGCCAGTAATTGCTAATTACCAAGTGGATTTGACTGTTTGTTTTTGGAGTCTCATGTTTATAGTATGCTCTTTTAGCTTACGTTGATTATGGTGATTGAAGATAGTGTTTTGCATACAGTATGTTCACCCCAATGGCTATGGCTTGTGATAGTATTAGAAGTTACTAGAAAATATAGTATATTGAATTCTGTCATGGCTGTGATGCATAGGTAAAGCTAGAGAATGAACGGCACCAGTGCAAAATAAATTTCCCTTCCCCATAGCTGCCCTGAAGCGGGTTGTAAAAAATGGTTTTCATGCTCACCGAGACCAACTCACTCAGTGCCCCTCCCCAATCCCATTTCCATAACAGCCCCCCTCCCTAAGACCCCTTCCCAAAACAGCACTCCTGCTTAAGACTCTTACCCTTAGCTGTTGCCCCCCAAGATTCCTTTTAATAGCTGCTCTCCTTTCCTTTCCTCTTGCCTGTGGAAGCTCCTCTGCCTGCAGCACAGCTCAAGGATGCACACACATATACTCAAATTTACATGTACTATCTCTACATAGCAGCCAGTCCCTCTTAGCAGCCATCTTCACATTGCATCCAGTCCCTCTTAACATCCACCTCCACACAGCACCCACCCCTCTTCGTATCCATGCCACAGCCAACCGCTATCAGCACCCACCTAACAAAGCACCTACCTGATCCTCCTTTGCTCTCCCCTCACAGAACCCACCCCTGCACTTTGCTCTCTCTCACTTCCTCCCTGATACACATCCCCAGAGTATTGAACTGATCCACACTGACACCTGTTGGAGCTTTAGCAGACAGGCTAGTTTTCTAAACGGGAGCATACCAATTACCGACCAGAGGGGTGTGCAGAGAAGCTGTGGCGGGTTAAATGCAAAAACTATTACACAGCACTTGACCCTCCAGTGTAGAGCCTGTTGCTTTGCACCACCTGCACCACTGGTAGCTTCATCCCTGCTGTGATGTCTGCTTTTTGATGAATCACAGCTTTTAATTTTTTATTGTAGTCTTAAAAATTTTTATTGTGGTTTTATTGTGTGATAGCTTAGTGAATGTACCCTTTTTTGTTCTCCTAACCGGATTTATCAACAGTGTTGGGGACCTTGGATACAGATGAGGTTTGATGCAGGTCTGCTAAAATAGTTTCCACAATATTGTGCAACTTACAATAAAACCAAATTAATCCCAAAAAGAAGGTGATAAACGTATTTAAACAGATGTGTTTTTAGAGAGGTTGATAGCAGAATGAAGAGGGCTTGTGGGGGAGTTTATTGAGACAAGAGTAAGGGGGTGCACTGTATTTGAGGGCTTTGTAAGTTTGGGTCATCATTTTAAATTGTAATCTGAAGGCTATGGGAAGCCAGTGGAGAGATTGACAAAAAGAAGCTGCAGACACAGAGCGAGGAGTATGGTGGATAGCAGAGGCATTCATTATGGATTGTGATGGGGCACAGTCAGGTGATGAGGGGGCCAGCACGGAAAAAGTTGCAGTAGTCGAGGTGAGAAATGATGAGAGAATATATTAGAATCTTAGTTGTGTCTTGTCTTGGAGATGTTTTTTTAGATATAAAAAAGACAAGATATTGTTAGAGATTGTTAGAGAGTACAGGTCCAGTAAAACTTCAATAGAATGGGTCTGGGAGTGATGATGACATTGTCTACAGTGAAAGATATATGAGGAGTGGAAGCTGTAGTAGAGGGTAGAAAGATTAGGAGCTCAGTCTCTGACATGTTGAGTTTGAGGAGGATATGCTTGAGAGGCAGTTGGAAACTTTTGCTAGAAGAGAGTGGGATAGTTCTGGTGCTGAGAGGTAAATTTGAGTGTCGTCTGCAAATCTGAAACCCAAATTTTTTTATTAGAGTACCAAGTGAAGATGTATAGATGGAGAAGAGCAGGGGCCTATGATTAAACCTTTGCCCCATACTTCAAAATGTTCCTTGGCATAAACAAAAAACATTCATAGACTTGTCACTAGTGTGCAAACATCAGAAATTAGAAAGATATAGGAAAAAGGAAGCTGGTGTGAAGCTGACATTGCATGCAGAGAAATGGTGAGTTCTAGAGGAAATATAGATATACTAGCGACGTGCCCGTCAAAAAATGACGGTCAATAAAATTTTAATACTGGGAATGCTGTTTGCCACACAATGTGAATCTGTGACACTCTTAACCTTTTTGTTATGTAGAAAGAAGTACAACAATTATAGTCAACTTGTCTTTCCACAACTGGTAAACGATCATTGTTTAACCATATTAAACTTTTTAATCGACATGTATGCAGGAATAATATAACAATGGATGACGTTTGTATGAATAAATAGTTGTAAACCATTACATAAATGCTTTTCAACATGCAGCTTAGATTTGAAACATTAGTGAACCATTTTTATTAACAATACTAACATTTTCAAATCTGAGGTATGGATGAGTAATATAACATTAGGCCAATTTTATATGTATGAGTATATGAAACATTACATAATGGATTGTAACCTGCAACTTTTATTTAAAGTACTGTTAAACCACATAGATATTGAATCCAGACGAAGGCAAAAAGTAAAAAAAAACATGCAAACATAGCAAATTGTATCAAAGAAAAAATGAATTCCTTCCTGACCCCATTAACTGGCGATTAGATTGCTCCCTGGATCAATACTCTGTATTTAATTATACATTTAATTTTTACAACAAATGATCATCCTCCTACTAACATGAATCCCTAATTATATACAATGAAAAAACTTTTGTGACCTTTGCAATAACAATTTTAACATTACAAACATAAAGTTAATGTATTAAATTTTAAATAGTATAATAGTAATAAAATGCAACGTTACTGTTTTGTTGGGCCAATCCTGTCAAAAGGCCACTTTCAAGACATTCCAATACTTTTTGTTTGTGCATGTCCAAGTTGTTCCCATAAAAAGAGCACAGCAGAATTTTACTTTTCTCTATTGGATATAACCACTGTTTATTGTTGTTGTTTTTTTTCCAGTTTTTGTTGTTATTGTAGTTTTGTAAAATTGTACATAGAGTTTCCTATGTGAAATAGTGGTCCTCTAAAAAGAGCCCGAGTGACATTAAATTTCATCCTCAAAATGAAACCACTATTCTCTATGTTCACAAAACCTCATAGTGCACAATTAATCTGGTCCTATTACAAAGTCCATTTTTTGGGATTTATATTTCTCAATAGCATGACAATTGCTCCTTTTTTGAATTGCAAAACATGTGGTGGCATTCCAGATGGTTTTAAAGAATTAACAAATAATATACTAAAGTTAGATTCACTGTCTTTATCGTCGGCCAGAACTGAATCTGCATCTGAATCTGTAGTAATTCTTTTGGGGTGCATTGATGAATTTTAAAATTGCGTTTTTTAGATTCAAGGCATCTATATTTTTGGATGTTAATATCACTTTGTTTGCAAGTAATTGTCATTATTGAAAGTGTTTAGAAAGATTGCCGATATGAGTGATTCCTTGCAAACCATTTGTGGGGGAATTTCAATGGTATCATTGTGTAAATCATTTATTTGTAGATGTTTTCCTTCTCCAATTTGATTGAGCTAATTATTGAATTAATTTTTGCCTTCAGATATTATATTTAATTCTAACTTGATGTGTGTAAATATTTTCCACCGTGTACTTGTCTTGATACATGTTTCAATAATGTCAGTCCTATTTCCATGTGGCACAACAGGTAATTTTTGCCTAAAATCTCCTCCTAACAACTTCACCTTTCCACCAAATGCAAATTATTATCCATCACTTCTTTTAATGATCTATCAATACATTGCAAGGCATGACATGACATCATTGTTGCCTCATCTATGATAATTAATTTACTTTTTTTAAAATGTTTTGCTTGTAAAGAATTCAGTCGAATATCTGACACTGATGTTTCTAAAATGGAAACTGGCAGTTTAAATCCACTATGCACAGTTCTGCCACCTTCTACCAAAAGTGTGGCAATTCCAGTTGTTGCAAATGGCATTGCTATTTGACCCTGTGCTCGAATGTAACTTTTTAAACAATTGTACAGATATGTTTTTCCTGATCCACAAGGGCCATCGAGATAGAAATAACGCTCTTTGACCATTTCATCATCTGTAGCATTAGTGATAGCATTACATGCTTTCAATTGTAATGTATTTAAAGTTGCAAGTTTTTCTTGTGTGTTTTTTGGTTTTGAAGCTCAGTGTCATAATCCTCAAAGTTGATGTCATCTATAAGTCCTGGATCAGGCAAATTAAAACTTGCACAATTTAATCCATGAGCAAGGAATATTTCTTGAATTTCCATTAATGCTTTTAATAGTGCAATGTGCTTATTGTAACATTTCAAGAAGTCTTCACACATATTTAATTTAAATGTTTCCCACAAAGCAAATGCATCAGGTACATTGCAAAAGATGCAAATTAATGCAAATTGTTCTCTTATTTGCTTTGGCATTTGACATAGTGCTGCTTCTTCCAGACACCTCTCCCATTCTGTATCATCTGCTATGAAGTTTTGATGTCTTACAGCTAATAGGAAAGTATGCTAAACTATGTCATTCACTGTGCATAAATGTTCATAACTTTGTGCACCAGGAACATGTAAAATAAGTCATCTTAAACTGAAAAGTTCATTGTCTGACGGTATAAATTTGTGATATCATTTTATGAGTATCTCTTTTTCGTTGTCGCCATTGGCCATATACAAATACATAGTGATATGGAATCTCAATGTATAAATATTGTCTGGCCTCAGTGTCCTGGCAGTTTAATTGAAACCAAGCAGTAAGTGTTGTTTCTCGATGTTCACTTTGTGCTAAGGCAGTTCTTTTTTATTGTCTGCAGTAAAGTAAATAAAAACAGAATTTGTGGCAAATGGACAGCTAATCGATACACAGCATGTGACCGATCATGCATCTCAAATTTCAGAAGATGCCACATTGCTTCTGGAGCACTGACATAGCGAGCATCTAAATAAGATGAAAGTTTGCCATGTAAAATTGGATTTTACTTTTTGTTTTGTGCACCTATCATATCATATCCTTTGTATGTATATTTATACACATATTTGATGGATTTATTAGAAGTGCAAGCTTCCACATTTATGTGTGCATTGTACTTCATCAGCAAATGTGGATTGTAAGGAACTATCTATTATCAGCCTTTTGGCCACGCATAATAGCTGTTTGTCCTTCTCTTCTTTTATACAAAGGGTATCCATCACAATTAGCATAAGTTTGCATTTGAAATTGTTTTGGGAACTCTTTTGTAATTTTTTTATTTTTTATGCATGGTGAATTTCGATTGATATCTCCACATGGGCCATGAATCATTCTGTGTGTTACAATCTCATAAAGTTTTGAATATTTTTCTGGATGTGGCAATTCAGCAGTAATTACTTAATACACTCTCTCTGCAGTATTCAATTTATCTTTTTCCTGCAGGATTAAAAGTATGTGTGCATGTGGCAGGCCTCTTTTTTAAAATTCAATGGTATAAAAAAGCCACACATTTTCCAAATAATTGTGCTTTAGTTATATCATGGATTAATGAATTGAGTTTTGTTTTAAATACTCTCGCCACTAGATCTGGTCGGTCAGAAGTATTTTATCCAAGATTAAAATTTTCCTTGATCTCTGGCCATTGTTTATTACATGTGAATGTAATGAATAAATCTGTTTTTCCAAATTTAGTGATAATAGCCGGGGCATCATTATATCTTTCTCGCATATTGTGAGGAGCTCCTTGGAAAGTGGATGGCAAAATGATTGCTCTTCCAGCTGGAATGTCTCTGTTGGTAGCCAATTCAGCAACATAATCCATCAATCCACAATATTGTTCTATGC
Organism: Discoglossus pictus; assembly: GCA_027410445.1. NCBI lineage: Eukaryota > Metazoa > Chordata > Amphibia > Anura > Alytidae > Discoglossus > Discoglossus pictus. The sequence goes on along the minus strand of CM050165.1, from coordinate 109,264,137 downwards.
AAAAAAATTGATAAAATTTAGATTATTTGCTTTAACTTGTAGATATGAATCAATAATCCATTGTTGTATGATTTTGCCTCACATAAAATAGGATTAAAATGATCCTGAATAGCAGTTTGTGCCACTTTATATTCCAGCATAGAAATTTTGCATCTAACACATACTTTACTATTGGGATAACTTTGCAATTGTAATTTTGGTTCCTATCCTGGCTCACCATTTGGAAAGAAAATGGGATATGTCATTGGATCCAAATTACAACATAATATATTTATGTTTATAAAAGGTTGGTCTTCATTGCATGGATATATTCTAATACCCCGCTGAAAAGGTGGTTCACCATCCTCATTTTTAAACACCATGGCAACCTCATTTACTGTTGGTAAATTATACCGTCTTTGATCAATATTGCGATCTCTTTTTAAAATCATATTTATTCTTGGCATTGGCAATCAATGTATTTGAGCATGTTGCTGTTGTTCTTTTTCAACCTCTGCTAATTGTTTGTATGCTTGACTATATGGGTTTTTTGGCCCTAATTTTATCCAGATGTTCAAATACTATGCGCAAACACTGTTTATTTTCTGGAAGCATCATCCGTTGTTCAACAGCTTCCATCGTATCTAAGACATATAACTGTGCAAATTTCCTTTGCTCTCCTTCTTGTGAGTGTAAATGTGAAGTGCGGTGGTAAATTTGTCCTTGAACTCTAAAACAATATGGACCATGTCCTGGGACATTTTCTGCTGATGTAGCACCTATAGAAGCAAATGAAATTGCACTGTTATAAGATCTGATGTTTTTTTTTAAATTGCTATAATTTGGAAATGTTGGATTGCTCATTATACTTTGTAAGTAATCTGGAAATGTGTGCCTCTGTGGAAGTTTTATCTTTCCTTTCTGACAGCAACTAACGAAGACTCCGTCAGTTGGTCTTTCCTTGAGAAAATGATAGGCCCCACAAAACTGACAAACAACATTGAGTAATCCACAATAATGAGTGTCTACTGTTAGTGCTGCAATAAAAGCAGTATCCTGAGCTTCCTCAACATAGATATCACTACAACTTTCTATATCTACTTTGGTGTCATGTGTCTGAACATTGGTGTCATGAGGCAATATTGGATCATTAGGTAATGTTTCACAGACATGTTTTTGTTTACTTTTTCTTTTCTGTGAAGCTCCAGCACACTCACTTTGTGCTTTCTTACTCATTTTTTTAATTTTATTTGAAAGTCTCTGTTGGTCTTCTTCTCTTAAGCATTGGGAAGTCACGGGGGACTGTGCATCTCTCCACCTTTGCTTCCTTTCCCTTGCTGCTCCTCTTTTGCGTTCAATCCTGTCTTCTCCGTTGTCCATTATTGTAATCTGTAATTGTAAATACAGGTGTAAGATGTAATGTTGTTTTGTATTGTACATATTGTGTTTAGCTGCTCTCAATGCAAAACCTAAATAGCATTAATGAAAGAATGCAATGATTTGAAAAGTATTTGGAATGTTTCCATTAAATAAATTAATCCATTAAGTTTTTTTTTATTGGCATACATTAAAAAGGAAAGCGCTGCACATATATATATATAATGATAAATATATATATATATATATTTTTTTTTTATTTTTTTATTTATTTATTAATTATTAAGTCATTAATAAATAAATATACTTTAATGAATTAATCAATAACGGACATCAATGGTAAACCTAAAGAGGTAATTATGTTTTCCTAAAGAAGGGCAAAGAGAAAGAGCTATGAGCAAAGTATAGATCAGGATTGAAATAATGTGCAATTTTGTAATTTTATTAATGTTGAAATCAATCAACTTATGAGGTGTAATTTGCGTTCTTTAAAAGGTAATTAGGTAAGCATTATTTTTATTTTTTTTGGTTATTATTAATGAATAATTAAATACTAAGGGCCTCATTCATTTGCAATGTGTGCAATGGAATCAGGCTCTATATAAGCACAAAACATATTTGTTTACCAAAGTTTTTCATTGGTGAAGACCTTGGTTTTGGATCAATGTTCATTAACTAAAAAGTGATGTAAAAATAATATGCTATGTCCTTATATTGAGCCCTATTCAATTGGGCAAATTGCAATTGAATAAGGCCATAAATGAATATAGGTTAATTAATCCATCATTAACTGTCATCAATGGAAAACAAAAAAGGCATCATGAAATTATATACCTGTGAATTGATGTTATTGCAGATAAAATCCTGCAGAATTCCCTTTCTGTCTTCAGTCAGGTGCAGAGATGAGGAATCTGTTTAATGACACGAAAATAATTTTTAATGTTTGTATTCAATTAATTCGTGACTCATTAGAACTATGATGTTTAATTGGCATAGATGCAAAACATAAATGCATAATCATCAATATATTCTTAAATAAAAGCAGTATAAAATATTAAATGTAGCACGTCAGAATCTGCTTTAAATATTTAAGTGCTTTGAAGGTCCTATCCCTGTCAGGAAATGATAAACACTCCAAATATGGAAGTGCTTTGTAAAATGTACATACTTTTTGATCTATTATAAATGTTTTTTTTTTATTATTATTAATTAATAGTTCCAAAAGCAATGTACATGAATGAGCAGTAAGGCAGATATATAAGTGCAAGTTAAAAAAATATATTATTTTTATTGCAGTATAAAATGTAACCTTTTTTTGTAATGATTACTAATTATTAATTAATTAATATATTAACATATGTTAATTAATCAATAACTGTCATCAATCCAAAATAAAAATACTTAATCATTTTTTGTTCCATAAGAACATAAATAAATGATATACCTGTAAAGGTGATCTTTATGCTGTTCAAAGGCTGCAAATGTCACTCTCTGTGTTCAGTCAACATGATGAAACAAGATGTCAAATAAGATGAAAAGCATTTGTAATATTTGGATTCATCACTATCAGGCAATCAGCAGCAACACGGATATGTCAGTGCATAGTAAAATATATATATTGTTAGTGGTCCTTTTTTTTTTGGTAATGATTACTAATCACTAATTAATAAATTAATGTACATTAATAATCAATTAATCAATTAATAAATGTATTCTAAAGAGCTAAGCATTAATATATTAATACACAAAAGGCATTGCAAAATATATAATATTTGTTATTCATAATGATTATTAATAATTAATTAATAAAATAATGTACATTAATAATTAATTTATCAATGTCTAAATATATTAGAAAGAGGTAAGCATTAATGTATTAAATAAACTAAAGGCAGTTTAAAATTGTATATATATATTTTTAATTATTACTAATTAATAAATTAATGTACTTATTAATTATTAAATGAATAAATATATTGCAAACAGCTAAGCATGAAAGTATTGATAAACTAAAGGCAGTGTAAATTATAAGTTTGTTGCTCAATTTTTTTTAACTAATAATATATACCTTTTTTTAAGAATAATCAATTTATTAATTATTTATTAATGATTAGTAATATAAATTAACTAGTGACTTGCCCGTCAAAAATGACGGGAATAAAATTGTAATGCTGGCAAAGCTTTTTGCCACCTAATGTGAGCACCTTTGGCGCTCACTGCGAGCCTCTCCCCCTGTCTACTTCCTCCCTTGTGTCTCCTTTCCCCCTCCTCTCCCTCTCTTGTGTCTCCTTTCTCCCTCCTCTCACTCCCTTGTGTCTCCTTTCATGTAGCCTTGTTTTCATTTTTTTCAGCCGCCATTTTTTTCTCACTTAGCCGAAACATACACTCAACTTAAATTTGCGTTTCACCACACTTTCAGACTTCCTGGTTGTTCTCCCGTGCTGTGTGTGATCTCTTTGTATTTACCACTAATGAGAACCAGTTACTTATTACTCTGCAGTTCATGGTTCTTGCATAGCTGCACACAACAAAATATAGTCACACCCTTGAACATAAGCATACATACTCAGTAACACACATAGACACATGCACACAGAATTACAGAGCTTGTTGACAATTACAACTCCAGTAATATGTGTATCACATATTCTAATTGTCGAACTACAAGACGTCATCACGCTTTGTGTGGTGCGTACGACTTAGGCGCCAAAGGCACTCAACACCGGTGAGCCTTGCGTAGCGAGGCGAGCCGTTAACTCGGAGCACTTAGGCGATGAGGGCTGAAGGTTAAACCACTGAAACGAGCAGCACAGGCGATGTGTCTATGTGTGTTACTGAGTATGGGCCTCATTCTATTATCGGCCGTAAATCGGCCGTAAGGCTGCGATTCCTTGCGGGGGTTCAGTTAACTCGCGATTCTATTATACGGCCCCGCAAGGATCTCCTTTTACGGCCGGCCGCATATCTTGGAACCGGCCGTAATCTCAGAAATATAAAAACGCAAAAATAAATTCAAGCCTGCACTGTACAGCTCTGTAAATGCTAGGGATCATATTGGGGGACATGAGGATTAAAAGGAACCCACTCTCAAGCTTGCACATCTGCCCAAACCCGAGTTTAAATTAACTGTTTATTTTCCGGCTGCGGCGTGGGTGTGTCTGAGGTGCTCCAAGCACTCTGGACTTTTTACATGGATATTTTACGGATATAAAAAATTAAATATTTTACGGATTTGAGTACAGGATAATTATGTGCTATTTTTTTTAACACCTAAAATCCCTTTATAGTCTTCTCAAAGTGCAGGATGGCTTTATTTGAGCTATTTTATGTGCTTAATTGGTGCTAGCGAGACCTTTTTCCTGCAAGTAACTGCGGCTCGCTTTTAGCCTTGCAGAGAGGTTTCCCGGAGCAATTGAATTGCAAATCTCTTGCGGCCGTTTAAGATCAAAGGCTTTCCTCCGGCGCGAGCGGCCGCAAGAGATAGCAAGGCACCGGCCGCAAGCCTGCCGGAATCCCCGGCCGTAAGGGAATAGAATAGCCGAATAGCTTGCGGCCGGTCCTTGCGGCCCCGCAACGGCTGCGGCCGATAATAGAATGAGGCCCTATGTATGTTTATGTTCAAGGGTGTGACTATATTTTGTTGTGTGCAGCTATGCAAGAACCATGAACTGCAGAGTAATAAGTAACTGGTTCTCATTAGTGGTAATCAATTACCATTTCTAATACAGTCTTTGACTACAGAAGGAGAAAACTTACCATGGTAGGTTTAGATATGTCATTATGTGTAGTTTAAAGTATTTATATGATAAACATAAGACATGATTTGAAGAATCTGCTGTCCTACTCATCCTTGTCCGTTGTGTACCGTTAAACAGGTTGGGACACGTCAGGGCTTCCTGTACATATGCTATGAATCTCCAAATAGTAACACACAGCACATGGGTGTAGGAATTGCGGGGGATGGGGGCGGCCAAATCCCTTCCAGGTTTTTCTATGTTTGTATGTACAGTATGTAAATATAAGCTATTTTATGGACTATTTATACAATGAGTTGTATCCCCCCAATACATATTCTGGCTCCTACACCCCTGAAATAGCATAATACCAATGTAATGGAAGTGCAAATGCCTGATATTGATGATTCTATTATCAAAGCTTGTGCACTACGATTGTTGATTCTCCAGTTCTGAACTTGACATATCAGTCTTTAATATTTCCTGGTTTTAACCTGATATATAATCCTGAATGTTCTACTAATTACCAGCGGTCACAGACTGTTGTGATTATCCCCTGCCTCAGCATTTTGCCTGTGGCACTGACCACTCCCCTAGTCACCTACCGCTGATCTTAGATTCATTGAATAATTCCTACTGGCCCATAAGACTTGGAACACAGTGATTGGTTTGTCTACACTCTCTACCTCAGGCAATATTTACTCCTTTATAAATTATCTACATAGAATAAGTAATAACTCATCTATAATAGCCACATTCCAGTTGTAGATATATTTTGTCCTACATATTTCTTTGGTGCAAGGTTTACAGAGCATGGCCCTCATTCCTACAGGCTGTATGTTTGCAGGCTTGAAATTTGCTACAATTACAGAGCGATTCAATGGAACAAGCCCGCAAGTTACGGGCCAAAAGCCAAAACCATAAACCATGCAATCGTATTTAGAATTTCAGAGCGTGAACATGATCAGTTAAGCAAGGCCGTAACTACCCATTTAGAAACAGCCAATAGAAAATTAGACCGTCGTCATTAGGTCAGTAAAACATGAAGGTTACATGTCAATCAATTAGCGTTAGGGGTCCGATATGTGATCAGACCCACAATCCTGCAACGTACAAAATAATAAAAATGAATGAAGGAAATGTTCTAGTCCATGTGGATGGCCTGATATGTATTAACTCATTGATTCCCGAGATTGACATAACACCGAAATGACACATAACAAAAAATAACTTTTGATTGCAGATGTACGAGCTTGCTGTTGTGAAAATAATTGCTGGCTTGAGGAATTGTAGCAATTGAATAGCGATTTGTAATTGTAACTCTTGCTGTCTTGAAAGATAAAAGGCTTAGATTGTAGGTTGTAGGTTGCGGTTGTAACAACTACAGGGATTTTCAGTCCATAACCTGTAGATCTTTTGCGGCACGCAAAAAGACGTCAGTTGAATAGCAAATTAGTCTACAGACTACATTACGGGCGCCGTAAGCTACAATTTCTCAATTAAATAAGGCCCCATGTGTATCTGCGTAAAAATGTGTAACTATTATATTTCTTTTGCATGTATTGCTGCTATGTGTTGCATTGCTAATAGTGTCATATTAAATCACTGTAGGAGGTGCCATGTCTGTTACTGCAGCAGTGCAGTCTTGCCAGTATTTGCTAATTTCTGTTTTCTCCCTTCACCACTCTAATTGCTAGTATTTTCATATGCACTCTGGGGCATGAAAATTACTAACTGTGATCTAATTCGCAGTATTCACCAATAAACCAGCCTCAGATTTGACAGCAAAACTTTGATATGGATTTACCATAATATTGTTGGCATGGGGCCTAGTGTTAAAACAGTATGACTGTATTTATGCTTCAACCTATTTCACAAGAGGATCCACATTTAAGGCCCCAAAATCCTCAAAAATGCCTTACAATATGCTTAAACATTTTTTTGTATATATAGTAAGAATTGTAAAATTACTGTAGAGGAGAGAGAAGTGAATCACGTGGGAATATTGGGGTTTACAGGAATAGATGAGGGAGAAAACCATTGTTCTGTCATGTGCAAAGTTCTGCACACTTGGAGTCCGATGTGTAAGGGTATTTTTTTCCAGTAATGGGAGCAAGAAGTTAGGAGGAGCAAAAACAATATTGAACACATGGAGAAATGAACCTGGGGAATATAAAGATATTTTATCTTCTTTATATTCTTATGCAGGTGGTAAGAATTGAAGAAAAGTTGTAATGTTTTTTTTCCATTTTGTTTGTGAATTGAGTGGTTCTTCTCCAGAGAGTAATTTGACATCATTCGTTAAGCCTATTTATTAGGGAGCAGTGGTGTACAGTGGTATTATGCTCGGTACTCATCTATCTCAAAACTTGTTGAATTCGGTATTCAACCCTTTTTGATGAGAAAAAAATGCTTTGACACTCAAAGCTTGCTTGGCACTTTATGTGTTTGTGCCACCCCAGGATCTGTTTCTTCAGGAAGTTAAATACAATTGTGGGCAGAAGCTGTAACTACAAGGAAGTTGGAGGCAGAACCTAGCCCAATAGTGTTTGTGTCTCTCATGGGCCTGGAGGTGATTAATGAAGACATTGAAGAGTTAGTGGAAGAGCGCAGACAAGAGCCCAGCACTGAGGAGCTGCAGGAACTTCAAAGGGTGCATCAACAGATAGTGGCTGAGGAAACGTCTTCAGCGAGAGAGGAGGGAAGGGAGCAAGCACTTACTGCACTTATCAAAGAAATATATTATAAATGGGTTGAATTACAAAATGTTGTATCACCCCTACAAAGTTCAAGCAAGCCGATATGTGGGCTTGTTTAATGATCAAACAATGTTTTACTTCAGAGACATTTTGAAACATAGGCAGAAGCAAGTTTCTCTTGAAAGTATTCTAGTGAAACTCCCTACATCAGAGTCTCCAGCAGCGTTCACTGGTGTTTAGAGACAGAAAGGAGAAAGTGCAAGATCCTGATGTTTTAATGGAAGAGTACTCTCCTTCCAAGCTATAACCTCTCTCCTCCTTCTCCTCCTCTACATCGCAACCATCCTGTTGGGCCCTCAAGTCCTCTCAGTACAGGTAAAGTGAAGTTAAATTCTATTTTATTTTATCTAATTATTTTTATTTATGTTTGTTTAGTTTTAAGGTTTTGCATTAAAAAAACACCACCATCAGTTCAAACTAAAATGGTAAATTTCTGGTATTTAGAACAGATTATTTCAATTTACATTGATCCTTATGGGAAAAGCTTGTTTGATACTCATAATTTTTTGGTGCTCATCCTGCCATCTGGATCATTAAGTACCAAGGTACCATTGTATTTCTAGATGTGGAACAACATATGCATATACAAAAAGATGTTTATACTTATTGAGGGGTATTTTACTTTATTAGACAAAGGAAAGCTAATCAAAGAATACTTTTGTATTTTCTCAATATCAGACCTGAATACATAAGGTTCTGAAGTTCTTATATTACAGAAGTATCATCCTTTTATTCAAAAATAATATATGTTTCAAATCTTTACCAGAGGGTATAGTGGTAATCTACAGTCCAGTGACAGATATTATATCATTTGTCAACATGATGGTTATGACCTCAAAACATCAGGAGTTGTCACCACTAATGTCACCATCAACATATATCACTATTACTGTACACCAATCGCTAAATTTTACACCACTGTCTCTAAAATATGTTTGGTATATATGCAATACATCTATAAAATATAGGTTGTGTCTTGAGAATTGGTTTACCTGTTGCTTTATATTTCTCAACACTACTATTTTGCAAAGTGTGGTACTTGCACTTAGGAAATGGATAATTGTTGCCTGCCAAAAATTAAAGTGACACGTTAGCAGCAATATTGATCTCCATCCCTTGATTTGATGGTATTTAAGAATCATGTTCAACAGGATGGCTGTTGCTAAAACCTTTTGATTTATTATGTAATCTTTTGATTCCAATACACACAAAAAGAGCATTGCAATCAAGTTATAAGTGAAAAAATCAAACCAATGTAGATTTTTTTTAATTACCACTATTTAATCACTTTACAGTTATGGTCAGAAACTGTGCTTGATTTACATCCAAACAAAATACCGATTTCCCAACTGTTTAAGGGATACCAGAGTCCACCTGTTTCTGTCATACATTTGTTCAATTATCTGGCATGAATAAGAGTGATCTATTTTTTTGTTATCTTTTGCTATAAATATTTTGCAGCACTATGATCTTCAATGCTAAAATAAATCTTTTAATAGTGACAGAATAAAAGCTAATGTTTCAAATACTGATTAAAAATATTACAAAATATTGTATTGTGTTCTTTCACAAATAAAAGCTATGTGAAAGTAAAGTTCAACAAAGTAATACTTTCAGTACTAACAGTTAGATTACATGGCCCACATAAGGAATCTTGAGACTGAACCTTACACATAGGGAGCTACATAGCTATTGCATACCACCTGCAGCAAACCCTTATGAGTGACCGCTATGTATAATGTTCCCTACTGCAATGGATTTTTTTTATTTAAAGTGCTATTACCTAAATTACATAACATTTACTGAATATCCTACATGTTCTTATAAGGTTCCATGAGTGCTCAAAGTAAGACAAGGTTTTACTTGTTGACTCAACCTCCATAAGACCAACTAAACCTCTGCTGAGCGCAGGTATGTGATATGTAACAGCTCACACTATATTAATGCTATACCCTTCTTTGCTTGTGGACCACCGTGGTATATTCGATTAAATGGTTAATGTTAGGAGCCATGAAGCTCCATTAGGAGTCCCATGGCTCCTAACATTAACCCTTTAAAATGGAGGTCCTTTGGACCCCCATGCTATTCTATCCTATCTCAACTGGAGTTGTTATAGATGCCATGGTATCTAACATTAACCTTCTACCATGGGGGTCCCTATGGGCAGCCATTGTATCCTAAATACTAAAATAGGGGTCGTTATTGACCACCATTGCAACCTAACTACTATTATTGTGGTCCTATGGACCCCCATGGATTATATCCTGCTATGAGGGTCTTTAATGACCCCCATAGTCCTTAACACTAACACACCCCTAAATTATCTATATTAAACTAAATAAATCACATAAAAACAATACAAGAAAGATAAAAAAAAAAATTAACACTATTATAGAAAAAAAATTACTAGTACAATACATACCAAATACAAATAAAATAAAAATAATTGCAACACAAATAAAACAAAATTACAACTATAGGAGGAAAAAGGGGTTAAACTGTATTTGACCTTCCCTTCTATGATTCACCAGTGATAATGTCCTTGTCTTCAATCTTTAGTCCTGGATAAGTGGGCACATCAGTGTGGCTTGAAGAAATCAGCTCTCTTTAGTCTTTATATAAGATCCTTGTTCGGCATCTTTGGGATATGGGAAATAAAAACACAATATACTCCACTACTTTTACTCTAACCTGTATACTAACAAATCCACTAATATTTGCCCACTCATTGAGATTATATTAGTTGGCTGTGAATTTCCAAAAGTGTCACAATAAGATTGAATTAACCTCAATAAAGCAGTAACAATTAAAGCGGTTGTACAAGCCACTTAGTGAAGATAAAGTAGTAAAATCACAGGATCTGATGATGTGTCTGACTGCTATCTTAAAAATATTTAAGCAACTCTGGACCCTCATTTACAAAAGCGTTTCAATCATTTCTTGGAAGGTTGACGCATCCCAGAAATTGTTATTTGCCCAAAGATAGTAGAAGTTGGCTATTTCCTAAAAATTATAATTTACGTAACAGTGATGTCAAACATACATGTGAGTCAGGCATGTGACACTATTCACAGGCTATTTTCCCTGATACAGAATTTAAAGGATAATAGGATCATTGGTGTAGGAACTGGGGGGGGGGGGGGGGTAGAGATGCAGTTGTGTTTATACTATATGTAGCCCCCCAGATTCTCTTTGGCTCCTACGCCGATGAATAGGATCCCTATTATTATTATCATTGTACATTGAAAAGGCTTTTAATATTTTGGGGTGGTCTTTTTTTGTTTAAAGTACTAGATAAATTTGATTCTTCTGGTTCTTTTTGAAATCCTCTGCACCTCCTTTACCCTTTGCCTTAGCTTAGCAAATTGAATGGTCTGTTTATACTATTTCTAATCACACAACCTCTTTGATACAAGTTATGGAGCTTTTTGGTCTCACTTTAAGACTCATTGGAAGAGTTTCCAAAATATCAGTGCACCCTCGAGTAGCTATATACTTTAAGTCTCATTTCAAATGAGTCAATGATCAACAGGCTCCCATTTAGAATTGTACACACCAAACTTTTCCCCTTATTCTGAAGACTTAAACACATTTAACTAAATTGTGCCAGTTAAAACTATCATGAACTGGAATAATTAATGCTATTGAAATGAATATAACCCATGATATATTATACTTAATGAAAGCCCTTCTAATTGCAAATCCCCTGGAGATATGAAGGCTTTGAAATCGTGGGTTCTAAACTTTACTTGGAATAACAAAAGGACAAGCTTAGGTTGAAATATATTATTTTTGGACAAATCTAGAGATGTCTGTAAGTTTCTTATTTCTTCACCATATAACCATGCCTAATTGGCTGTGGTACCTAGCTTGTTTGATTATGTACATTTTCCACTATGGACTGTCACTGAAAATGATCATCTTTTCTCTTATAACTGGGCTCCTGATCTTTGGTCACTTGTCCACTCGATAAAATCTTCCAAGATCTTTATACTAAACTCACATTACTGATTTAGAGTAAAGCTAAATTAAAATAATATTTGGCTGCAGCTATCCTGTTATTACACCCTTTAATTATTATTATTTATTTTATTATTATTATTATTATTATTATTATTATTATTATTATTATTATTATTATACTCTTTATTTATAAAGCACCAGCTTTACAATAAAACAATACAACACAAATGGGCCAAATGGGACAGCTTGCAAGACAGATGCAATATTTCAGTAATGCAAATGGAGGTGACTGTGCAAATATGTCTTAATAAAGTCATAATGTTCTAAATTGCCTTTATATCAGTGTATTTTATAAATATAACTTATAATTTGAGATGTCGCGGACAGTTCGCCCGCGGACTATTCGCTGTGATTTTGGCTTGTTCGCGCTCGCAGCGGACAGCGAACACATGCGCTTTTCGGTTTGCCCCCTATTCTTTATCATTGAGGAAACTTTGACCCTGCACCTCACAGTCAGCAGACACATTCCAGCCAATCAGCAGCATACACTCCTTTCCAGAGCCTTCCATCTGAAGGACAGCATACATTTTATAATCATTCTGAAGCTGCATTAGTTGTGAGAGGACATATAGTGTAGCTGCTGGAGATTTAATAGGGAAATAGAAAGCCAGGCTGTGTATTTAGCTTCCACTACAGACCTGAAGGACTCATCTGATATCTGCTGCAAGGACAGCAGCCCAAAAAGCCCTTTTTAAGGCTAGAACATCATTTGTTTTATTTTATAATTTTTTTCTGTGTAATCTAATTGCATATGCCTGCCTGCCAGCGTGTGTGTGTGACAGGCTAACACCTAACAGCTTATATTGTGCTAATTTTCACTACTCATACCTGGTGGTGTACCATACATTGAAAACAACCATTTTTTTTCCTGTAATCTAATTTCAGTTGCCTGCCTGTGTCAGGCTCACAGCTAATATTCTGCTCTGTTTCACCAGTCATAGTTGGTGTACCATATATTGAAAAAAAACAACCCTTTTTTCCTTTAATCTAATTTCAGTTGTCTGCCTGTGTCAGGCTCACAGCTTATATTGTGCTCAGTGAAATAAAACAACACTTTTTTTGCTGTAATAGATTGAATAGCAATTGCCTGCCTACAGGAGTGTGTGAAGCCTATTGCATCTACTCTGCCAACTTTTGTCAGTGCACAGTGATACGTCATATCTGGTGCAACCGTAGTGTACAGTGACATAAAACAACACTTTTTTGACTGTAATCGATTGAACATCAGTTGTCTGCCTACAGGCCAGGTGTTAGTCCCCTTGAAACAACTTTCCCATCACTATTTTGGCCAGAAAGAGTCCCTGTGGGTTTTGAAATTCGCCTGCCCATTGAAGTCTATGGCGGTTCACCCGGTTCGCCCGTTCGCGAACATTTGATGAAGTTTGCGTCCGCGGTTCACAAACCGAAAATTTGATGTTCGCGACATCACTACTTATAATATACAATTCTAGTGTTAATAATTGGTTATTACAATGAGCTGTTTGTATGAAGGCCTTATAAGGGATACCTAATATATTTCTGGTATAAATCTTGTACTGTGATGACAGACAACAGGTGCGGGTCACAAATGGTCTGTATTTGCAATATAAATAAAGCTCAGGATTTTCTTTAGAATGGTGTATTGCTACAGCCTGTATGGGAACCAAAGTCCTAAATCCAACTTATTGCCATGTATGATGTATAAAGAGAGTAGAACATAGCTCAAAATCTAATATAAAATAGCCAACTATCTACGGAAGAGGACACACACAGTGCAAAATCCAGAGTGCCAGGAGCATAGCAGTGCAGAACAATCTTGACCAGAGAACCTAACCGAGAATGAACTTCAAAAGCTGGGTAGTATAGTGTATCTTAATATAACATAATGTAGAATTTATATAACTTTTATATTGTCTTTATACTTCTTGTCTATCTGTTTGTCTAAACCCATTTTATGCAGTGCTTTGATTTATGTACAATATATCTTTTTAATTATACCTTATTTGTCTGTCTGTTTATTCAGCTGCCTAAAATAATATTTGTTAAAATGATATATTAATTTCTTACATTTGTGTGTTAAATTGTTGGTTGTGTGTGAGAAATGTTGTAGAGTATACAGTGTGTGCATATTTACACTGAAAATGATAAACTTCTTTAAACAGTTACAATTTTAGTGACTTTTTGAAGGATTTAAGTCTGGGAGTCTGACGGAGCAAGGCAAGGCATTCCAAAGAGTTGGTGCAGCTAGAAAAAAGTCCTGAACATGGGAGTTGTAGGAGGTGACAAGAGAGGGGGAAAGAAGAAATTTATTAGCAGAGTAAAGAGGGTGGTTGGAGGTGAATCTTGAGACCAAAATTCACCATTGTTAACAGATTTATTTGTCAGAATTTCAAATGTTATTCTGGAGTCTACAGAAAGCCAGTGGAGTAACTGACTGAGATGTGATGAGTCTAGTGGAGCTTTTGATTATGGTCTTGAGTGGTAAAAAATTGGTCATAGGGAGAAAAGCAAGGAGCTAGTTGCCGCAGTCATGGTGAGTTATGATAAGAGAATGGTTTAGAATTGTCGTTGTATCTTGTGTAAGATAATGACCTATTTTGGAGGTTTTTTAGGTGAAGATGACATAATTTGGTTATTTATTGTATGTGAGGAATGAAAGAGAGTGCAGGGTCCAACAGAACAACAAGACAGTGGGAATGAGAGCTGGGATGATATCTTAGAACTGTTGAGTTTAAGTTGATGGGTGGACATGCCCAAGGATATACTAGGCAGGCAGTTAGTGACGTGCTAGCAGAGAGGCAATAGGTCTGGCTCTGAGAGATGAATTTGTGATATTTACATATAGATGATTTTGTTGTTGTTGTTTAGTTGTTCAGTTGTCTTGTTGTGCCTATCTATAAGGTTTTCATGGCAAACATACTGGAGTGGTTTTCCAGTCCCTTCTTCAGTGGACCACAATTTGTCTGACCTCACTGGTTACTGGAGCCCGTTATGTGGCCCGTAAACTAATTTGTTATTCAACTGGCATCTTTTAGCTACCCGCAAACGTTTCACGGGTTAGAAGCTGAAAATCCCTGCGGTTGTTAAAATCGTAACTCCGACCCATCTAAGCCTTTGATCTTTCAAGACCGTAAATGTTACAATTGCAAATCGCTATTCAATTTCTACAATTACTCAAGCCCGCAAATGTTTTCACACCCATGAATGGGAATTGTAGAAAAAATCCTTTGAGTACCAGATAGGACTCGCAAGCTGGTTAAAAACCTGATCGTAGCACTGCAAATGCCAATAAAACCTCAATACTGCACTTAAAAAAATGGTGAAAGTGCTGAAAGACATTAGAATTAATTGCAGTCTTAAGCTTGCAAATCTGCAATCAAAAATATTTTTTTACATTTTATTTTTCATGTTATTTTGATCCCAGGAATCAAGGAGTTAATAGATATCAGGCCACTCACATGGACTAGAACATTTCCTTCATTAATTTTTTGTATTTTATACATTGACAGATTGCGAGTCTGACCTCATATCGGATGTCTGAATGCTGGACGTCTAAATTGATTGACATGCAACCCCATGTTTTACTGATGTCATAATGACGGTCTCATTTAGCATTGGCTGTTTCTAAATTGGTAGTTGCGGCCTTGCTTAATTGATCATGATGACGCTCTGAAATGCTACTTACGATTGCATGGTTTACGGTTTAGGCTTTCGGCCCTTAAATTTTGGGCTTGTTCAATTGAATTGCTCTGTAACTGTAGCAAATGTCAAGCCCGCAGACTTACGGCCTGTATAACGTAAACTGCGGGCTTGCAATTCAAAAGGGGCCATAGTAAGCAAACAAAAATTGGCAGCAAGATCTGTGCAGTGTGTCACTGGGGTAGAGAGAGAGGACGTTGATTTCTTTGGGCCTCATTCTATTAGCGGCCGCAGCCGTTGCGGGGCCGCAAGGACCGGCCGCAAGCTATTCTGCTATTCTATTCCCCTCCGGCCGGTGATTCCGGCAGGCTTGCGGCCGGTGCCTTGCTATCTCTTGCGGCCGCTCGCGCCGGAGGAAATCGTTTGATCTAAAATGGCCGCAAGGAAATCGGCCGTAAGAAAATCCTATTTGCAATTCAATTGCTCCGGGAACCCTCTCTGCAAGGCTAAAACCGAGCCGCAGCTTACTTGCAGGAAAGAGGTCCCGCTAGCACCAATTAAGCACGAAATATAGCCCAAATAAAGCCATCCTGCACTTTGAGAAGACTATAAAGTGATTTTCGGTGTTAGCAAAAATAGCACAAAATTCCCCTATACTCAAATCCGTAAAATATATATTTTTTAATATACGTCAAATATCCATGTAAAAAGTCCATAGGGCTTGGAGTACCTCAGACCCGCCCACGCCGCAGCCGGAAAATAAACAGTTAATTTGAACTCGGGTTTGGGCTGATGTGCAAGCTTGAGAGTGGGTTACTTTTAATCCTCATGTCCCCCAATATGATCCCTAGCATTTACAGAGCTGTACAGTGCAGGCTTGAATTTATTTGTGAGTTTTAAGTTTTCAGAGCTTACGGCCGGTAGCAAGATTTACGGCCGGCCGTAAGAGGAGATCGCAGCCTTACGGCCGGTTTACGGCCGATAATAGAATGAGGCCCTTTATGTTTCAGACAGTGAAGTGCAGTGATTCCCAACACTCTTTTTAATGGCCCCCAGACATGTCAGCATTTTGATGTAACACTTTGTGAACACTAATAGTGTTAATGTGGAACCTCTAATAGTGATAAATGTATAGAATTGTATGGAATTAGATACATTTCAATCCTTCATAAAGTTTCTGTTCTGTTATCTCAATTTGGCTGCTGAACAAAGCTTACAGAGATACAATGAAGTATTTTTATTTTGACAAATATTATACGTGGCTCCATTGAATGAAGGATTTATCACATAGTCTAAGCTGCAGCTGAGAGCTAGAAAAGCATGCTGGCCTGGCTTATATTATCTGTTTAACAAGCATCCTTCAGATGGGATTTTTCTGAAAAACCCATGGTCAACTGGCAAATCAATGCTGATTTTTCTGTATGCCAATACACATTGCTGTATGCGTACTGCATGATAAGCAATTATTGATTAACCTTCCTTATATCACAAGGTTTTGTTTTACAGAAGCAAATATAAATGCTAAATTGCTGTAAAAAAGATCAATGGGGTATTTTTTGTATATAGTCAAATTCATTTTAGATTTTAAAATTCTATGTGTAATCATTTTTTAACATGGTTTTCAAATTCTGTCTGTCTGCTACTTTCCATTAGTCCTTTTTAAAACATTAGCAGCTTTACGTGCATATAATAAAAAATCCTTTGCTTTACACCTCAGGTCAACTCCCCCCGGGAACTTTAAAATCTACAAATCTAGACAACAAATTAAATTAGCTAAAACAATTATGATACTCAGTTCTCTCTATTCTTGTATATATGGACAAAAATTTATTCACATAACACCAGTATAATGTGTAATGATATAATGAGATACATGTTACAGCAATACTTCTTTTTTTATAGAACAATATTTTAAATTTCAATGTATAATCTGTGGATACAATATAAGACATATAACAATAGTACACTATCTTTAGATATGTATTCCATACTTGTACTAATAACTAAATATTTATAATGTTTAATATTTTAATAATTTACAATACAACAACAAAATACAAAGAAGTAATACATAATATAATTTATAGTATTATGTATATGTTAACAGTTTAGTTTTTATGGTGACAATATAATACATATAACAATGAAATAATATAGGTAATTAAATTTTAATATATTTTATAGATTTGTAATATGAACAAATGTTAAAAAACACAGATGACAAGTATGGTTGTTTATATAATAATATAGTGTTCTGCTCTTCTATGTAATTTTTCTTGATATATTTTAATATATTCTTTTTTTATGTTATCTTTAAATGTTATTCTATCACCTCTGTATGATGATAAAATCTGTAAAAACAATGGAAAATATATATATTTTTTTGCATAAAAAATGATTTTCAAATATCTAAAACATTCTATTTAAATGCATAACAGAAAATCTGGACTTTGTTGTCTTGT
This sequence comes from Discoglossus pictus, assembly GCA_027410445.1. Lineage (NCBI taxonomy): Eukaryota > Metazoa > Chordata > Amphibia > Anura > Alytidae > Discoglossus > Discoglossus pictus. The sequence goes on along the minus strand of CM050165.1, from coordinate 109,246,185 downwards.
TAATATTATTGTGGGGATAATGATAAATGTATTTTTATTAGCTTAGTAACTTTGTTCCTTGAGATGTATAACATTGTCTTGTTATGGTTTAATATTCAAATGTGTTATTCAGTATGCTAATTTGTGGCACACTGTGTTTGATTAATTTGGAGATTGTTTAATGTATGATTACATAGGGGGAGATTATTTTTACAAGCGCTGAAAGTGTGTATAGTATTATAATTTTGTAAAATAAAGACAATAGTGACTCAAGAATGATTTCATTTAGGGGAAAAAATTACCATTTTTATGGCTAATTTTGTGGTGAAGTTTTCATTCATTACAATTCTGGAAATATATACTTCTTTTGACAAATCTGCTAAAAAAAGTAACTGTGGTCAAATTCTAAAACTTACTGTTTTGAAGAACTTCACTTGAAAATGTTTTTAGAATGTAAATAAAATGAATACTGTCTGTAATTCATTATCTTTCATGTACCTTTGCTGCTGTGTAACAAAGTCCTGAGATGGGAGGAGACACTGTGTGAATACACAGTGTGAAGATCAACTTGGAGATGGAAAACCTCTCTCTGAAAGAGCTACAGTATGTCTTCTCCATTTACCAAATTGTCTTTACATTATAAGGTAGGCTTCTTTGAGATTGGCCATGTGATGGCCCACCTGGATGCCCTATACCTCTCCCCTTTTCCACTTTGTAAGGTTGGTTGTAGTCACTTACTATTCCTCCGCTCACTTTCCAGTCCCTGCTAATTCCATCACCAGAGGCAGACACTCTTTATCTGATCTGCTTCTGTTAAGTCCCTCCAATTTTGTCTTTTATCACTTTGGCATGAAAAGTTCCTTTTGAGATTTCCAATTTTCTTAAGGAGCTCTCTTAACTTCCCCATTCTGTTTCTCTTGTCTTTTTATGTTGTTCCTTAAATAATGTCTCCTTGTATATTCTTGCTATCCTTTTGCATTCAGTTGGGCAAATATTTTCCTTTCTTCAATACCTTTTGCTTCTCTTTTTTCCTGGACTACTTTCAAAGCATCATCAGAAAGCCACTTTGCCTTCTTAGTTTTCCTTCTTTTAGGAATATTCTTTGTTGTTTTCTGGACAATGTCACAAACATCTGTCCAAAGATCTTCAGACACTCTATCTTCCATGTCTATTTCTTTAAAGCTATTATTTACTTCCACTGCATATTCACAGGCTATATTATTTATTTTGTATCTGCTTGGTCTGATGATTTCCCTTCTTTTCTTCAGTTTAATTCTGAACTTTGTAATAAAAGCTCATGATTTGAGGCACAGTCAGCTCCAGGTCTTCTTTTTGCTGACTGCATATTTGGTCACAGAGTGCATAGCTAATCTGATTTCTAGACTGTCCATCTGGTGATGTCCATGTGTAGAGTTGTCTCTGAGGCTGTCGGAAGAGAGGGTTTACTATGATCAGAGAATTATCTTGACACAATTCTACCGATTTCTGAACTGCTTAATTTCGTACTCCAAGGCCAACTTGCCAGTTATGCCAGGTGTATTTTAAGTCACTTCTTTAGCATTCCAATTTCCTATTATGAGAGTAACATATTTTCTTTGTGTTATATCTAGTAGGTGTTGAATATCCTCATAGAATTGGACAACTTCAAGCTTGTTAAATGGCTTGCCTTGAATTGTAATTTAAATATTTCTGTCCTTTATTAAGTTGTATCCGAGCACCACTTTGGACACGCTTTGATTGATTATGAGGGCTACTCCATTTCTTCTTCATGATTCTTGACCACAGTAGAAGATCTGGTGGTTATGAAATTTCCCATCCTGGTCCATTTGAGTTCACTAATCCCTAGGATATAAATATTTAATCTTGTTATTACATGTTTGACCACTACCAGTTTGCCTTGGTTCAGGAGTCTAACATTCAAGATTCCTATGCTGAATTGTTCTTTGCAGCAGCAGACTTTCCTTTTTCATCCACACATCTGCAGCATGGCATCTTCTCGACTTTGACCCAAGCTCTCACCCACTGCTCTTCCCCATTTGGTAGGCGTCTGACCTGAGAGGCTCATGTTTCGGTGCTATTCCATTATGTCTCTGGTTGTGCTTATTGATACAGTTTTCATAGCAAAGATACTGGAGTGAGTTGCCACTTCCTTCTCCTTGACCCTACATGATATAACTCACAGCTTTCATTGAAGTACATAAGCCCCCTCACCATGACAAGGTAGAGATCCAGAACAGGATATTACTACTTACTACTGTGCAATCAATTTGCTTTTTTACACAACCCAATACAACAACCTTTACAGTACTTTTATACTACTAATTTATGAGTATATCCTAATTTGTTACAGATTTTTTACTAACTATTCCTAAATCCAGATGGCTTAGTTTGGGGTACAAGAGTACACCATTTGAAAATAACTTTTGAAATTGCTTTCAATACAACTTTTGAACTTTTGATCCTTCAGAATTCAGTTTCCTTCCAAACAACAGAATTGTCTGGTTTCACCTTATCAAAGTCTTTAGATTGTAAGTCTGCGAGTTTCAATCCTGCGCAGTGATTTAGGTAAAGCGCTATGGACACTGGATTCCAAGCTCAAAGACAGGGCCATCCACTCTTTGCAATGTATGAATCTTTAACTTGTCATTGCCTGTAACTTAACTTATGTATAGCGCTACGGAATATGTTGGCGCGTTACAAATAAACAATATTAGTAATAATAATAATCAAAGTCTTAAATATGACACTGTGGTCAATTATTTTTCTATATGGTGCTTTGAATAGGTAAACTTGATAATGATTCAAAAGTTTTTAGAATGTAAAAACAAACACATTCTTTACATTTGTATCTTTTAAAACAAATTATTATTTACTGCATGCATCCATTTTTTTTGTCAGCTGATTATGGCCTAGAGTACATGGCCCTCATTAATTTTCTACATGTGAAAATCACACATTTAAAGTAACTGATCAATCACATTAAATCATGTGAATTCCATTACAATATTCTTAGAAATGGATCCCTAAAGAATCATTAGGTAAAAACCTAAACTTTGACTGTGCATTTAAAAAAATAATTACTATATTTTATATGTTCCCAGGCAGTTATTGTAGAGATACTTGAGTGGGTTGCCAGATGATTCTCCACTGGGCAACAGCATACAGTTCCTGGTATTCCAATCCATCCAAGTACTGACCAGGCTCAACCCTGCATGGCTTCTGGGTGGTGTGACCTCTTGGTTCCCTAACTGGTATTGAACCTAGGTCAAAGTGGGGAAAGCATCAAATCCTAACCACTGGACCACCAGGGAACTTAAGATGACAGTGAGAGGACCACTAAAGAGAGGACCATTAAAGTGATCCTTTAACTTTAGAGGGCTACTTAAAGGATATGTGTATAAATAACATTCCTAACCACAATTAAGCAGATAATCCAACCATCTGATATGTGAACTAGATAATAAAGTACCCCATATGATATAAATATATGTCTGTGTGTAAGTTTTTGTGGCAGGGCAAGGAGATCATACAAGAGGCACGGTTGTAATCATTGTTATCCGTTCTGATCCTAACACATAAAGTATTATTTTTGATGGACTAACTAAATAATCTCTTGTTGCTACACTGTTGCTTTGTAGGGTCTAATCACAATTGGTAATAATATAATATATTACATTAGAATAGCCAAAACTTACTTCCTAAGCAAAACTTTGTTAGGACCATGCAATCTCAACCTATATGTGTTAATGCCTTTGGATAGTGTGTCCTTGTAAACTTATGTTCTTTCCCTAATCAGGGAGGGCCATGTAATAGGCCTATGTGTGTTACTACCTTAGGAGGGTGTGGCCTTGTAAATTGATGAACTTTCCATTACTACTGCTGAAACTCTGGATTTTTTAGATGCCACCTTCCCTTTGTGTAGATAGCAACAATAAGTAAACTGAAAGTTAATCACCAGAAACAAAAATGTGAGAGATTACTTGAAAATGTTGCCTATTTTCAAGTGTAATTCTTCAAAATAGTATAATGTTCACATATGATTACAGTGGTCCTTTAAAAATAGAATTCTTCCTTTCTCACAAACTTTTCCATTTTGTAATTTGGGCACCTAGAGAATAATACATCTAAAAATAAGTACACTTATACATTCAATGCATTGGGACATAAAGGATAATTTTTAAATTATTACTTTCTCAATTTGCATATATGGTGAATATATTAATACCTGGAAACCAGCTGGGAAATGTTATATTATGCTGAGTGAGCTGATTCCAATTTAGAACAAGAGGGCCATGCTATTTTCAGAGACATTGGAGCAGAAATAATTATTATCAAAAGCTCTTGTGTCACTTTAGAAAACCAGGATATTGTTGTAGCCGCTTATTATAAACTATTGAAATAGAAGAAGAAGAGTTCTTTTATCTGACTACTTTGAAAAGATAAGATTCCCAGAGGAACCACAGTGAAAAGCATGTTTTCCAGCTGGAAAACAGTTTCTGAATGCTGCTTTAAGACAGGTCCATGTTTTTAAGGATTCAACCTTATGCTGTAAAGTAGAAGCTTAAAAGGGCACTGAACTCTGCATTAAATCAAAATTAATCTTATCTATACGTTTTACTAACATTGTCCTAGCAGTGAACTGTCAGAAAGTGTAAACAAAGATCCATGCAGAGCTTGTTAATTGTATCTTATCTCATTTACATCCAAAATAATCAGGCTACAAGCATAAAATGCTCACTCTCCAGAGATGCACAAGGTTCTCTGGCTGTCTGTTTCCTGTAACATGTTAGGGTAGAGAAGGACAATTCTGTCCCTGCCTCATTGTCACAAATAAGTGATGTGAAGTTAAATTTGTAACCGCCCACCTACTGCAGCAAGGTTAAAATGTGGTAGTTAGCTGGGTACTTAAGGAGCTACATATTAAAATCCTCTTCCTGTTCTCTGTGAATAAGAAATGTTATGTGATGTCTACACTGAGATATCCAGACTCCATTCTTGTACTTCAAAATGGCAGCAACAGGGTGGAGAGGGGTGAAACTCCACCAAAATAATTTTAAAACCTTAGGTTCACTTTTTTGTTTTGCTTTGAGATTAAGCCAGATATACAAGGATGCTGACTGCTTGACTAGGATATCAATAACTCAAAATCCAATCCACCTACAGAATCTAACAGCCTAGTAATTATGACTGAAGTATATGATTTTCTATGGATTATTCTTCATGTTACAGTAGTGATGATATTATATTATTGTTTCTAGCGTAAAGATGACCCTTAAAGTAGGTTTTTGTAGTCAACGTAGCTGTTCGATAGCTTGGATAAGCTGTTCTGTGGTTAACTCTTTCACCCACATACCCATGTTATTTTGAAACCTGTTCTGCCTCTGGTACACTCACTATATTGTTATTGTCCTACACTATACAGAACTTATACTTTATACAAAAAAAGCTTATAATGTTTAAAACATGATCTTAATTCTGCAGTGTAGCAATATTGCTCTTTTTTGTGAAGTTGTTGTGAAGATAATAAATCTAGATACACCTATATTTAAATGAGTTCTGATAATAAATAAGTTAATTTAAGGGCCCCAGTGCAAAATAATTTGGGGACACCCAAAACCCCCCAAGGTAGGTGCCCCTGGATTTCAATAAAAAAAACAATACAATTGGTCTGATTACCCCATGGTGATCACTTTTTTCAGATTAATTTTTTTGCGTTTTTCGTCCGTCGTTCTTTTTTCTTGCTTAGCCAATTTTCGAGTGTCGAAACACAGCAAATTTGTCTCAAATTCGCTTGCTACCTCACTCCCAGACATCCTGGCTCTCCCCCTGTGCTGTGTGTAAGTGTGTTTTAATTTTTTTTTTATTTTTTTTCCTGTTTTACGTGTTTTTTTATTTTTGAGTTTCAGCTGTTACATTAGTTTTTTTCAGAGGTTGGATTTTTTTTGCCCCAGAGATTTCGAGGTTGGAAAGTCATGCGTTCCTCAACTGCTTGCAGCCTAAATAAGTCCTGCATTCCTCAACTGCTTGCAGCCTAAGTTCAGCCTGCCTCAACTGCTCACCTCACTTTGCGAGGCTCGCCGGAGTGCCTTTAGTCCCGGGTGCTTCAATGCTTCAACTGCTTGCCTCGTTTCATGAGGCTTGCAGGCAATGAGCGACTTCGGCACTCATTGCCTGAATCCTCCAAGCTCGGAAGGCTTCAATGCCTCAACAGCTCGCCTCACTTTGTGAGGTTCGCAAGCATGACGACAAATCCCAGTTTGACAATTATAATATGTGATACTTTATTCTGCTTATTATAACCGACTATCATGTGGCTTGGTGAGAGCTAAATTCTAATTACTATTTATACTGGTTAAACTGTACATGATCTACTGTACCCTAAGACACAAAACATTTGTTTCACCTCTCTAGATGAATATTAGGAGCTAACACCTGCCCTGCTGTGGTCTTGCAGTTGGCTACAATTCTGGTGATATTCAATTGAACCAGCCCGCAAGTTGCAGGACGAAAGCCGAAACCGTAAACCCTGCACTCGTCTGTAGCAGTTCAGGGCGGGAATAAGATCAATTAAGCAAAACCATAACCACCCATTTTGAAACAGCTAATAGAAAATAAGACCGTCATCATGATGTCAGTAAAACATGGAGGTTACATGTCAATCAATTAGCGTTTAGGGGTTTGATATGTGATCAGACTCGTAAAACATTGAAATACAAAATAATTAAAGTGAATGCTGATACTGTTCTAGCCCTTGAGAGTGGCCTGATATGTATTAACTAATTGATTCCCAAGATCGATTACACATAATAAAATACAGTTTTCATTGCCAATTTGCGAGCTTGAGACTGTTGTGCAGTTAATTCTAGACGCTTCCACCGTCATTTACAGTGCAGTATTGATTTTTTAATTTGCATTTACAGTGCTATGGACAGGGGTTAAATCCCCTTGTGGGTCCTCTCTAGCACTCGGAGGATTTTCTCATACGTTTACGGGTGGGAAAACATTTGCAGGCTCAGGGAATTGTAGCTATAGAATAGTGATTTGCGATTTTAGTGCTCGTAACTCTTGCAGACGTAAAAGATCAAAGGCTTCGGAAGGCTGTTCTGGGTTTAACCATCGCAAAGTTTTCAAGCCTGTATGTAACCCATAACCTGTTTAGAGCCCGCAAAAAAAGCTAATTGAATAGCAAATTAACTTGCGGCCTCACTTACGGGCTATGGTAACTAACGAAAACTCAATTGAATCGGGCTCATGGACTCCAGACCTTGACTTCATTTTACATGTGTTTACTGATTGTATTTAGATTTTATATTCCTATTCAAAAAACATCAAGAAAATTCAAACCCATAAACAACAAAAACAGTTATGTTACAACCAAGTACTTGTTATATCTACAGTACCTCTAATTAATATGGTTCTGTCCTTTCTGAGAGTTAAACACTACATCATATATAAACGGTTATTTTGGTTTCCCAATAGATTTTTCGCTGATATCAGTAATAATTTCAATTTGTAAGCAGGCTTTAAAAAAAACAAAAAAACATTTGCAATGCTGACCCATTTAAATTTGCATAAAATCTACTCCAGCCTTTGGGAAATTGTACCTTAGCAGTTGCTTTAGAAGTTTTGATTGTTGTCAAAATGCAGTTGGGCAAAAGCAATCATTCAACATTTCAGAAAATTCTGATTTTTGTAGCCAAAGTAATAATCAAAGAAAACAATCATTATTTGACATGAAAAATATCTTTATATACAACAAGCTTTGAAAAAGTTATTTGCTGCCTCTGAAATTTATTTTACAACAAAATATGTTACCTGACGTTCGGTACAAAACAATCCAAGATTCATAGCACAAATGGCAGCTATTTGCAGATATCACGAATCTATGAAAACTTTATTTACTGTGGCAATATGTCATTGCTACAGTGATTAATTGCATTCTAATGATCACAACCGATTACTTTTATCAGTGAGCTCTTGAGCCATTTATCTCAAGGCTGTAAACGCATGAAACAAAAGTTTGTGCTTAGTCACCAGAGTCTTTTCTTTGTGTACTACAATAATTATTTTCCAGTTTTACTTTCTGAGTTCAAGGTAAAATTATTTTACAGAGCCAAGTAAATTGATGGAAATTACCGTATTTTTCGCCGTATAAGACGCACTTTTTCTTCCCCAAAACTGGGGGAGGAAAGTTGGTGCGTCTTATACGGCGAATATACCTTTTCAGACTGCCTCTGTCCTCTTGATTTCACCCCAGCGCTTCCTACCAGCATCGCGTCGGCCGGTGCGTCCTAGTGACGTCACACACGCAACGCTGCAGTAGGAAGCTGGTAGGAAGCGCTGGGGTGAGATCAAGATGGCAGAGATCAGAAGGAAGGTGAGGATCAGGGGGATCAGGGAGGATCAGGAGGGTCAGGGAGGGTCAAGGGCTCCCAAATGCTGCAGTATATGGATGTGTGTGTGTATGTATGTGTGTATGTATGTATGTGTGTGTGTGTGTGTGTGTGTGTGTATGTGTGTGTATATATGTATGTATGTGTATGTATATTTATGTGTGTATGTATATGTATGTATGTGTCTCTATAAAGGTGAGGATCAGGGGGGTCAGGGAGGATCAGGACGGTCAGGGAGGATCAGGAGGGTCAGGGAGGGTCAATGGCTCCCAAATGCTGCAGTATATGGGTATGTATGTGTGTGTGTATGTATGTGTGTGTGTATGTATGTGTGTGTATATATGTATGTATGTGTATGTATATTTATGTGCGTATGTATGTGTATCTATATATATATATATATATATATATATATATTTGTGTGTAATGTAGGTGTGTATCTGTGTGTAAAGTGTATTTGTGTTTGAGTGTATTTGTGTTTGATTCAGATTTTTTTTTTTCTTGTTTTCCTCCTCTAAAAACTAGGTGCGTCTTATCTGCCGGTGCGTCTTATAGGGCGAAAAATACGGTATTATATAAAACTATGTTATCATATTAATGAAACATTATTCTAAACACCAGAATAATGTTATTTAATTTAATACTACTTGTTTGCTTATAATATGACAGTAAAGTGACCCACAATGCTGAATTTGGGAGGTTATCAGACCACTGCAATGCCATAACAATACAGGAGCTAGATATTTTAATTAAACAATGATTAAAAATAAAATTCATAGGCAATTATTTAAGAAAGGCAAGTTTCGATATTAAGCTTGTTTGCAAAGATCACATTAAATTGCTGCTAGAAACCACTCACTATGGGCCTCATTCAAATGTGATTTGGCCAATTGAATAGGGCTCTAAATAAGCACATAGCATATTTAAAAAAAAAGTTTTTAGTTAATGAAAGCCTTGCTTTTGGATAGATGTTTACTAACTAAAAACTTCTTAAAAAAATATGATATGTGCTTATTTAGAGCCCTATTCAATTGTCCAAATTGCAATTGAATGAGGGACAAAGTGGTTTCCATTAGTGGGTCACTTGCTTCATAAAGTAATTTTTCTTGGCAACAAGCGTTTGCAGTGAGGGCTGCATTTCAAAATTGTTGTATGACCTCTAATCTAATGGTATTGTCATTTAAATCCCTTTGATCTGTCTGTAAGCGTAACCTCCCTGCACCACAATGATCAACTGAACTGGTGGCTAAAACTTTAAACTTTAAAAAATGAATTTAATAGTCAATATGGCTATCATGAAACATTTAATATAATCTAAATTGATGATCAATGTATAATTAAAACTACTAACTCCTCTTGTTAGGACATTATACTGATCCTTTAAGAACAGCAAAAGACTAAAGACCTCATTCAATTCCTACTTACTTGAGATCGGGGCAGCAAGAAGAGATTGCAAGTTACCTTGCTATTCAATTGCCTCCTACTTGCGAGCCCCGATCGGGTTACTTACTGCGCGCTACTTTCCCTTACTTTCCTCATAATCACAAGTTACTTCCATCAAAGCCTTTGATCTTTAATGGCCGCAAGGGTTGCTCCTGCAAAAAAAATGAATCGCTATTCAATTGCTCTGATTGACCCTTCCATCAAGTCCGTAAATGGCTAAACGTGAACTACAGGTTATTTGTACCAAAGAGGTCCTGCAAAGGTCTTAGTTACAAATAATAGCACTTATTAAGCAAATAAAAAATCGGCAAAACAAAATACATTATTTCATGCTTAATATTCGTCATAAAGTCCTACGGGCTTCAACCTCCAAGCCCGTAAGACTTTGGAATCCAACCTCCATATTTCATTGAAGTCCTGCAGGCTTGAATAATGAGTTAGGGTATTGGAGGTCATTCAAGCCCGTAGGACTTTGGACAAAAAATAAACATATAAAATATTTGATTTTGGAGATGTGCAAGCTTGAGAATGTTGTGCTTTTAATCCTCAAGTCACACATTGCGTTCCCCATCATGTACAGGGCTTTACAGTGCTGGGTTGAATTTATATTTGAATTTACAGTTTACCCAGTTTGGGGGCCTGAAACACGAGTTACGGGCTTGCAGCCGCGATCATGTTCAAGCATGCAAATGCTTACTGCCGACAGCCTGGTTTATGATCGGAACTAATTTGCACGCCCAGCTAATTGAATTGGTAAGTAAAAGTAGAGCTACTCGAGCAAGTAGCCCAAAAGTAGCAAATCGGAAAGTTACTTGCAAGTAACAGCCCCGAATTGAATGAGACCCTTGGGGTCCAGGGGAAAATAGGACAGTCCAGAGGTAAACAAAAGCCAGAGTGCACTTGTTCAAAAATGGTATAGAGGCTGAAGAACAAGCAGGATGAGTTCAAGTGAGCTTTTCATTAAAATCCCCCAAAATTGTGAGAATTTCATAATTGTAGCTGATTCTGCTAGCGTATAGAGGCTAACATGCTTGTTCTTTTTTCCTGGCCAACCAATGAGGGGTGGGTTTGCTTCTGAACATGTGTAGGGCAAGGACATACCTTTCAAATAATAAAAACTCACTCTCCCATGATATTAGAAGTACTCTTTACCTCACTGCTGTATATAAAACTCGACCATGCAAATCCCTTCAGTGTCTATGTCAAACATAGTGCTTTAAAGGTTCAATATAGAATACCTTAGAAGCCATCATAGTCTTTTATTCCAAGATAGATGGGCCTTTTTAGTTATTATCTGTCATCAAATCAATGTTTCTATATTTAAGGCAGGAGGTAAAGGAGAAAGAAATAAAAAGACAAGGGAGGGATAGAGAGAGAAGGAAGAGAGTAAACAACAATGGAAGAAAGAGAAAGAGACAAGGAAGAGAGAGATAAGGGTTTATGATAAGAGAGAAGGGAGAGAAAAATATGGAAAGCAGAAGGGATATGAGTGAGAGAATGGAGCAAGAGATACATACATATAGATTTATGTTGCTAGATATGTCCCAATGTTTCCTTTTTTCTTTATTATCACATATACTAGCGACTTGCCCGTCAAAAATGACGGGGCAATACAATTTGAAGCCATGAGAATGCTGTTTGAGACATAATTGATATAGTTTTGTACTGTTAGGACCTTCTGCGCTTGCGCCAGGGGCGGCCCGTCCATTGGGGCGTCAGGCCAAACCCCCCCCCAAAATTTTTTCGTGACCCTGCAATAAAAAAACACAATAATTTATTAGTAATAACCCAAAAACAATTAAATATAATGTGTACATCAGCATTCAAGTGTTATTACAGTAATAAATGAAGCAAACTATTCCCTGGGACACTGTCACTTTAAGATAACCCCTTGCCCTTGTGTGTATATATTAACTAATGCTGTGTATCTATTGTAGCTTTCCCTGCATCCCTGTGTGATCATATTACACTACACTGACTAGTACACTAACCTTTAGACTCTATGAATCAATGAGGCCTGGCCCCCTGACCGTTAATGCATTCCGCCCACCAGCACAATGACGATATGCATGGGCGGTGATAAATGTATCAATTTCATGACTGACAGTCTTCCATCATTGACCAATCAATGATGGAAGGCTGTCCAGTTGTCAGGAGAACAATCTAAACCCACCCAGACCGTTAGCTCCGAGCGCCCGCCAGCTAATAGGGCCTCGAGTTAACTTTTGATGGACATCCACAGTTAATAAAACCACCAGATGCCTGTCCCTTCCCTCTTTCTGTTTCCTGACCCTGCTCACGCTGAGACTGAGAGAGACCTCCCTGGCTGAAACTACTAACATCTGCTCTGCCCAACCTAACAGTAAGTCTACCTGGCACCTGCCCTGCCCCTGGCCAAACCAAACCCCTAGTGCCCCTAATAAAAGGTAGGGTCCCCCCAGTTAACCCACTATGCCTGCCTGGCCTGCCACCTACCCAGCCACCCACCAACTTACCTACCACCGACGACCGACCTAGGCCTGCAATGCCTGGTGCCACCCCCAGCCATCACCCCCATGTGGCCTGTGCCACCCCCGATCACCCCGATGTGGCCTGCCCTATGCTATGCCACCGCCCGATTACCCCGATCACGGTGATCGGGGTAATCGGGCGGTGAGCGGGGTGGCACAGGCCACATGGGGTTGGTGATCGGATCACCCCCATGAGGCCTGTGCCACCCCCTGATCACCTCCATGTGGCCTGTGCCACACCCGAGGCCCGATCATCACCCCGATGTGGCCTATGCTATGCCACCGCCCGATTACCCCGATCACGGTGATCGGGGTAATCGGGCGGTGAGCGGGGTGGCACAGGCCACATGGGGTTGGTAATCAGATCACCCCCATGAGGCCTGTGCCACCCCTGATCCCCTCCATGTGGCCTACGTGGCCACAGACCCACTGACCAACCCATGGCCGCCTGACCCCACCCTGACCCAACTACCAACCCACCCCCCTATTTTTATTCCATTTTTAGAAGTAACAGGCAATACAAATAAGGTAAGGGAAAAACATAAACAATAATAAAAATAAAGTAAACAGCAGATACATACTAAACAATAATAAAAATAAAGTAAACAACAGCACATACTTACCTGTCAAATTGACCCCTCCAGCATTGGCCTTCTGCCCTGGATAGTCGTCGAGCATTCCAATCAATTTTGATTGAAGCCCATGTCATAATAATCCAATCTTGATTGAAGCCCATGTCATAATCCAATCTTGATTGAAGCCCATGTCATAATAATCCAATCTTGATTGAAGCCCATGTCATAATCCAATCTTGATTGAAGCCCATGTCATAATAATCCAATCTTGATTGAAACCATTGTCCATCCATTCTGGCCCATTGCAAGAGGCCTCCACCTAAAAAAAAACGACGCTCTAAAAAAAAAAATAACAACAAACTAACGGAGCTCCTCCTACAAGGAGCTCCACCCGCGAGTAATTGTTTTTTTCCCACGCTCCGCCTTATATACTAATTTTTGAAGGACTCTGATTGGGTAAAATTTTTTGATTGACATTGATTTCAACCAATGAGAGTCTTTAAAAAATTAGCAAATCAGCAAAGCAGGTATAGAAGCCTGTAAGGGAAAAAAAGGTTAGTGTGAACTTGTGTGACCCTGTATGTATTATACATATTACAGGGCTATTTATGTGATATACATGTTACAGGATATATATTGATTGATATATATATATATATATATATATATATATATATTGATTTATATATTGATTATTGATTGATATATATATATATATATATATATATATTGATATATTTATATATATATATATTATATATTGATTGATTTATATATTGATTATTGATTGATATATATATATATATATAATGATTGATATATATATATATATTGATATATATTGATATATATTTATATATATATATATATATATATATATATATATATTGATATATATTGATACATATTGATATATTCATATATATTGATTGATTTTTTTTATTTCATTTTTTTTCATGTACAGTTTGGGCCTATATGGTTTTCATTGGTTATTTAGGGTTTTTAAGGTGCGGTTGGGGCCCAAATGGTCACACTTTGTTATTTAGGGTTTTTACGGTGCGGTTGGGGCCTATATGGTCACACTTTGTTATTTAAGGTTTTTAAGGTGCGGTTGGGCCCTATATGGTCATACTTTGTTATTTAGGGTTTTTAAGGTGCGGTTGGGGCCTATATGGTCACACTTTGTTATTTAAGGTTTTTAAGGTGCGGTTGGGCCCTATATGGTCATACTTTGTTATTTAGGGTTTTTAAGGTGCGGTTGGGGCCTATATGGTCATACTTTGTTAGTTAGGGTTTTTAAGGTGCGGTTGGGGCCTATATGGTCACACTTTGTTATTTAAGGTTTTTAAGGTGCGGTTGGGGCCTATATGGTCACACTTGGTTATTTAGGGTTTTTAAGGTGCGGTTGGGGCCTATATGGTCACACTTGGTCTTTTAAGGTTTTTAAGGTGCGGTTGGGACCTATATGGTCACACTTGGTCTTTTAAGGTTTTAAAAGTTACGGTTTGGGTCTTGAACGTTCTAATGTTTTTTTGTTTGTTTTCTATCACCCCCCAGGTGCAAACTATCTGTGGAAGCAGATTTGTTTGGACTCGTTGGTTGACTTACTGGACATGAATACCCCGAGAAGGAGAGTCAACTGTTGGTGAGTATATGGTCACACTTGGACTTTTCAGGTTTTTAAGGTGCGGTTGGGCCCTATATGGTCACACTTGGACTTTTAAGGTTTTAAAAGTTACGGTTTGGGTCTTGAACGTTCTAATGTTTTTGTTGTTGTTTTCTATCACCCCCCCAGGTGCAAACTATCTGTGGAAGCAGATTTGTTTGGAATCGTTGGTTTACTTACTTGACGTGAATACCCCGAGAAGGAGAGTCAACTGTTGGTGAGTATCATTGCTTTTAATTTTCTGTCCATGCGTATAGGTGCAAATTTGATGTTGATGTAGTCTTGTCACATGAGGGTTTGCAATCTGTAATGTATACCAATGAATTCAACACACTGTAATTTTTTTTTTTTTATTCGTCTTTATTCAAGGCGGATAACAAAATACATTCATAGGCATACTTCAAGTTTCATAAAACCATGGTTACATGCATTTTGTGGTATTTTTCACTCAATCTATTACATCAATGTATTAGCAAAGTAGCAAGATAAATACTGCCTATCTTCCATCCGCCATCACCATTTTCTGCTATTTTCCTCCTACTTTACCTTATAGCTCTCTAACTTGTATACCATAGCTAGTTGTGTGAAGAATCATAATCCTCATTATTTTCTTTCTAATTTCGTCCCTCTTATATATTGATTTTTATACTAACTACTAACCTCCTATTTTCTCCATCGACCTCCGCGTCTCAGAGTATTTTCCCCCCCGGCTGCCGGAGTGCAGTCTTCATATCTCCTTCCATTCCTCCGGCCTAACTGATCAGTGTACCAATGCAACGCCTGTGTATTCCACCCATGGGCCCCCATGTCTCAATGTATTTGGCCATTGTATCTGCCAGGGAGTGCGTCATACGCTCATTTATTACGATGTAATTAATTTTGGACTTCACAGCGGAAAAGTCTAGCCCTTCTGATTTCCATTGTTTTGCGATAAGGCTTTTAGTTGCGAGTGTAATAAAGAAAAGTAATCTGTTTTGTGATTTGGATAATGTCTGAAGAGGCCTTCCCAGCAGGCACAGTTCAACTGTTAACTTTATGTTGCATTTAAATAGTAACGCCACTAACTCTTGCACCTGTGCCCATAATCTTTGCACTTTCGGACAATCCCACCATATGTGAATGAAGGAACCCGTGCTATTACATCCTCTGAAACACTCTGGGATTCGGCGCTACGCCATTTAGCCATCCGGTCAGGTGTCGCATAAGCCCTATATAGCACTTTGACCGACATTTCCAAGATGCTATAGCTTAGTGAACCTCGAAAGATATTTCCCCATACCTCTTCCCAATCCTTCTGATCCCACCTGGCATTAAGATCCTTTTCCCATGCTAGCATGTATTTCTCTCTGGGGAATTCTATTTTTGTGTTGAACAATACATACATGCTCCCTAATATCCCTTTCGTGAGTGGGGCATTTTGACATACCCTAGATAGCCAGTTATGTCTAGGTCTGCCTTTGGCTCGCACTAGTGATCCGACAAATTGACTCAGTCTGTACCCATTAAAGTATTCCCTAATAGGGAGATCTATAGTGTCCCTTATGTCCTCAAATGTAATTAATGTATCCCCCTTCAGCCAGTTCCCCAGCCTATCTAACTTGTGTGAAGCCCACCAGTGTCTTGAGGTGGCCGCCAACTCCTTGGGAGCCTGGGGATGATTGAGGACTGGTGTCATACAATTTGCTTGTGTGAATAGGGATGTATACCTCTGGGCCCATTTCCAGCTACCGATGGTGTTCTGAATAATTGGATTCATACATTGAGCAACTTTGTGTGGAGTATTCTCCAGCCATATTAAAGTATCCCAGGTGTAAGGGTGCATTGTGTGGTGTTCGATAAATAACCAAGATGGGTGGTGCTCTGGGGAATGGGCTAAGGGAATGAAGGCCAGTTGGGCCACCCTGTAGTAAAGTTTCAAGTTTGGCAGGGCTAGTCCCCCTTGTTTTTTTGAATTTCCTAGTATATTTTTGGAAATTCTGGCAGGTTTGTGTTGCCATACAAATTTAATTATTAATCTCTGTAAGTCGGCCAGATCTTTCATATTAATTGCTATAGCGAGGGTTCTAAAGAGATACATCAATCTTGGCAGTAGATTAATTTTTACCGCATTAATCCTCCCAAGCCAGGAAATCTTATATGGTGCCAGGTGTTCAAGTTGTTCTTTAATGTGTTATAAAGCGGTTTATAGTTAACCTTGTACATGTCGCGTAAGTTGGGAGTCAGGTTGATTCCTAAATATTTTATATGCGTGGGGGCCCATTTAAATTTGTATTTGTCCGCTATCAGTTTCTTGTCTTGTGCGGGTAACCCCAACGCTAGGGCCTCTGTTTTGACCATATTTACATCCAGACCTGAGATCTGGCCAAAATTCCCTAAAGTTTGCAGTAGGGGGGGGGGGGGGGGGATTGATGACTTAGGGTCAGTAAGGGAGCACAGTAGGTCATCCGCGAACAGGGATACTTTGAACTGATGTAGTCCTATGGCCACCCCTTTGATGGCCGAGTTTACTCTGATGGCCTGTGCCAAAGGCTCCATGGCCAGTGCAAATACGAGCGGTGACAGGGGGCAACCCTGCCTTGTTCCCCTATGGATTGGAATCTTTGACCTTTCCTTCCCCAGGAGTTTCACAGTTGCTGTGGGAGTGTGATAATATGTTTTTATTACCTTCATAAATTCCCCCTTGAAGCCAAATTTTGCCAGCACAGCTTCTAGGAACGGCCACTCTAGGGAATCAAAGACCTTTTCCACGTCTAAGGCCAGCAGGCATGCTGGAATTTTGTTAGTTTTGGTATGGTGGATTAATTGCATGATTTTCCTAATGTTATCCCTGGCCTGTCTTATCGGGACAAATCCTACTTGATCCTTGTGGATCAGTTTCGGTAGGAATGCCGAGATCCTGTCTGCCAATATTTTAGCCAGTAATTTGATGTCACAATTTAGTAGTGACATGGGTCTATAATTTTTTGGTTGAATTGGGTCTTTGCCCTCTTTGGGGAATAATACTATCTCCGCTGAGTTCAATTCCTGTGGCATTTTTCCTCCCTCTAATATTTCATTAAATAATTCTGCTAGGTGTGGGCCAGCCTATCAATGAATGTTTTATAGTAATGGTTTGATAACCCGTCTGGGCCCGGGGCCTTCCCTTTTTTAGTGTCTTGTATGGCTCGTCTCACCTCATCTACCTTGATCTTGGTGTTCAGTGAATTCAAGTTATCTTCCGTAAGAGTGGGAAGGTCCAATGCTTGCAGAAAAGCTTGAATTTTGTGTTTGTTAACATTAGGGGATGCCTTGTAAAGGTTACTATAGAATCCCTCAAAGGTCTCTTGGATTCTCTTGGGGTTGGCAGTGATTGTCCCTTCTGGGGTTCTAATCTGGAATATTTTTGATTGTGCTTGTTTGGCTTTCAGCTTCCTGGCCAGCCAGGTGTCCGGTTTGTTAACCCGGGTGTAGTATCTATGTTGTGTAATTCTTAATGCTTTTTCAGTTTGCTCAGATAATAGCATGTCTAGCTTCCTTCTCACTTCCTCTATTTGATCCCTAATTTGGGATGTGGGATTACTTTGGTTTATGGATTCCAATCTTTGCAGGTCCCTGTATAGCTGTTGTTCTACTTCCCTATGTTGTTTTTTCCTTTTGGCTGCTATTCTAAGGCATGTACCTCTAATGAACGCCTTATGGGCAAACCAAACCCACCCTATACCTGAGTCCCTTGATTTATTAGCTGCAAAGTACAGGTCTAACTCTTGTGCTATCTGCTCCTGAATTTGGGGAATGGCTAAATGCATGTCGTTGATCCTCCACGTATATGGGGGCCTATTATCTAATTGAAAGTCTACTTCCATTTTTACCATAGCATGGTCCGACCATGGGCAATGTATAATGTCTGACCGTTTTGTTTTTGTAAGCAGCTCTGCATCTATCAGCAGATGGTCTAAGCGGGAGTATGTCCCATGAGGGTAAGAAAAGAAGGTGTATTGTCTTTCCCTCTGATGTTGTTCTCTCCATACGTCTACCATGTATAGGGCAGCTAGGAGGTGTCTAATTTGTCTAAGCTTCTTTGCAAACCGATTGCCCTCGACCTATCTACTGCTGGGTTCAAAGTAAGATTGAGATCTCCCCCTAATATGATTTTGCCTCCGTCTATTCTTTTTAGTTTTTTAAGTAGGTCAGTGAGGGTGTTGTGGGGATTTGTCGTAGGGGCATATAATGACATTAGTGTTACCCTGGCCTCTAGCACCTTACCCACTAAGATTACATAATTCCCGTTTGGGTCTATTTTTTTCTGCTCTAGTGTAAATGGGAAATGTCTGTGAAGTAGAATGGCTGCTCCTGCTTTTCTCCTGGCTTGGGAGGCTGTGTAGTATGTTGGATATTGCTTATCCAGATAAGAGGGGGGCTTATGTTTTCTGAAGTGCATCTCTTGTATGAAAAGTACCGCTGGTTTGTGTTGTTTGTATGTTATAAAGGCTTTGCGTCTCTTACTAGGGCCATTGAATCCCTTGACGTTGTGCGTCAGAAATGTATAATCTAGCGTACCCATTTATAGTTATGGAATTGTGTGTGATGTATCTGGCCTCCTACCTTTCATCTCGTTCTGCGATCAGGAGAGCCCGGGGTCCAGACAGCCGGGTAGGGCGCCCCCCTTCAACTTGGGGGAAGAGGAGATATGGAGGCGTTTGCCTATGGAGGATACTTTAAGATAGAGAGAACAATTAATAACAGTATACTTTTCCGGTAAATCAATAACTATTTTTAACAACCGAGTTGTTCACCGTTCCCCCAACTTCTTTTTTTTTTTTTTTACTCCAATTTGCAAGTTTGTGCCTAGGGTCTCAGGCTGAATTATCCCTAGATAAAGAGTGGGTAATACATTTTTAAGAGCGTTACAAACAGGTAAAAACTTCCTATTAACTACTTGCAAACCTATCCGTTACAAACAGGTGAACAGGTGAAAAAACGTTTTTTTTCTTTTCAACTACTAGCAAAAAATTGTCCAAGGTATTTGTGTCTTATGACACTTCTCAGTCCTCAGAAGATGTTCAGTCTCAGTCCTGCATTTCTATTTTGTTCTACGATGCCATTTTAAACTGCATTGGCCAGAGTCTAATCCTTTTTAGAGGCACTTATAGCTCCTTGGGGCGTTCCTCCCCTCTGCATGTCTTCTGGGGGCTGGGAAAGTCTTTGGGAATCTCCGGCTGGTTGATCTCCCTTTGTGTGGTCCTCCCAAACTTGGGTATTCTTTCTTTCCCCCCTCTTTGGGAACTCCGTCCATTGGCTCGCCAGGGGGTCCCCAACGTTCGGTGCTTTCTGCAGCATACCGGGCCCTTCCTGCAGTAGATTCAGCTTGTGCAGTTGAAGACGACACTCATCTATGTCATGGGCTAGGTAATTCACTCCCCTTACAGTGAATTGGAGGTTAAATGGGAACCCCCATCTATATGCTATCTTGTGACGGGTTAACACTTCTAGCACTGGCCGCATGTCTCTGCGTCATTGGATGGTTGCTGGGGCCAGGTCTGCGTATATCTGTATAGGGGCGCCATCTGGTCCTAGAATTCGTGTAGCCCTTCTTGCTGCAAATAGTATCTTGTCCCTTGCCTGTTGGCGCAGGAAGCGAGCTATGACAACTCTTGGCATGGATGCCCTGGCTGGGCCTCCTAGGGCTCTATGTGCCCGCTCAATTTCCATGCCGACCTCTTGGCCTCTCGGCATAATGTGATGCAGGAGTTCTTGAAGGTATGACAGCAGGTCAGTCACTGCGTTTGGTATACCCCGGAAGCGTATGTTGAGCCTTCTTGATCTGTTTTCAAGGTCTTCCAGTTTCAGATGTAGGTTCCCAATTTGCTCTGCATTGTGGGTGATATCGGTTCTGTCTTTGTTTTGGGCGTCAATTATTTCATCCACCTTGATTTCAAGTGTATGGGTCCTTTGGCCTAAATCTTTTAAATCTCTGTGTAGCGGAGCCATTGCTTCGGCCAATTGGGTCTTCAAGAGAGATGCGAACCATGCTTTAGTTCCCTGCGATAGATTGACATCTTGTGTCGTATCCATCTGCCCCCCTTCCGCGTCTGAGATGTCTGATGCACACAATAGTGAGTCTATAGGTGAGGGATGTTCCGCCGCTCCTTTAATATGCTCGGGGATGCTTTTTACTCCCATGCTCTTTCGTGGTTTAGTTGGCTTGCCCATGATGGGCTATTGGCTTTTATTTTTATTGTTGTTGTCTTTACTTTGTTGTTCTCGATCTAGATTAGGGCTTTGGTGTATTGGGCATCTTTATTTTCAAGCATGTGGACCCCCTTTGGGTTTGACTCTTAGGGTATCTCTATCTGCCCTTGTTCCCTTGGCTTAAAGGGCACTTCACAGTCCAGTATTCCTCTATACTCAATGAGAATGCTGCATTCAGCTGCTTGTTATTCACATATAGCCAAAGTCTTGCTGCAATAGTCCAAATCGCCACCAAGTGGCAGTGCAGATGTAGATATGCAAACAGTTCAACACAGTCCATGTATCTGCTATATAGAAAGAATGCACTTACACAACAATCTCAAAAGCACCTATGTAGTCAGGAATCCTGCATATTCTTTTGAATAAATGTCAAGATAGTATTCAGCAGTGCGTGTAGACTCTGTCTCAGTTATACTAAAGAGACTGGAGTTCCTGATATACAGGGGGATCCCAAAATCACAAGTTATCTCCTGCACAGTCCACTTAAGGGAATTAGGGTAGGTAAGGTACACTTTCCCTGGTACCCTTATGCTGGGTCTAAATGCCTCTTCTCCCCCTTCCTAATCCAGAAGGGGCAAAGCAGTAGGGTGCAAGCAGAGGTGCCTGTTGCCAGATGAGAAGGCTATATTGCCCTCCCTGTTGCAGATGTAATGTCACAATAAGACATTTTTAATGATACCTTTCAAGTACCATCAGCTGTGGGTTCAAGCTCAGGGAGATCTTTTTTGTCAGACCTTAGTAGCTCAGTCAATATATCTTATGCAGAGTGACTCTTTCCCCTTTAGGGCTCAACAAAGTCTAGTTCCTTCAAACTTTAGCTCCAACAGGGCCTCCTTATTTCCAGATTTTAGGGGGAGAAGCTGTGTAATAGCCTCCACACAGGTGTGCTGCCTGTTACAGGCTTGAGCAGCTTATGTTTAGGCAGCCCTGGGCCTCCTTAGATGTGCAGTGTCCACCACAAGAGCCCCTGTGGAGCTAGTACAATCTTCAGGTTACTCACTGTTTGCAGGCCTCTGTCTCAGTCCTGAAGCCTGTCTTCCAGAAATCCAAGATGGCCGCCGTCTCTCCTGACCTCACCCTAAGATGGCAACTGGAGCTCCCAGGCCCCTCCTGCACCTCTCCTTTCCTCTCACACAGCCCCTCTGATGCCTTGTGGCTCCCCCAACCACACCAGCCACTCTTGGGTGCACCTGCAGGTCTGTTACACAGGTTTTTTGCCTCTCGCCACGGGGTCTGCTGGGCTGGCTGTCAGGCTCTGGCTCCACAGCTACTAGCTCTCATAACCTATCGTGTAATGGTGATTTTAAGTGTCACAAAGAAGCAGCTATCAGGGTGGCAGCTCTCATGATTTATAGAGATGCAGCTAATGCAGGAATTGATTATTTTTTTATGCCATGCTGGGAAAGATTGCTTGCTAGGTCTCAGCTTTGACCCAAGCCTCTAAAACTCAACACACTGTTATTTTAAAGTAATTTTGTGACATAATATAAATTAATATACCGTGATCTCTTTCTTCTATTGGTATCAGAAATTAATACTATTGACTCTCTACTTGTGAAGCCTTTCGGCACCCTAACCTATGAGGAGAAGGTGGAAGTAAAACGGTTAGGACCTGACCAACCAGAGATAAATCTGCAGCAAATCGCAAGAGATAGAGGGAAGCAATATATCCATACTTTCAATACTGAATGGTACAAGAAGAACGACTGGCTTTGTTGAAGCGTTTCTAGGAAGTCCTTATATTGTTTCCCATGCATCCTATTTGGTGGTGACGCTGCTTGGACCAAAACTGGAGTGACTGACGTCAAACATCTAGCTGATAAATTGGCGAAACACAAAAGTTCTAAAGCTCACTTGGATAACAGCATCAAGTTTGAGATGCTTGGACAGGCGAACATTGCAGTTCAACTGGACCAAGGATACCAAGTCAGTATTCAAAAACACAACGAAGAAGTGGCTAAGAACCGGTACATTCTTTCCAAGATAATTGATTGTGTTCGCTTTTATGGCGCTTTTGAACTGGCATTAAGAGGACACGACGAAAGTGAAACATCGCTAAATCCAGGAATGTTTCGAGGCCTGGTGGATTTGGTTGGCAGTATCTATAGTGCAATGGAACAGCATTTGAAGACTGCAACTGTGTTTAAGGGCACGTCCAAAACCGTGCAGAATGAGCTACTGGACTGTATGCATGAAGTTATTAAGAAAGTGATTCACCAAGAGCTTAAGGAAGCCCAGTTTGTGGCAATCCAAGCGGATGAAACAACCGATATTTCCGCTAGGACACAGTGCGTTGTAGTCTATCGTTACATTGACAAGAAGCATCAAGTGGTGGAAAGATTTGATGGCTTCACGGAAATGAAAGCAACGGATGCAGACTCGATTGCTGCTGTTCTGCTGGAAAGTCTGAATACTGTTCTCCCAGAGCCAGAAGACAAGAAGAAACTCATAGCTCAAAGCTACGATGGTGCCAGTGTGATGCGTTGAGATCAAGGAGGAGTTCAAAGAAAAATAAAAGACGTGTACCCGAACGCACACTACGTCCATTGCTATGCTCACCAACTGAACCTAATAATGGAGAAAGCAGTTTCAAGGATTGGAAGAGTTCGAGTTTTTTTTTCCAACATAGGCGGCATACCATCTTTTTTTTCCCGCTCTCCAAAAAGGACTGGAGTTCTGGATGAGGTAGTTGGTAGAAGACTTCCAAGAGGTGCACCGACACGATGGAACTTCAACGTTAGGACCGTGAATGTCATCTACGAGAACAGAGATGCGCTACTTGAGTGTTTCCAGACAATTGAAGCATGTCTAAACTTTGATCAAACATCTATATGTGAAGCCGCCGGTTTCATTGGAATGCTGGAAGACAGGGAGTTCCTTTACTTCCTTAAATTATTTCATTTAATAATGCCACATGTTGACATCCTCTATAGTCAGCTTCAGAAGCGTGACATGGATACTGTTTATATCCAAAAAGTCACAGAAGACTTTGTCGCCAGCATCCAGAAAATCCATAATTCTGTTGACGAGATAGAAGCAAGTTTGCCGAGTGATGTAACATTCCACAGACGGAGTGCGGATATCTCAACCTCGAGACAACTTTCAAGAGAGGTATGTGACATAGTGGTGGTTCATGCAAAAGAACGTTTTTCATTTTCAAATCACCTAGTCAGTGCCAAACTTGTTCAAAGTGACTTGTATAAAACCCATGACACTTGCTTTCCAACCCAAGCTCTGGAAGACACCGTGCAAGCATATCCAATACTGAAGAAGGAACAATTACGCACTGAGCTGTCACTTCTGTATGGGAAGACAGATTTTCATGCTTGTACAAGTGCTGTTGCTCTGCACAAACTTTTACATCAATTTAATCTGCAGAATGATTTCACAGAGACAGTGAAATTATTAAGAATCCTGATTGCAACACCGATGACCACTGCAGAATCAGAAAGATGCTTTTCCACATTGAAGAGGATAAAAACCTTTTTAAGAAGCACCATGTCCCTGGAGAGGTTGAATGCATTGGCGATGCTCTCAATGGAAAAGCAACTGATTTCCGAGATCCCAGACTTCAATGAAAAAACCATTGAGAAGTTTTGTCCTTTGAAAGATCGCCGTGAAAATTTAAATACAAGTGATTGAAGCAAAGAAGATTGCATACCCCCAGGGTGTGCAAAGATAAACTGCGTTAAGCAGCACCACCTCACTACCAAACATAACTAGTGGTAAGTAAAGTATGAACGGTGTGTGGGTGTGCATATGGAAGGAGCTGTGAAAGGTGTGTGCATGGTCAGTAACAATTGTTGAAGCCTTGGCGTGATTTGAAGGAATTGGAGGCACTTCCAAGGATAGCAATCACTTCTGTACGGGAAGCCGGAATTTCATGTTTGTATGAGTGCTGTTGCTCTGCACCAACTTTAGCATCAATTTAATCTGCATAATGATTTCACAGAGACAGTGAAGCTATAAGGAATCCTCCTTACAACACCGAAGACGACTGCAGAATCAGAAAGATGCTTCTCCACATTGAAGAGGATAAAAAGGTATTTAAGAGGCACCATGGCCCTGGAGCGGTTGAATGCATTGGTTTGAAGGAATTGGAGGCACCTTCAAGGGTAAGTAAAGTTCTCAGAAATGGCACCACCGAACTACCAAAAATAACTAGTGGTAAGTAAAGTATGCATGGTGTGTGGGTGTGCATATCGAAGGAGCTATGAAAGGTGTGTGAATGGTCAGTAACAATTGTTGAAGCCTTGGCGTGGTGTTACTGCTCATATGGTTATCCATATGCTAATTCAACGTGTTTGTTTGACATTGATTATTGTGATGTCTAAACAGAAGTGAAATGTTGTTGTTTTCTTGAATCCCAAGATCCACTGGTTTGGGCCTATACAGTGCTGATTGGTCTTTTAAGGTATGTTTGGGGCCTATATGGTCCCATTTGGTCTTCTAAGGTATGTTTGGGGCCTATGGTCACACTTGGTCTTCTAAGGTATGTTTGGGGTCTATATGGTCACACTTGGTCTTCTAAGGTATGTTTGGGGCCTATATGGTCACACTTGGTCTTCTAAGGTATGTTTGGGGCCTATATGGTCACACTTGGTCTTCTAAGGTATGCTTGGGGCCTATAGTCACACTTGGTCTTCTAAGGTATGTTTGGGGCCTATGGTCACACTTGGTCTTCTAAGGTATGTTTGGGGCCTATGGTCACACTTGGTCTTCTAAGGTATGTTTGGGGTCTATATGGTCACACTTGGTCTTCTAAGGTATGTTTGGGGCCTATGGTCACACTTGGTCTTCTAAGGTATGTTTGGGGCCTATATGGTCACACTTGGTCTTCTAAGGTATGCTTGGGGCCTATAGTCACACTTGGTCTTCTAAGGTATGTTTGGGGCCTATGGTCACACTTGGTCTTCTAAGGTATGTTTGGGGCCTATGGTCACACTTGGTCTTCTAAGGTATGTTTGGGGCCTATATGGTCACACTTGGTCTTCTAAGGTATGTTTGGGGCCTATGGTCACACTTGGTCTTCTAAGGTATGTTTGGGGCCTACATGGTCACACTTGGTCTTCTAAGGTATGTTTGGGGCCTATGGTCACACTTGGTCTTCTAAGGTATTTTTGGGGCCTATGGTCACACTTGGTCTTCTAAGGTATGTTTAGGGCCTATATGGTCACACTTGGTCTTCTAAGGTAGGTTTGGGGCCTATGGTCACACTTGGTCTTCTAAGGTATGTTTGGGGCCTATATGGTCACACTTGGTCTTCTAAGGTATGTTTGGGGCCTATATGGTCACACTTGGTCTTCTAAGGTATGTTTGGGGCCTATATGGTCACACTTGGTCTTCTAAGGTATGTTTGGGGCCTATGGTCACACTTGGTCTTCTAAGGTATGTTTGGGGCCTATATGGTTCCACTTGGTCTTCTAAGGTATGTTTGGGGCCTATATGGTTCCACTTGGACTTTTAATGTTTTTTAAGTATGGTTTTGTTCTTGAATGGTCTGATTGATTTGCTTGTTTTCTTTCAACCCCAGGTGCAAACCCTATGTGGCAGCAGATTTGTTTGTACTCGTTGGTCAACTTACTGAACGTGAATACCATGAGAAGAAGAGCCGACTAATGGTAGGTGTCACTGCTTTAATTTTTCTGTTAATGCGTATAGGTGCAATTATGATATTGCTGTAGTGTTGTCACATGAGTTTTTTAAATCTATATTGTATACCAATGAATTTAACACATTGTTACTTTACTTCTTGACATTTCTGCATTGCTGATCATGTATTTCAATGGGCTTTACAAGTATAAGGTCATTGGGCGGGGCTTATAAAGGTCATTATGACGTCAGAGGGAGGAGTTATAAATTGGGTGTGGTTTGTAAAAGGGGAGTGGCTATGTTTCGCCCTGGCGCCCCTCCAACTTGAAAGTTCACCAGCCGCCACTGGCTTGCGCTGAGCTATTAATGTGGTACGCATCTTTGTAATAGTGTATCTTGTAGGTCATAGTGTGAAGTGCTACGTTTAGTAGTGTTTTGCGCGGTCCGGGGTCGTGTAGCCTCATTTTCATTTTTTTTTTCAAGTGGCGAAAATCGCCTAAATCGAGTTAAATTTGTGTTCCACCTCACTCACAGACGTCCTGGCTGTTGCCCCATGCCGTCTGTGATGTTTTTGTGTTTTTGCGGCTCGCATCTTTTTTTTTCTAAGTCCTGCATCTTGTACGATTTTGAGCCATATTTAATGTTTTCCGTCACTCTAAGATCGGGAAAGCAAGAAAAAAAAACGATGGACGAAAGACTTAAAAATTCTGAAACGGGATGAAAATGAGGCTCTGCAACGCCAGGCAAGCAATCCTTAGAAAATACACAATGGTGCAAACAGTAATACTTACACTAACAACGCCAAGCACTTAGAACTTTGAAAATACAACCAACAAGGACCAAAAGCCTCACCTTGTATGCCAACCAACATTAACAGCTTTACAATTTAATTCTCATCATTTTTGACGGGCAATTTACTAGTATACATATAATCATAAACAACATGTATGTAAAGCAGACAAAAAAAATGATTGAGAGGAATAGACAAACATGTATTTGTGCTTTATTCGTGAGTGGCTTGAAATCTACTGTTCATGTTTTGCTACTGTATAGTACCACTATCATATCACTGCATAAGGTGTTCTTACACCCTCCTAAATTCCCTCCAATTTTGTGTGTGAGGGTAGATGGGATATGCATGAATAAGGAAAAGAAGGGGAAGAGAAGAAGAATTAGTGAAGAGCAAGAAGCAGAAGGCTGAGAAGGGAGGTAGAAAATGAGATGGGGAAAAATAAAGACTGGAAAAAAAGCAGAATAAAGAAATAAGAGCAGCTGAAACAACTGAATATATTGCAAGAGTAACAAACAAATACAAAAGTCAGCTGTTGAGGGGAGTCAAAAGCTTTCCTGGGTCAAAGCTTTTCTGGAAGAGATATACTGCTCAAATGGAATTGGACATTTCACATCAGACAACCACCAGATCTTCTACTGTGGTCAAGAACCCTGCAGAAGAAATGGAGTAGCCATCCTAGTCAATCAAAGAGTGTCCAAAGCAGTGCTCGCTTACAACCCAATAAATGACAGAATGATTTAAATTCAAATTCAAGTAAAGCCATTTAATATCATAGTGATCCAAGTCTATGCCCCAACCACGGATGCTGAAGAGGCTGAAGTTGTCCAGTTCCACTAAGACATTCAACACGCCATAGAACACCAAGAAAATATGTTACTATCATCATAGGAGATTTGAATGCTAAAAGGACACCTGGAATAACTGCCAAATTTGGGCCAAGGAGTACAAAATGAAGCAGGTCAGAGATTAGTAGAATACTGTCAAGATAATTCTCTGGTCATAGCAAACAGCCTCTTCCAACAGTTCTACACATGGATGAGACAGCTCTACACATGGACATCACTAGAAATCAGATTGACTATATACTTTGCAGCCAAAACTGGAGGCGCTCTATACAGTTATCAAAAAAAAAGACCTGGTGCTGACTGCTGCTCAGCCCATGAACTTCTTATTGCAAAGTTAAAAGTTAAACTGAAGAAAAGAGGGAAAACCATCAGACCAAGATATGTAAGATATGCAATACAGTAAATAATATCCCTTGTGAATATGCAGTGGAATTAAAGAATAGTTTTAATGAACTAGACATGGAAGATAGAATGCCTGAAGAACTTTGGACCGAAGTTTGCAACATAATCCAGGAAACAGCAACAAAGAATATCCCTAAAAGAAAGAAAAGTAAGAGTGAAACTAGTTGTCTGATGAAGCTTTGAAAGTAGCCCAGGAAAGAAGAAAAGGGAAAGGTAGTGGAGGTAAGAAAAAATGTGTCCAACTGAATGCAGAAGCTTGCAAGAAGAGACCAGGAGAAATTCTACAATGAGCGATGTAAAGAGATTGAAGAAGATAACTGAATGGGTAAATCAAGAGATCTGTTCAAGAAATGTGGGAACCTAAAACGCATCTTTCATGCAAAAGTTGAAGTGATAAAAGACAAAAATGGTAGGGACTTAACAGAAGAAGATCAGATAAAGAAGAGATGGCAGGAATACACTGAAGATCTATACAAGAAGGATCTTAACAGCAGTGATGACCTCAATAGTTTGTCCAATGAGCTGGAGCCGAACATCTTGGAGAGCGAAGTGAGATGGGCCCTAGGATGTCTTGCTGATAATAAGGCTGCAGGAGGTGATGGAATGCCAATTGAACTATTCAAAATTCTACAGGTTGATGCTGTGAAAGTGTTGCTTGCCTTATGCCAAAACATTTAGAAAACTCAACAATGGCCAATAGACTGGAAAAGGTCAGTCTACATCCCAATCCCCAATAAAGGCAGTGCCAAAGAGTGCTCCAATTATTGAACAATTGCACTAATTTCACATGTCAGCAATGTAATGCTTAAGATTCTACAAGCTCGACTCCAACAATATATGGACCAGGAACTATCCGATGTGCAGGGTTCCGCAGAGGAAGAGGCACCAGAGATTAAATTGCAATATCCGCTGGATATTAGAGAAAGCAAGAGAGATCAAAAAAAACATTTACTTCTGCTTCATAGACTATTCCAAAGCCTTTGACTGTGTGTATCACAACAAAATGTGGTATGTCCTTAAAGAGATGGGAGTACCAGATCATCTAATCCTCCTCGAGGAGCCACAGTCAGAACCAAACACCTTCAAATACTCCCCCACCCGTCCTCTTTGTTCTGCTAATGACCTTCTTCTTTCTACAACTCTTGTCACCTCCTCTTACTCTTGCCTTCAGGACTTGCTGCCCTTATTCTCTGGAACTCCTTGTCTCACTCCACCAGATTATCCTTTTGCCTCAAAACATTCAAAACCTTACTTAAAACGCATCTCTTTAAAGAAGCCTATTACCTTCCACCCTAACACGCTTATCACCTCTCTCTTCCTTCTTTACCACTCATAATACCTTTAGATTATAAATCTGTAGGTTTCAATCCTGCAATGTACTTTGAGAATGCACCATGGACATTGGATTTCGAGCTCAAAGACAGGGCTCTCCTTTCTTTGTTATATGTTAATTTGTATTTATCTTTGTCTGAACTTAACTTATGTACAGCGCTATGGAATATGTTGGCACGATATAAATAAACGATAATAATAATAATGATAATGTGACAAGTTCGGAAAAGGAGTGCTACAACGTTGTATATTGTCCCATTATTTATTCAACTTATATGCAGAATACATCATGCGTAAGGCTGGACTGGATGAATCCAAAATTGATATTGCTGGAAGGAATATCAACAACCTCAGATACGCAGATGATACTACTCTGATGGCTAACAGTGAGGAGGAACTAAAAGACTTATTGATGAGGGTAAAAGAAGAGAGTGCAAAAGTTGGACTGCTGCTCAATGTTAAAAATATGAAGATCATGGCAAACGGCAATCTCACTTCCTGGCAAATAGATGCAGAAGAAGTGGAGGCGGTGACAGATTTTATTTACCTTGGATCCAAGATCTCTGCAAATGATGACTGTAGTCATGAAATTAAAAGACATTTGCTTCTGGGGAGGAAGGCTATGGCAAGCTTGGAGAAGCTAGCAAAAAGTAAAGATATGAAACTATCAACAAAGGTCTGCATAGTTAGAACTATGGAAATCTGAGCGCCGTAGAATTGACCCCTTTGAATTGTGGTGTTGGACTTAGAGTCCCTTGGACTGCAAGAAGATCCAATAAATCAATACTTCAGGAAATTAAGACAAACTGTTCACTAATATTTTGGCCATATTATGAGACGGCAGGATTCCCTAGAAAAGACACTGATGCTGGGAAAGATTGAAGGCACAAGAAGAAGGAGACGACAGAGGCAGAGATGCGTAGATGAGGTCACTGAAGCAATGAACTTGTTGGGGCTCAGAGGGGCAGTGACTGAGATATGCACCTGGCATGCTGTGGTCAATGGTGTTACAAAGAGTCGGAAGCAACTGAACGACTAAACAACAACAAGTGCTGGGGGTCTCGAATGCATGATCACATATAATAGTTGTCAAACTACGAATCGTCGTCACACTTTGCAAGCTCGCGAAGCGAGCTCGCAAGAACTGCATCCCTCGCGAAGCAAGGGGACGCATTTGCGGAAGGTGGAGGCTCCAACGTCGGCTGTGTTTGTCGGCAAATGCGGACCCTCGCAAAGTGAGGGTCCGCATTTGCAGAGGTGGAGGCTCAAAGGCGCCTCACACGCGGTTAAAAACACACACACACGTACGACTTAGAAAGAAAAAACAACCTCAGAACCAACCTTAACGGCACAAACACCCAAACGCACGAAAAATACGACCATAAGGGCCGAACCGCACTCACCTAAAAACAGTCAAAACAAATAAAATACACACAAAATATACATAAAAAGCTGACCCATAGCAAGGGGGGGCATCCAGGACCTCTGAAAGTGAAGTTACATCTCCATTTAAGTACAAATTCCCGAGTTCAGACACACGAAAATCCCCTAAGCGAGAGAAAAAATGGCCGCTGAAAATAAAAAACGAGGCTCAAAGCCCAGGACTGCCCAGCCACACACAAACGCACATCTTAGAAAAATAAACGACCTCGGAACCAACCTTAACGGCACAAACACCCACACCCACGAAAAATACGACCATAACGGCCGAACCGCGCGCACTTAATAACAGTCAAAACACAACAAATACTCACAAAATATACATAAAAAGCTTACCCATAGCAAAGTGGGGAATCCAGTCCAAATTCCCGAGTTCAGACACACACGAAAATCCCCTTAGCGAAAGAAAAAATGGCCGCCGAAAAAACCCGAAAACGAGGCACAAGGCCCAGCCACGTACAACTTACCCAAGAAGGTATCCGAGATAAGCTCGGAACCCCGCATTAACCCCATGGGATCCGAGATAAGCTCGGAGACCTGAATTAACCCCACATTAACCATCGCAGTAAGGGGCCCGATCGCACCCGAAAAGGTCCTTAAAGGACCCGTTATAAAAAAAAAATATATACACTATCATGCATGGGGCTCTATACAGAGCCCCATCAACCATTAATTAACCCTGTCACTCATGGGGGTCAATATACCCCCATAAGTCCTTCATTAACCTTGTCACTCATGGGTGTCAATGCAGACCCCCATAAGCACATAATTAACCCCCTCACTCATGGGGGTTAATACAGACCCCAATAAACCCCTAATTAACCCTGTCATTCCTGGGGGTCAATATAAACACCCATAAGCCCTTCATTAACCCTGTCACTCATGGGGGTCAATAAAGAGCCCCATAAGCCCTTCATTAACCCTGTCACTCATGGGGGTCAATACAGGCCCCCCTAAGCACTTCATTAACCCCCTCACTCATGGGGGTCAATATAGACCCCCATAAGCCCTTCATTAACCCTGTCACTCATGGGGGTCAATACAGACCCCCATAAGCACTTAATTAACCCCCTCACTCATGGCGGTCAACACAGACCTCCATAAACTCCTAATTAACCCTGACATTCATGGGGGTCAATATAGACCCACATAAGCCCTTCATTAACCCTGTCACTCATGGGGGTCAATACAGACCCCCATAAGCCCTTCATTAACCCTGTCACTCATGAGGCTCAATACAGACCCCCATAAACCCCTAATTAACCCTGTCATTCATGGGGGTCAATATAGACCCCCATAAGCCCTTCATTAACCCTGTCACTCATGGGGTAAATACAGACCCCTATAAGCCCTGAATTAACTGTGTCACTCATGGCGATCAATACAGACCCCCATAAGCACTTCATTGACCCCCTCACTCAGGGGGGTCAATATAGACCCCCCATAAGCACTTCATTAACCCTGTCAATCATGTGGGTCAATACAGACCCCCATAAGTCCTTTATTAACCCTGTCACTCATGGGGGTCAATACAGGCCCCCATATGCACTTCATTAACCCTCTCACTCATGGGGGTTAATATAGACCCCCATAAGCCCTTCATTAACCCTGTCACTCATGGGGGTCAATACAGACCCCCATAAGCACTTAATTAACCCCTCACTCATGGGGGTCAATACAGACCCCCATAAACCCCTAATTAACCCTGTCATTCATGTGGGTCAATATAGACCCCCATAAGCCCTTCATTAACCCTGTCACTCATTGGGGTCAATACAGACCCACATAAGCCCTTCATTAACCCTGTCACTCATGTGGGTCAATACAGACCCCCATAAGCCCTTCATTAACTGTGTCACTCATGGGGGTCAATACAGACCCCCATAAGCACTTCATTGACCCCCTCATTCATGGGGGTCAATATAGACCCCCATAAGCCCTTCATTAACCCTGTCATTCATGTGGGTCAATATAGACCCCATAAGCCCTTATATAACCCTGTCACTCATGGGGGTTAATACAGACCCCCATAAGCCCTTCATTAACCCTGTCACTCATGGGGGTCAAAACAGACCCCCATAAACCCCTAATTAACCCCTCACTCATGGGGGTCAATACAGACCCCCATAAGCCCTTCATCAACTGTGTCACTCATGGGGGTCAATACAGACCCCCATAAGTACTTCATTAACCCCCTCACTCAGGGGGGGTCAATACAGACAACCATAAACCGCTAATTAAACCTGTCACTCATGGGGGTCCATACAGACCCTCATAAGCCTCTATTTAACCCCATCAGTCCCATAAGGGTATATTAAGACCATTATGGGCCTGTTACAACCCAACATTTACCACATAAGTGCCATGACGGTCCTCAAGGACCATCATGACACTAAGTATAAACACTACACTGCACTATACCCCCCCCACCACTCCAATTACAGAAAATAAAAAAGCCTAAAGTCACAACAAATAAAAAATCTACATTACATAAAAAAATCCTAAATCACAAAAAATAAAAAAAACACATTACAACCCCCCCCACTACAGAAAAAATAATACACACCTGAAAAGGAAATATATATAATACGTACATTACAAATACATACAGTACAAATACATACAATACAAATGCATACAATACAAATAAAATGAAATACGATACAATACACCCCTATCTAATATACAATACATCCTATCTATCTAATATAATCCCCCAATCTATCTAAATAAATACCATAATCTAATATACATCCTATCTATATAATATATACATCACACAATCTATGTAATAGACAATAAATACTATCTATCTAATATACATCCTATCTATCTAATATACATCCCCCAATCTATCTAGATAAATACCATAATCTAATATACAATACATGCTATGCTATATAAAACACATACCCCTAGCTAACATACAATAAATGCTATCTATATATAAAATAATCTAATTCTAAGCTAAAATAAAATAATTAAGACTACTTACCTTTGCAGATATCCCTTCAGATCAGCCAACTAGGCAAAAAAAAAAATGAGTGCACCACATTTACAGTAAATAAATAAACATTCTAAACATTCTAAACATTCTACTCACCTTTCCAGCATGTCCCGTCCTCCTTCTCCGTTGCAGCTTCTGTTAAAAAAAACATAACATTATTACACATACATAAGCATAACAACAAAATAAAATAAACATAATCTACATTGTACTTGACTCCCCGCGATGTCTCCGGCCTCCTCCTCTTTTGCCCCGCCCTGGAACTGCGCTCTAAAAAAAATAAATAAAATAGAACACATCCACACTCACGGACATCCCCGACGCTAATGAGGCTCCCTGAGACTTTTCTGGAAGAAAATAGGCAATGGCACCTTCTGATTGGTTGAAAACGCTGTCCATCAAATTCACCCAATCAGGAGGCGCCAATGTGTGAGCCAATTAGAAAGGGATACACCCTAAAATCCCACTCTGATTGGATAATGCACCTGTCAATCTTTATTTAAACCAATCACAAGGCGCAGATGCCTTCAGCCAATCACAATGGAATACACCCCCACAAGGTGATTGGCTGGAGGCATCTGCGCATTCTGATGGGTTGCACTGACAATAGCCAATCACAATGGAATACACCCCCACGTACTGATTGGTGAAGGCATTTGCGCCTTCTCATTGGTTGTTGTCAATGTCAATCAGTATTACAGCCAATGGGAAGGCGCAGATGTCTTCAGCTAATCACCGCGTGGGGGTGTATCCCTATGTGATTCGCTGATGGCAATAAAGCCTTCGGATTGGTTCAAATAAAGATTGACAGGTGCGTTATCCAATCAGCGTGGGATTTTGGGTGTATCCCTTTCTCATTGGTTCACAATAGGAGTCTTCTCATTGGCTAAATTTGATAGACAGCATTTTCAGCCAATCAGAAGCCGTCATTGGCTATTTTATTCTGGAATACTCCGTAGGAAGCTCATTAGCGTTGGAGACATCCGCGCGTGAGGATGTGTTGTTGTTTTTTTTAAAGAGTGCCGATGCTTCCGGGGCAGAACACGAGGAGGCCGGAGACATCGCGGGATGGTAAGTACAATGTAGATTGTGTTGATTTTACTTGGTTTTATGTTTATGTATGTGTATTAATGTAATGTTTTTTTTAACAGGGGCTGCGCCGGAGAAGCAAAGATGGAGGACGGGTCATGCTGGAAAGGTTAGTAGAATATTTAGAATGTTTAGAATGTTTATTTATATAATGTAAACGTGTTGTAGTAATTTTTTTAATCTTTTTTACCCTAGGTTGGTGATCTAAAGAAACATCTCAAAGGTAATTGGCCTTAATTATTTTATTTTAGCTTAGAATTAGGGTTGCTATATAGAGATAGCATGTACTGTATATTAGATAGATAGGGGGATGTATATTAGATAGATAGTATTGTATATTAGATAGGTGGATGTATATTAGAGGGCAGGATGTATATTAGATAGTGGGATGTATATTAGATAGGGGTGTATTGTATTGTATTGTATGTATTTAATTGTATTATATTGTATGTATTGTATTGTATGTATTATATGTATTTCCTTTTCAGGTGTGTAATTTTTTTTCTGTAGTGAGGGGGGGGGGCGGTTGTAATGAATTTTTTTATTTTCTGTAATGTTCCTTTTTTTTATTTTTTGTGACTTAGGTTTTCTTTTTTCTGTAATGTACATTTTTTATTTTTGGTGATTTAGGTTTTTTTATTTTATGTCATGTAGATTTTTGACTTTTGATGACTTTAGTTTTTTTGATTTCTGCAATTACAGTGGTGGGGAGGGGGTTATTAGGGGGTAGGTAGGTAGTGTAGGTGTTAATAGGTTAGTGTAGAGGGTGTTTAGTTAATATTTAATGTTTTATTGGGGGGTATAGTGCAGTGTAGTGTTTATACTTAGTGTCATGATGGTCCTTGAGGACCGTCATGGCACTTATGTGGTTAATGTTGGGTTGTAACAGGCCCATAATGGTCTTAATATACCCTTATGGGACTGATGGGGTTAAATAGAGGCTTATCAGGGTCTGGATAGACCCCCATAAGTGACCGCGTTAAAATGGTGTAGTGCTTACACTTTGGGTCATGAGGGTCCTGGATGACCGTAATGGTACTTATAGTGTTAATACATACGTTCATTAGTGTGTTAGAGGGGTTTATATAGTTGAGGCACACAGTACACTCACATTGTGTGGCAAACAGCATTTCAACACTTTCTTTTATTGACCGTCATTTTTTGACGGGCAAGTCGCTAGTTACGTATAGTTTTGCTATTTTGTGTGTACCCTATTCATATAAACTTGGGGGTATATGCCCCTCACCCCCAATCCCCACAGTTCCCTACGATGCATAGTGGACCACTGTACTATTAAAATATTATATAGATTTGAAATATTTGATCTGTCTAAGTACACAATTAACAAAAAGAGTAGAGGATCTCATCTGAGAATGAAAAATACCTCAGTGGGTTTTTTCTATATGTCTGGTTATTTACTCAGAGAGCAACCTCTTTTAGCTCACTTGTGCCCTTCACAGGGAGAAATATCCTGAAGTATATCAATGTTGGTCTCACTCAGAAGAGTGATCCAGTCCAGAAATACCAGGCGATTCTTCCTAAACAGGAGAAACAGCAAACTCCAGACGCTTTTTAGGCTTTATAAGTGAGGTGCAGTTGTACTCTCCTGTTCAGGAGAGGAATTGTCTGGTATGTCGGTGCTGGGTCACTCTTTTGAGTGAGAGCAGACTGATATACTACAGGATATTTCTCCCTGTGAAGGGCAAAATTGAGCTAAAAGAGGATGCTGTCTGAGTGGGTAACCAGACCTATAGAGCAAACCTACTTATGTATTCCTCATTCTCAGATGAAGATCTATTTTGTTGTTCAGATTTTCTCACCTTATGGGTGATAAGGGGAACCAGAAGTGGATTTCTTGCTCTTTGTGCCGTATAGCTGCACCTCACTGACGAGGCCCATAGAGGTTGAAACGGTGGGGGAGGCTTTAATTAGCGCTACGGAATATGTTGGCGCGTTACAAATAAACGATAATAATAATAATATCAATTATTGGTGTTGCAAGCTCAAGGTCCCTCAGCCTTGGGGCATCAGTCTCCTCCTTGTGGGGGGACCATAAGCCCCATGTTGCTATAGCGAGACTGCGGCAAGCGTTCCGAGAGGCAATCCCAGCCCAGTGTGTAGCAGCTTTAATTTCTGTTGAATTTATTCACTGGGAACTCACACAGCGAAAATGCAGAGTCATGGAGTGGCCGGAGTGGTGCGCTTGAAGGACAGCATCCATCTGCTAGTCTTGGAGGAACGTAGGTCCCAGGTATCTGTACGATATGTTGTGGAGAGGATCCTGGAAGAGCTGCTGGAGTTTTCACCTAAAGTTTTGTTGTGCATGCAAGATTTGCAGTGGAGAGGTCTGTATGATCTGACTTTCTACAGTAGCGGGTGTTGTTACAATTTTTACCACCGGTATAAAGAAAACGAGGGTCATCCAATTTTAGAGTTAGAACTGTTGTACGCAAGGGAGAAAGTCTCTCTTGTTGTACACATGTATGATCCCTTTATAGATGACTTAATGTTGGAATACTTCCTAGGTAGATATTGTAGGACTGTGAGGTTGGCCCCTATGCTCCAGAACCAATTTGGGATTTGGAATGGAAACAGGCAGTATCTTGTGACTTTTAAAGTGGATCCAGATAGTGGGATTAAAACTCCCCCTGCCTCCTTTACGTTAAGGCACAACCCCCCCCCCCCCCCCCCCACATATGAAGAGTTGATGACTGGTTCAAGTTTCAGTTTGAGGGTTTTTTGGAAGGAGGTCTGATTTAAGGCCAAAAAGGCGAGGAAAGGTGTACCAGAACATATGGAATTGGAAAAAGAGAGGTGTTTTGGAGAGAGGTACAGAGGAGAGTGGGAAAGTGAACAGGAGGACACCAGAGAACTTGTCTGGGTCCCCCACTTTGACCTTTGCTGCAACATAGATCAGGTGGAGGATGATCGGTCAGAAGAATTAATGTAGGAGGAAGCAATGGATGCATCAGTCAAAGGTTTGGCTGATGCAAATAAGTTTCCCATTCAACTTCCTGATGTTGGTGACTGATGTCCTCCTTTAAATGTCTATCAATAAATGTTAGAAGTGTGAAGTCGAAGGCACGTAGAGTGGCCTTCTTAGACTAGTTAAAGAGTTTTAATGCTGACGTTTTAAGTTTACAAGAATGTGCAATTGAGCATTAAGCAAGTTATGAGCTTTTTGAAAGAGATTGGTGTGGACATTCAGCCCGGTCTGGAGGGGCAGACAACAAATGTTCTGGTGTTGCTGTTCTCTTCAGGCCAGGTTGGTTTATCGAGCAAGTAATTGAAATTATCCCAGGCAGAGTTTTAATGGTTACAGCAAAAATAAATATTTTAGTAGTACTAACTTTAATTTTTTGAATATATATGCTCCACCTGCTACAAATAAGAGATGTGAGGTGTAGGAGACTTTACAAATGTTTTTACCTGGGTCAGATCATACAGTTTTAATGGGAGATTTGAATTGCATTTTAGATTCTGGTGGGAGGAAAAGGAAAAGAGATGAAGTCATTTTAGATAAGACATCAAAATATTGTTTCTGATTTTCTTTTAAAGGATACATGGAAGGAGAGACATTCCACCGATGATGGTTCTAGTTGGTCGGAAATAGAAACAAAGGGAAAAGGATTTTGAAAGCTTAATGTGTTGCTTCTAGAAAATTATGAGGTTTTATGAAATTTAAAACATTTTTATGCAACCTTACAAGGAAAACGTTCTTAATTTCAAGATATTCTTTTGTGGTGGGAAATGGTGAAAGTTAAATGTAAATTATTTTTTATTAAAAGGGGAATTAAATTGGCTAAAAGGAAACAGGAAAAATATGACCTTTTAAATAAAAACATTCAATGGCTTTTTAAATTAAGGGAACTTGGTATTAATGTAGATAAAGATGTTGAAAGCACTAAATATGATATCAAGCAGTTTTTATAGGAGAAAGGTAAGACCATTATCTTCGAAGCCAGTTAAACATATGGAGGAGGGCAGAAAATGTAATAGATATATTTTTTAAAAAGCTTTCAAAAAAGTCAGTAATTAATATTTTAGAACTTAATGGAGTGGCGTATTCAAAAGCAACAGATATTTTAAAAGTCAGTTTACAGTTTTATGCTGAAGAAATGGGTTGATAAGGAGTTTTAAGAAAGAGAAAACCCCTGGATAGGATAGCCTTCTATGTGAATTTTACCAGAAATTTGGGGATTTTCTTAAAGAAGATTTTTTATTAGTGTGCAGAACTTGTTCGAAGAGGGAAGTGTTACCACCCTCTATGCAGAATGGAATAATGATTTTGCTTTACAAAAAAAGGAGACTGTAAAGACATAAAAACTGGAGGCCTATTACGCTTTTGATTATAAGGTTTTAGCTAATAGACTGAGGAAAGTCATTAAAATGTTAATAAGGAATCATCAGACGTGTGCAGTACCTGGGAGATGTATTACAGACAGTTTGTTTCTAATGCAGGACGTTTTAACCGACACTAAAGAAAGAGAGATTGCAACAGCGATGGTAAGTCTAGATTTCGAGAAGGCTTTTGATTCGGTATCCAATTCCTTCCTGTTCCAGGTTATGGGAAGGATGTGTTTACCAAAGCCTTCCGGGACAAGATTGCCACCCTGTATAGGAATGTTTTTAGTAATATTATTTTTAGGGTCAAGGTCATAGTGGGGTCCTTTTTAATATTAAATCAGGTGTCAGGCAAGGTTGTCCCTTATCTCCCATTCTTTTTATCTGTGTGGTTGAACCATATTTAGAAAAGATAAGGAAGGACAAAATGATCAGAGGTATCCATGTACCCGGAGGTGGAGGTGAGGAAGTGAAGGGTTATGGCAATAAAAATGATCGAATACAATGATTTTGTAAAACTGATTTTAATATGTTTTATTTCTCTTTTAAACACAGAGAGACAGTGTATTGTAATCACAGAGACAGTGTATTGTAAGGACAGTGGGGGTGAAGGGACAGAGTAATCTAGCGGTGAGGGACAGAGAATAAAGGGACAGAAGCAGGGCATAGGCGAGATAGAGCTTTAATGTATTAGAGAGTTTATGTTTTATGGGGATGTGTTTCCCTTTTAATGGAGGTCTGCCCTTTTATACAGGTTTATCTTTTTATGAAGATGTATTTTATAAGGTTGTGTTTTCATGAAAATTGTTCCTTTTAAATTTGTTCTTACTGAAAAACTGTTTTTTATATGTGTCGTTGGTTTTAAGATATGATTTAATTTTAATATTAAATCAGGTGTCAGGCAAGGTTGTTCATTCTTTTTATCTGTGTGGTTGAAACATTTTTAGAAAAGATAAGGAAGGACAAAATTATCAGAGGTATTCATGTACCCTGAGGTGGAGGTGAGGAAGTAAAGTGTATAGGGTAAATAAATAACTCACAATCTTGGAAGAATATAAGGAAATAGACACAAATGGTAGATATGTTGTATGTATAGGCTCTATTAATAATATAAAATATGCACCGATTATTCTATATGTGCCAAACTACAAACAAAATAAAAAATACTTTAATGATATACAGCATTATTAAATTGCAATTCGGCCAATTAAAAAGGGCTCTATTTAAGCACATAGCATATTTTTTTTACAGAAGTTTTCAGTTAGTGAACTCCTTTCTAAAAACAAGGTCT
The DNA here is from genome assembly GCA_027410445.1 of Discoglossus pictus. Lineage (NCBI taxonomy): Eukaryota > Metazoa > Chordata > Amphibia > Anura > Alytidae > Discoglossus > Discoglossus pictus. The sequence continues at coordinate 109,205,256 of CM050165.1, read as the reverse complement.
TCACTAACTAAATACTTCAGTTAAAAAAACATGCTATGCGCTTAAATAGAGCCCTATTCAATTGGCCAAATCACTGTTAATTTATAGGTACCAATTATACGATGCATGGATACATTTTCATCATGATTTCAACTACTAACTTTTATTCACAAAGACACAAAGAGCCCTATTTAATTGCATTTTTAAATTAGCAACAGTAACAGAGCAATTCAACTGAACAAGCCCGCAGCTACCTGGCTGAAAGCCTAACCTGTAAACCATGCACCCGTAAGTAGCATTTCAGATCATGATCATGATCAATTAAGCAAGGCCATAACTACAAATTTAGTAAATGAGACGGTCATCATGCCGTCAGTAAAACATGGAGGTTAAACATCAATCAATTAGCGTTTAGAAGTCTGATATGCAATAGGACGCGCAATATGGCAATGTACAAAAAAAATAAAATGAATTAAGCAGATGTTCTAATTCGTGTGGGTGTGCTGATATGTATTAACTCCTTAATTCCTTGGATTAATATAACATGGAAACATTTTGGTTGCAGATTTGCGAGCTTGATACTGTTGTGCAATTAATTCTTTTAAAGTGCAGTATTGATTTTTTATTTGCATTTACAGTGCTACAATCAGGTGTTTAACCCCCCTGTGAGTCCTATCTGGTATTCGTACTATTTTCTTCTACATTTGCTATTTGCAGGTGTGAAAACATTTGCGGGCTTGAAGAATTGTAGTAATTTAATAGCGATTTGCAATTGTAACATTTACACGCTTGAAAGATCAAAGGCTTAGATGGGTTGGGAGTTACGATTTTGGCAACCGCAGGGATTTTCAGCCTTTGACCGGCAAATTGTTTGTGGGTAGCTAAAAGGTGCCAATTGAAAAGCAAATTAGTTTATGGGCTACATTACGGGCTCCAGTAACCAACAATTGCTCAAATGAATAGGGTAAATCCATGTTGAAATCTACTTCAGAAACAGAGAAGTTAAAAATTAAAATAGATTTTTTTAAACAAACCAAAATTATGTTGTTCAAATACAATTGTGTGGGATACTCATAAAGCTTTATGAGAGAATAGTAAAATGTAAATAGCAGTAAACAGTTTATCACTGGGGAAACAAGGCAAGTAAAATATTGGCTAATAATATGAAAAAAATATCAACCCAAAAAACATATTGATAACATTTTAGACCAAAATAATGAATATTGTATCAAAACAAAGGAAATAGAATAGGTGTTTGGGAGCTATTTTTATTCTTTATATTATCTATATAACGAAGGTATGTATATTAAATCAACCAAACAGGATATACATTTATTTTTAGATCAAATCCATTTACCTAAAATCCCTAAAAACTAGAAATCTGAAATCAACATATTACTATTAATGAAGTTTGAGAGGTCATTTCAGAGTTAAACGTACATAAAGCACCAGGCCCGGACAAATTTGTTTGGCAATATGATAAGCTTTTTCAGAATATATTAGCTCCTAGATTACAAATGGTATTTAACTAAATAAAAAACAGAGGATCAGCACCAGATGAAATACTGCAAAACTGCTTTAGTGTCTATTCCCAAGTAGAACAAAGATGTCACTTAATGTAAGAATTATAGACATATATCGCTTTTAAATATAGATATAAAACTGTATTCTAAAATATTAGCAAACTATTATGCCAAACAGACAAGGATCAGACAACACCAGAAAATGTATTAATATAATTTATTAAGCAATTAAAAATAAAATGCCCATGTTGCCAATCGCATTGGATGGAGAAAAAGCCTTTGATCAAGTAGACTAGTCATATATAGTGCTTGTATTGCAAATTTTTAGATTGGGTGATTTTAGCTCTAAAGCAAAAAAATCTTTATATCGAAGGCCTTCAGCCTATGTCACAGGGATGGGCTTCAATAGAGAAGGTTTTATCATTACCAATGGAACACACCAGGGATGCCCCCTTTTGCCTCTAATCTTTATTTTATCTCTAGAACCATTGCTTAAAAAGATCATTGCAACTGGAGATTGCAACTGGAGAGAAATTTTACAAAACAACAACCTCTGCCAATGATATAATCTTGACAGTAACAAAACCAGAGGTATCATTGTCTTCACTTCATAGGCTTTTAGAAGTATATGGAAAAGTGTGAAATTCTAAACTTAATATTACTAAAAGTTTTTTTGGATATGTCTTAAGGAAAAAGAACTACAAATTTTACAGGAACCTTTAGAACTTATAGCCTTACAACTTGGAGCTAAATTAATTAACTCATTTAGGTCATTTAGGTATAACATTTTGTCTAAATCATAAAGATTTATGTAAGATAAACTGTTGAGATATATATATATATATATATATATATATATATATATATATATATATATAATGGGGGAAAAAGCTAGAATACATTTAGAAATAACCAAAAAAGAGGTGTCTGTCTTCTCCGTGTATAAAGGATTATTACACTGCAGTAATATTATCACATATTGAAAATAGTTTCAAGCATTATGGATAATTCCAAAAAGCAAAAAAAAAGAGATGATAAATCTTCCACCTGTAATTAAAACAAACTGTAAGTTTTGGTACCAATTTAGAACAAAATATGCGTTATCAAATATGCCATCATTATCAAGCTCAATACAATCACTAATGGAGTGCTTTGCCCCATTTGAAAAATATAATTGGGACAATTGGAATATAATAAATATAAATAATCTGTATAATAAAGGCTGCATAATGTCTTTTGGATCTCTACAGGTAAACTATATTTCACCTATATATTGGTTAAATTATAATTAATTGATATCAAACTTAAAACATGCAAATAATGATATAATAAACGTACATACACTTACTGAAGTTGAAAAAAATCTGTCTTTGTCAGGACAAAAGTCACTTGATTGCTAGATCCTATAAACTTGAGAGAGATATAGGTCAAGAGTGGGATGAAAGTCAATGGTTTAGAGCTTTTCTTTAACAAAATGCAATAAAATGTTCTATAAACAAAGACATGTCTTTCAAAATTACTGAAAGATGGCATTGTGTTCAAGCTAAAATAGCAAAAGTTGATGCTGAAATTTCAAATACTGTAGATGCTGGAGCGGATGTGGCTGGTGGGAATGTACTAAAAGATTCGATTTTTGAGAAATATGCATAACATTTTTTTTAGACATTACTAACATAACTTTGACTAAATCTCCAGAAGTGATCTTATTTCACTTTCTCCCTAAAGAAATGATCAAATCAACCAAATGTTTAATAATACAAATTGTAATGGTTGCCAAGCCTACAATACTTAGAAATTGAAAATGAAAACAACTGCCAAAAGGTTATGAGTTAAATCACTTTATTAATAGAAATTGAGAATTCAAAAAAGCTTTCAGACCTTTGATAAATCCAAACATAAAGGATCAAAACTTCCCCAAACTAAATACAATAGAATTCAAATTTATAAATAAAATTATTCGTTACATGTATGAATGTACATGATTTAACTTACTGTATGTTTTAGTGTCAATATTTTTTATTGTCAAAATAATAACATTGTGACATATAGTTTGTTCAATAAAATGTAACAATATGTTAAAGTAGTTTTCTTATTTTAGAAATATAAAGGGAACACATAACTTGTTTGAAACTGTTAAGCATAATCTCCTCATTATCTGCTTTTGTCCTTCCTTACACTAAGGTTGAAAGGTAGAATAAAACAATCTTGTTACAATCAACCTTGCAAGTTGAGTCTTTTATTGCATGAAATAACAATAAACAGAGATTGTATATTTTGAAACAACAAAACATAAATAAAAGAAAAGAAAACAATGGGATAAAGGGGTGAAAAAGATAGAACAGAACTAAACAACATTAACATGAAAGTAAACCAGAGTTTAACCTGTGGATAAGTCCTAATCCTCTAGTATAATTCAATTACTAATTATTTGGTTCTAAAGGGAATGATAAATATCCAGCCACTCATCTCGCCCAATCTACCGCAAGATTATCAAACTGCCTGAGTCGACCTATAGGGGTCCAGTTCTATCCATTAAGGTAAGTCAAGTCGAGATATAAGTAGTAGAGCATGATATCCAGATTATGAAATGTTTATTGGTTGATTTGAGTTTAAGTAAGTATTAACAATACAAGATTGTGGGCTACAAAAAATTAAACTAAGAACTTTAATGGAATCGATTAAAACTAAGAAAACGTCGTGTTTGTGTATAATGTATCCCTATGATACAGAATACCATCAAGAGGGGGAAAAAAGGAAGATACCAAAAAATAAAAAATAAAAAATAGTCTAGAAAAATGGTCTAATATCTCTTAAACAAAAAGAAATACTACCAGTGATGGTGATAATGGCCATATGTGGGCACCCTTAGAACTACTTGAACCCTATAAGAAGTAGACCCTACAAGGGTAAACACGTGTGTGTGAAAAAAAGTGTAAATAAATGAATAGAGCTAAGGTTAAATATGTATGAAGGTACTAAGAATAGCCAGAAAAAAGGCTATTGTAAGATGAATAAACTGTATATAAAAATTGTAATGGATCTGTGTATCAGTGAAAAGCAAAAATGTGTATAAAGTGTGTAAACTGGGAATGGTTAAGTGTAAATAAGAAAGAAAAGATAATAAATAAGGTGTAAAGCTATGTGTATTGAAAAAATCTAGAACTAAATTGTCCCCCTTTAAGGAATTATATCCTCATTTTAGGCATACAAAATCATGGGATATAAACATTATACAAAACTATACATTTAAAAACATTAAAGTGTTAAAAATCGAAAGCTATGCAGATAGCTTATACAGTAATACTATGGACAGCATTCACTCTATAACACAATGGTTTAGCGAGTGTTGCCTAGCTGTCAGGAAAAGAGGAATGGTAGAATACTCAGTTGGTATCTATTGGTGTTAAATCCGATGCATATGTGAGGCACACTCTCCACCATACAATACCTGAAAATGCTCAGGTTTCAGTGGAGCACCCGACAACAACGGGAGCCTCACACTGACCACATCACCGCATACAGGATAACAGATGATGCACAGCCTGTATCCGCGGTATAGTGTAACACACACTTATACAAATATACAAATTAGCCAATCCTTCAATACTCAGCCTAGGCACGATACTGCAAAGCCGCCACAGTGTACTGTATCGCCGCCTACTGATGCTCAGTTTCGCCCTGTTCGGGCTTTCTCAAGGCTTGTGCTCCGTCTGCTGCAGTTTGAAGGTGGGTTTTCGCGGGCCTTTTTGACAAAATAGAGGCTCCGCCCCCTTTCCTTCTATTGGTCCATCCGGTGTAGCCAGTGACATCACTAAATAAACCGGAGGACTTGGATGAATCTCCTTAGTGTTCTTAGGTAGCTAACCTCTAATTGTGTTGGATAGGGGATCTGTAACTTTGAAAAACAGTTAAGATATCTGTTTCAGGGATAGCTTTGTTTTTTATATATAGTAAAGGTTGTCTATAGGATGATACACTAATTTACACATTTAATAGATTAGTTAATACTTGATATAATTTATGTGATTTAAATTTATATCCATCATACCGTTCTCTCAAATATTAATGTATAATAGATGACCTATTATAGTATATACTTCTAAATTGCATATGTAGTTATTTCTTAAGGACTATCTAATATGTAAGGTTATTACCTATTGTTATCAGGGTAGTTTTGGACATAGATTTGGTACCAGTGTTTATTTATTCAATTTCTATGATCTAAATAAACTAAAAAAGAAAAAAGAAGAAAACGTTTTAGATGAAAAATTATTATTTAAAAAGAAATACCTTCTTTAGTGTACATCCTCATTACCTCATACCTCTATGATAAAGCTGATAGAATTATTATGCTTGTATATTAGCTTCAAGTAGCTAAATAAATGGCAAGAAAGAGAATCCTTCATTTATGCCATTAGGTGCCTGGGCCCCCAAGTCATAAATCCATCTACTCTCAAGCCGAAGCAGATGTATCTTTCGATCACCTCCTCTCAACTTAAGTGGCACTTGATCAACTATATGGAACTTGAAGCCATCCAGGTTTCGTCCTTGACAGTGACGTATGTGTCTCGACACTGGAGTGTCCATCTCTCGTGTAATGGAATATACATGTTCCAGTATCCGTCGGCGTATCTGTCTCTCCGTTTTTCCAACGTATATCATACCACATTTGCATGTTAGCACATATATTACGTATGTTGAGAGACAATTGAAGAAACTATTTAATGGATACTTTTTTCCCGTCTTGGGATGTTCAAAGGCTTTGGCAGGTTGAATATATTTGCAGGCCTTACATCTACTACACTTGTAAAGGCCCTGTGTAGTTTTTCCACTTAGCCAACTGGTTTTGGATTTTTCTTTCACAAAGAGACTTCTTACCAGTGTATCCTTTATGTTTGGCCCTCTACGATACGTTACTGAGGCCCTTTCCGGTAGACATTCTTTTAGTACACCATCATTTTTAAGAAGATACCAGTATTTATTGAGTATATCCAAAATCTTTTCACTCTGACATCCGTACGTCATGATGCATCTAACCTGGCCTTTACCATCTTTAGATTCCTCTTTTTTGTGATATAAGAGAGTATCTCTATCATCCATGAGTGCTCTGCGGTAAGCACGTTTCAAAATCCTGTTCGGATAGCCTCTATACTTGAATCTTTGTTTAAGATCTTTAGCCTGACTTTTAAAGTCATTAATATTGCTGCAATTTCGGCGTAATCGCAGATATTGTCCTACTGGAATTCCCATCTTCAATGGTTTGGGATGCTGGCTTTCCCAGTGTAGCAGCATATTAGTTGATGTCTCTTTTCTATATGTCCTTGTCCTAATTTCGCCATTTTGTTCTTTCGTAATATTCAAATCTAAGAAATTAATGGTGCTTTCATGGATCTCAAAGGTCAGTTTAAGCCCATATTCATTTTGGTTTAGTGTATTCACAAAATCTTCAAATTCTTCCTTTTTTCCGGTCCATACTATCAAGATGTCATCGATAAATCTGGACCAGAGGAGAATCTTATTAGTGAAGGTTTCGAATTTCTCAGAAAAAACTTCATCTCTTTCCCATTTTCCCAAAAAGAGATTGGCATAGTTAGGGGCACATGCTGTTCCCATGGCTGTGCCCCTAATCTGTCTATACCAACATCCATCAAATATGAAGGTATTTTTCGTGAGGATAAACTGTAGTAGCTCTAAAATAAACTCATTCCAATCCTGGTTTTGGTTACCTTGTGTTTCTAAAAAGAAACGTGCAGCATTTAGGCCCAAGTCGTGTGGGATGTTGCTGTATAGTTGTTCCACATCAATGCTGGCTAGCATTGATGTGGATGGTACCCCAAGGTCATCCAGTTGTCTTAATAGATCAGTGGTATCCTTTATGAATGACGGTAATGTACACACCATTGGACGTAAGTGTTGATCCACTAAAGCACTAATTCTCTCAGTTAGATTTTGTGAACCGGAGACTGTGGGTCTACCAGGTACCGGAAACTTTTTCTTGTGGATTTTTGGAAGAGCATAAAAAGTAGCTGAAACTGGTTCCTTTGGCAGGAGATATTCGTAATTAGATTGAAGTAGTAATCTGTTCTCAATTGCTTTAAGGAGAATGGCGTCCAGTTCTTCTCTGTATTTTATACCTGGATTGCTCGGGAGTTTTTCATACGTATCCATGTTCCTTATAATTCGTAGACACATGTCTTGGTAGTCTGTTTTGTCCATCAGAACAATGTTACCTCCCTTGTCCGCTGGCTTAATTTCTATATTAGCGGTTTTCAATTCTCTCAGTGCCCTCCTTTGTGCAAATGAGAAGTTGTCTGATCTTGATTTCTAGTTCTTTTCTCTTTCTTTATTAATGAGTTTGAGTTCATTGCTTACTAGATGGAGAAATAAATCCAGGTTGGGGTAATTTTTAAATTCCGGTGTGAATCTCGTTTTTTCCTTGCACTGTTCTTTAAGATATTTTTCAGATTCTCCATCCTTTTCTTATCTTTATCGTGGTAGAACTTATTGAGTGCTAGTTTCCGTACGAAAAGGTTCACATCTTTAATATTTGTAAAATTATTGACATAGCTAGTGGGAGTAAAGTTTAGGCCTAAACTTTACTCCCACTAGCTATGTCAATAATTTTACAAATATTAAAGATGTGAACCTTTTCGTACGGAAACTAGCACTCAATAAGTTCTACCACGATAAAGATCAGAAAAGGATGGAGAATCTGGGGCTGACTATTACTGATAAAGATGCTCTACAGAATCTGTTAGAACTTATGAATGAAGAACATTCAAAAAATAATGGGATTGAAAAATATCTTAAAGAACAGTGCAAGGAAAAAACGAGATTCACACCGGAATTTAAAAATTACCCCAACCTGGATTTATTTCTCCATCTAGTAAGCAATGAACTCGAACTCATTAATAAAGAAAGAGAAAAGAACAAGAAATCAAGATCAGACAACTTCTCATTTGCACAAAGGAGGGCACTGAGAGAATTGAAAACCGCTAATATAGAAATTAAGCCTGCGGACAAGGGAGGTAACATTGTTCTGATGGACAAAACAGACTACCAAGACATGTGTCTACGAATTATAAGGAACATGGATACTTATGAAAAACTCCCGAGCAATCCAGGTAAAAAATACAGAGAAGAACTGGACGCCATTCTCCTTAAAGCAATTGAGAACAGATTACTACTTCAATCTAATTACGAATATCTCCTGCCAAAGAAACCAGTTTCAGCTACTTTTTATGCTCTTCCAAAAATCCACAAGAAAAAGTTTCCGGTACCTGGTAGACCCATAGTCTCTGGTTCACAAAATCTAACTGAGAGAATTAGTGCTTTAGTGGATCAACACTTACGTCCAATGGTGTGTACATTACCGTCATTCATAAAGGATACCACTGATCTATTAAGACAACTGGATGACCTTGGGGTACCATCCACATCAATGCTAGCCAGCATTGATGTGGAACAACTATACAGCAACATCCCACACGACTTGGGCCTAAATGCTGCACGTTTCTTTTTAGAAACACAAGGTAACCAAAACTAGGATTGGAATGAGTTTATTTTAGAGCTACTACAGTTTATCCTCACGAAAAATACCTTCATATTTGATGGATGTTGGTATAGACAGATTAGGGGCACAGCCATGGGAACAGCATGTGCCCCTAACTATGCCAATCTCTTTTTGGGAAAATGGGAAAGAGATGAAGTTTTTTCTGAGAAATTCGAAACCTTCACTAATAAGATTCTCCTCTGGTCCAGATTTATCGATGACATCTTGATAGTATGGACCGGAAAAAAGGAAGAATTTGAAGATTTTGTGAATACACTAAACCAAAATGAATATGGGCTTAAACTGACCTTTGAGATCCATGAAAGCACCATTAATTTCTTAGATTTGAATATTACGAAAGAACAAAATGGCGAAATTAGGACAAGGACATATAGAAAAGAGACATCAACTAATATGCTGCTACACTGGGAAAGCCAGCATCCCAAACCATTGAAGATGGGAATTCCAGTAGGACAATATCTGCGATTACGCCGAAATTGCAGCAATATTGATGACTTTAAAAGTCAGGCTAAAGATCTTAAACAAAGATTCAAGTATAGAGGCTATCCGAACAGGATTTTGAAACGTGCTTACCGCAGAGCACTCATGGATGATAGAGATACTCTCTTATATCACAAAAAAGAGGAATCTAAAGATGGTAAAGGCCAGGTTAGATGCATCATGACGTACGGATGTCAGAGTGAAAAGATTTTGGATATACTCAATAAATACTGGTATCTTCTTAAAAATGATGGTGTACTAAAAGAATGTCTACCGGAAAGGGCCTCAGTAACGTATCGTAGAGGGCCAAACATAAAGGATACACTGGTAAGAAGTCTCTTTGTGAAAGAAAAATCCAAAACCAGTTGGCTAAGTGGAAAAACTACACAGGGCCTTTACAAGTGTAGTAGATGTAAGGCCTGCAAATATATTCAACCTGCCAAAGCCTTTGAACATCCCAAGACGGGAAAAAAGTATCCATTAAATAGTTTCTTCAATTGTCTCTCAACATACGTAATATATGTGCTAACATGCAAATGTGGTATGATATACGTTGGAAAAACGGAGAGACAGATACGCCGACGGATACTGGAACATGTATATTCCATTACACGAGAGATGGACACTCCAGTGTCGAGACACATACGTCACTGTCAAGGACGAAACCTGGATGGCTTCAAGTTCCATATAGTTGATCAAGTGCCACTTAAGTTGAGAGGAGGTGATCGAAAGATACAACTGCTTCGGCTTGAGAGTAGATGGATTTATGACTTGGGGGCCCAGGCACCTAATGGCATAAATGAAGGATTCTCTTTCTTGCCATTTATTTAGCTACTTGAAGCTAATATACAAGCATAATAATTCTATCAGCTTTATCATAGAGGTATGAGGTAATGAGGATGTACACTAAAGAAGGTATTTCTTTTTAAATAATAATTTTTCATCTAAAACGTTTTCTTCTTTTTTCTTTTTTAGTTTATTTAGATCATAGAAATTGAATAAATAAACACTGGTACCAAATCTATGTCCAAAACTACCCTGATAACAATAGGTAATAACCTTACATATTAGATAGTCCTTAAGAAATAACTACATATGCAATTTAGAAGTATATACTATAATAGGTCATCTATTATACATTAATATTTGAGAGAACGGTATGATGGATATAAATTTAAATCACATAAATTATATCAAGTATTAACTAATCTATTAAATGTGTAAATTAGTGTATCATCCTATAGACAACCTTTACTATATATAAAAAACAAAGCTATCCCTGAAACAGATATCTTAACTGTTTTTCAAAGTTACAGATCCCCTATCCAACACAATTAGAGGTTAGCTACCTAAGAACACTAAGGAGATTCATCCAAGTCCTCCGGTTTATTTAGTGATGTCACTGGCTACACCGGATGGACCAATAGAAGGAAAGGGGGCGGAGCCTCTATTTTGTCAAAAAGGCCCGCGAAAACCCACCTTCAAACTGCAGCAGACGGAGCACAAGCCTTGAGAAAGCCCGAACAGGGCGAAACTGAGCATCAGTCGGCGGCGATACAGTACACTGTGGCGGCTTTGCAGTATCGTGCCTAGGCTGAGTATTGAAGGATTGGCTAATTTGTATATTTGTATAAGTGTGTGTTACACTATACCGCGGATACAGGCTGTGCATCATCTGTTATCCTGTATGCGGTGATGTGGTCAGTGTGAGGCTCCCGTTGTTGTCGGGTGCTCCACTGAAACCTGAGCATTTTCAGGTATTGTATGGTGGAGAGTGTGCCTCACATATGCATCGGATTTAACACCAATAGATACCAACTGAGTATTCTACCATTCCTCTTTTCCTGACAGCTAGGCAACACTCGCTAAACCATTGTGTTATAGAGTGAATGCTGTCCATAGTATTACTGTATAAGCTATCTGCAAAGCTTTCGATTTTTAACACTTTAATGTTTTTAAATGTATAGTTTTGTATAATGTTTATATCCCATGATTTTGTATGCCTAAAATGAGGATATAATTCCTTAAAGGGGGACAATTTAGTTCTAGATTTTTTCAATACACATAGCTTTACACCTTATTTATTATCTTTTCTTTCTTATTTACACTTAACCATTCCCAGTTTACACACTTTATACACATTTTTGCTTTTCACTGATACACAGATCCATTACAATTTTTATATACAGTTTATTCATCTTACAATAGCCTTTTTTCTGGCTATTCTTAGTACCTTCATACATATTTAACCTTAGCTCTATTCATTTATTTACACTTTTTTCACACACACGTGTTTACCCTTGTAGGGTCTACTTCTTATAGGGTTCAAGTAGTTCTAAGGGTGCCCACATATGGCCATTATCACCATCACTGGTAGTATTTCTTTTTGTTTAAGAGATATTAGACCATTTTTCTAGACTATTTTTTATTTTTTATTTTTTGGTATCTTCCTTTTTTCCCCCTCTTGATGGTATTCTGTATCATAGGGATACATTATACACAAACACGACGTTTTCTTAGTTTTAATCGATTCCATTAAAGTTCTTAGTTTAATTTTTTGTAGCCCACAATCTTGTATTGTTAATACTTACTTTTTCATAAATCCAGTGTTAAGCACTATATGAGCTACTATCTAGAGCTCTATTATAAGCCACTACCAGTGACTTACTATTTATTGATTTGAGTTTAGCCAAGGGTTCCATTTTTCTAAAAATTGGGGATATGTGTTTGCTAAAGTATGAGTACGTCTGTCATGGGTCCTTATGGTGTTTAGTTTATAGGTAACATCCTGTATCTTTAGAATAGGAGTCTTTCATTTTTGAGCTATGTAGCTTTTCTGAAATCATTAGATATTGCAGCCATTTGTTTTGATCTTTTCATATTTGGGGGAGATGATTGGCTAGTAAGCAGGTTTCAATTGAGGGGGGAATAGAAAAGTGTAGGACTGTAGAGGCTAACTCTAGCACTTCAGTCCAAAACGTCTGTGCCAGTGGGCATTCCCATCACATGTGATGGAATGTGCCTGCGGTTAGACATTGCTTATAGCAGTTAGGGGAAATTTGAGGATTACTTTTGTGCATTTTAGTAGGGGTGTAGTACGCTCTAAGAATAATTTTAATACTTGTTTCCTGAAAGCTATAATTCAAAGAGCCCCATCCCAAAAAATCACAATGTGTACCCATGTCTCTTTCCCAACTGTCTATGAACAAAGTTTTATAGCTGGTTGGTGGGGAAGTTAGAATTGTATAAAGAGAGCTTAAAACTCATTTAGATAAAGGAGCTTTGTTGCATATGAGAGGGAACCGGAATGCCCCATCTTTTGATCAAAGAGGTGACTAGGTGTTTAATCTTACAGTAATTATAATGTTCCTTTAGTGGTGTGTCAAATGTTGTCCTTAGTTGATCAAATGTGATTATTTGATCGTTGTTTATCTAAGAGCCTCATTTGTCTAATTTATGTAATGTCCACCAATGTTTTAAGTCTTCATTCAAGTTGACCCAAATTGAAGGAGTGGAAAGAGTAGTTGTTAAGTTAATACGTTTAGTTGCTAAATTGTGTTTTGTATTGATCCAATTCCAATTAGAGTGAAAGGCTAATTATAGGATTGCTATGCCTGTTGAAATTGGGGAGTATAGATGGTGTCCAGATATTAGAGTCCCATCAAATGGGTTTCTGTTGTTGATTCTTAATGAATACCCATAATGGTTGGTGTTCTGTCGAGTGTGCTTGGGGGTTGAATGCTAATTGAGCTGCTCTATAGTAAGATCTCAGATTGGGGCATGACAGACCTCCGATTTTTTCTATTTTTAAATAGGAATGCTTTTGATATGCGTGGCTTTCGGAATTATAGGGATAGGTAGGAACCGGAAAAGATATAAAATCTGTGGTAAGATATTCATCTTTATGATTGATGCGTCCCGTCCATGACAGGGGTAATCTAATCTATTTGTTTTTTACCTGCTGTAAGTTTTTTTAACAGTAGTGAATAGTTGGCCTTATACATTCCAGACAGGTTGGGGGTCAAGTGTTTTAAGGGAATTTGCGGAGTTCATACATTAATAATTACTTGTGAACAATTATCTTTTTAAGCCTGATAAGCTACATGCTTGGTGAATAATGAATGAAAAATAATTATGTACTGTACTTGTATGATCCCATAATGTAGGAAATGTATCTTTTTTATATTGTATGTCTATCTTTGTTATTTGCTCTCTTTCTGTATGAACATCAAGGTAAAATGTCTGCGATTAACTAACTGTTGATGGCCAGTGACCTTTGTTTTTTTTCTGTGAGACAGCTATGGTGTGTATAATTCTGCACATATACAAAAAATCATGTGATGGGTGGGGTTATGGCCTATATAATTTAAGGTCCTGCATGTAATAAATTGAGACATTTTGAACCTATCTTGTCTCCCGAGTTAACTCAAAATCAGGACGAGAAAGCTGCAAGGAAGAGTGGCTGTAAAGGTCCCCAGGGTCACGCTAATCCCTTGCAGTGTGCTTCCTGCCTTAACAGGAAGTTTCATGGATGATGAATGCATCTGACAGAGGAGAATCAGTAGTGTATGCAAACAGTTTTTTGCATAAAAAATCCCCAAATAAACATAATAATTTTACCCTATTTTTTTCTGGCAGATGATTTTGAAAGGGAATGATCCTGAAAATCCTAGCATAAATTCATAATTGTACATTGTAGCAGTTTGGAGATTCAGTCTCTCTCTCCTCCCTTGTATGATGCAAATCAGGCAGTGCTGCTCTGGATCTCTGCACTGTGCTGCTACTAGCTGGAAGGATAGTATAGGATTAAAAAACATATTTGAATGCAGTTTCTCTATTGGTTAGACCTATGGAGATAGATCTGGGGGGGGGGGGTGAAAACCACATTAAAAAAAAAAAAAAAAATCTGTATGGTATAGAATGAATCAATGTAATGTATGTTTCTGATATAAGCAGCATGTGTTAGATTAGAAAACGTAACAGGGAACCTTCCATTTTCCTTTAATAAAACTTCAAAAGTAAGGGCTTGGTGGAAGTGTCAAAAAGCTGACTAACAAAATATCTATTTTTTTGCAAAGCACTTGTTATTAGATATCATTTTTATTATTGTGTTTTTGTTCCCATCTTATATATTAATTCTATTTCTCTTTAGAATTTTACCTCAAAAGTGTTATATTTATTTTTCAATACTAATATTTATTGTGCACAGTTTTCCATAGTTTAAAATTAAAAATTACAGCCTTTACCTTTAAACTGTTGTATTCAATTTAAAAAAGGATTATACTCCTGGGAGGAATGGGAGGTACAATGGAATCTGATACATTCTATATTGATTTGTGTTAAAAAGTCCCTCTCCAAATAGCACATGCCATGACCCCCTTTTGGGGTTAGGGTGGAATCCCCCTGAGCTCCATCAAAATGGCCTTTCAGAGCTGTCACAACCAAATTTGCCATTGGGACTTTGGGGGTTGTTACAGTTTATTTTGGTTTATTGAAGAAATGTATCTTCTGTCATTATTGCATTGTCCAAGATCGTTGACATATTGTATTCAATAGAATGTGGCTTACAGGCCCTCATCCCATTTCATGGGTAAGTTAGTAGCTAACAAGAGCCTGTAGAGGAACAAAGAGCTACACTTCCATATTTCTGCCATCTTTGTATTTAGTATTCCATGTTGTTAGTTTTTCCATTTTATTACTTCCCATTGCAGAATTACTGCTAAAGACCCCCACCCAGGCATTACATTATCTTATCAACCCTGCTGGCCCCAGATCCTGCCAGAGGAAACAGAATAAGAAGGACAATGGGTAATTAACTCCATATTTCTGTCAGGAGACTCTCTGGCACCTAGGAAGTAGAGGAGACAGGAACTCTCCAAATCTTTGGAACTAATTTGTCCCATGTGGTGATCATTATGCTATATCAAATATGGCATATTCTGATTGGTTAAAGCAAATGTTCTTTTATGTTTTGCATGTAGAAATGATGTAAAAAATGTAAACTGTAGACCATTAAAGTTATGCTCTGTTTGACTCAACATAAACATGGTGTATGCGTCATTGTAGAGGAAAGATTATTTGTTATTTTATTGAGCTAATCACTTGCTGGTTTCCTGATTCCCTGCTAGGTTCTATCTTAAAGGGACAACCACCTGCATCTGTGTTCCTGTCTTCTGATGACTGCTGTTTTTGAACTGAAGAGGCAAGCTGGGCATTGAGATATCCAAAACCATCACAATCTAAGGAGTTGTCCTGTAAGCTGAAAGCAGGACGATTTTGGAGTATATCTGGTGCCAAACCCTGGGTAGTGACAGCAAACTTGATAATAGAACTCAATGGCAGTGTAAGATCCCATAGGATAACCCTTCCCTCAGCCTAAAGACACACTACCAGTCTAAGAAGTAATCCCCCATGACACAATCAGAATCATCTCCATAGAAGATATTCTCTACAAATATAGGGATATTATTGAGTTCACTCCAAGTCAAGTAGAAAATGTTTACATACAAACGTTTTTTTGTTTTTTTTCTAATTGTTTTAAATGCAGTAGTGATAGTTTTATCCAGCTCTCAAACTGCTGGCAGATGTTACCTTGCACAATTTGTGGAGTTTAATAAGACATTTCTGATGCTGAAGAAACCATACATTACCAGCTTCCTCTCATTACTTATATACATTCTTTAATACTATAATATATTTTCTTTTTTACATTTGAATTTCTAAAGAACCAAAATAAAAAAAATGTTGATTGCAGCAAGGAGCCAAAAAACATATGGTGAATTATATCCAGTTCATATCATCATTGTCATTTTCCTCAGTTTAGTCATAGATTTATTACCTTTCACAATACTAATTGATGATTTTGGGTTCATAGATTAAAAAGCCTTTCTGTAAAATTATTAACAAGTAGAAAACTGTTTGCTTTGCAAATCCATATAAGACTTTGTAAATATACTTATAAGCTTGGTGATTCATTTGTAGAGTATTCTTAAGGGCTTTTTCTAAACTCATTAAATGTACTGTATGTTTACTTTTTAATTATTTCATTATCAAGCCTATGAATATTTCTTTTGATGAGTTATCTAGCTATAAAAAAAGCACTTATCAAGACATTTAAATCAATTTTGTAACATAATTATCTGTTTTCATTGTTAGAGATTAGCATTTACTTACTAAAGTATGATAACACTGTTCTGTAAAAATGTGAAAGTTTTATTTAATTGCAGTAATGAGAATGTATCCTTTTCATTTCAGATGCTAGCACCGATTTTACTAATTCATTTACATTTTATGAAAATGCTACTGTTATCACAAAATTATAGAGATCTAGTGTATTTTGCGGACGAGCACAGTAAATAGATAAATATATTTATATATTCAATGATATAGGGGCAGATGACTCGTTTACATGGCACTTGCACCTTTATTACATGTGAAAATCCCACATACAAAATAATATTGCTATTACATGCTTCACATAAAAACCCCTAATGTGTAACTCTATGAGTGATAGCTAAATGCAGTGGCGGGGTTAGAGCTTTTGCCTCACGGGGTTGTCCCTGATTTTAACACCCCCCACCCCTTGGTATCTTGGTTCTCGTCGCCCTTAAAACTTCGCCATTTTCTGATTCTTTTATTGAAAATTTATAAACTTACAAAGTGATCATAAAAAAAAATACATATTTGAGAGTATTCATAGCATTCCGAGGAACTGTAAAATCATTAATATATTGCAATACAGACATCATAACCATACAAGCTTTATCTTTCCTAATGTCTCATATTGGTCTCTCTGCTTTTAGAAGAATACTCCTGTTTTAATGTCTAACACTCAAGACATAAAACATATAAGACGAATCGCTTAGCCGGAGTAGGGGGGGGGGAGGGGGATGAGGCAAAGGAATCATCATCCATCTCTTATACCGAATTACTGAAGATCTTATTTTTTAATACAGGTTTTTTTTTTGATGTCCCAGATTTCCCAAAGCTTTTGCGAACCGTCTAATATTCCATAGTTTCCTGCCTCTTTTTCTGAAGCCCAATTTTTATTCAGGATTTCCACTATCTCTGGCCACATGGGGATCCTGGACTGTTTCCAATAAAATGTTATAAGCCATTTAACGCTACTTAATATTTGCAACGTAACTGCCTTCATATTAACATTAAAAAAACATGGAAAGATGTGTAGAAGTTCCATTTTGGGGGCTGGGTCTACTTTCAGGCCTATTACCCTAGATATTTCTTTAAAGCACCTCCTTCTAAAAGTATTGAAATCTCTGGCATTCCCACCATATATGCAAAATAGATCCTTTTGACCCTCAACCTCTCCAGTAGTTTACATCTGGAGATTCTTTGAAAAATGTGGCTATCTTCATTGGTGTCATATACCATCTAATTGACACTTTGAAAAATATCTCCCTCCAAGGAGAATATTTTATTAGCATATGAGTGGTTTCACAGGCTTTAAACCAATCTTCTATTGGCCACTCTCTCTTATATCCTTTATATGTCGTTTTTGGAATTTGACACGTCTCACTGGCAAAAAATTGGCTTGGAACTCGAGTCTTTGCTTGAAGGATGATGCGTCATACTGATGAAAATTGCCTCGAAACTGGAAGTTTGCTCAAACGTCAACTAGCTTGCTACACCCCACACTCTCACACTTTTCTTTTTCTCTCCCCCTCTCTCGCACTCCTCATTCTCTTTCTCTCTCCCCTTTCTATCTCTATTTCTCCTCTTTCTCTCTCTCTTTCCCCCTTCTCTCCCACTCCCCCTCCTCTCTCTCTCCCCTTTCTCTCTCACACCACCATCTCTCTCACTTCCCCTTGTATAGAACCCCACTGTTATATAGGTTAACTTCGAGCAGAGAAGGGGGCAATCGGCCTTTACCCTATAACTATCATAGATGGAAGAAATAAGAGACTCTATAAAAAAAGTCCTAATATAAAAAGTCTGTGTTTACTGATAGAAAAGGGAAATACAGAGTGGCAAATAGCCTATCTTGGTCTAGATTTAAAGTGAGGCTTCTAAATAATGATTTTCTACATACAAGCTTTGTCCTAGTAATGCAGCAGTAGCTGTGATGCTATAAAATATATACCCCTGTTGAAAAGAGGTCCTAGAACAAGAGACCCTGTATCAAATAGCAAAGCCAGTACTTGAATGAAGTGTTAAAACAACATACCTCACACTGAAAAGTTTTTGATAACACAAATACATGTCTTTTTCAAAAGAGGTCCCAGAACAAGTGACCCTGTATCAAACAGCAAATAAAGTACTTGAATGAGGTTTTAAAACAACATACCTTGCATTGAAATGTTACTGATAACAACACAATAATAGCTAGACTGCATTATAGCCTACTTTTGTAACAGTGTCCTGGAGTAAGACACCCTGCTCTAGGAGGCTTGGAACAAAAGATCTTACCCTGAGTAGCAAAGAAACTACACCAATGAAATAAAATTAAAAAACTCACACAAGAGAGTTAATTACAACAATACTGCAAATGTTGGGTTACATAATTGTCTATCCTTGAAGCAGAGTCCTAGAATAAGAGACCCTGTTCTAAGAAGATACGATTGAATCTTCTATATTCTCTGAATCTTACTTGTGATAAGCTATGTAATAACAATATAGCTTATTCTGTCTATACTGGAAATTGGTCTTAGAACAGTGCATCCAAAAGCAAAATAACTCTGGGACCAAGTAATGCTACCAGTGATAAAGAACTTTATATCATAAATTGTTTGTTCCCCGTACAAAGATACTATACACAGCTAAGTTTATGGATGTTTGCTATATTATAGCATATTTACTTTGATATCTATCTATACAATAGACCGAAGAAGGTAATTGGCCAATTTATAAATATTATATATTAGATAGATCTTTCACACATATCAAAGTTTTTTTTTATCTTGATTTAAAAAACAAATTAATATAAATTTTAATTGTGTCGTAGTCTTTATATAAGAATAAAGGATTTTTTCGTTCTTTTGCATATTAATCCCAATAAGCGGGGTAGGGGATTCCCGGAGATTCCCTTCAGTGGGTATTTAAATGTAAGGAATCCCCCAGGCATCATATTTTCATTTCTATTGGCTCCTAGAGTTGTATCTCATTCGTAAAGCTTGTTTTGTATACTTCCTAAACTGAAATCTTGCAGAAAAGGCAGGGGTTTACAAATGTGGACTGAGTGCCGCAATGTGTGGGAGCTCAAGGTTAACATAAACGTGTAATGTAGGGGAAAAAAGCCCCCGTAGCTGATTTAGGGCTAAGCAGAAACACTGAGCTTTACACTCTGAATTTGTATTTGATATCATTGAGGTATTTTTGATCATTGAAAAAGTCACAGGATAAGAGTGACAAAACGCGTCTGTTCAGTATTTTTCCGATCTATTTATTTATTTTTTAATAATATTAGAGTCACTTTATAATTTGCCATTTTTATTCCTATTTTTCGCTATTAAACATATTTTATTATATTTAATTTTTTTTACAAACATTGAATAAATGTAATATTTATTTTTAAACCATGTTTTATATAGTACTAGCGACTTGCCCGTCAAAAATGACGGCAATAAAAAGTGAAGCCTTGCAATGCTGTTTGCCCCACAATGGAGCCTCTTCCACTCTACTTTACTGGCCATGTGATGAGCGCCTTTGGCGCTCATCACATGCCTTGCAATGAGCCCCTTTGGAGCTCATTGCGAGTCTCTCCCCCTGTCTACTTCCTCCCTCGTGTCTTATTTCCTGCCTCCTCTCCCTCCCTTGTGTCTCGTGCCCCCCTGTGTTTTTACCTCCCTCTCCCTCCCGTGTCTCTAAACCCCTCCCATGTGTCCCTTTCCCTCCTGTGTCTCTTTCCCCCTTATCCCTCCCATGCATCTCTCCCCCCCCCCCCTGTGTCTCCCCCCCCCTCCCCTGTGTCTGTTCCCCCCTGGCCTGTGTCTCTTTCCCCCTCCCCCTGTGTCTGATCCCCCCTTCCTCATGTCTCCATTTCCCTCCTTTGTGTATCTTCCCCCCTGCACTCTCTCGCCTGTGTCTCTTCCCTGTGTCTCTTCCCCCTCCTCTCACTCCCCTGTGTCTCTTCCCCCTCCTCTCACTACCCTGTGTCTCTCCCCCCTCCTCTCACTCACCTGTGTCTCTTCCCCCTCCTCTCACTCACCTGTTTCTCCCCCCTCCTCTCCCTACCCTGTGTCTCTCCCCCCTTCCCTGTGTCTCTCCCCCCCTCCTCCGTGTCTCTCTACCCCCTCCTCTCCCTCCCCTGTGTCTCTTCCCGACCCCTCTTTTTTGTGCCTCTTCCTCCCTTTCTCTCTGTTGCCCCTCTCCCTCTGTGTCTCTTCCCCCCTCACCCTCTGTGTCACTACCCCCTGTGTCTCTCCACACCTTCCTCTGTGTCTCCCCACTCTGTGCCTCTTTCCCCCCTCTCTCTGTACCTCTTCCCCCCTCACCCTCTGTATCTCTCCCCCCTCTGTGCCTCTTCCCCCCTCTCCCTCTGTTCCTCTTCCCCCGCTCTCCCTCTGTGCCTCTTCCCCCCCTCTCCCTCTGTGCCTCTTCTCCCTCTCCCTCTGTGCATCTTCCCCCCCTCTCCCTCTGTGCCTCTTCCCTTCCTCTCCCTCTGTGCCTCTTCCCCCCCCTCCCTCTGTGCCTCTTCCCCCCCTCTCCCTCTGTGCCTTCCCCCCACCTCTCCCTCTGTGCCTCTTTCCCCTTCCCCATGTGTCTGTTCCCCCTTCCTCGTGTCTCTTCCCCCCCATTTCCCTCCCATGTGTATCCCCCCCATTTCCCTCCCATGTGTATCTTCCCCCTCCCATTTCCCTCCTATGTGTATCTTCCCCCTGTTCTCCCTCCCCTGTGTTTCTTCCCCTTTTTCTCACTCCCATGTGTCTTTACCCCCCTCCTCTACCTCCCCTGTGTCTCTTCCTCCCTCCTATCCCTCCCCTGTGTCTCTTTCCCACCTCTCCCTCCCATGTCTCTTTCCACCTCCCCTGTGTCTCTTTCCCCCCCTCCCCTCCTGTGTCTCTTCCCCCAGTGTCTCTTCCCCCCCTCCCTCTGTGTCTCTGCCCCCCTCCTCCCTCTGTTTGTCTCTCCCCCCTCCTCCCTCTGTGTCTCTCCCCCTCTGTGTCTCTTCCCCCCTCCATCTGTGTCTCTTCCCCCTCTCCCTCTGTGTCTCTTCCCACCCTCTCCCTCTGTGTCTCTTCCCCCCCCTCTCCCTCTGTGTCTCTCCCCCTCACCCTCTGTGTCTCTCCCCAGTCACCCTCTGTGTCTCTCCCCCCTGTGTCTCTTCCCCACTCTCCCTCTGTGCCTCTTCCCCACTCTCCGTCTGTGCCTCTTCCCCACTCTCCCTTTGTGCCTTTTCCCCACTCTCCCTCTGTGTATCTTCTCGCCCTCCCTCTGTGTCTCTTCTCACCCTCCCTCTGTGTCTCTTTTCACCCTCCCTTTGTGTATATTCCCTCTCCCTCCGTGTCTCTTACCTTTCCCGCTCTTCTCTCTTTATGTGGTGCGCATGCGAAATGTGCGTGTCACGGAGCTCATTAAGCATGCGCGGCTCGAGCCGCACTGTGCGCCGGCGCGGCTCACGCATCGCTCTGAGCCGCTGCTGCCCAATGCGCAGTTCACGATGTGCATGCGCTTGCGATCGGATCATTGTCATACTGCGATTCGTCGCAAGCGTAACGACGAATCGCAGTTTGACAATTATAATATGTGATTGACAGCTGTCACTTTGCCCAAAGTAAAAATGGCGGTTGCATCTCTCACGTCCTGCTGACGTCACGTGCGAAGTTTGTAACCCACTACTGTGCTTCAGTAAAGAACCAGCTCTCGCCATGTAACTTTTGAAGGTCCTTGAAAGACCTTAATAATTAATATTAAAATATCCATGCAAATGAAAATATATATTTTTTCTAGCTAATCTCTACACTTACATTATATTCTCCCTCTTTATACATTTGTGAAATTAGGTATTTAAGTGCCTTCAGATCTCATTAATGGGAAGAGAAGAGGATGTATGGGCAGAGATTAAAATGGCAAAGATGCTCGTTAAACATGATTGTGTATTTATTGTCCTTCCAGGACCTGCAGAGGTTAGGCATGGAGGGAGCTTACGTCTTGTGATATATGGCACATCCTGTTATTGTGACCTTAACCATGTATGGGCAGTAGGAAGTGTCTGGGTGTATGTGTCGGTCAGTGCCGGTGGAGTCATGTCCCTCGTTACTGATGCCTTTGTGTCACAGATAGGAGGTAACCCTTACACTGCCGGCGACGCCATCACATGATGTCTGTGTGTAATGATAGCCCGCAAGAACTGCGTCCCTCGCTTTGCGTAGCGAGGGGCCGCATTTGCATTGGTGGAGCATCCCAACGTCTCCGCAAATGCGCATCCTCGCGAAGCGAGGGTCCCCATTTGCTGAGGTGGAGGCTCCAACGTCGGCTGTGTTAACACACACACGCCTCACACCCGGTTACACACACACACCGCGGGCGAGGGCCTCAGTTGCCAAAGGCGCTCCATGCCAGCAACTGAGGCCCTCGCTTCCGCAAATGCGGGTCCTCTCGAAGCGAGGGGCCGCATTTGCGGTGGTGGAGCATCCCAACGTCTCCGCAAATGCGGGTCCTTGCAAAGCACTTAGAGAATGAGGCAATGAGCGCCGTAGGCCCTCATTGCTGACGAGCCTCGCATAGCGAGGCGAGCCGGTAAACCCACCTTGGAACCAACCTTAACGTAACAAACACCCACACGCACGAAAAATGGCGGAATTGAGCGCACCTAAAAACAGTCAAAACACACCAAATACTCACAGAAATGACATAAAAAGCTTACCCATAGCAAGGGGGGGGGGGCACCCTCTGAAAGTGAAGTTACACCTCCATTGAAGTCCAAATTCCCGAGCTCAGACACACGAAAATCCCCCCTAAGCGAGAGAAAAAATGGCCGCTGAAAAAAATGAAAACAAGGCTCAAAGAGCCAGGACCGCCCAGCCACCTACAACTTACCCAAGAAGTGATCCCAGATAAGCTCGGAAACACGAATTAACTGCAGGGGATCCGAGATAAGCTCTGAGCCCTGCATTAACCCCACATTAACCATCGCAGTGGGGGTCCCAATTGCACGCGATCGGGGACCCCCGCTGCAATCAAAACTCAAAATTCCCGCGTTACAGGTCCTTAAAGGACCCTAAAGGTCCTTAAAGGACCTGTAGTAAAAGAAAAAAAATATACACTGTCATCCTGTCAATCATGGGTGTCAATACAGACCCCCATAAAACCCTCATTAACCCTGTCACTCATGGGGGTCAATATAGACCCCCATAAGCCCTTCATTAACCCTGTCACTCATGGGGGTCAATACAGACCCCCATAAGCCCTTCATTAACCCTGTCACTCATGGGGGTCCATACAGACCCCCATAAGCCTCTTTTTAACCCCATCAGTCCCATACGGGTATATTAACACCATTATGGGCCTGTTACAACACTACAGTAACCACATAAGTGCCATGATGGTCCTCAAGGACCATCATGACACTAAGTATAAACACTATACTGCACTATACCACCCCCAATAAAACATTAAAGATCAACTAAACACCCTCTATACTAACCTATTAACATCTACACTACCTACCCCCTATTAACCCCCACCACTCTAATTACAGAAAATAAAAATAAAAAAATCACAAAAAAAATAAACTACATTACACAAAATAAAAAAACCTAAGTTAGAAAAAATAAAAAAAGGAACATTACAGAAAATAACCAAAAAAACATTACAACCCCCCCTCACTACAGAAAAAAAAAATACACACCTGAAAAGGAAATTCATATAATACAAATACATACAATACAAATACATACAATTACAATGCAATACAATACACCCCTATCTAATATACATCACACAATCTATCTAAATAAATAGCATAATCTAATATACATGCTTTCTATATAATAATTCATCCACAATCTATCTAAATAAATAAATAACATAATCTAATATACATCCTATCTATATAATAATACATCCCCAATCTATCTAAATAAATAGCATAATCTTATGTACATGCTATCTATATAATAATACATCCCCAATCTATCTAAATAAATACCACAATCTATCTACAATACATCCTATGCTATCTATATAAAACGCATACTCCTAGCTAACATACAATAAATGCTATCTATATATTAACTAATCTAAGTCTAAGCTAAAATAAAATAATTAAGACCACTTACCTTTGCAGATGTCCATTGAGATCAGCCACCTACGAAAAAAAAAAAAAAATAGTGCAACACGTTTACAGTTCTAAAATAAACATTCTATACATTCTATACATTATAAATATTATATTTACCTTTCCGGCATGTCCTCTCCTTATTCTTTGAATCCTTCTCCGGCGCGGCACCTGTTAAAAAAACACAACATTAATACACATACATCAAAATAAAAGAAACATAATCTACATTCTACTTAACTCCCCGCGATGTCTCCGGCCTCCTCCGGATCCTCTTCTGCCACGCCCTGTAAAAAAAAAAATATATATATATATATACTTACATTTGCACTCCCGGACATCCCCGACACTAATGAGGCTCCAGGAGACTTTTACGGAAGAAAATAAGCAATGGCGCCTTCTGATTGGTTGAAAACGTTGTCTATCAAATTCACCCAATCAGGAGGCGCCAATGTGTGAACCAACCTTAAAATACACCTTAAAATCCCACTCTGATTGGATAATGCACCTGTCAATCTTTATTTAAACCAATCACAAGGCGCAGATGCCTTCAGCCAATCACAATGGAATACACCCCCACAGGGTGATTGGTTGGAGCCTCTGTGCAGTCGTATTGGTAGCACTGACAATAGCCAATCACAATGGAATACACCCTCACGTACTGATTGATAAAGGATTTGCGCATTCTCATTGGCTACTGTTAATATCAATCAATATTACAGCCAATGGGAAGGCGCAGATGTCTTCACCAATCAGTACGTGGGGGTATATTCCATTGTGATTGGCTGATGACAATAAAGCCTTAGGATTGGTTCAAATAAAGATTGACAGGTGTGTTATCCAATCACCGTTGTATTTTGGGGTGTATACTTTTTTCATTGGTTCACAAATGGGGTCTTCTCATTGGCTGAATTTGATAGACAGCCTTTTCAGCCAATCAGAAGCCGCCATTGCCAATTTTTGCCATTGCCGTAGGTTGCTGTTCTGAAGAAACATATCAAAGGTAAGTGGTCTTAATTATTTTCTTGTAGCTTACAATTAGGGTAGCTATATATATATAGATAGCATGTATTGTATATTAGATAGATAGGGGGATGTATTATTAGATAGTATTGTATATTAGATAGTGGCATGTATATTAGATACTGGCATGTATATTAGATAGTGGTGTATTGTATTTAATTGAATTGTGTTGTATTATGTTTAATTGAATTGTGTTGTATTGTATTTTATTTAATTGTGTTGTATTGTATTTTATTTAATTGTGTTGTATTGTATTGTAGGTATGTATTATATGTATTTCATTTTCAGGTGTGTAATTTTTTTTAAAATTTTGTAGTGGGGGGGGGGTTGTAATGTATTTTGTTATTTTCTGTAATGATCCTTTTGTATTTTTTGTGACTTAGGTTTTTTTTTTTCTTCTGTAATGTACATTTTTTATTTTTGGTGATTCTAGTTTTTCTTATTTTATGTAATGTAGATTTCTGCTTTTTGAGGAATTTAGTTACTTGAGGCACACAGTACACTCACATTGTGTGACAAACAGCATTTCAACACTTTCTTTTATTGACCGTCAATTTTTGACGGGCAAGTTGCTAGTATGTCTATATTACTGCAGCAAACCAGTTCTGTAAAGGCAGCAGGCTTGAAATTTGGCCGAGTTACAGGCGAACTTTTACATTGATATGTGCACAAGATTATGACTTTTACAGCATAAACCTATGCTAATAAGACTTTACGAATCATACCCAAAATAAGGCAGTGTTGTAACATGGAAAAGCAGAAGAAAATATTATGTGTAGTAAAGACCGCTCACAAATAGTTTTAAAACCATTGCAGAGTGCCACAGTAGCAGTTAAAGAGACAGTATAGCAACAGGAAACATTAAAAAAATTATGAAAGTTCAACATTATTTGATGCTTAACAGTCCCCAATAAAAACCCCAAGTGTAATAAAAAAATATGATATTGTATTATTATACATCATCAAGGGTAACACACAACCCAGTATTCAAGGATTAATACATATCAGGAAAACACGTGGACTAGGAACAAATGCTCTAAAGCATTATATATATATATATATATATCTATCTATATATATATATATATATATATATATATATACTGTGTATATATATATATATATATATATATATATATATATATACAAAATAAACACATTTATCTATAATGAATCTATAAATATGATGTGTATTTAATGTAAAAAATATATGAATAAATACCAAAATATCTATTTCAATATATAAATGTGGTTCCTTGCCGCAGTTATGGTCATTGTTCTCAGTCAATATAATAATCATGATGTTCTCATTTTCTCTTGGTTCCTAGAGTTGTTTCTCATCCATAAAGCTTGGTTTGGGTACTCTTAAAAGGGGGAAATGAGGGGAAAAGGGGAAACTTTTATTGCATAGATAATGCCAAAACATAAAATCAATGTAGTACCCAAAAGGCATTAAGACACAGAAAGTTAAAAACAAGAGAAGCCAAGAACAACTCAGTATGCAAAAAGCAGAGTGTGATACTCCATACACTGAAATCTCTTGTGGGCAAGGCTGGATTTACAGATGTGCCATAATATTGCGAGTGAAAAGATTAATATAGACGTGTAACGTATGGAAGAAAGCTCTTGCAACTGATTTATGAGTATACCACAAATTACACATTCGATTAGCATGGGGGCAAAACGTAGGTATTGTTTGAGTGGTTGTTTGTTATCATGTAATAATTGGTAGTATGTAGAGATTAACAGCCCTAATAAATGACCAGCATTCTCTATGTTTTTCAAGTGTTCTAGGATTAGTCCTGGTGCGAACGCTTTGTTTTGGAGAATTAGTGTACTGGAAAGTAACAATTATGCTTTTAGTCAATTATAGAAACTTTTGATTTTATGTAATATTGCATTAACTAAATTAAAGGTCAATCAATATAAAGGCTGGTTTTGTTTTGACATTTGAGTACCAGATAAGGTCTATGCATCTTCTACAATTGTCAGTGGCTTGTCTTTATGGAACCAGACTACGTGAATTGAGTGAGCCAACTCACGAAGAATATTGTTTAGTCTGAAATAATACTGACAATTATTTTTATAACTCTATTGATTAATTTTAAATTTTAAATTGATTTGGTCCTTGCCCTCCTTTGGTATCAGCGCTGTGAGCTTTTAATAAAGTAAAGATAAGGTGATATGATTTCTGAAAAGCCTTTATAATATTTGTTTGTCAGACCATCCAGCCCAGGTGATTTTCCATTTTTTTCATGTCTGAGATTGTTTTAATTAGTTTTATTTAGTATGGTCTATCTCTATATGTTTTTGCTCTTCAGTGGTGATCATTTTTAAGTTTTCCTCCTTATGATATCTAGAAATGTCTTGTTTAGAGCAACAACATTCAGATATGTGGTTTGCTATATATTCATTGTTTTGGGGGTCGGCTAAAAGGGCTTCAATAAGATTCATTAAGTAAAGGCTAACATGGAGGGTCTTATGTTATACAGAGACCAGGATCTGGTAAGACCACGCAATACTAACTATCATTGAATCAGAGAGTAAGTGAAATATGACAGAATCTGTCAGTATTATATCTATTTGTGATTGATATATGTGAGGTACAGAAAAAGAGTATTGTAGTCTTGTATCCATGGCTTCAGTTTGTTATCGCCTCCACTTAGTTTGGCCAAGGTCTGGACCAATCTGCTCAAGCTCCTATCAAGAGCAGCAAATGTGACTGCATTCCAGTCTCCTGCAATAATAGGTGCAATGTTGACATACTTATTAATACAATTGAAAAGAAATATCATACTTCATGGTCATGTTTGCATGGAGCATACATAGTTACCAGAATTATTAGTTGTGAACCCATTTGACATTGAATCAAAATAATCCTTCCTTCCTTATCTGCAAAATGATAGTCAAGCATTACTGATTAATATTGCCACCCAATTGTGTTTAGTCTCAAATTAAGTTTGGTTTTGCCCAAGTTAATTTCCTGAATAAATATAACATTTTCCTTTGCTCTTTGGAACTCGGCAAGTGCCAACCTTCATTTAATTGGGGAGTTGGTCACTGGACATTTTTGGGATATTATTTTAATATACATTTTGTAGTTTGTGTCTCAGCTGAGAATTTAAACTTTTGGGTATATCTAAGTTAAACTGAAATTCTTTCTGTGAAATTAATGTGAATACTGGAGAATTTTATACTTCCTGAGTGTTTTCTTTGTATGGATTAATAACCCTGGAAGTTTGAGACCAACAAAATGGTGGTGGTGGTGGTGGTGGGGGGGGGGGGATAGAAGTAATAGGGTAGTAAGTTTAGAGGGGATAAGGAATTAATTAACTAGTCATAGGGGAGGAGAAGGGGGAGGGTTAGTATAGTCAGTAGGGAGGTCAATAGTCAATAGCTAAGTAACTCGTGTATAGAGGCAGGCACTTCAGATCTTCAGGCTCATAACATAAGGTGTATGCTTGCTAACGCCAGAAGCTTGCCAGGGAAATGGGTAAGTTAGACTTATTAGCAGTTAATGAGGAATGAGATTTAATAGGCATTACTGAAACATGGTGGGACGACTCTCATGACTAGACTGTTAGTCTGGATCGTTATAACCTATTTAGGAAAGATTGGAGTAGTGGTAGAAGAGGAGGAGGGATCTGTATTTATGTTAAGCCTGAATTTAGGCCTATAGTCACAGAATATATTTATGGTAGAACTAGCAATAATGTTGAATGTTTGTGAGTAGAGTTAAAAAGTGGAGGAGCAACTTCCAAAAGAATATTAGTAGGAGTATGCTATAAACCCCCAAATATAACTAAAAGTGAGGAAATGCAATTAGTGTTACAGATTGGAAATGCTGCTAATCATGGTCGTTTGAATAATGGGAGATTTTAACTATCCTGAAATAAATTAGATAAATGAGACCAGCAGTTCAGCTAAGGGGAGCAGGTTCTTGAGTACACTCAGGGATCATTATCTGGCCCAGGTTATAAAAGAGCCTACTAGAAATTAAGCTATCTTAGTGTTAGTCATCAAAAATAACATTGATATAGTATCAAATGTTGAAATAGGGCAACCGCTGGGAAACAGTGATCACAACACAGTCTCATTTGAGAATGAATTAAAAAAACAAAACTATAAGGGCCCAACAAAAACTCTTACCATTGAAAGGACAGATTTTAAGCATCTAAGGGCAGCATTACAAAGTATAGACTGGGACAAAGAACTAAAGGCTAAAAATACTGAACATAAATATTGTTCTTTGAATAACTCAATATTACAATGGGCGAAATGTATTTATCAAAAGCAAAAGTTTTCATCAAAAACAAAATAATTGCACATAAAAGTTGCAGAGTAGAAAGTGTCTGTTAATTTTTTTTTGTGTGTAGCTGAATTTTGCTTTCTTTCCTGCTACTTAATCAGGTGGGTGTTTCATTGTAAACTAATTAGCTTTTTTACCTTTAATACTTTTGATACTTTTCATAGCACTGGCATGTGTAACTACCATATTCTCTGTGTGCAGACAGGCACTTCTTGTGTATTCAAAGTCTCCTTCCACCTCAGGAAGCCGATAGGCTATTACATTACACAGCAGCACAATAGCATATGCAAGGTAATAACTCAGAGATGGTATCTTTTTATGCTCTAAAGACATATTGCACATTTTATGTGTAACTCTTCAAAATAGTAAATGTTAAAATTATGATCACAGTAGAATATATGTTTGTGGATAATACTGCTAGGATTCCTTGGACCAAAGTGATAGTGAGGACTGTAAGAAAGTAATGGAAGCAAAGTCTCTGATAATTCGAATGGAAGGGCTACACACAAGTTTGTATCTGTCCAAAATTGAAACCTCCGACAAGTGATAGCTTCTCGGATAAAAAAGTGATAAATGATGTACACTATTTGTGAAAAGCCTGTTGGTTTCAACTATGTTTATCATATTTGAGTGTCAACTTTCTTTTTTGCTACTAATATTTCATGGACTTAGATTTAATCAGCTACCTTGGCCTTATAGCTTTGAAGTAAAGAAAACTTAATATTTTCAATTCCAGCCGACTGAATTAAACAGTGATTTGCATTCTAGAACATTAATATTCTCATATTCATAAGATTTCACTCTAGCACCAGCTTCATTTGAATATAAAGTAGTGGTTGCCTTGGTTTCAATGGTTTTAAAAAAACTAATATGCAGAAATGTACATGTGCTATACTAACCTTACTTATTGTATGTGTATTTTCAATCATACATAAATGTGATTTCCAGTATAAAAAATATGTTTATATATGTTTATATAGTCAGATAATGATTGTAGACATTACACTATGTTACTGCATGTTGCTGTTATGAGTTTTTTTTATTGACTACGATAAATCATCTGGTATTAAGTTCAGCAACCTCATCTTTTTCATAGCTCCATCTGTCTTATCTCTAATTTATTCCCATGGTTGGGAACCCGAGAGCACCATAAAGGGCACCTTCCACCTCAAACAATGTTTCTTTTATTTTAAAGAGCATGTTTAAAGAAGAGATATAAGTTATGAAACATGCAGAAGCAGCCATTTTAAGTCTCAAAAGTTCAAGAGCTAGCTCAAGAATTAATCAAACTGAAGCTACATTCTACTTTCTGTTTACATTTCTCTTTCCCAAGTCTCTCCCAAAAAAAAATGTAAGCTGATTTATTGTGTTACTTTATATTTTTAACTATTTGAATTCTCCCCTTTTTATATACTTTTCGCTCCCTTGTCTTGGTGTTTCTTGCTGTTTGTTTGCAATTATTATCTCTGGAAATGTTGTAATTATGCTCGTCGCTATATTATGAATAAGTTTGTCCAATGAAAAAGTTATCACTATTTATTGCAATACTCTGATTATTTAACAATACATATATATATATATATATATATATATATATATATATATATGTATATATATATTGTGGCAAGTTAGCAGCCTCCTCTGGGTTTGTGCCTATGTTTGGAGGAACACAATACAAGAGGCTGTATATGCCTTTTCTAAATTGTTTCAATTTAGGTGTTCCACTATTGTTCCTAGTGGTCATAGGGTTTCTCTCTCTCTCTCTCTCTCTCTCTCTCTCTCTCTCGTGTAGCTGATTAATAAAGCAGGAAAGTTAACCCTTGAGGAAACAGGGATTTGCAGAAACAGTGACTCACATATACCCTTGTATGACTCTTGTCATATTTATTCTTTTGAATTGCATTCATTGACATTTTAAATATTTTTGTTGTTGTTATCTTTTATTTCCACTTGTTAGTTTTAAAATATGAAGTTGTAGTCCCTGGAATGCTTCTAAGACTGTGGTGAACAAGTTGGGACCCTATGTAAATCAGATGCTCTAAGTTAGGGAATTGCCGTTAAAGGATTGCTGGAGCTTTTTTCCCTAACTTCTACACTAATGTAAATCTTTCACTCACCCAGATTAGAGTACTCAGTACACAGCCGTAAACCCTGCTTTATACGCAACAGATTTCTGTGCAGGGAGTAGCCAAACCAAGCTTTACGGATGAGACAGGGCTGTAGAAGCCAAAAGGAAATGTAAACGTCATGAATCTTTTAATGAATGGGAAGTGCAGGAAAAACTGCTGTAACAGGCTATAGCACTCAAGCATATATATATATATATATATATATATATATATATACCATATTTATCGGCATATAACACGAACCGGCGTATAACACCCACCTCATTTTAGGAAGGGAATTTCAGGGGAAAAAAAATTCAAATAAAGAACTTTGAAGCAAAATCCTCAACCTCAACCTCCCTCCTCATCCTCAACCCCCTCCTCAACCTCCCTCCTCATCCTCCATCCTTAACCCCCTCCTCAATCCCCCCACCCTCAACCCCCTCCTCCACCCCCCCATCCTCATCCTTCTTCCTCAACCCCCCTCCTCAACCTCAACCCCCTTCATCAACCTCAACCCCCCTCCTCAACCTCCCTCCTCATCCTCAACCCCCCTCCTCATACTCAACCCCCCTCAACCTCCCTCCTCATCCTCCCTCCTCAACCCCCCATCCTCAACCCCCTCCTCAACCCCCCTATCCTCAACCCCCTCCTCAACCTCCCTCTTCAAACCCCCTCCTCAACCCCCCCTCCTCAAAACCCCTCAAAACCCCTCCTCAACCCCCCATCCTCATCCTCCCTCCTCAACCCCCCTATCCTCGACCCCCTCTTCAATCCCCCTCCTCAACCTCAACCCCCCTATCCTAAACCCCCCTCCTCAACCTCAACCCCCCTCCTCATTCTAAACCACCCTCCGCATTCTAACCCCCCCTCCTCAACCTAAACAATACCTAAAATAAAGGTATTTAGGAAGGTTTAGGTTGAGGAGGGGGGGGGGGTTAGGTTGAGGAGGAGGGGGGTTTAGGTTGAGGAGGGGTGGTTAGAATGCGGAGGGGGTTTAGAGTGAGGAGGAAGGTTGAGGATGAAGAGGGGGGAGGGAATATCGGCGTATAACACGCACCTATCATTTGCCCCCTATTTTCAGGGAGAAAAAGTGCGTGTTATACGCCGATAAATACGGTATGTGTGTGTATGTATATATATATATATATATATATATATATATATTTATTTATTTATATATATATATATATATATATATATATAAAGTAATTGTTTTTTATTTATTAATATAAGTTGATATTAAAAAGATGTTACAATTGTATTTATAGATTCAATAAATAAAGATGTGTTTATTTGGTGTTAAAATATGATATATTTATAGACAATGCATTAGAGTGTCGGTTGGTTTTGTGACTTGTATTAACCCCTTGAGTACTGAATTTTGTATCATGAAACCCTGGATTTTCTATCATAAAAATGTCATAATTTTGTAGTGCTTTTTGTGCTATAGTTTCACTTTAAATGTTTCTGGAGACTCAGCATAGGTTTGAAACCACTTGCGAGTGGTCTTTGGTACTTGTAAATCTTTCTCCTGCTTTTTGTATTTACAGCAGTATCCTGATTTGCGAGTGATCCATAAAATCTTATTAGCATAGGGTTTGGGTGTCTAATGGAGTAACTTGTAATTTATTTTAAGTGCAAAACTCAAGGAGATGTATGCCTTGTTTTCAGCTGTGCAATGAAGTTCTCTCAGAGTAGTGACCCGTAGGAGTTCTCTCACAATGTTTTAGGGATAAGTGATTGGCATTGCTATGTAGGATTTACTGTGGAGTTAGGGCATTCATAATTGCTTTTTCATGGATTAGCATAGGGGCCCTGGTTCTTAGTAGGCATCTAATAGTCCAGGCTCTCTGAGGTTCTGCCTCTGTGATCAGGTTCTCTCTTCTTAAGCACATCTAAGTAACTCAGTTTCATTCATTCTGGCTGATCCACCTCTGCTCAACTTTAAAGATATTAAAGTCCTGAACTGTGAAGAACATAGATGTAACACTACAATCTAGGGCAGAACTGTCCAACTGGTGGCTCACAACCCGAATGTGACCCACCAACTGATTATGTGGCCAGCTCACAGCCAGAGAGATTCTCCTTACAAACCTAGTATTATTAAAATAAAACACTTTGGCCAGTTTAATCCCTTGGGGTATCATATATAAATCCCCAAATATATTATTTCATGTATTTAGATATAAAAAAAATTATTAATTTTTCATCCAGCCTACAAGCTCACTAGCCAATATAAATCCAGTCCACCAGCTCACTGGCTGATAAAAGTCTGGCTACCGCAAAACTATGTTAGACAACACTGATCTGTGGAATATTACTCTTGATGCATTCTAAATAAAAATTAGATCCAAGTATTGTCTATTTACAGACATGTTTCTCCTCAAAAAATCTAAGAAATTAATGTGTACCCATTGAGCCTCCATAAAAGCACAGACTGCTTGGCTCCAACAGTGGATTATCTGCGTAAACACCTCCATTGTATTTGTAAATATGTTTTGTCCTTTTTTTTTGCCAGATAATGTTAATCATGTCTGATATGTGCTAGAGACAGCAGGATGTGTATTGGAGGTTAAGCCTATTACTCTCAGGAAGCTACTGTTAGACCCCATGTAGAGTTTATTGTTATATTGTATACACCCCCTCTGTATCTAACTGCTATAAATATTGTTGAATCTTCAAAATAAAACCGTTCACTTCTGAAGACAAATAGAAATCGTGTCTCTCCTGTTCTCCTGGATGGCTGCAGGGAGGTACTGGGAGACTCTGTAGGATCCTGCTGAGCTAGATTTGACTGTAGCAAGTCTTATCAAGCCCCCTAAGAAAAGGCATATCTGGAGTCTCTTGGTAGCCTGGACGTGCAGATTTCTGATGCAAGGATCCTGACCGATACAGAAGTCAGATATCAGGGTGCTAGTGCCGAGATTTCCAAGACCCCCACAGTCCTTGTGGGTAGTTTTCCTGTTGTCTATAGCAGATGGCTCTTTGCTTGTATAGATAAATGAACTAAATGGGTTATTTTCTTCAGTGTACACAAGGGAGGTACCACAAAATGGGGCTACACTACCTTCCCCAAATAATTGGATAGGAAGAAATCTAAAAGAGGTTGGAAAACAAAAGTCCTGATGGAATACATCCAAGGGTACTGAGGAAACTTGGTTATGTAATAGCCAAACCATTACATTTAATTTTTCAAGATTCACTCAACACAGGGTCGCTAACTGATGACTGCTGAAAAACAGAGGTGATACCTATATTTAAGAAGGGAGCAAGAGCAAATCTGTGGAGTTATAGACCAGTCAGCCTCACTTGTTTAGTGGGAAAGCTTTTAGAAGAGTTAATAAGGGATAATATACAAGACTATGTCTATTTGAACAGGATTATAAGTAGGAGTCAACATGGATTTATGAGGGATAATTAGTTTCTATGATGAGTGGATGTAGTCTTCCTGGATTTTGCGAAGGCTTTTGATACAGTGCCACATGGAAGACTGTTGCACAAACTAAGGGATACAGGAATTGCAGTAAATATCTGCTAATGGATCAAGGACTGGGTAAAAGACAAAAAGCAAAGGGTTGTGCTAAATGGAATGTACTCAGATTGGACTAATGTGGTAAGTGAGGTTCCTCAGGGTTCAGTATTAGGTCCTCTCCTTTCTTAACATATTTATTAATGACCTAGAGGTGGGAGTGGAAAGTAGTGTCTCCATTTTTGCTGATAACACAAAATTGTTCCAGGTAATTAAACCAGATAATGATGTACTCGGTATCTAACTACATTGTTGAATCTTCAAAATAAAACAGTTCACTTCTGAAGACAAATAGAAATCGTGTCTCTCCTGTTCTCCTGGATGGCTGCAGGGAGGTACTGGGAGATTCTGCAGGATCCTGCTGAGGTAGATTTGACTGTAGCAAGTCTTATCAAGCCCCCTAAGAAGAAGCATATCTGGAGTCTCTTGGTAGCCTTGACGTGCTGATGTCTGATGCAAGGACCCTGACCGATACAGAAGACAGATATCAGGGTGCTAGTGCCGAGATTTCCAAGACCCCCACAGTCCTTGTGGGTAGTTAACCTGTAGCTTATAGCAGGTGGCTCTGGGCTTGTATAGCCCCTACTCTTGGATCGTCGCACTCATATATTAATTAAGCTTACATGATGCCTATCATGACTGATTTTGGGACTTCCCTTAATCCCACAAGCAACCCTGCTATTTGGGACTCTGGCACACTGGGTTGATAATATCAAAAGCTATTAAAATAGACATTAGACTTGTTGTGGGATTGTGACGTGTTGTTTTTGTGTGTAGTGTGGGCCACAATAATTAATGTTGGGGTTGATATCTGTTGATAAGAAAAGTGGAATCAACAACTGATTTGCTTCTGGCAAGTAGAGTGTATATTTGCTGTGTGCAGTGATTTGATACTAGTGGAAGAATTTGTATTTTGCCTTTGTTGAACTTGCATTTAAGTGTGTGACTTGTGTGTGACTGTTTGCAACTGATTTGATTCTGGCAAGTAGTGTGTTTATTTGCGGTGTGCAGTGATTTGGTACAGGTGAGTAGTCAGAAGATGATTTAAACAGGGGAAAGAGCGAAATTGTGTGCCCTTGAACAGTTCTAGTGTAAGTGCAGTTCTAGTATAAGTGTAGGAGTTTAAATAAAAGGAGGGAGTTCAAAGAAAAGAGGGCAAACTTATAGTGCAGAAAAGGGAAGACAAAAAAAGTTGTGTTTTTTTTGTTTGTTTTTATAAAGCTTTACACGAATATATAGAGCTTGATTCAATTGAGCTACAGCAAGTTACTGTAGCCTGTAAGTGAGGCCGCAAGTTAATTTGCTATTCAATTGGCGTTGTTTTGCGGGCTCCAATCAGTTTACGGTTTACCCATAACTTACAGCCTCCTGAAGCCTTTGATCTTTCAATTCCGCAAGAGTTACGGTGGCTAAAATCGCAAATTGCTATTCAATTGCTCCAATACCCCAAGGCCGCAAATGTTTTCACACCCATGAATGGCAAATAAAGGAGAAAATCCTATGAGTGCTAGAGAGGACTCGCGAGGGGGTTAAACACCTGTTCATAGCACTGTAAATGCAAATGAAAAAATCACTACTGCACTGTAAATAACGGGGGAAAGAGATGAAAGACATTAGAATTAATTGCAAAACAGTCTCAAGCTTGCAAATCGGCAGAAAATAAAATGTATTTTTATGTTTCAGTTATATCAATCTTGGGAATCAATGAGTTAATATATATCAGGCCACCCATGTGGACTAGAACAATATTGGCATTCATTTTCATAATTCTGCATTTTGGGGTTTTGCGGGTCTGATCGTATATCGGACCTCCAAACCTAATTGATTGACATGTAATCTCCCTGCCGTAATAATGACAGTCTCATTTTTCTATTGGCTGATCTGAAAAGGGAGGTCACAGTCTTGCTTAATTGATTAGGTTCCCACCCTGATCTGCTAGGAACCAGTGCATGGTTTACGGAGTCAGCTTTGGGCCAGTAACTTGCGGGCTTGATCAATTGAATAGCTCCAGAATTGGAGAAGAATGGGATCCGCAGCACAACCGCAGACATATAGCTAGGAGTCTTTGAGATGCAGGCTTGCAATTGAATCGGGCTCATTGTTTTTATTATTGTTTATTTATCTTTCCCACTGAATTTTTGTAGACAATAATTATGAGTCAGCCCAGTGACAACCTCACTAAGTTTACATCTGGTCATATGTATGCACTACTGGAACAGATGATCCAGGGTCCATATCTCTGTGACATGTGTGAGCATGTTGCCTCTCTGGAAGCTCAAATTGGAGAACTAGAGAGGAGTATTTACTTACTGATATTGCTCCACTGGAAAGGGAGTTGGTGCTCACTGAGCACAGTTTAGCTGGGCCTAGCATGGAGGCTGGAGCTGGGGCTAGTGAGGATGTCCAGGGAGGTAGATGGGTTACAGTTACAAGGGGAAGCAGGGGGATCAATAGGAGGAGGCAGGCCAGTTCTGAGTTGGCAAACACCAACAGATTTGCTAGATTGAGTGAAACTGTTGGGGATGTCCATTCATGAATGGCAATGGCAGATAGAGCTGTTCACTCTAACAGCCAGGAGAACATTACTACTGAAGGATTGGGACGGCAGATTAGGCAGAGCAACAGACAGGGTTTTGGTGGTAGGGGACTCTATTATTAGGAAGGTAGACAGGGTGATTTGTCAACCAGATCCCAGCAAGTGAACAGTTTGCTGTCTCCTGGGTGCTCGGGTTCGGCATGTTGTGGATCGGGTAGATAAATTATTGGCCGAGGGTTAGTATAGTCAATAGGGAGGTATTACAGAGGCAGGCACTTCAAAACGGCAAATTCATGACATAAGGTGTATGCTTGCTAATGCCAGAAGCTTGACAGGAGAAATGGGAGAGTTAGAATTATTAGCAGGTAATGAAAAATGGGATTTAATATTCATTACTGAAACATTGTGGGTGAATCTCCTGACTGGACTGGTAATCTGGATGATTATAACCTATTTAGGAAAGATAGGGGAAATGATAAAAGAGGAGGAGGGATTTGTCTGTATGTTAAGCCTGAATTTAAGCCTATAGTCAGAGAAGATAATTATGCTTGAACTAGCAGTAATGTTGAATGTTTTTGGGTAGAGTTAAATAGTGGAGCAGCAAATTCCAAAAGAATATTGGTTGGAGTAAGCTATAAACTCGCAAATATATTTGAAAGGGAGGAAATGCAATTATTGTTACAGATTGAAAATGCAGCTAAGCATGGGCAAGATCTAATAATGGAAGATTTTTACTACCCTAAAATTAACAGAATATATTGTTCAGGTTATACAAAAACCTACTGGAAATGAAGCTATCTTAGATTTAGTTATCACAAATAATATTAATATGTATCAAATTTTGAAATAGGGCAACCTTCAG
Organism: Discoglossus pictus; assembly: GCA_027410445.1. NCBI lineage: Eukaryota > Metazoa > Chordata > Amphibia > Anura > Alytidae > Discoglossus > Discoglossus pictus. The sequence continues at coordinate 109,166,096 of CM050165.1, read as the reverse complement.
GAAACAGTGATCACAACACAGTCTCATTTGAGATTGAATTTAAAAAAAAACTGTAAGGGGTCAACAAAACTCTTAATTTTAAAAGGGCAGACTTTAGACTGGGACAGAGAAATGACAGGTAAAAATACTGAACATAAATGGACAACATTTAAATACTTACTAAATAAATATACATACTTATCACCATATACCATGTGGGAACAAAAGTAAAAGAAGTTAAGCACATCCAATGTGGCTTAACAATGATTTAATGATCATGATCTGGAGTTTAAAAAAAAGACGTTTAAATTAAAAAAACAAGAGGGAACAGAGACTGCTTTATAGGAGTACAAGGAAATCAACAAGGCTTGCAAAAGGGCTATTAGACTGGCAAAAATAATAAATGAAAAACAAGTTGCAAAAGAGAGTAAGACTAACCCTAAAATATGGTTTAAATGTATTAATAGGAAAAAGGCCAGGAAGGAAGCTATAGGAACGTTGCAATATGAAACAGACCGTATGATAATTAGTGACCAGGAAAAGGCAGATGAGCTAAATAGGTTATTTTCTTCAGTGTACACAAGGGAGGTACCACAAAATGGGGCTACACTACCTTCACCAAATAATTGGATAGGAAGAAATCTAAAAGAGGTTGAACAAAAATGTTAAAGTCCTGATGGAATACATCCAAGGGTACTGAGGGAACTGGGTTATGTAATAGGCAAACCATTACATTTCATTTTTCAAGATTCACTCAACACAGGGTCGCTACCAGATGACTGGTGAAAAGCAGAGGTGATACCTATATTTAAGAAGGGAGCAAGAGAAAATCTGGGTAATTATAGACCAGTCAGCCTCACTTGTTTAGTGGGAAAGCTTTTAGAAGAGTTAATAAGGGATAATATACAAGAAAATGTCTATTTTAACAGGATTATACGTAGGAGTCAACATGGATTTATGAGGGATAATTAGTTTCTATGAGGAGTGGATGTAGTCTTCCTGGATTTTGCGACGGCTTTTGATACAGTGCCACATGGAAGACTGTTGTACAAACTAAGGGATACAGGAATTGAAGTAAATAACTGCTAATGGATCAAGAGCTGGCTAAAAGGAACATGCTCAGATTGGAACATACTCAGATTGGCCTAATGTGGCAAGGGAGGTTCCTCGGGGTTCAGTATTAGGTCCTCTCCTTTTTAACATATTAGAGGTGGGAGTGGAAAGTAGTGACTAAGTAGTGACTAAGTAATGACTTAGAGGTGGGAGTGGAAAGTAGTGTCGCAAATTTTGCTGATAACAAATCAGATAATGATGTACTTTCCCTCCAAAAGGATTTACATAAATTAGAGGAATGGGCATTTAAATGGCAGATGAGATTTAATAAGAATAAATATAAAGTTATGCATCTGGGAAGAAAAAATAGCCATGCAATGTATAATCTTAATGGAGCAAATCTAGGGGTATCTGATATTGAAAGGGATTTGGGAGTACTTATGGACAACCACTTAGGTTACAGTGCTCAATGCCAAGCAGAAGGCGCAAAGGCAAATAAAATATCAGCATGTATTAAGAAGGGCAAGGGAAGCAAATATAATTATACCACTATACAAATCCCTAGTATGCCCTCATTTGGAATATGAAGGACAATTTTGAGCACCACTTCATAAAAATTACATTTTAGAGCTGGAGAAAGTACAGAGAATGGTAAAAAAAACTATCAAGGGGAAAGGAGGGGCTAAGTTATGAAGAAAGACTAACCAAATTAAACTGATTTTCTCTAGAAAAAAGGTGTCTAAGAGGAGATATGATTACAATATAAAAATACATACAGGGTCAGTATAAAGCTTTGTCAAGTGAGCTTTTTGTGCCAAGATTTTTTCAACTGACAAGAGGAGATCCTTTGAGGTTAGAAGTAGAAGGATTCCACCTTAAAGAAAGAAAAGGACTCATCACAGTAAGTGTGGTTAATCTGTGGAATTCTCTACCAAAGGTGGTGGTGACAGAGGATTCAATAGATAACTTTAAAAAGGGCCTGGATATATTTTTAATCAAAAAGGGCATTCATGGTTATCCTGATTAATTAGAGAGGGGTTATTGATCCAGGGAGGAATTTCATTGCCAGTATCTGGGGCCAGTTAGATTTTTTTTTTTCCTTTTGAGACGATTGGCTAAGTTTCACTGGCGATTTTTTCAGTTTGCCTTCTCTGGATCAATTAACAACTTATCCGAATATTGCAGATCAGAGGAGATCTTAAAAGGAAAAATTTGATGGACTAGAAGTCTTTTTTTCCAACCTCAATTACTATGTAACTATGTAACAAGGGAATTTTTCCAGCGTGTATTTGTTTATATATATATATATATATATATATATATATATATATATATATATATATATATATATATACCTTAAAAAAATAACTGAAGGGGATATATTCCTTATATTGTATTATTTTCAAAAAATATGGTATAAATATGGAGTAAAACAGCTTTCATTTGCATCTCCAAATGTGTTCTTTGGACAAGTTGTATTTGAAACTACAAAAGAAAAGAAACAGAGTAATTTTCCTTGATGGACTGTCCAGGCTAATATTTTTTTCACACATTCATTAACATCAGCAACATTAAATGTGAACCACATGTTGACTTTTCAAAGGTTGTGCTAAATACCAAGGTCTTTATCTATTGCAGAAAATGAACTTTGTAAATCATTTTCCTGAAATTTAACCTGTCAGTCTCAGTGAGAAAAGCATAATCTGATTTGATTTGACTTTGACCCTAATGCCTTGGTTTTGCATTGTCTGAACTCATCAAGCAAGTCATGATGGAAAAGGCAAGGAGGTGCATTACAAAGAGATGGATTGAGTTGTAAGGAACTTTAACAATGCCATGGACCAAACTAGCTGGTTGTTGAACAGCAGGACACATTCTGCTGTAGAAAAAGCCAATATATAATGATGTTAATACATGACATTCAAAAAGAAAAGGCCAATGTGTTAGAGAAGTAATAAGAGTTTCAGAACTCTTTATGAAAATATCGGACAGATTAAACTAGAAGCTGTGCCATACAATATAGAACATACTTATGTCAGTTTTACCACATTATGTTTTATTAAAGATGGTGAATGGGCCTAAAAACTACATTAGCTATAAAGTAAAAACAGAAAACTCCAGAGCAAAGTATAAAATAATATATACTTTCATGTGGCCATATCTACAGCCTTTATTAGTCAAACTTAACCTACTGTGAAATCTATTTTCTCATGATAGAAAATGAACAACTATAATATATGATGATACCAGAAGCAGTATTGCACTAGATACAAAGTGGGAACATAAAGACAAAAGGACAGTGAACTATGGAACAAAAATTATATTTAAGAAAGAACAGGGAAAAATTAAAGAGAGGGATTTCTTTGGTTCACCGAATCACTCTTGAAGATTTTATAATTTCTTAAACTTAATTTCTGTGCCTATCACTTACACCATCTATTATATCTACTATACCATCCATGACACAACATCTGCTTATAAAAGCAGCCCTTCTCATTAATCATATTAATGAGTAGAGTGTGTTTTTTGTAAGCAGATATAGGGCAAGCTACTTAGTTATTCAATTTGCGGCCTCCGATTGGGAAATGATCCTCGACCTGCAATCCCCTTGCGATTTGCTCAATCGCAGCTTACTTCCATCAAAGCCTTTGATCTTGTGCGGGTGTGATAGTTGCAGCCGCAATAAATCCCAATTCGCTATTCAAATGCTACAATCACCCTTCTGTCAAGACCGTAAAGCCCATAACTCGTTATTCAAGCCGTAGGACTTTGGACATCACTTTCTCTTTTAATAAAAGATATTTTTATTTATTTATTTATTTTATGGTTCTTTTGATCCTTTCCCCAAGGCAACAGATGTCTCTAAAAAACCCTTAGATTTGGTATTTTATATTACCTTCTCTAAGGATTCTGATACATACATACAGTATATATATCTTCCAGATAACCTTTTCCATATATATCAATGCAGTCAGACAGTGATAGCTTTACCTCACTCTTTTCCAGTCAGGAGCATACATACACTTCAGTCGGAACAGACTTTACATAACAGATTATATAATATCCCACCTGTTCACCACTCATGAACTGGTTATTAAAGAACATACAGCATGACATGCAGTAATTAACATAGCATAACAACATATTAAATAACTAAAACAACTACTGATCTCAGTCCCTGTACAGGTGGGTCAGCCAAGGTACAGTTTCCCATAACACATATTCCCAAGAGGCAGACCTTATGGAAGTAATTATGCATCCAGAGTAATGGTCTGTTTTAAAAATCTTAATCATCCTGGGCAGATCATATGAGTCTAAAGGACTGCTGGTCAGTGGGATCATGACAGGAACTAAAAGTTTTATGTGTATATCATAGTATTGTTCTACTAAGATACATGTCATGAGGTGCACCAGCTGGACCAGCACATGAATGGATGATCCCACAGTTTAGGTCCTCTTCTCTGTGGGTTTCTGTGTATCTGAAATAGGGACTCCTTTTGAAGTAGGCTTGCTTCAGGATCTGTGGAGAGTCTCAATGCATGTCTAGAACGTAGAGGTTAAACAACAAAGCCTGGATGCATCATGGCCCAGAGAAGTCATTATTTTGCAGGAGGCTGGACTAGGCTCCTTTAGGAAGACAGAGAAGCAAGTACCACAGTACTTTGTAACAGTCTTCTCCCCCATCAGGGCTGTCATCACAATCACTCCCCTTCTCCAGAAAACAGATGATTTAAGACTCAAAACAGGTCAGGGTGACCGAGGTATCCAATTGCCTGGAGAAACCATAAGCATTCTGATGAGCTTTACCCTGCCTGTATGAGAATAAAGTTATGAGTCTGCATTGAGACAGCACAATGGGCTGTGGTCTATGAAAACCATAAACTCTCCTCCAAAAAGGTAGTGCTGTAGTTTATTTTGGACTCATAGCCGACTTCTCAGAGCATCAGATTGCAGCCCAGATATGCAATAGGGTGCTCCTCGCTCTGGGTATCCACCTGACTCAAATAGCCCCTATGACATAGGTGGAGGCATTCATCTGGACCAAGAAGGGGAGAGTAATTTGGGGCAACTAGGATGGGTGGCAAGTTAAACTTCTGGGACCTGAAGGCTGCCATTTCTCATATTTGGGGACCACTGCACCCTCCGGAGGATCTTCTTTCCAATTAAGGTACATCAGTGCCAGGGTACTGGAATGGGGAAAACAGCAGTAATACCCTGGGGTATCCAAAAATGCCAACACATGCCTCTTAGTCACTGGGGTGGCTCACCTTGGCCGGCTCTGTCTGGCTTTTCCCACTCTCTACTCTGTGCCCTAGGTACTACACGTTCCCCTAGCAAACTGTTACCTGTCAGAGTGAATGATCACAGAGGTAGCCCCAGACTTGAAACAACAAAGCCCAGGGTATTCGTGTCTATCTTGTGCTGGCCCAGGGGAGTGACTCACTTGGGGAACACTATATTAGGCTCCTTTGGGTAAGAAAGAGAAGCAGGTACCAAAATCCTTTATTTCAGACTTCACCCCCATTAGGACTGTTGTCACAATCAATGATTAATTTATTTGATCATATTTAATACTGGGATAATGTGATGACTTCCCTATTTAGTAAATACATGTAAAATTGATTTATATTTTTTAAAGGTAAAATCATAATGCTGATAAGGGCTTGGTGCTATGTAGAGATGTATGTAGGGATGTATGTAGGGATGTATGCTAAGAGAGCTGAGTGTTGTGTGGGGGTGGATGTTGAAAGGGACTGGATAATATAAAGAGACTAGCGACTTGCCCGTCAACAATGACGGCAATAAAATTTGAAGCTATGGCAATGCTTTTTGCCACACAATGTAAGGCTTTTGCTCCACTGAAGACCTTCGGTCTCAACAAAAACTCTTAATTTTAAAAGGGCAGATTTTAACGGTCTAAGGGCAGTGATACACGTATAGACTGGGACAGAGAACTGATAGGTAAAAATACTGAACATAAATGGACAGCGTTCAAATCCTTACTAAATAAATATACTTATCACCATATACCATGTGAAAATAAAAGTAGAAGGAGTAAATCACAACCCATGTGGCTTAGCAATGAATTGAAGATGAGGATGAGTAAAAAACAAGCATTTAAATTATACAAACAAGAGGGGACAGAGACTGCTTTTTTATGCAAGTACAAGGAAATCAACAAGGCTTGACTGACTAAAATCGAAAATGAAAAGTTAGTTGCAAAGGAGAGTAAGTCTAACCCTAAAATATTTTTTTAATATATTATTGGGAAGAAGGCCAGGAAGGAAGCTATAGGAACAATACAATGTGACACAGGCCATCTGATAATTAGTGACCAGGAAAAGGCAGATGAGCTAAATAGGTTCTTTTCTTCTGTATACACAAGGGAGGTACCAGTGGTTGGGACACTGCAACATAATGGGGCTACACTTCCTTCACCAAATAACTGGTTATCGCAGGAAGAAATCCAAAAGAGGCTGGAAAAATAAATATTAATAAAGCCGCAGGTCCTGATGGAATACATCCAGGGGTACTGAGGGAACTGGGTTCTGTAATAGCCAAACCATTATATCTATTTTTTCAGGATTCACTCAACACAAGGTCTCTACCAGATGACTGGAGAAATGCAGAGGCGATACATATATTTAAGAAGGGAGAAGGCAAATCCGGGGAATTATAGACCAGTGAGTCTCACTTCGGTAGTGGGGAAGCTTTTAGAAGGGTTAATAAGGGATAATATACAGGAATATGTCTATTCAAACAGGATTATAAGTCAGAGCCAATATAGATTTATGAAGGATAGGTCCTGTCAAACAAACCTTCAGTGCCTTGCAAAAGTATTCACCCCCTTGACGTTTTACCTATTTTGTTACATTACAGCCTTAAGTTTAATATTTTGCTAATCTGAATGTTATGTGATGGTTTAGAACAAAAAAGTCTAAGTTGGTGAAGTGAAATGAGAAAAATATATACATAAAACTATTTTTTAGAAATAGAAAACAGAAAATTGGCATGTGCGTATGTATTCACCCCCTTTGTTATGAAGCCCATGAAAAGCTCTGGTGCAGCCAATTACCTTCAGAAGTCACATAATTAGTGAAATGATGTCCACCTGTTTGCAATCTAAGTGTCACATGATCAGTCATTACATACAGCCAGGTCCATAAATATTGGGACATTGACACAATTCTAAACTTTTTGGCTCTATACACCACCACAATGGATTTGAAATGAAACTAACAAGATGTGCTTTAACTGCAGACTTTCAGCTTTAATTTGAGGGTATTTACATCTAAATCAGGTGAACGGTGTAGGAATTACAACAGTTTGTATATGTATATGTTACAGATTGGTAATGCAGCTAAGCACAGGCAAGTTCTAATAATGGGAGACTTTAATTACCCTGATATAAACTGGATAAATGAGACCAGCAGCTCAGCTAAGGGGAGCAGGTTCTTGAGTACACTCAGGGATCATTATCTGGCCCAGGTAATACAAGAACCTACTAGAAATGGGGCCATCTTGGATTTAGTCATCACAAGTAATATTGATATAATATCAAATGTAAAAATAGGGGAACCCTTGGGGAGCAGTGATCACAACATAGTCTCATTTGAGATTGAATACAAAAAACAGAGTTGTAAGGGGCCAACAAAAACTCTAAATTTCAAAAGGGCTAACTTTAATGGGCTACGGGCAGCAATACAACATATAGACTGGGACAAAGAACTTACAGGGAAGAATACTGAAAATAAATGGACAACATTCAAATCCTTACTAAATAAACATACTCATCAGCATGTACCATGTGGAAATAAAATGAATAGGAGTAAATCACATCCCATGTGGCTTAACAATGACTTAAAGATCATGATGAGGAAAAAGAAATATGCATTTAAATTATACAAGAAGGAGGGAACAGAGGCAGCTTTATGTGACTATAAGGAAATCAACAAGGCTTGCAAAAGGGCTATTAGACTGGCTAAAATAGAAAATGAGAAGTCAGTTGCAATGGAAAGTAAGACTAACCCTAAAATATTTTATAAATATATTAATGGGAAGAAGGCCAGGAAGGAATCGATAGGACCATTACAATGTGACACAGGCCATCTGATAATTAGTGACCAGGAAAAGGCAGATGAGCTAAATAGGTTCTTTTCGTCGGTTTACACAAGGGAGGTACCAGTGGTTGGGACACCGCAACATAATGGGGCTACACTACCTTTACTAAATAATTGGTTAACGCAGGAAGAAATACAAAAGAGGTTGGAGAAAATAAATGTTAATAAAGCCCCAGGTCCTGATGAAATACATCCAAGGGTACTGAGGGAGCTGGGTTCTGTAATAGCCAAACCATTATATCTAATCTTTCAAGACTCACTCACTACAGGGTCTCTACCAGATGACTGGAGAAAAGCAGAGGTGATACCTATATTTAAGAAGGGATCTAGAGCAAATCCGGGGAATTATAGACCAGTGAGCCTCACTTCTGTAGTTGGGAAGCTTTTAGAAGGGTTAATAAGGGACAGAATACAAGAATATGTCTATTTGAACGAGATCATAGGTAGCAGTCAACATGGATTTATGAAGGAAAGGTCGTGTCAGACCAATCTATATAGTTTTTATGAGGAGGTTAGTAGGAACTTGGATCAGGGCAACTCAGTGGATGTAGTCTTTTTAGATTTTTCAAAGGCATTTGATACAGTGGCACATGGAAGACTAGTGAGCAAACTAAGGGATACAGGAATTGCAGTAAATATCTGCTCATGGATCGAGAGCTGGCTAAAAGACAGGAAGCAAAGGGTTGTTGTAAATGGAACATACTCCGATTGGTCTAATGTGATAAGTGGGGTTCCTCAGGGCTCAGTATTGGGTCCTCTCCTTTTTAACATATTTATTAATGACATTGAAGTAGGACTCGAATGTAGTGTCTCCATTTTTGCTGATGACACTAAGTTGTGCAAGGTAATAAAATCAGATAATGATGTACTTTCCCTACAAAAGGATTTGCATAAATTAGAGAAATGGGCGGCTAAATGGCAGATGAGATTTAATACAAATAAATGTAAGGTTATGCATTTGGGAAGGAACAATAGCCAAGCAATCTATAATCTTAATGGAGCAGATCTAGGGGTATCAGATATTGAAAGGGATTTGGGAGTACTAGTGGACAACCGCCTAGGTAACAGTGCTCAAAGCCAAGCAGCGGCTGCAAAGGCAAATAAAATATTAGCATGTATTAGGAAGGGTATAGAAGCCAGGGAAGAAGATATAATTCTGCCACTATACAAATCTCTAGTACGCCCTCATTTGGAATATGGAGTACAATTTTGGGCACCACCTCATAAAAAAGACATTTTAGAGCTGGAAAAAGTACAGAGAAGGGCTACAAAACTAATAAGGGGAATGGAGGGGCTAAGTTATGAAGAAAGACTAACAAAATTAAACTTATTTTCGCTAGAAAAAAGGCGCCTAAGAGGAGATATGATTACGTTATATAAATACATCCAGGGTCAATATAAGGCTTTGTCAAGTGAACTTTTTGTAGCAAGAGATTTTCAACTGACAAGAGGACATCCGTTGAGGTTAGAGGAAAAAAGATTTCACCTTAAACAAAGAAAAGGGTTCTTCACAGTTAGGGTGGTTAAACTGTGGAATTCTCTACCAAAGGAGGTGGTGACAGCGAATTCGATAGACAACTTCGAAAAGGGGTTAGATATATTTCTGAATAAAGAGGGCACTCAAGGCTATCCTAGATAACTAGCAAGGAATATTGATCCAGGTAGAAATTTGATCGCCAGTTTCTGGGGTCAGGAAGGAATTTTGCTTTTTTTTCCCCTTATGAGACAATTGACAATGTTTCAATGGTTTTTTTTTCTGTTTGCCTTCCTCTGGATCAATCAATTAACAATTAACAATAATAATAAATAGTCCACATTAAAAAGATCAATAGAGATCTAAAAAGGTTGAACTTGATGGACTAACTCTTTATTCATCCTCCAATACTATACTATTAATAATTATTTTATCAATAATTTAATTAATAACTAATCCGCATATTGCAGATCAGAGGAGATCTTAACAGGTTGAACTTGATGGACTGATAGTCTTTTTTCAACCTTAATTACTATGTAACTATGTAACTATGTAACTATGCTGTGGGGATATTTTTCAGCAGCCGGGACTGGGAAACTGGTCAGAGTTGAGGGAAAGATGGATGGTGCTAAATACAGAGAATTATCTTGAGCAAAACCTGTACCACTCTGTGCATGATTTGAGGCTAGGACGGAGGTTCATCTTCCAGCAGGACAATGAACCCAAATACACTGCTAAAGCAACACTTGAGTGGTTTAAGGGGAAACATGTAAATGTGTTGGAATGGCCTAGTCAAAGCCCAGACCTCAATCCAATAGAAAATCTGTGGTCAGATTTAAAGGATTGCTCCTCACAAGCACGAACCATCCAACTTGAAGGGGCTGGAGCAAGGAGGAATTAGCAAAAATCCAGTGATGAGATGTGGCAAGCTCATATAGACTTATCCAAAGTGACTTGGAGCTGTGATTGCCTCAAAAGTTGTCTCTACAAAATATTGACTTTAGGGGGGTTAATAGTTATGCATATTGACTTTTTCTGTTATTTTGTCCTATTTGTTGTTTGCTTCACAATAAAAAAAAAAAAACATCTTCAAATTTGTGGGCATGTTCTGTAAAATTAAATGATGTAAATCCTCAAATAATCCTTGTTAATTCCAGGTTGTGAGGCAACAAAACATAAAAAAATGCCAAGGGGAGTGAATACTTTTGCAAGGCACTGTAATTAGTTTATATGAGGAGGTTAGTAGGAACTTGGATCAAGGCAACTCAGTGGATGTAGTCTTTTTGGATTTTGCAAAGGCTTTTGATACAGTGCCACATGGGAGACCATTGAGCAAACTAAGGGATACAGGAATTGCCATACATATTTGCTTATGGATTGTGAGCTTGCTAAAAGACAGGAAGCAAAGGGTTGTTGTAAATGGAACATACTCGTATTGGACTAATGTAATAAGTGGGGTTCCTTAGGGCTCAGTATTAGGTCCCCTCTGTTTTAACATATTTATTAATTAGTTGGAAGTGGGATTGGAGTGTAGTGTCTCCATTTTAGCTGATGACACAAAGTTGTGAAAGGTAATTACATCAGAAAATGACGTACTTTCCCTCCAAGGGGATTTGCATAAATTAGAGGAATGGGCATCTAAGGGGCAGATGAGATTTAATACAAATAAATGTAAAGTTCTGTATCTGGGAAGGAAAAATAGCCATGCAATTTATAATCTTAATGGAGCAAATCTAGGGGTATCAGATATTGAAAAGGATTTGGAAGTACTTGTGGACAACCGCCTAGGTAACAGTGCTCAATGCCAAGCAGCATCTGAAAAAGCAAGTAAAATATTAGCATGTATTAAGAAGAGTATAGAAGCAAGGGAAGCAAATATAATTCTCCCACTATACAAATCCCTAGTACGCCCTCATTTGGAATATGGAGTACAATTTTGGGCACCACTACATAAAAAGGACATTTTAGTGCTGGAAAAAGTACAGAAAAGGGAAACAAAGCTAATAAAGGGAATGGAGGGGTTAAGTTATGAAGAAAGACTAACAAAATTAAACGTATTTACTCTAGAAAAAAGGCGTCTAAGAGGGGATATGATTACCTAATATAAATATATCCAGGGTCAATGCAAGGCTTTGTCAAGGGAAGTTTTTGGGCCAAGAGGTTTTCAACTGACAAGGGGACATCCTTTGATATTAGAAGTAAAAAGATTTCACCTTAAAGAAAGAAAAGGGTACTTCTCAGTAAGGGTGGAATTCTCTACCAAAGGAAGTGGTGACACCGGATTCGATAGATAACTTTATAAAGGGATTGGATATATTTTAAAATAAAGAGGGCATTAAGGGCTATCCTAGATAAATAGAGAGGGAATACTGATCCAGGGATGAATCCGATCACCAGTATCTGGGGTCAGGAAGGATTTTTATATTTTTTTCCAGGTTGAGACAATTATTAAAGTTTCTCTGGTTCTTTTTTTCTGTTTGCCTTCCTCTGGATCAATTAACAATAAATCTGCATATTGCAGATCAGAGGAGATCTAAAAAGGTTGAACTTGATAGACTATAGTATTTTTTTAACCTAAATTACTATGGCCCTCATTCAATTGCAATTTGGCCAATTGAATAGGGGTCTAAATAAGCACATAACATATTTTTTTTACAGAAGGTTTTAGTTAGTGAACATCTATCCAAAAGCAAGGTTTTCACTAACTAAAAACTTGTTTTAAAAAAATATGTTATGTGCTTATTTAGAGCCCTATTCAATTGGCCAAATCAGAATTGAATGAGGGCCTATGTAACTATGTAACTATGTAACTATGAATATACTTTACCTATTTATATTTAATATGCAGCAATCAATATCCTGAAAAGCTAACAATCTCTTTGGATTTTCGGAAAATTTACAGTTCGACTTTTGATCACCTGAGGAGAAGTGACAGCAATGTGCTAAATGTGCAGTGTAAATAAGATGCGTGCGTGAGGCCAATCCGTTTGTTTAGGCATGTAAAGTGCCATTTTAGAATTGTAATGCTATTATTTGCAAGTTATTGTTATAAAATGGCGGATTTCTTCTATGTGTTACTTGGCTCGCGAGCATTTTCTGTCCGTTTTAATGGTATATTGTGTATTTCCTACGTTCCTGGCTAACTTGTACGTGCCTGGCGGTGATTCGCGCGCCTCAGTCTCCTTTAACCTTGTTTTAATTTTTTTCGTCCGCCATTTTTTAATTTTTTTGCTTAACCGATTTTCGAATGCCGAAACTCAGCAATTTCGGCTTAAATTTGCATGCAGCCTCACTCCCAGGCATCCTTGCGTTCCCCGTGCTGTGTGTGTTTTTATGCTTATTTATTTATTTTTTATTTTTTGTGTGTTTTTCGATTTTAGCGGTTCGTAAAGTCATATTTTTGTGAGGTCGTTCTTTTTGCTCCCCAGATTCCGAGGTCGTATTCCTCAACTGCTTGCAGCCTAAGTAAATCCAGCATTTCGTAACTGCTTGCAGGCTAAGTCCTGCGTGTTTCAATGCCTCAACTGCTCGCCTCGCTTCGGGCGGCTCACAGGGCAATGGGCGCCTTCGGTGCTCATCGCCTATGTGCTCCGATCTCCTGCGTGTTTCAATGCCTCAACTTCTCACCACGCTTTGCGCGGCTCACAGGGCGATGAGCGCCTTTGGTTCCTAAGTGCTCCGAGCTTGGTTAGGCTTCTATGCGTTAACAGCTCGCCTCGCTTTGTGAGGCTCGCAAACGTGATGACGAATTGCAGTTTGACAACTATTATATGTGATAGTATACTTACAGTATATGTGTGTGTATGTATATCAGTGGAGGATGTTGCTAGAAAGTTGAGGGATTGTGTCCTGGCGCTGTACTGCAGAGAAAGGAGCTTTGCACATTCCGTTTTGTAAGGGGAGGGGAACATCAAGGTAAAGTGGTCTTGGGAAGGTTTACTGGGGAGCAGTTATGGGAACTGGTCTGGGGGAAGAGCACTGAGTGATTTGGTCCTAGGGGGAACCAGCAAAAACCTTCTCAGAGGGGGCCCACATTTTCTATTGGACCAGGGCCTCCATCTCTGCCACTGGTTATATTCTGGATAATTTATATCTTACTTTTAAAGGTTTCCCTACCTACTGTAGCACTTAGCTCAATCCCCTTTGCATAATTAAGGGCGTAAGCTTTAGCAGACTTCTGGTGTATGATTCGTGTAGGTCAGACCTCAGATCTACACTAGTCAGACACCAGAGCACACAACAAAGTTTAAACATTATAAATCAAGTATACTCTCATTTTATCAACCATTATTTTTTGTAGTACAGAGGTCCTTTAAATGATTCTAACTAAAAATAAACAGTTCTTTGATGATCACTACTTTTCTTAACAGTACATATTTGATTTAATATGATCCAACTATTCTATTTAGTAGTTCCTACTTTGTGAATAATATACATGTTATGTTTTGTTGATGTTAAGAAAATAAATAACTATAAACTTCTCTATTATATTACTGATCATCAATTGCGCAAACATTATTTTACTGACTTGGTAAGGCAATAAGAGGCATTTAAAATACAATAATGATCTTCAGATAAATGTGAAGCTTGTGTAAATGTCAAATGATTATTATTATCTCAAGAAATAGTTTCTGGATCCATGCCATTAAACCTTTCCAAGCCCATAGCAAACCTTATTAATATTTGTTTCTGCAACATGTCTTCTTATAGTTGGGTTTCACATATAACAGCTTTAGACAAAAGTATAAAGCAGAGAAAACTTTAGTTCCTTATTAAGGACCTCCTTTATGGTCATTTGTCCTTTTTATTTTTATCCATAATGACTTGTGCTCCTGTGGGTTTGGTACTGTAAGTCATGTTCTCCTGTGATTTAGCTTGTTACAGTCTTTGCACCAGGTGATTCTTAAAAAAATCCACTTTTTTAAAAATCATTGACTGCATCAGTCATAATTAGTGTCTTGCTCTTCTGTAGTATTTTCAAAATAGATTTAAGATTTTGGATTTTTCTTGCTTGGTTTCAATTCTAAAATGGTGCATATTTGAATTACTTTAGTATTGCTCTGGATACAATAATTATTGGTTCTGAATGCCAAACTCTTTTGGGTAAAACTGTTAAGAAATGTATCAAGAGCAATGCAATCTAGCCCTAAATTGTAAAGTCAATAAACAAGCAAGAGATGAACTTCCTACAAGGAGACTAATGGACCAGAGGAACTACAGAGTGAAGTACTGGAGAACTGGTGGGGAAACTCTCCATCCTGAGTACCCTATATATGAGTTCCAAAAATAATCTGAAAACTGACATATTAAGATACAATTTTACTACCAAAAAAATGCATTTAAATAACATTTAATTATTTGACACCATCCATTAGGTTACATAATAAATAAATAAATGATATAATAAATCCATTTATTAAATGTGGTACCTTTTATCTGCCCCTTCATGTGACTGAAAAAATATAAATGTAGATGTACAGGAGAATTTTAGATATAGAAGGTACTTACTTAAGCTAATGTCACTCAACTTTTTTCCATTGGCTAATTTATATTTTTTTGGTCTCTCTTTTTTATATTAAGTAAAACTAAGCAAAACATGATCAGCCTTATTAAATAGCGATTTGGTCAATTGAATTGGGCTCTATATAAGGAAAAAGCATATTTTTTTACAGAAGTTTTTAGTTAGTGAACTTCTATCCAAAATCAAGGTCTTCACTAACTAAAAACTTTGGTAAAAAAATATGCTCTGTGCTTATATGGAGCCCTATTCAATTGGTCGAATCGTGATTTAACAAGGCTGTATATCATTTGAACCATTTATAAATCATGCCATAGGGGACTAGGCATGCTAGGTGAGCTGGAGACTGCTCTGAAGACAATGGACCTAATGCCTCAAGGGATTATCAGTAATTAATGAAAATGATATCTCATTAATAAAATATATATATGTTGGCTATATTATATTTATTTTTTAGTTATAAAAGTGCACATTATAGAAGCCAAGCAGAATAAGCTTTTGCATACTCTTGTGGCTGATCACCACCCTGTGAGACATATTTAATCATATAACATAATAACATAAAGTAATTAGGAGAAAGGGAGGATATTTATACCTAAAATGTCAATGTTCAAGTTCAAATATCTAACATTTCCTCTATTTTTTTTTAATAACAACAATTTGTATTTATTTATATGTATACCTTCCATTTTGCAATAACTGGGTCCTTTGCTTTGTCACTATAATACTGTAGTCACAACAGTATTTGCAGAAGAATATGATTTGGACATAGGAAACAATTTTGCATGAGGTAAAGTGCCTCTGATCCAAACCAGCATTACAGCAGATTGCTAGTCTAAAAAAATAAAGGATTGTATAGTGCTGGCAGGGGAGAGCACACGCTCATTGGATTTATAATAGCATTACCCCATCTGCTCTCATAGCAGGAGATATTGCAGGCGGTGGTAACCCATGTATTACCATGCTGAAGGAGAGAAATGCCAGTTGGCAATGTTGTGTGTGCTTATTCAAAGAAAACACGTTCTACTGTTTTAATGCATAAAAAAATTATTTGCATAAATAATATTTAAAATATGTTTGTGTAAATGCTTTCTGCTGTTAACAGTAGGCTACATTTACCTAGGCTTCTCTGACACCACAAATGGTCACAATGTTGCAAAAACAGACATGACAGTCATAGTATTTTTCAGTGTTCACAAAACCATGTTTCTAGAGTTGTTTAATCACATCATAAGCCTTCACCATGGGGAAGTGATAAATAACCACTGTAATGCCTCAGCAAGAAGAGCAGTGTGATAAATAACCAGTGCAATGCCTCAGTGGTGTGTTTGCCTCCATCCTGATTGGGTCATTAAGGGGAGGGTATGGAGATACACATCTAAAGTATTTTAAGAACAATTACACTTGATTATAGAAGAAACTATTATTCATTGGCTGCCTTCACAGCAAAAACCAAGGGAAAGTTGTTGTGATTTTTAACACAAGTCTATAACCAATGAACATGAATGTATTTATATATTTTGCACTTTGTACTTGCTAGATAAAGCCACTGCTCTCATTGACCTTATACTTTAGTAGGTGGGTAGTCTAAATTTTCAAAGTTTTTGCTCTTTAAATCATTAAACATGAGTTTTAATAATGATTAACACCTAAGTAAAACATCTAGTTCATACTATTAACATATGACAGTGGCTGTCACGATCTGCTACTTCAATTAAACTTGGTAAGAACCTGGCTTAAACCTATCCAGCAGAATTGTGCGGTCCTTGTACACCTCTGATAGCAGAAGATGGACCAAACACAGGAACCACGCCCAGGAGATTGCTTCAGCAGACCAGAATATCAGGAACACCATATAATCACTTAGAATTAGGATTAGTGCATAGAATGACACTTACACCTTGTTTATGTAAATCATGACACAACTGCCATACCTTTATTAGTTGTCACATTTTATACAATTTTCTGGCACCCAGGCTGGCCAATCACAGTAAGCCCTATCCCTAAATAATAGGCTGCCCCTGCTTCCTGGGAAACCCTATACATCTGATGAGCTCAGGCCTTAAATCTCATCCTGGTAATTATATATAGGTGGGGCTGAGTGAGTTATCACCAGATAACAACACTGTAACATAATAGGCTGCCCCTGCTTAATGGGAAACCCCATAAATCTGATGAGCTCTGGCCTTTAATCTCACTCCTTATATTATTTTTTTTTCTGGGTGAGTCATCACCAGACAACCACACTGTAACACAATCAAAATACATACAATATAAATGTCATTTTAAACAACCAAATATACATAACCATGGTAATAAATAAGTAAGTATAATCATGAACAGGGTAAATTCTTGTCAGTCCCTGCCCAGGCCATAGTATAAAACAGTCCAGTCAGGCTTTCGGCATGACAGTGGCCCTTTCAAAAACTATTATATTCCAGGGAAATCTTCACATATGTGAAGTATATGACAAACTAGCAACATTATGTGTACACTATGCATACATTTTACACATTTTTTGTTGACTTGGTGTATATAAGATTCCATATTGTCTGGCTTTAAGACTCCCTACTACCTTGCAGTCTGCATTACTTAAGCTGTTACTGAAGAGAGGGATGAGGAGGAGGGAACATTGAGAGGGGAGTGGATTTGTGTTATCTTTGCAGCTTTTAGAACTTGACATCTACACCCTTTCTCCATGACATATTTTGAGGCAGACACCTTGCAAGAATAACTACAGACACACTCCTGCAGAAATGTAAACAACTTTCACACACAAGCAACAACTTCATCAAAGTGTTATGGTTACCTCCAGAATCCAGCAGATGTATCAAAATTGATTTTATTGATTAATTAATTAATTAATTACTTTTCATTAAAAACTAGTTTTGTGGCATTTTCCCTGCCCAATGATGCTCTTAGTCAGGTTAATATATTCCAAACATCTATATATGTTGTGCTTTTCTGACTGTTGTATGCAGAACACTTGCCATAATCAGCAACACAAATCCATGCCCACTAGGACTTTATTTTACATTTCATATTTTTTAAACTCAGCTGACATGCATTATACAAATGGGTTAAGGACACATTCCTATTATTAATTTTGTAACTTCAGATTTGGAGCAAACACTAGTAAATCTATTCAGTAAATGTTTATTAGTTTAATATATTTACTATTCGCTGACTAATTTCTATAAAACTATGAGGTAAGTTTTTTTTTATGTTGCAGCTACTATTATAATAGAAATGAACTTGCAAAGAGAAAACATAATAAAGTATTAAGCATTTGCTAAATATATGGATTAGAACTTGTGATAAGTTGTTCTGTGTCAGTGAATGTACTGTTAGTTGTACCAGTGTATGAATAATTACTCTAAACTAGGGGTTGTCAACCTTTTATAACCTACGGCCCACTTTTGATGGCAAAAATTTCCTTACTGCACACTGGTGCAGCAGTAACTACATTTCTGAGTACATACATCATAGGATCCTAGCTATGTATCACCATGTACTTACTAGATAGTGACCCGGGCCTGACTGCTGTCCCTAGCTAGATAGTGATCCAGTCATGACTGCTGTCCCTAGCTATGTATCACCATGTACTTACTATATAGTGATCCAGTCCTGACTGCTGTCCCTAGCTATGTATCACCATGTACTTACTAGATAGTGACCCGGGCCTGACTGCTGTCCCTAGGCTCTCTCACCAGCTCTCCAACCAGCCAAGCGTGGTGCTGCGAGTCTCCAACTAGTGGGCAGTAAGGATCAGGTTAACTACCACTGCTCTAAACTGTCACATATTGCTAATCCGCAACTGCAGTCACTAAAGTAAAAAATAGGGGCATGGTTAAAGAGGGCATTTTAGATTACATTATATACAGGGAGTCTTAGTCAAATGGGCTTCTGAGAAAAGTTATCATAGCAATCTGTAGCAGGTAAACTCTGGATCTGGCCTGTTTTGCAGAAGAATAAAACCATGAAATTTAGAAAGTGTGACGGATAAAAGCAGCAAGAGCAGAGCTGAATCACTGCTAGTTAGACTCCACCAATTTTCCTTTTACACCAGGTGCCTGTAGCTGCCAGCAGCTTCCAGTGTCTTCAAGATCCTGGAGAATGCAACAACTTGTGTGGAGGGCTGTAATATAATCAACTTTTACTGTATGAATTACAGACACCTTTTCTGTACAATGAAACACAATAAAACATTTCCATACCCCTTCTAATAGCACAATCAGTTAGGATGGTTCTATATGTTGGAGTCTTACTTCAGTCCCTAAGAAGCCTCCTGCTGGTCCTGTGAATGGGAGTTAAACTACATACACATGTGGACACTTCCCTCTACTCAGACCCACAGAACTATAATGAATTACCTTCTCAATCATCACAATATTATACACTAATATACTGCATTTACAAACAGATAGAAAATTCATACAATTTACTGAAAACTGGCAAAAGGAAGATCATTGCAGAAATGTTTATAATTCATCTTTGAAAAACGTTATTGTCGCTCCTCAAATGATATCAATAGCATTTAAGGGCTTGAGTTGTGCAAACCTGAACTAGAAACACCATCTAATGAGCTCGTCTGTGGAATAAATACAGCCTTTTGTACTTTTATACTGAAATAAAGAGCTGGTTAAATGCAAAATAAGAAATTCTGCCTGACTGGATCATTCCCAGAATTTATATTTACCTAGAATTGCCTTTTCCATTTATCCAAGTGCAGGAAGCTAACAGCTTCCAAAAGAAGTGAGGTTTATTGGAATGGTGGTTAACCGAATGCCTTTTTACTGTAAGTGTTCCTGGTAAAAACTTATATTTTATTATAGTTTGATTACTATATCACACTGGGGGTGTAAACAGCACTTCATAATAAATATTACTTTTTTGAAAATGTCTCATTCTGGGATTTGAATCCTGCTAAACAAAAAAGGCATTTAAATGGAATTTTGCCATCAAGGAAAATCTTTTAAGCTTTTACATTATAAGGACTAGTATTCTGAAGTGCCAAGTAATACTGCTTTCCTTTTCACTGGCTTGGCTTTAAAGGAATACCCTGGCTTTTCCCATTTCTAGTATTAACACTCCGAAGCAAGCAGCCATAATAAAATATACAAGTTTTACATCTCTGCTGCCAAAAACAAACTCACAGTATGTGCATAGACATAAGCCATGTGTGTTTTATCCACAGGAATACAACATTAACAACATTTATCTGATAGAGACAGGCATCCGTACTTAGCAAAATGACAGGCACTTCTGTTAAACGGAACCAGGGGATTGTTACTATTATGTGTTTTCCTTGTATTATCAATTAATTAAGTGATACCACTAAGTTTTATCATTTGTATGTGTCCTCCTAAATCTCTTAATTTCGTTTTAGTACTGCAGGCTATATTCAAAGTTTATTTTGATACTGTACAAAATAAAATAAAAAATAATAATATTTTTTTGTAATATCGATTTGATTATAGTTTCTGCTAACCTAGACCACTCTTGTTTATGCACCCTTGCCCTGTTGCCACCCCTCCTTGTACATGTACCCCAGCTTCATTACCACCCCTATAAATAAAAATGATATATTTAATATTAGGAAATTCAGACAATTCATACAGAATATATATGTTTGTAAGGAAATAATTGCATCTATTAATATAATATATACATAACAAAGTTATAATTGTCAAACCAAGGAGATACCTCCTTATAGTCAAATAATACATTTTTTATCACAACGTACTGAAATAATCAGTTGTTTTGTATCTGCCCTGGACTAACATGTGTACATATCTATCTATCTATCTATCTATCTATCTATCTATCTGTCTATCTGTCTATTTGTGTTTTCTGCATTTTTGCATTAAGAGACTGTATTACAATTTATACAACTCCATCAACTTCAATAGAAAACATATAGGAAGTTGTACAAATACATTGGCAGTAATAATAATCTTTCTGTAAAGTATGTGGCATTTACATGCAATTAATTTCAATGTAAAAGCATCTGCAGTTGAATGATATGCATTGGAGGGAAAGTACATCATTATCTAATTGAATTACCTTGCACAACTTCGTGTCATCAGCAAAAATTGAGACACTACTTTCCAGTCCTACTTCTAAGTCATTAATAAATATGTTAAAAAGGAGAGGACCTAATACTGAGCCCTGAGGAACTCCACTTACCACATTAGTCCAATCGGAGTATCTTCCATTTACAACAACCCTTTGCTTCCCATCTTTTAGCCAGCTCTCAATCCATGAGCAGATATTTACTGCAATTCCTGTATCTCTTAGTATGCACAATCATCTCCCATGTAGCACTGTATCAAACGCCTTTGCAAAATCCAAAGATACTACATCCACTGAGTTGCCTTGATCCAGATTCCTACTAACCTTCTCATAGAAACAAATTAGGTTTGTTTGACATGACCAATCCCTCATAAATCCATGTTGACTCCTACTTATAATCCTGTTCAAATGACATATTCTTGTATATTATCCCTTATTAACCCTTCTAAAAGCTTTCCCACTACAGAAGTGAGGCTCGCTGGTCTATAATTCCCCGGATTTGCTCTTGCTTCCTTTCTTAAATATAGATATCACCTCTGCTTTTTGACAGTCATCTGGTAGCAACCCAGTGTTGAGTGATTCTTGAAAAATTAAATATAATGGTTTTGCTATTACAGAGCCCAGTTCTCTCTGGACCCTTGGATGTATTCCATCAGGACCTGGGGCTTTATTAACAATTATTTTTTCCAACCTCCTTTGGATTTCTGCCTGCTGATTAAGGTAACTAATCCACTTGTTGACGTATCCTATGTGGATAGAGACATAACCTTCTTAGTATATGATCTTTTCCATACTCTCTATAGAGGTTTGCATCTAGACTAATAATGTATATGTAAAATGTTCTACAAGGCAGAATATATTGGAGCTAAGCTAATTAACATTCACGTGTCATTGAAATCTATCAGAAAGCAAACAAAAACTTTTTTTAGAAATGTTGAATAACTATATTAATATGAACTGCAGGGATCCATTTTATTTTCTCAGCTGCATCTGTTACTTTTTCAGCATTGTGTGCCCATATAAACCTATGAGCTTCACATTTGACCAAATAAAAATTACATACAGTTGTAGATGCCACATTTCCATTATGCAGAAAGAAACTTAATGTGCACTCAAGGAATCAATCAACATCAAACATAATAATTGATCTCATGGGAGAATAAAAGCATAAAAGGAATTATATTAGAGGCTTTATGATTTTATTTTCCACTTTAAAACTTTTTGCATGGATTCACATGTGTAAATCTTTAAAATAGTATAATATAACCACATTAATTTAATCATTTAATCATTTAAACCAGTGCTGTCCATCTGGCCATTCATGGGCCAGATACGGCCACTAGCTGAATTTTGTAGCCAACTGACTCCTCAGAAATGTAATATTATTAAAAGAAAAAACAATTGGGACAGATTAAACAATTGAGATCTTACATACACATTCCAAAAAGTCTAATTATTTCATAGAAAAATACAAATATATTAATCTATATCTTAAATATACATTTTCTAAGGGCAAAAGTGAGCTAAAAAAGGATGCTCTCTGGCAGTCTCCCTGGAAGCTCGTGCGCGTTAGGCTACAGTCTGTCCCCTCCTGATGACGTCACTTGGCGGGATTCCAGGATACCACAGCTTTTGAGAAACAATCTGTGAGGATGGCCTTTATTATATCTGTTATGCAATGTGAAATAGATGCACTGCACATATAATGCTACATACTGTATATTTGCGCCAAGCTGTGTTCATGTGTTTATCTGTATGTTTTCCCTGGAAGTACATATTAACTGCTTAAATCTAGAGGTATAATAGTTCTATTACTGAAGTATAGAATTTGTATATTAAATTTGTGAATAATACACATTTTGTTATATGCTTTTATTGATCCTTGGATATGTATTATCATGCAATGAATTGGTGTTATCATTGATCTAAGCATATGTACTACTATATATTGAACTGATGTCCACATATGGATTAGTACAGATTCAGTATTATTATACTATATACTGATGCTCACATATAGATCAGCATATATTAGATATTCCTGTTTCCATATAGATCCATTTGACTGTATTAGATTAGTACAGCTAGATTTATCTACATTAGTTAGAGGGCAAGTTGTGGGTCCTAGTCCAAACTACACTACACAGTACAGGTGAGGTATTTCCCTTTAATAAATTAACCATCTACCCCAGAGCATATACAACACACAGCAATATATCAGGAGAAAAATTATGAATATATATGTTTTTTATACGTTGGATCTTATGTATGTGTGTGTATTTTCTTTTTTCCTTTTTTGTGTAAATAAAGGTATATTTTTACTTACAGCATTGTCAGCCTGGCATTCTAGTTTATGCACTTATTTCAATGTGACTTGTTTGTATATCATGGTTGTTTGTGCTTTCTTCTATGTTTTATGCTTTCTGAGTAGGTATCTAGGCCTATAGAGCAAACCTATTTAGGTGTTGCTTGTCCTCCGTTTGAGCTCCTCTGACTCTTTTTGCTTATAATACCTTGCAGCTAGTAGCACCACCTCTATGTAAACTAAAATGTAAGGGTTAGAATCCACTATTTCAGGTGTTCAAAGTACTCAGGTAGTGAGTCATCTTGGACAGAAATACCACTCATACTTAAGGGTTAACAAAAGCTTGGAGTTAATAACATCAGCACCATGGAAGAATTGCTAAAAGTCAAACAATAAGAAGGTTAAGGGTGTAGCAGAATGCCAGACCATATACAGTATGCACAGTGTAGGAAAACATTACTTTAAGCCTATTATGAAAACAAACACTTTTCCACCCCTTACTCTCCGAGTGAGAGATGATCCTGATAAAGAAGTCGTACAATGCTGTAGATATAATTAACTTCAAAGTAGTGATATCAAGTTTAAATGCTGTACTCAATAACACAATACATATAGTTCAAAGAGAGAGTTTATAATGCTCACAATAAAATGACACCAAAAGGAAGCAATGACCCTTAGCTGCAAGCGAAATGCTACAGTAAACAGGGCTACTAATATATAATGGTAATAACAGTATAGAGAGCAGATTGAAATACATTTCAAATAAGTGTTTGATACAGATAGCAATGTCTCTGGATTGAGATCAGGTCCAAAGCAGCTGTCCATTAGATCCAAAAGCAAAAGAAACCAGGGCCACAAAACTTTAGTATAATGATAATAACAGTAATAAACATAATACGAGCAAGCTTAAAGATAAACAACAATGAAATTCAGATAGATGTATAATGCAATAAAAGTAATGGCTCCAAGATCTGATCCAGGCCAAAGCAGTGGTCCATTATATCCAAGAGCCAGGGAAGACAGTCCATTCGGCCAATAACTGCACTGACTACCCAATGCCCTGCTTGCAGCTTCCCCTGGGGTTGAAATTGCTAGCAGTAATAGTATAGCAAGTATATTGTTTTGAATCTGGTACTTCCATGGTGAAAGGCATAGTAAAAGTCTGTATAGCCAGTAGCATTATTTGATCCAAGTTAATGCTGAGGGCATTTGGCATGCTGTGGCTGCCACTTCTCAGTGGTGGAGCACAGGGACACATCATTTTGCACCATCACACTGAGCGGTATCCAGGACCACTGCTGTAATTGTGGAGTGACCATGTGATTAACACTGATCACAGATCAAGTTAGGAGGTAAGGCTTGATCCTGTGTAAAATCTGCTGCATCATCATTTAGTTGATCTATATTCATATTTGCTATTAATATTGGATCATATTCAATGTTAATATCATGCTACTCAATGTGTGATTCACTGTCTGGGGAGCAGCTTGAGCTAATAGTAGAATGTTGCTTCAGCTTATCAAAATTGACTGAAAATGCCTCTCTAATGATAGATCCGAGTGCTGCAAAGAAGCCATTATCAGGGCGACAGCTGTCATGAATTGAGGTGCTGAAAATGTATTTTCCTGCCATGCTGGTAGAGATTTATAGCTAGGCCTCAACTTTTTTTCACAGACTTCTAGACCAGAACTGCCTCTCTTTATGAGAAATACTAGATTGGTTCAGTTCTGGGCAGTGTCAATATTATTGCTGGATGGCTGAAAGGGAAGCTGATTTTAAGCACATTATGTGCTTTCCTCTTGGAGCTCTGTGAAAACACAGCTTTGAAGCATGGCTGTCAGCTTTGCCCCGTCAGTAGACAATATAAATCCAGCCCACCATTCCACTAGCCAACAAATATCTACCACCCACAATAAAGAAGTTGGACAGCATTCTAACCATGCAACATATTAATAGCCCTATTTTGAAAAGTTTTCAATA
This sequence comes from Discoglossus pictus, assembly GCA_027410445.1. Lineage (NCBI taxonomy): Eukaryota > Metazoa > Chordata > Amphibia > Anura > Alytidae > Discoglossus > Discoglossus pictus. The sequence continues at coordinate 109,140,591 of CM050165.1, read as the reverse complement.
TATTTATATTTTCATAGAGATATAGTCTCTAGAACTTTACACAGTACTCTAGATGTGATCTGTTTTCTACTGCTAACTCCCCTTCCTGCACAATCAAGCATTGTACTGCCTTACCATGCTGTGTTACTGAATTGCTTCCCTAGCTTTAAATCCCAGGTTTTTCTTCTACTGCTGCTTTAAGAAAATCCCCATTATGTCACCACTCCACCTAAAAGGCTTTTGTCCTATATTTGTATAGGAAGAATGGTGCTATCAATATTTGTAAGCCAAATGTTTGTAAAAAGAAATAAACAGTACCAAGGATCATGTGTATTATATTGTAACAAAATATTCTGCTTACATATAAGCATGTTCTAGCAATATCTCTTGGGTTCTGCTTTACATATGGAGACATGTTTCCTTTGCAGAGCTGTATATTTTCTGCATGTAGTGTGGTAGCTAGTTGACAGTTTATCAGCTTATATTTTGAGATTGTTATATACATTGAATAAAGATATTATGTACTCCTCCAGTGTTATGTGTTTCTTATCGAAATCAGGGATCTTGAGCTAACCGTTTATTTACTAACAAAAAATGGAGAGTTAAACATATCTGTAAGTTTAACCAGCACAATAATGGGCTCTTGGGCATGCCCCAGAATGAGAAGGATAGATGCGACTGTTAAAGGGCTAATATATTTCAACAAAAGCTTCATGTGTATGTGAAGTATGTAACAAACTAACAACATTAGCTGTTAATAAGCTGGATGAAATTTTATTTTTTAAAGACAATATTTGTATATAGAAGGTTCCATATTTTGTGGCTTCAACACTTCCTGATAGTTTGGAGCCCTGAGGGTCTATTATGGAAGGAACAGTGGAAGGGGGGGGGGGGGGGGGGTATGTATTTGTTATTTAATTGGAGTTTTAAGAATTTAACACCTATTCTTGCACATGCTCAGAAGCAGTCATTCAAATGGAGAGCTGCCGTCTCTACACATCTCTTTAAAACCACCATCATTAAAGTATCATGTATGCCTCTAGTGACCAGCATAAACATGTATTTATTATTCATTTAAAAACTAGCTTTATCCTACTTGCTGCTTATTAGCTAATTCCTACTCATAATTTTTTAATATATATTTTGTTTGTATTGATGTGTAGTCCTTGAATTAATATATATCATCAAAATCTATGCTGTGTAGGGCTAATATAGACAAGCGTTAGCAGAATATCTATGTCATGGTAAAATTACAGTATCTAATAAGCACAATAATTTATTTTGTGCAACTTTTTATTGAATGATGTTTGAAATATGCTTCTAATAATGTCTGCTTCTTCTCTCTAAAAACATCATTAATATTTGCTTAAGCTTACACATGTATTTATTAATTCATTTTGCCGCAATGATTGGATTTGAATTATCGCGTTTATGTGTATTTTATGAATATATTAGTTTATACATAATTAAACATAGTGTTATATGCGACAGGGATTCTGTCTGAATTAACATTAATATGTGCCTTTTATGTGCCGTTTGCAACAAATTTATCTTACAAATTTAAATATTGTGCTTCTGTCAACACATTAACAATAGATTTCTGCTACATGTTATTATGAATTTCCTTTCTGCATCAGTACTCTCTTTCACTTTGTTTACTTGGACTCTGGACTTCTTGTACATGTAGTAGCATATTTAATGTTTACTGTTTTTATCTTTTTATACATTTTTTATATTTATTATTTTTAAGCTTAAATGGTGATTGTATCCATATTTTTTAAATATCCTATATTAAAGTATTGCACTTGAAAGCATGCAAAATGTTTTTAAAATGGAAAATAAAATAAAATAGCCTGTAATATATTACCAAAGCTTTAGAAATCTTGGGGCCCAGTACAAATCTAATACCTAGGGTCCCCTAGGCCACCCCTCTCACAGACATACACATACACACTCATTTTCCAGTATTTATTACCTTAGATTCAAGGGACACAGTAATACCAACTATAAATAAACATACTTGCAGTTGCTTACTCTTGGATACTCTAAAACCTGGCTCACATCAACTGACTTTGCCTCCCCTGCTGCATTATCACATGGCAGCCTGCACTTCAGTCACACTCCAAGGCCTGGAGATGTACGAATCTGAGTCTCCCTGTGCTGCAGCTTCCAGTGTACACATTTTTCTCTTTCTATTTTGATCTCTTCCTTTGAAGTGCTCTCTAATTATCAGCCTCATTCAATTGCCAGCTTGCAGCTCACTCGCAGACGGCCGCATGTCTCAGAGTGAGCTGCATGCTGCATTTTCCCACATTTTCCGAGGCTATTCAATTACCCATGGCCGAGGCACGCTGCCCGACAACCGAAATCGGAAACCCATGTTTGCAACGTAAGCAGAGCTTGGCTTGCGACTGCAAGCTCAGAGCATCTGCTTACCAATAGCCAATGGGAGTTGAGACAGTCATGACTGCATACCGAAATGTACATTTCCTGTCCTGCATCTACATCCTTATTAGCTCATGCTATTACCTGTGTATCCAATAACTCTAACATGGATTGTCTAAAAATACACTTGTCAATGTCTTAATAATCTTACCTTCTACCACGTCCCCAGTACCAATAATCACCCTAAAAGCCAACTGCTCCCTCACATCTACACCACAAGTCCTCTACCTTGGGATTACTCTGGATAAGCACTCTTTCTCTCTACCCACATCCAGACACCTACTAAAATCTGCTGTCTGCATCTGAAAAACATCTCAAAATCCATCCTTTTCTCACACAAGACACCAAAATACTATTTCATTCACTGATAAACGTCTGCATTGCCTACTGCAACTCACTGCTAACCAGTATTTCCATTACTAGGCTCTACCCAATCCATCTTAAATGTTTCTGCTACATTCATATATCTAACCAGCCATTTCAAATCTGCTGCCCCACTCTGCCAATTATTTTACTGGCTTCCCAAACTAGCTAGACGTCAATTCAAAATGCTACTGTCCCCTAAAAAGTTTTTATCAACACTGTATCCTCCTACATATATGAATTCATCTCAAAATACTCCCCAAAACTCCCCCTCAGCTCTTCCCACCACATATGTCTCTTGTCACCGGTCATCACATCCTCACGCGCATCTCCAAGACTTTTCTCATGAAGCCATCATTCTCAATGCTCTACCCAGCTCTGTCAAACTTACCCCTACTCTTCACAGTTTCAAATATTCCCATAAAACCCAAATATTCTAAGAACACTACCAACTTGTCCCCTAACATTCAGATAAGATGTGTCCACCTCATGTGCATGGAACATGCTGTCTTACTGGACAACTCCTTCCCTTTTGTGTGTAATATCCTTAACCCAATTACACTGTAAGCTCTTGCAAGAGCATGGCCTGCTATACTTTCTGTAATAGTATGATATTTGTGTCACATTTGTCTTAAATAGTCACTGTGTACTCAGAGCTACGGAATGTGTTGGTGACTTAAAAATAAAGGATAATAAAAATAAAATATATAATAATAATATTTGTGCCCCTACTTCCAGAGCCCACTTCTTGTTTACTACAGAGAAAAATATAAATAATCCTTTTTCTCCAGCAGTCCAGGGCCCCTCCTCACAGGGCTTTGTTAGCGGTCCTATATATTACCTTTAATATGCAAGCATGCTCCCATGCAATATACAATTTTGAGTTTTCAGAACAAGTATTGGAAAGCTCATTAGTTTATAAGGACATAATCTCATTAGAAGAAGGTTATAGACAGCATAAGCTGACAAAAGAAAATAAAAGTCTAAAGTAGGGAATAATTTGGTATAAAAGGTACAAATGCAAAGGCAACATTACTTTATTTTAGCTTCTAAAAACATTTTGCACATTATCAAGTTCAGTTACCATAAAGGACATTCTTGACCACAGTTGTTCTTTAACATTTCCTTATTCAATATCCTGATGTGCTGCCTATTTCAGCCAAATACCGATGTTCTAAGTATTATCTTCCATCTTGTTACTGGGTTAAGTAAACAGCTTCTCAAGTTTGCAGAGATGGTTATCAGTTTGAAATACCAAACTGGTGAGAAAAATGTGAATGAGCTCAAAAGGGCCACTGTCGCTCATTAAAAAACTACACTTGCTTGTGAAATAACAGGTATGCAAGTCAGGAAAATCTTGGACTGTTAAGTCGCTAGTTTGGGGTGAGTTTTATCCTAAGATTACTTACGCGTCCATTAAGTTCTATTTTCAAGAGGCTATATAAAGTGGTAGCCTTTAAGCTTAAGTGAATAGAGTTCTTAACAGAATCTGTTTCTCCTCCTGCTTAAAGGTTTCTAATCGGTTTAGGAACAAGGACAAAATGTCTGCCGTCATCTAAACAATAACTAAAAAATAAAGGCTCTATGTATTTATTTATTTTACATTTAGTAAAATATTTTGCACACTGTCATGTCATATTCTACAAAAGATAATACTGTATATGTTGTGGAATACATATCAAAAAATTGTATAATCACATTTTGTGAAAGAGAAGCTGAATTAAAAGAGAATTAAAGGGATGCTATGATCTCACAATGTGGTTTAATTTGTTTATTTACTGATTGAAATTGTGCTTATCACATCATCAGTATTTGAAGAAAATGATTTAATTGTAGCTTTTAAAACCCACATTTAAGCGTCAGTGTTGAGCTTCATCTCTTATTAGATGTCCAGGTGGTACAAGAAGATCGTCCGGGGGGGTTGTCCTAGTATTAATTGCACAGTCTACATGTTCTTACAGTGGTGACTTTATTTGGCCAAGAGGCTATTCTGATAGCAGTCTTTATCTGCAGCATGGCTGAGAAAGACTCTTATCAGTACTTACTCCCGAGTGGGCTTTCTCACACCCCCTGGTCACATAATAGTGTTTAATACTGCTGAATTATTAAACACTAATGTACAAATGTAAGGTATAATAGCTACATTGATTATTTTTGTCTAATACTTATTTTAATGTTAATCAGTTATTAAATAAACAAAGGAAACCCTATTGTATGAGCACTACAGTGGAATTTGGGGGTCAGAAATGTTGTGGATAAAGAATATAATGCATCACTTAAAAGAATAGACTGTGTGTTGCTTATAATGTCTCCACGGGTAACATGCAACCTTATTACAGATTGATAGACAATATTTTAATACATAAAAAATTCTTAGAAAATGCAATAACATAAAAAATGTATTTATCAAGACCAAGGTAACTCAAGATGAGTTCCTCCCCCCAAGAAAGATCTTAGAACCCCTCAAGTTATCTGTTATCATGTTTCGTTATTTAATTTTAATTGCATACTTTTCTTGGCAATAAGTGCTCTTCAAAGTACCAGCGGTCGACCTTATGTAGGCAAGTTAATGTGTTATTTTTGCCACTTGGAATCTTTTTTTTTCTGTACGGAAAAAAAAATATAGGATATAATGCTCAAAGATCTTAGTTTGTTTATTAGGTCTGGGTGTTATTACTTAGATGCGTACAAAAAAAAATAATTGTCCTATGGATCCTATTTAGGAATCCTTGAACAACCAACCAAGGTTGCACAGAAACACTTTTTATGCAGCCTTTATTTTAATTATTATTATTATACGATATATTTATAAAACTGAGTGTGACGGAATGGGTTGAAAATGTTGAGAAACATGGTCACTCTGCTTCACCCTGCTATCCAATCCCAAGAGACAAGATTCCTAGTCTTTTACATTTTGATCACACTTTAATACATGCAAGCTAGTAGCTTAATTCACAAATATGAATACAATACAATGCATATGCAAACACCAAAAACACTCTTATTTTATGAAATTGGTTATTACTGGAGTTCAGTAAGCATATGCATAGAATTTAACATTCCTTTGAATAAAGTAAAAATAAGACAAAACAGCACATTTGTATATATACACATTGGTACTTGAGGAGATGATGGCCCTGGTCTCTTGAGAGGAGGTAATGATAGGAGATGAGACTCTCAGATCATGGGCAGAGTAAAGAGTGTGAATTGTGTTTGGGGGATATAATGAGGTGCAGTGCAGTTGAGGGTTTTATGAATTAGGTTTAGATTTTTGAATGTTATTCAAGATAGGGACTGATACAGGGGAGCAGCAGATAAGTGTGGAGTAAGATGGATGAGTCTGGCACAAGCATGCAAGATAGATGGGAATTAGGATAGGATATGTTTTTAGACCTCAATTTCTATGTAACTATATAGATTTAGTTTAAGGCCAAATGAATGATTTCCTTCACCAATAAAGAAAATGGGAGGTAAATTCTACATACATTGGCTTTATTAAAATTCTAGAGAGACTAGACCAGACATAGCCTAGTACGGTAATATGTGCAATGGGTTGTACTAAGAGAAAGGCTTTGTACATGGCCAAGATGGCCAAGAGACAGAAAGCTGTTCAACTCAAGAATCGTGAATAACTTTTTATCGCTGTAGTGCTTTGTAAAAAGACTAAAGGAAATTCAGATGTAAACCCTTTGCTTGTTGTGCTTGTGGAGATCACTTCAACTCACTGCAGTTATCTGCTTGCTATTATGTAGTGAAGGACGACATGGGTTTCTAGGGTTATATCATTTGTTTGGATGGATCCACAGTGCTATGCTAAATGGTATTTATTAATTTACTAAACTGGCGCACAGCTAATTACTTTTTGAAAATGTCATCTGAATCACTATTAAACTTTTTTTTTTACATTGCTTTGTCTTAAATTACTTAAATTGTTGTAAATTGCAGCCGAACTGCATTTATACATAAACCTACAAAAGTCGGTACCTAATACACTAAGAACAATATGTAAGCCATTTGCAATATGTTTGCATAAATATGTAAGTAACATTATACAGTAAAAGCATTATTATGCCCTGAGACACGCCATGGGTGAGAGCAAGGAGGGTTGGTAGTAAATGAGTGCACAAACCAGGTGGAACTAACCAGTGATGGTTAGTATGTGACTTTAATTCACACAGTGCTGTTTTTTTAGTGACCTGTGAAACACTTGTCCATGTGAGTGGACATTTTTTTTTAGTCTTTTATTTCGCAATTAATTTGCTAATAAAATATTGCACTAGATGTGGTGTGTTTTCTTTTCCTTTGCTATATTGAATACAAACTTTAATCTTATATCCAAGATAGTTACAGATGAAGACACTGTCTATATCTATAGCTACAATTCTTCATGTACAAGTGTAATACTTAATGTTTGGGGGTATTTATTTAGCAATATGTCACATTTTAATTTAGTTCTCACTTATTTAATATATGTTACACATGAATGATGTTTGTAAGGTAGTAATTAAAGTGCTGGTGATACACACAAGTGGGTTTTGTATTGGTTAAAAAAGTGGTAAAAATATGTTATTTACATAGCTGCTAGATTGTATAACATATTCTTTGGGCGCCATCAGTTTAATAATTTGTTTAAAATTATTATGTCATCTGAAGGTTTTCAGTCTGAATTTCACTGATCACAATTAATTGCAGACATGTACGTTAATGTATATGGACTGGTTGCATTTAAATTGAGATTTGTATGTACTGTTGCTTTAAACAAAACCTCCATGGAAAACCAAATAAGAGAAATAATATTATTATTTGGTAAAATTCATTTTTTTAACTGTTTCAAAAGCATAACTCTTAAAAATGTGAAAGATAATAATTTCGGCAATACTTAAGATAATAATTTCACCACATCGTAAACAAAGCATATTTGAAAAATGATAATTTTCACTTTCAAAAGATTTCTTTGAACATTTTATTTTGTGTCAGAAATGGAGTGCCCACAATTTAAATTAAAAATAATTTACAAAATACATTTAATAAGCTAAATAATGATCTAATAATGTCTTTTATTTTGCTGTATTCTGTCTAAATACGATTTAGTGGCAAAAAGTGCAAATATTTTACCTTGCACTGCAAAGTGTCCTAAACATGGGCCTCATTCTATTAGGGCTGGCAAAATGCTTGCAAATTGCTGATTGCCTAAGTTCTGCCTACGTCCTCTAGTAGCAATACGTTTGCACTGCTATTTAATTGGCCGCGGTCGCAACTCAGTTCTTCTTCCCTCTGATGGCAAACCCTGTCATTCAAGCCCACTGTAAATGCAAATATAAAATCAAGACAGCACCGTAAAGCACTGTGAATGATGAACACAATGGGTGACATGAGTATTAAAAGCACCACCGTCTCAAGCGAGCACATCACCAATAGCCAATACTGTAATTTCTGTCCAAAGTCCGACAGGCTTGAAGAACGAGTTACTGGTTTGGAGGTCATTCAAGCCTGTTGTCCTATGGGCCTGAATGACCTCCAAGCCAGTAACTCATTCTTCAAGCCTGTCGGACTTTGGACAGAAATTAAAGTATTGGCTATAAGCGATGTGCACACTTAAAAATGTAGTGCTTTTAATCCTAATGTCCCCCATAATGTTTCCCATCAATTACAGCAATGTTCAGTGCTGCATTGAATTTATATTTGCCTATAAAGACCCCCAAGCCCGAAACTCGTACCGGCTTGGAGGTTTATATTCCCTGCTGCGGGTCCTTAAAGGGCCCACGGTACACTAATGTTTACCTCCATGCCGCGGGGGTACAGTAAGTACCCCTGCGGCAACAAACATTAACCCCCCTATGCTGCAGGGTCCCCACATTAACCCCATAATGCAGGGGTCCTGATTGGAACCCCTGCAGGGTCCCCACATTACCCCCATAATGCAGGGGTCCCTAAAGTTAAAATATATGGACCCCTATAGGACACTATTAACCCCTATATAGACCCCTATAGGACACTATTAACCCCTAGGTTAACCCTTTAAGTGCCATGCGGGTCATCCAGGACCCTCATTACACAAAGTCTGAGCACTACACAACACTATTAAATCTATGCATGCCCCATTAACCCATTAACCCTAACTAAACACCACTAACCCCAACTGGCCACCTTTAACCCTAACTGGCCGTATTTAGCCCCATCTAGTTCTATTTAACCCCATCTCTCACTGTTGTAACTGTCAATCAGATTGCAGCCAATCAGAAGGCTCATATGCCTTCACCCAATCGCAATGGGATAAACCCTGTGGGGGTGTATACCATTCTGATTGGCTGAAGGCAATAGCGCATTATGATTGGATTAGAAATGATTGACAGATCCATTGATTTTTTTAGCGTGTCAGGTTTTTTCCAGGGCCCTGCCAGAGAAGACTTCAAGAAGGACGAGGGCATCACAGAAAGGTAAGTTTTCTATTTAGAAAATATTGTTTTATATGTTGTGTTTTTTTATTTTATTAATTGTTATGTTTCTTTTTATCCTAGCAGTGCCGGACCTGCGGCCATGAAGGAAGGGCCCTTAAGCTAGGGACGATGGCCAGAAAACCTTTGTTGCTGGAGGGGCATTTGAGCAAGGTTAGTGGGCTTATTTACCCTATTCGAGATTTAGTGAGGGAGGTTGTTTTAGGTCACATAGAAGGATTTTTATTGTATGTATTGTAATCTATGTAGTTAGGTCTATTAATGTATGTAGATATGGTATTAATGTATGTAGATAGGGATATTAATGTATGTAGATAGGGTATTAATGTTTGTATTTAGGGATTAAATTATATGTGCCCCCTGCATTATGGGGTTAATATATGGACCCCTGCATTATGGTGTTTATGTGGGGACCCGGCAGGGGTCTCGATCGGGACCCCTGCATCATGGAGTTAATGTGGGGACACTGCAGGGGTATCGATTGGTACCCCTGCATTATGGGGTTAATGTGGGGACCCTGCAGGGGTCCTGATTGGGACCCCTACAGCAAGCGGGTTTAATTTGGTAGCAGTAGGGAGGCTACATAAGAGCTTTGCAAGCCCTTGCGACACCTCCTTGGTGCAACTAATCCCAAATTGGCTTTATGCCAGTTATGGGCTTGATGGGAAGGATTGGAAGGGGTGATCGCAGCAATTGAATAGCGATTAGCATTTCGGGACTTTCAGCCTTGAAAGATCAAAGGCTTTGGTGGACGTAACTGGCTATATGTGAAATCACAAGCGGTCGCAAGGGATCGCAGGTCGCTTCACGTAACGCGATAGGAATGTAGCTTGTGTTCCCCACGTGCAACCACGTTTTCAGAAATCTGAGCAATAGAATGAAGCCCAAAGTACGTCACTATGCCCCTATCTATATACAAAGTGCTTAGGTGAATATTCCGTTTTTTTATATGAAAATGTGCATGCACGCCTTTATATCTACAATGCATATATGCATAAAAAGCATATAAAAAAATATTTTCTTTACAGAAGAATAAAACAAAACTAGCAAAAATAAAAGTCTTATTATTTACACTATTTAGTGAATTTTAATTAAAATGATGACATGAAACCAGGCCAGAGCTCCCACTGCAAATAATAAAGAAATTAATACATATATAGACTTTGTAGATTTTTTTGGGGGGTCACATTATATCACCCACTAGTTGTTAACATATGGAACAATGTTTTAGAATGTCTAGATATATAAATTAAAAATTATGATTTGTGCTATGTGTATATTTTTTCTGTCTTGTTCCAGTTTCTCTCTCTTTGCTCTCCTGATGTTATCAGATGAACTACTCTGACATCTGAAGGGAAGAATAAAATCATAGTTAAGATTTAATTGAGAATGGTCTTACTATTGAATCTAAAAGAGCAAAAAGACAAAAAAATAACTTTTTATTTCTTGTTGACTTTTTTTTTATCATTCATTTTTCTCTTACATGCACTTAAAGAAAGTGAGAAGAAATGTAAGTAACCACAAAGATCTGTTCATTTAAAAAAAACTAACACAGTTACTGTAAACCATTTGAGAAATTTCTATTGCAGCACCGTTTTATCTCTGAAATGTTTTTCTATGGTAATTTTGTGTTTTTAACTATGTTAAGATTAGGAGTGTTTAGCAGATATGCAGTCATTTTTGCTATAGTTATATTTATTAAAATTACAATAATAACTGTTATATTCTACTCTTATATATATTTAATCTCATTATTCAGTTGAGTATTTAAGGAGTTAGGGCTTTCTGGTGGCCCAGTGGTTAGTATGCAGGTGCTTTCACCTCAGCATTCTGGGTTTGAATTCAGACAGGAAACCAAGAGGTCACACTGGCAAGTACTTGAATGGGAGACCACCTGGGAATAACAGGAGCTATATGCTGTGGCTCACTGGAGAAGGAACTGGCAATCAACTCCAGTATCTCTGACATAAAAACCATGTGAATCAGCATGGTGTGTTTTCCATGAGGTCACAGAGAGTTGGACACAGCTGAGCAACACCATTTATATTTTTATTTAAGGAATAATGAATATAAATTTATTGCACTATATTTTTTTATCAAATTAGTTTTATTTTAGGGAAATTCATTTTTTATACAGTATTTTTTGCATGGATATATTATTATTTTATAAATTGATAATTATACATAAGATATAAAGTGAGAGATTAACTATGAATAGTGGAAAAGAGCTGCAATAGTTCATAATCTATTGCATCGGTTTCTGTCATGTTATTCACTAAGAAATACATTTTCAAATGATGATCAAGATTTACTAAGCTCTATTTTCTATGAGGGAAATTATAATTACAGACCTTCACATATCATCACAGCCTCGGTGACAGCTTAGTAAACATCCCTCGAGGTCTGAGATGCAGAACTTGGTGATGTGCACATACAATTTAAAAGACCACTGTGTTCATATTTTTATAATTTATTGATTTGAAGAACTATACTTTTGGAAAGTGTTTTTAGAAAATAAAAATAAATAATACAGCCTATTATATCTTGTATGCTTTTATGCTGCTACGGAATCTACCATTTTGGATACACCTGCATCTGCACAATGAACAACATTTCACTTATAATATATAATTAATTAAAGAATTATAATAAAAGTATTGTAGTTGTATCTCAAAGCAAAATAGTTATAACATTAGCTAAAACTCAGATTGAAAAGTTGCATAGCCCCTTTGTGTTGGGTGGAGAGAAAAAAGAATGCTATATATATATACAGTGCCTTGCAAAATAATTCACCCCCATGGCATTTTTTGTGTTTTGTTGCCTCACAACTTGGACTTAACATGGATTGTTTGAGGATTTGCATAATTTAATTTACAGAACATGCCCACAACTTTGAAGATGTTTTTTTTTTTATTATTATTATTGTGACGCAAACAACAAATAGGACAAAATAACAGAAAAATTCAATGTGCAAAACTATTCACCCCCCTAAAGCCACATTTTGCGGCAATCACAGCTCTAAGTCACTTTGGATAAGTCTGTATGAGCTTGCCACATCTTACCACTGGTAGGTGTTGCTTTAGCAGTGTGTTTGGGGTCATTGTCCTGCTGGTGAACCTCTGTCCCAGCCTCAAATCACGAACATAGTGGTACAGGTTTGATCAAGAATATCCCTGTATTTAGCACCATCCATCTTTCACTCAACTCTGACCAGTTTCCCAGTCCCGGCTGCTAAAAAACATCCCCACAGCATGATGCTGCCACCACCAAGTTTCACTATGGGGATCGTGTTCTTTGTGTGATGTGATGTGTTGGGTTTGCGCCAGACATAGCGTTTTCTTTGATGGCTGAAAAGTTCAATTTTAGTCTCATCAGACCCGAACACCTTCCTCCATACATGTTGCGAGTCTCTCACATGCCTTTTTGCAAACTCAAAACGTGCCATTTTGTTTTTTGCTGAAAGTAATGCTTTCTTTTGGCCACTCTGCCATAAAGCCCAACTATGGAGCGTACGGCTTATCGTCGTCCTATGTACAGATACTCCAGTCTCTGCTGTGGAACTCTGCAGCTCCTCCAGAGTTTCTCTGTGCTGCCTCTCTGATTAATGCCCTCCTTGCCTGGTCCTTGAGTTTTGGTGGGCGTCCGTCTCTTGGCAGGTTTGCTGTTGTGCCATGGTCTTTCCATTTGGTTATGATAGATTTGATGATGAATCACAGATTTGAATATTTTTTTATAACCTACACCTGACTTGTACTTCTCAACAACATTGTCCCTTACTTGTTTGTAGAGCTCCTTGGTCTTCATGGCAGTGTTTGGTTAGTGGTGCCTCTTGCTTTGGTTTTGCAGCCCCTGGGGCCTTTCAAAAAAGGTGTGTATTTGTAATGACTAGAGATGTCGCAAATAGTTCGCCGACTGACTTTTTTCGGCGAACATAGCATGTTCGCGTTCGCTGCGAACAGCGAACATATACGATATTCGACCCGCCCCCAATACTTTATCATTGAGCAAACTTTGACCCTGCATGTCACAGTCAGCAGACACATTCCAGCCAATCAGCAGCATACACTCTCTTCCACACCCTTCAACCTCATGGACAGCAGCCATTTTGGAATCAGAACTAACTTGCAGGCTTACTGAGAGGAGGGACAGTTTGGACGATACTGCATCAATAGGGAACACCATAGCTAGGCAAGTTTATTCAGTGTCCAGTGCAGTGCTGAAGGACTCATCAGATCTCTGCTGTAAACACAGCACCCCAAAAATCCCTTTTTAGGGCTATAACATCATTTTTTTTTTGTTTTTTTTTCTGTGTAATCTAACTTCATTTGCCTGTCTCCCTGCTAGCCCGTGCTTATATTCTGTGTAATCTAACTTCATTTGCCTGTCTCCCTGCCAGCCCCTGCTTTTAAGTGTGTGTGTCAGGCTCACAGCTTATACTGTGTGTGCACAAGGCATACAATATAATATTGTTTACTAGTTGTCTACTTTAAAAAAAAAAAACTTTTTTTTTCTTAAATCTAAGTGCATTTGCCTGACCGTCAATCAAAGTTCATTTGCTTGACCGCTACCCATAGTGTGTGTCCTGCTTTCAAGTACTGTGCAAGAGAGCATGTTGTGTGCATGCTTGAGCTCCAAACAAAAGGCTTTTTAGGGTCTTAGTCCCTCAAATACAAGTTTTATTTTAACACCTTTCTGTTAATTAGCACTTTGTGCACGGTGTTGTTCATTTTTGGGAGTTTTTGTGGGGTTTTTTCTTAGTTTAATTTAAGTTTTAGTTTTCTGGGGGTCAGGCTCAACTCTCTATCCCAGGAGAGTGAGCTGTCTCCTGGATACTTTGCCACACCCCTCCCTTAGCACTACACCTTCACTCCTGGAGCTTTGTTACTTTGACTTTTTTTCTTTTAAAAAGTTTATTAGGTTTTGTTGAAGTTTTGTTTGTTTGGTGTTGGGTTTTATGTTTTGGGGGAGAGAAGACAAGTAACATCTTTGTAGGCAGTGGGGGGGAAAACAATTAGAATTTTTGTTGAAAAGGCTTTTTTTTTTTAACATCTGACACAGAGACACAGAGGGGTTAAAAAGCCTCTGTGTTCTCTGTGGTGTTGCAATTAGACACCTTGCAACAGGCCATTAACCCTTCCACTGCCAAGCATCACCTCTCTCTCCCTTAGTTTTGTCTCCCTTAGTTTTGTCTTTTTGTTTCTTTTTTCACACTTTTATATTTAAAAAAAAAAAAGAAAACAGTAAAAAATCATAAAACAAAAAATAAAAATAAATAAAACAAATAAACTAAAAAAAAGGGTCTAAACATGAGGGATAAGACCACTAAGAAGCCTCAGGGGTCAAAAGGGGGAATAATGGCCCCTGAAAATCCTAGCTGCAGCACTGCACAGCATAGGCCCCAGGCAGATAAGGCAGCCCCAGCTCCTGGTGGTTCTGCCAGCAGACCTACCCCTGTGGCTAATACCTGGTCACAGGTGGTTTCTGCTGGCCCCAGTAATACCACCGCTGGGGCTGAGGGGCAGATCACTAGGAAGCATGGGGTTAAATGTCAGATGTCTGGGGTCTACAGCATTGATATCTATCTGCGTGCTGCAGCTAACGTCATCAGCCCCTCTGTTATAGTAGCAGCCAGCAAAATGTACGGGAAAGCAGTTTTCTTTACCCGTACTCTGGCTGCTGCACACATTCTTATACAGAGAGGCATCACAGTGGGGGGATTATATGTCCCAATAGAACCCCTGGAAGGGTTGGGCACAAAAGTAACACTCTCTAATGTGCCCCCCTTCTTACCAGACTCCCTCCTGCGCCCCCACCTGCTAACCCTAGGGGAAGTAAAAACACCATTTATTAAAATTCCCCTAGGGTGCAGAGAGAGAGCACTTCGTCATGTGCTCTCTTTCAAGAGGCAGGTACAAATGTGCCTGCCTCAGGGCGCAGAAAACATAGAGGGGTCTTTTGGGGTTCCATTTGAGGGGGTGCTGTACAGGATTTTTTACAGCACTACGGAGGTGCAGTGCTATCATTGCAAGGGGTTGGGGCATACACGTAGGAATTGTCCTAATGTAAAGCATCATGCCCCAGCCCCAGCAAATGGCACCTCCGCCAGTACGGCACCCATCCCCGCTGAGCCCATAACAGCGGGGACCTCAAGGGTCATAGCCCCCCCACAGAGCTCAGGCAAGGAGGCCGGTCCTCAAGCCACCACCACGGCCTCCAAACCCCCTTCTTCCCCAAAAAAGCCATCTGTGTCTGTGGTCTCCAGCAAGACTGCAGACACGGGGAAAAAGGGGAAGAATGTCACCGGTCCTCCCAGTGTCACAGCTGCATCTCTCAAGTCCCAATCTGCCCCCACCATAATTACATCAGTTAGTGTGGGGGCACAGTGTAAGCAGAGGGATAATAAGCCCTCTGCAGGGGAGGCAGCTAGTGGCAGCTCCTCTTCCAGGAGTGACGTCCCCAGGAAGAGGAAGCATAAAACCAACAGGGAGGTTGCTGATAAGTGGGAAGTGCTCTATAGTGGAGCACCTCCCTCTAAAAGCAAGAAGAGGAACAAAACATCTCCTCCTCATCCGGTGACATTGTCTGGCCCGGTTATTAAGCTCAGCCAGCCGGTGCCAGACCACACATCTCTCTCTCCAGACCCTATAGGGGTTAATGTGGAAAAGGGTCTGGAGGAAAAGCAGGGGCAAGAGGGTCTCCCAAGTGAGGCAGGGGTAGACAAGAAAGATCAGGTTCTGCCTCTGGCCTTTGAGGGGGGTCCCAACAAAGCCCCTGCTGAATGGGTAGTCAGTGTCCCTGAGGTGCTGAGCTTCAAGGGCACCAGTCAGTCTCCTCCTCCAGTGTCACTCTCTAGTGACGTACCTCGGGCTTTGTTAGAGCCCCAGGCCGAGTCACTACTGGAGGGGGGGAATATAGGCATGACCCCCATTCAGGACCCCATGGATTTGTCTGTCAGGGGGGATGTGGCACAAGGGGAAGTGGAAATGGGGGAGGGTGATAAAACAGGTTTTCCTGTTAACATCATGGGAGAGCCTGTCTACCCTCCTCAGCCGTCCACTGACCCTAACATCGGTGCCATCCAAGCTGAGCAAGCAGAAGTGGAACTGGCAGAGGAGGAATATAAAGCCTCCAAGGCTTCCATTAAGGAAGCCATGCCAGCCACTGCTGTCCAGCCAGCTACCCCTGAATGCACTCCTGAAGCTACAGGGGTGCAGCAGCAATCCAAGGGTCCATTATTTACCTTGAAGGGTGCTAAAGGGACTCCTTCTGTATCATCTAAGAGGGGGTCCCTGAGAATAAAGCTGAGGAAACTGACTCCAGACGGGGAGGATGGAGTAAAAGCCTTCAACCAAGAGGAGCCCAGGGGTGACCCACTAGAAGGAACATCAGATTCTGGGTGGGTTATCCCTGTCAAGGAAATAGATCTATTCCTTGAGAGCACCCTTCATGGACAAAAGAAAAGGAAGATGCGGCTGGCCTTGTCGTTTATTCTCCACTCTCTCCAGCAATATCTAGTGGTCAGCACTAGGGCCAAGAATTCTGGGACTGCGGAGCATCTCCGCGTCCGGAAATTCTATAAAATGTGCGTGTCCTATCAGCAGTCTCAAGGGTCTGAGGAACGCACAATTCCTGACATGCAGTAATGGCTTTGCACATCAGCACGCTAAATACCAATGGCTGTCAAGACAGTTTCCGCAGGTTCCAGGTACTCTCCTATTTATATCAGGGAGGGTACTCTGTGAGCTTCCTGCAGGAAACTCACACCACTCCAGAGGCTGAGGCCTCGTGGCAACTGGAGTGGAGAGGCAGGGTCTTCTTCAGCCACTTCACATCGGCGTCATGTGGAGTTATAACCCTGTTCTCAGAGTCTTTTCAGCCAGAGCTGCTGCTTGTGAAAGCTGTTATCCCAGGCCGTCTAATCCACCTCCGGGTCCGAGAGCAGGGTAGCATCATTAACCTAGTTAATATATATGCCCCTGCTGGAGGGCCCGAGAGAGTGAGGTTTCTTGACAGACTGTCCCAGTTTTTGGAGACGGTTGACGCAGATGAGTGTTTGGTACTCGGGGGTGATTTCAACTGCACCCTCGACGCTCTGGACCGGAATAGTCCAGAGCCGTACCCGCCTTCTGCGTCAGCCCTGCGGGAGATCATCGCCCGCTTCTCCCTGGAGGACATCTGGCGAGAGCAGAACCCAGGGGCATCAGACGGTTTCACCTACGTCAGGGTGAGAGCCGGTCTGGTGTCCCACTCCCGGATCGACAGACTATATATATCTAGTCACTATATGTCACGAGTCGGTTCTTGTGCCATTAGGCTGGCTCCGTTTACAGACCACAACTGTGTGTCTGTGACAGTGGCGCTAACGCCAACAGCGCCACGAGCCGCCTATTGGCACTTCAACAATGCCTTGTTGAAGGACCAGGGGCTCGTGACATTGATCCGGGAGTTTTGGACGGACTGGAGGGGTTGCAAGGGAGACTTTGCCACGTTAAAACTGTGGTGGGACGTGGGCAAGGTTCATTTGCGACTTCTGTGTCAGGAATATACCAAGGGTGCGAGTGGGCAGCGCGAAGCTGAGTTGGAGTCACTCCCGGGGGAGGTACTCCATCTGGAGCAGAGGCTGTTCACTTGTAGGGACCAATCCCTGCAGAGCGAGTATGTAGAGAGGAAGGGTGTCCTCTGTGACCTGGAACGACACCAGGCCAAGGGGGCATACGTGCGCAGCCGCTTAGGTTTTCTCAAAGATCTAGACCGCGGCTCGCGCCTCTTCTACTCACTGGAGAAAAAGGGGGGTAACAGTAGGCACATCACCTGTCTTCTAGATGAAGACAGTGCCCCCCTTACAGATCCGGAGAGTATCCGGGATAGAGCCCGGAACTTTTATAAAGATCTTTACTCTCCGGATCCCATTTCTCCAGACGCCTGCAGGGTGCTATGGGAGGGGCTCCCCACAGTCAGTGCGGGTGTAAGAGAGCGGCTTGATACACCACTATCTTTTCAAGAGCTCTCTGAAGCCCTCCGTGCCATGTCCTGTGAGAAGTCTCCAGGACTGGACGGACTGACTGTAGAGTTTTTCCAATTTTTCTGGGAGACTCTGGGACCTGATTTAGTCATGCACGGATGACCCGAGTCGGGGATCTCCTGGAATACGGGCGTTCTGATTGGGTGTCACCCCAGGAGCTTGCGCTCCGTTTGGGATATGTGACGCCCAAAGTCTCAGGGCACTTGCTCCAGGAGATTAGGGATGCCATCTCCCCCGACTCTCGCACCTTCCTTCGCGGGGCTTTGCAGGCCGGAGTGCCACATGCACCTTTCAACACCCCTGCTTCGGCTGTTTGCATTGGACACAAGCCCCGTGTTTCCCCTCAGGCTCCTCCTGTCCCCAACCTCTCGAAGTTGAGGGACATACCCTCGGCATGCTTTCGCGGCATGCCGAGGAAGAGCTTATATTATCTCGTGCTCCATACAGTGCACTTCCTTGCCCTCGTGACGTGACCCGTCCCGATACCATCTGGAGGCGGGTCCTACCAGCTGACGAGGGCAAGAGGCCCCGGTGGAGGGAACTTTATTCTGATTTAGTTCCACGACCCACCGGGGACTTGAGTTGGAGAGTGCTCCATGGTGCACTGAGCACGGGAGAGTACTTAGCTAAATTCCCGGACTCTCCCTCCACTTGTCCATTCTGTGGCAAGGGAGAGTACGTGTATCATATTTATTTTAGTTGCGCCAGACTGCAGCCCCTCTTGTCACTCTTGAGGGGCCTCCTCCTGCAGTTCTGGCTGCATTTCTCCCCTCACATTTTTATTTTTGGGCGCCCAGTGTCCTGGGGCAATAAGGCCAGGGACCTCCTCGTCAACCTGCTCCTGGCATTAGACAAATTGGCTATATATAAGTCCAGGAAGCAGTGTTTGATAGGGGGGGTTCCCTTGTCACCTGAGGCCATGTTCCGGGTGCTGGTGCGCTCCCGTATCCGGGCAGAGTACCACCTGGCTTTGTCCACTGGGGGAATGGATGAGTTTGTCTCCCAGTGGGCTGTAGATGGTGTGCTCTGCTCGGTATCCCCCCATCCGGTTTCTTTATCTCTCAACCTCCTAAAATGATTTTTATTTAGTTTACAGAACATGTTTTCTCATCATTTTAAAATACACTGTGCCAAGTTAAACCAATCCAGTCTAGTTGGGGTACCAACAGTCCACATTTAAAAAAAAATGACAGGCAGAGGCAGGACACCCCGCAGAGGCCGTCGTGGTCGTGGTGCTGTTATTCCCTTTGGCCCTACAATAATGCCCAGTGTTCAGAGGCCAGTTACCCTGAACTTGAAAAGTTCAGAGGACGTAGTTGACTGGCTAACACAGGACACCCAATCTTCTACAGCTTCCGCTTGGAACATTGACGCACCATCCTCCTCCAGATTAGCTTCGGGCACCTCTCAAGTTACCACTCACCCGCCTGCCGCCACCACCAACACTAGTACCACAGCCAATTCAATTAATCAGTCAGAAGAGTTATTTACACATCAGTTTGAAGAAATGAGTGATGCGCAACCATTATTTACAGAGAATGTAGATAACAGGGATATGTCTCAGTCAGGCAGCATTACACACATGTACGTACGATGTGATGATGATGATGATGATGTACCCGCTGCTGCTTCCTTTGTTCAGTTGTCATATACAAGTGAGGCGGGTGATGATGATGACGATGCGTCCGTGGATGTCACGTGGGTGCCTGCTAGAAGAGAAGAAGAACAGGGGGAAAGTTCAGATGGGGAGACAGAGAGGAATAGAAGACGAGTTGGAAGTAGAGGGAGGTCATCGCAACGAGCTAGTGGCACAGTCAGACAGCATGCATCAGCACCCGGGGCCAGCCAGACAGCACACCAATCAACGCATGCTGTTGCCACCACCAGAATGCCGTCACCGCCGAGCTCAGCAGTGTGGCATTTTTTTTGTGTGTCTGCCTCTGACAACAGCGATTCCATTTGCAACCTGTGCCAGAAGAAACTGAGTCGTGGGAAGTCCAACACCCACCTAGGTACAACTGCTTTGCGAAGGCACATGATGTCACATCACAAACGCCAATGGGATCAACACATGAGTACAAGCAGCACACAAACTCAAAGCCGACATCCTCCTCCTGGTCCAGAATCTTCATCCACATCAACCACTGCTGTCCTCCTTGCCCCCTCTCAACTCTCCACCACTCCGTCTCTCGCCTCTTGCTGTTCCTGCTCATCTCCCCACAGTCAGGTGTCTGTCAAGGGCATGTTTGAGCGTAAGAAGCCAATGCCACAAAGTCACTCCCTTGCCCGGCGTCTGACAGCTGGCTTGTCTGAACTCTTGGCCCGTCAGCTTTTACCATACAAGCTGGTGGAGTCTGAGGCGTTCAAAAAGTTTTTAGCGATTGGGATACCGCAGTGGAAGGTACCCGGCTGAAGTTTCTTTGCCCAAAAGGCAATCCCCAACCTGTACTCAATTGTGCAAAAGGAAGTAATGGCATCTCTGGCACACAGTGTTGGGGCAAGGGTCCATCTGACCACTGATACCTGGTCTGCAAAGCATGGTCAGGGCAGGTATATCACCTACACTGCGCATTGGGCAAACCTGCTGACGTCTGCCAAGCATGGAATGCGTGGCTCTGCAGAGGAGTTGGTGACACCGCCACGACTTGCAGGCAGGCCTGCTGCCACCTCCTCTACTCCTCCTACTCCATCCTCTTCCATAACCTCCTCAGCTGAGTCCTCTTCTGCTGCTGCGTCTTGCTCCACATCAACAGCACCCCCCCAGCTCCCCAGATACTATTCCACATCCCGGATACGACAGTGTCATGCCGTCTTGGGGTTGACTTGCCTCAAAGCAGAGAGTCACACAGGGCCAGCACTCCTGTCCGCCCTGAATGCACAGGTGGATCAATGGCTGACTCCGCACCAACTAGAGATTGGCAAAGTGGTTTGTGCCAACGGAAGAAATTTGTTGGCGGCATTGAATTTGGGCAAGTTGACGCATGTGCCGTGCATGGCACATGTGTGTAATCTGATCGTACAACACTTTGTCCATAAGTATCCAGGCTTACAGGACGTCCTGAAGCAGGCCAGAAAGGTGTGTGGCCATTTCAGGCATTCCTACACGGCCATGGCGCACTTTTCAGATATCCAGCGGCGAAACAACATGCCAGTGAGGCGCTTGATTTGTGACAGCCCCACACGTTGGAATTCAACACTCCTAATGTTCGACCGCCTGCTCCAACAAGAAAAAGCCATTAATGAGTATTTGTATGACCTGGGTGCTAGGACAGCCTCTGCGGAGCTGGGGATTTTTTTGCCACGTTACTGGACGCTCATGCGCAATGCCTGTAGGCTCATGCGTCCTTTTGAGGAGGTGACAAACCTTGTCAGTCGCACCGAAGGCACCATCAGCGACATCATACCATTTGTTTTATTCCTGGAGCGTGCCCTGCGAAGAGTGCTGGATCAGGTCGTAGATGAGCGTGACGAGGAAGAGGAAGAGTTGTGGTCACCATCATCACCAGAAACAGCCTTGTCAGCATCGCTTGCTGGACCTGCGGCAACGCTGGAAGAGGATTGTGAGGAAGAGGAGTCAAAGGAGGAATGTGGCTTTGAGGGGGAGGAGGAAGACCAATCACAACAGGCATCCCAGGGTGCTCGTTGTCACCTATCTGGTACCCGTGGTGTTGTACGTGGCTGGGGGGAAGAACATATCTTCAGCGAGATCACTGAGGACGAGGAACGGGACATGACTAGCTCGGCATCCAACCTTGTGCAAATGGGGTCTTTTATGCTGTCGCAGGACCCTCGTATAAAAAGGCTGAAGGGGAACGACCTGTACTGGGTGTGCACGCTACTAGACCCCCGGTGTAAGCAGAAAGTGCCTGATTTGTTACCAAATTACCGCAAGTCAATAAGGATGCAGCAGGTCCAAAACAAATTAACAAGTATGCTTTACACAGCATATAAAGGTGATGTCACAGCACAAGGGCAATATAACAGGGGAAGAGGTGAAAGTAATCCACCTCCCCCGACCACGCCGGCAAGGACAGGACGTTTAAAAGACGTGTTGTTGATGGAGGACATGCGGACCTTTTTCAGTCCTACGCATCGCATCAGCCCTTCGGGATCCACCCTCAGAGAACGACTTGACCGACAGGTAGCAGACTACCTCGCCTTAACTGCAGATATCGACACTCTGAGGAGCGATGAACCCCTTGACTACTGGGTATGCAGGCTAGACCTGTGGCCTGAGCTATCCCAAATTGCAATTGAACTTCTGGCCTGCCCAGCTACAAGTGTCCTGTTAGAAAGGACCTTCAGTGCAGCAGGAGGTTTTGTCACCGAGAAGAGAAGTCGCCTAGGGCAAAAAAGTCTAGATTGTCTCACCTTTATGAAGATGAATGAGGGATGGATCCCGAAGGGACTGACACTGGGCGATACATTCGACTGAAAAAGGCCTGATGAGATGAGCTGCCTTCGGCTATAAATGGTCCACACGCTGCTGTATGTTATCTGTGAATGCCGGATGACTTGCGTGAATTATCCGCCACCAACTAGGGTTCAAGAAGAGGCAATGTTTTATGGCACTTTCTGCCTGGGGAACAAAGGTCAATTTTTCTGGCCGCTGCAACAGCAGCGGCTGCAACAATATCTAATTTTTGAATTTCAATTTTTATGCCAGAAGGCGTACGGCATGTAATGGAAAAAAAAAGCATATTGAACAGTCTTGCATAACACAACAGTTGTGCAAAAATACATATTTACAATGAAGACATTTTGTTAAAATTAGGTGGCTAGGCCTTCTTTTTTTTACTTTTTTGGTTAATACATTTTCTTTTTTTTTTACTGTGATTGCAATTTTTAAGAGAAACCTAAGACATGGTAAAACAGACAATAGTAAAGTCCTATTATCTATCATCACTCCAGCAGTAGCTTATTATTTACAATATCTAACCTGCTCAATCGCCCTTGGGTTACCCTAGGGCAGGCTTCAGTAGGCAACCTCTCCTTTCCTCGGATGATTTTGCCGCCGGTTGCTTCTGAAGGGTCTCCTCCAGGGCTCCCCAACTCCGGTCTTTCCCCCCGAGTCACTTCAACCATTAACAAATGTTTTATTATATTAGGGGTGCACTAAATGGGGATGTTATCAAGGGATCCCAAATTGTCTGGAACTGGGTGATTCTATCCAAGACTACATGGTTTAATCTCTCGTTGAGCAGTAAATAGTTTTTTTTTTTTATTAATTCCTGAAAGTTTTAATTTGGGGTTTTCCAACTACTAGCTATGTGTATCTTTTCTTTCAATTTTTTTTTTATTAGGTCAGGTAATATATCATATTCAAACAACCATTTCCATGTTACATATATATCCATACATGTTAATACATCACTGAGTTACCTTATCTCTATTAATACTCAGTTTACCCCTTTCCATTCCATAATCTTGGAGCTTATACCATATCCAGGGCTAGTATGTTATCTGGATTTGGTTGTGCCTTTAGCCTAAAAATATATATATTTTTTTACTTTTCAGTTATTAATATAGCTTTAATTCAGTTTGTTTTAAGTTGATTCCCTTTAAGTCTTGAATCCGACTATAATTGGGAAAAAAATAACTAGTTTTAACATTTAACATGTAGGGAAAGGGAAAGGTCCACAAACATCCTCCTTTTTTACATAAATATGATGTAAAATATAGCACTTACCTCCGTCCTCCGCCCCTCTAAGGATCCCCTATTCCGGACCTAAATTTCTTTAATTGTCTCCAGATGATATGCTATCCCTTAATTGCAGCCACGGAGACCATATATCTCAAAATGTATCAATGGAGTTGTCTACTAAATGGGTAAGGCGTTCATTTATAAGGATAAAGTTTAATTTATTTTTAACCACCTGAAAGTGTAGGGTATCCGATTTCCATTGTATGGCTATATGGTTCTTTGTGGCCAACATGATGAACTTTAATTGCCTATTTTGAGCGGGCAAGAGACAGACATGCGGAACACCCAGCATGCAGTTTTCTATATTAGCAGAAATCTGAATCTTAAACATTTTAGAAGCTAGTAAGCATGTTTCTTTCCATAGTCTTATGACTGCCGAACACTCCCACCAGACATGAATAAATGTAGCCTCATTACCACTGTTCCTAAAACATGAGCTGCTCCGTTTTGGATCCCAATTATTTAGCTTAAAATGAGTAATATATGTCCTGTGTAGGACCTTTATTGAAGTCTCAAGCAGACTATAATTTAAAGATCCCCTACTTAAGCCTTGCCAACTTTTATCCCATGTGCTATCTGCCAACTCGGTGCCCAAATCCCTCTCCCAGGCTTTGGTATAGTCTGGTTTGTTTGCCCATGAGTTTTCATTAAATAGTTCATACATGAGGCTAATAATACCAGGCTGAAAGGGGGAATCCCTACATTTTTTGAGTAGCCAGGTGTTTATTTGGGGGGTTCCCCTACCACTTATCGTTTATATAAAATGATGTATCCTGCAAAAATTATAGTGTTCAGCCAGGGGTAAATTGTATCTATCTCTCACCCACTCAAAGGTCATTATTTTGTGGTCATGCCACCATGGACCAACCCTTAGTAGGTTCTGAGACTTCCACCAACTGAGAAAGCTTTCCGGAAGATGTATCTTAAAGTGGGGATTGGGTACGATAGGGGTAAGATCTGATACCCGAGTGTCCAGTTTTTGTGTCCAGTTCATCTCCGTCCATATTTTTAATGAGTGCTTAATCAATGGGTTTTTCAAGTTTCTCAAAAAAGTATACAGGCCTGGAATCCATATTACTGTATCCCATGTATAAGGTGACATGCTTACATTTTCCATAAATACCCAGAGCGTCTGATGTGTTTTGGAGAATGCGCCAGAGGAATGAAAGCCAGCTGCGCTGCCTTGTAATACAGTTTGAGATTCGGGTCCCTACCCTCTTTTGCAAAGACTATGAGGTCGGCCTGATTCAATTAAGGGGGCATAGGTTCTCCATTTAGTATAGCGTTAAACAAAGATGTTAGGTGCGGAGGTAAGCAAGGGCTCAAATTTCTTATAGTACAGATGAGTAAAACCGTCTGGCCCTGGGGACTTGCCAAATTTAAGATCTTGGATTATAGATTTAACTTCCTCTTGGGATATGTCTAGGTTCAAGCTGTCCAATTGAGGTACAGGTATTTTGTGGACTTCTTGCTGTAGTAGGAAGGACTCTATGTCAGATCCGCTGCAGCGGGATTGGGATGAATATATGGTCTGATCGAAGTTTTGAAATGTTTCTTGGATAGCATTGGGGCTAAAGGAGGTTTGGCCATCAGGTAGTCTAAAGATACCGTATATTATGTCCTCTCTTGGGGGGTAAAGACACTAATAATTCCTCCAATAAAATTCTGCTTTTTTTTTGTGGGCAAGGTCACTGGTTAGCCCCTTGGGTTATCTGTTAAAAAGAGTGGTGCAGAGACTGTGGGGGCTGTTAGCCTCCTTGTCCCTGTGTGGCCGTTTAGAATCCCTGCTGCTGCATGTTTCAGCTTTATTAAGGTGTAATTGTACAGCGTTTGACTCAAGTAGCTGCCTGTGCTGGGTCAGTTTGGCTTAATTGCTGGGCCCTTTTCCTGCCAAGATGGCGATTGTCAGTCCATGGGCCTCTATGTCCCCTTCACTACCTTTGTCCCCGCTTGTGTGCTTATTTGGGATGGCCCCCCTTTATATCTCCGGCCCGTGGCCTTGTAAGGGTCGCCCCCTCAATCTCTGAGTGTGGATATGCAGGGATGGGGCGTTGAATCAGGCCTACCTTCTTCTCTGCTCGCTGCAAGATCAACAATACCTAATTTTTCAGGCATGTGTACATGCCTAATTTTTCTGGCCTCTGGTGCTGCACTGTGGCTTCAACAACCAAACCCAAAAAAAAGGCACATAACAGGGATTAAACTGATAGGAGTAGTACTACTAAACACACCACTCATATCTGGTGTAACAGTAGTGTACATTTAAAACCAAAAACATTTTTTCTACTGTAATAGATTGCATAGCAGTTAGTTGTCTGCAAGCGTGTGTGTAAGACCTACAGCGTCTACTCTACCAACTTCTGCAAGTGCACAGTGCCACTCATATCTGTTGTCACAGTAGCTTGGACGCATAGTACCGATCTGTCAAAACCTGTAATGATGAATGAGGTCTAGAGTAGCCTGGTTCCCTTATCCTCTACAGGTTGAGACCTAATGTTTGGGTGACTCCAGACCAACACATGAGTACAAGCAGCACACAAACTCAAAGCCGCCATCCTCCTCCTGGTGCAGCATCATAAGCCACATCAACCACTGCTGTCCTCCTTGCCCCCTCTCAACCATCCGCCACTCCGTCTCTCGCCTTGAGCAGTTCCTGTTCATCTGCCCATAGTCAGGTGCCTGTAAAGGACATGTTTGAGCGTAAAAAAGCTAATGTCACAAGGTGCCCCAAAATTGAAGTGATACGACCAACAAAGCATCTTTTTCCATCTCCTGGTTCTAAAAATCCAGGCCTTATACACGCCCCCTGATAGGTAACGTAACAAGTATTAAACTGATAAGAGTAGTACTTACAAACACGTCACTCCTATCTGGTGGCACCTTTGACTGCACGTGCCGTGCCTCAAAATTGAAGTGATACGACCAACAAAGCATCTTTTTCCATCTCCCGGTTCTAAAAATCCAGGCCTTATACACGCCCCCTGATAGGTAACGTAACAAGTATTAAACTGATAAGAGTAGTACTTACAAACACGCCACTCCTATCTGGTGGCACCTTTGACTGCACGTGCCGTGCCCCAAAATTGAAGTGATACGACCAACAAAGCATCTTTTTTCATCTCCCGGTTCTAAAAATCCAGGCCTTATACACGCCCCCTGATAGGTAACGTAACAAGTATTAAACTGATAAGAGTAATACTTACAAACACGCCACTCCTATCTGGTGGCACCTTTGACTGCACGTGCCGTGCCCCAAAATTGAAGTGATACGACCAACAAAGCATCTTTTTCCATCTCCCGGTTCTAAAAATCCAGGCCTTATACACGCCCCCTGATAGGTAACGTAACAAGTATTAAACTGATAAGAGTAGTACTTACAAACACGTCACTCCTATCTGGTGGCACCTTTGACTGCACGTGCCGTGCCCCAAAATTGAAGTGATACGACCAACAAAGCATCTTTTTCCATCTCCGGGTTCTAAAAATCCAGGCCTTATACACGCCCCCTGATAGGTGCTGTAACAGGTTTTAAACTGATAAGAGTAGTACTACTTAACACACCTTATAATAATGCAGAGAGAGGCAATGCAGTGAGAGGAGTCTGAAGAAGAGGAGTCAGAGGAGGAAGGTGGCTTTGAGGAGGTGGAAGACCAAACACAGCAGGCGTCCCAGGGGGCTTGTTGTCACCTTTCGGGGACCCTTGGTGGCTGGGTGGAGGAAGAGACCTTCAATGACATCAGTGAGGACAAGGAACGGTACATGGCTAGCTTGGTATCCAACCTTGGGCAAATGGGGAGTTTGCGGTTGTGCAAATGGACTGTTTGCGGTTGTTTGAGGTGCGTTAAACGGGGAGTTTGGTCTGTCACTGTGAAGCGGGCCTAACCCTTACACTACCTGATCGATACAACATCATACCTGATGTTTTAAAGCACGTTATTCCAAACAATTTAGGAATGTTAGGTAATTTATGCCCTTTATGGCTTAAAACCAGACTCTGTATCAACTATGTAATTTTCCGTGGGAGTTTTGCCATGGATCCCCCTCCGGCATGCCACAGTCCAGTTGTTAGACCCCTTGAAACAACTTTCCCATCACTATTGTGACCAGAAAGAGTCCCTGTGGGTTTTAAAATTCGCCTGCCCATTGAAGTCTATGGCGGTTCGGCGATGTTCGGCGGTTCGCGAACATTTGCGGTGGTTCGCGTTCGCGGTTCGCGAACCGAAAATTTTAGGTTCACGACATCACTAGTAATGACAGATCATGTGACACTTAGATTGCACACAGGTGGACATCATTTCACTAATTATGTGACTTCTGAAGGTAATTGGTGGCACCAGAGCTTTTTATGGGCTTTATAACATAGGGGGTGAATACATACGCACATGCCAATTTTCTGTTTTCTATTTCTAAAAAATAGTTTATATATATATATATATATATATATATATATATATATATATATATATATATATCCTATCCTAAATGTCATTCCATTTCATGGATTAATTTATCATTTAGTAAGATTATTATCTCTGCATAATCAAACAAGTAGAATAACATAGTGAAAGATATGTACTAGGAGCCCTATTAAATTCCAAGCCAGGAAGTGCAACGTGAAGCTTGCAATGGCTGCAGGCTTGAAATGGTGCTATTAAATTAGAAGGGCTGCAAGCTACAAGCTGGATCTGCAAACCCGTAAACCATTTGACGGCCGTCGGATTTGCAGGCTAGAACGTAATCAATTAAGCAAGCCCATAGTTACGGGTTTAGATGGAGATAATGGAAGCAGAGATTGTCATCATTGCGTCAAAGGAAAAATGCAGGATGAATTTCAAAGTTCAATTACGAGTTACCAACATTCCAGATTAATGCAATATTAAAAAAGGCGGAAATAGTATATATAAAATATATGTATTATCACAGTGATTGCAATCAATATAACACATAAAGTATATATAAATTAAGTACTTTTCTTGGCCGATTTGCAGGCTTGAGAATGTTGTGCTATTAATTCTAAGACCTAACATCACTTTCCCTTTTAATATTAGTACAGTAGTGTGTTTTTATTTGCATTCCAAGTGCTACATATTGGAGTTTACCCCCTTTGCGGGTCCTCTCGAGCACACGTTGGCCTTTGGGCTTCATAAGCGTGTTACAGGCTTGCTTGCGAGTGACTTTGTTGCAATTTTATAGCTGATTTGGTAACGTAGCTTTTACGGGCTTGACGGATCAAAGGATTTACGGCCACGAAGTTCAACGTTGCTAAAGGCCCGCAGGCTTTTTACGCAGCAAGACCGCAGATCGGCATCGGCCTACTTTATGGGGCTAATTTAATAGCCATAGGTCCTTCTTTCTATGTTACGAGCTAGGTTTTAACACGTAGCTCAAATTTAATAGGGCTGCATGACAGTGATTGGCAACCTATTTCACCTGAGTACTTAAGAGGCCTGCACAAAGTATTTAACCAATTTTCTTTCATGCATTGCAAGATGGTCTAATCACTGTGGATTTATTGGTAATAGGGATATATATATATATATATATATATATATATATATATATATATAAATATATATATATATATATATATATATATATATATATAAATATATATATATATATATATATATATATATATATATATATATATATATATATATATATATATATATATATATATATATAATAAGAAGTGTTCAGTAGTACCAGAGAATATTATTTGCTATTTGTGGGGGGATAAAATTGATTGTATATGGTAGAAAAGGACAAACCCTACCACCACAGAGAAGAGACTGGGGCCACATAGGAAGTTGGGAAGTTCGACATGCAGCCTGCCTGTTGTTCGCCATTGTACTAGGGATTGAAGTGGTGGAGAACTTTTGCAGATGCCCAATCATAACACATATAATCTACACACAAACATAGTTCTCCAGTAGTTCTTACTGGGCCATTCAGAACATCTGGCCCAGTATGCATTGGCATTTTCTCACATGCATTAAAATTTGATTTAATAAATAAAGACATTGAATATTTTGGTAAGTGTTTCATGTTTCTGTTACAAACAAATTAAAGTCTTGTGAAAGACATTGTGATTTATTTTATTATAGTCAATGTCTGTCATCAGCTATGAGACTGGCGTAGCTGCTTGGACACATATTCTGTCGCGGGAATGGATTTATTTGCTTGAAAGACTCTTCAAAGTGTATTCTGGCAAACCTTGATTTCCTGCTCAAGTCTAAACTAATTTAATGAAATATAGGTTTTGACAGCCATAACAAACAATAATTTGACACTTACTAGACTGAAATATATTTCTAGATACCTTTTAAAGGCGACCAAGAAAAGCATTATGAGAAAAAAAAACTCCTGTAAATAAATACTAAGCACAAACTGCCAAACATAACTGCAGTTATAAAAGTTGTATGACTTTTTATTTCTCAATCAATGTCATATTTACTATATTTTACATTTACATTCAGTATGTTTGCTGAACATTTTCATGGCAGGGGATTGAAATTACATAATTTAAAAATGTAGGAGATGGGGATGAGGTTGACCTTGTGTTTTGTTAATCTCATAGAGGCATGACAAGAACATGGTTGTCTCTATGTTTATGACACTAAGGCCCAAGTTTATTGGAATATGTCATCTATTACAGCAGGCAATACGCCAACCCATACACAAAAAAACAAGTAGAGAATGTGTCTGTACACCATTCAATACAATAGAAATCTTGTGCATGCAATAGGTCAGCCCAGAGGTGGTGAACAGCAAAAAAATGCCTATTGATAAACCAACAATTGTATTCTTGAACACGTTTGCGCCACTTCTTCTCAATGAATATAGGTTAGAAATAACCGCAAAATAAATGGAATAACAATTTTAAAAAGTCCAAATAATTTTCCTGATAATCACAACAATAATACTTTTGTTAACAGTATTAATAAATAACACTTAATAATAGTAATAATATAGTCATAATTGCAATAGTACTAGTAATAATCATTAATGTTAATAGATACTATTATTATTATTTATAACAATAATAATAATACTTTAAGAATATTCTAACAATAATATAGCAATACAATAATATAATAATATAATATGTATATATATATATATATATATATATATATATATACTGTAAACTGAGCATTAAATACTCAGAATTTCATAACTCTGCACTTCACTTTACATCAAAAAATTTACATTTTAAAGTAAACACTTAATAAAAAAATTAATAAAAAACATTAGCAGCTGTATAAGCCAAGGCAATAAAGGCATTATCATAGAAAACCTTAGCAGACTATCAGCCTTATTAAATTGTGATTCGGCCAATTCTAAAGGGCTCTATATAAGCACAAAGCATTTTTTTTTACAGAAGTTTTTAGTTAGTGAAGACCTTGCTTTTGGATAGAAGTTCACTAACTAAAAACTTTTGTAAAAAATATGATATGTGCTTATATAGAGCCCTGTTCAATTGGCCAAATCGCGATTTAATAAGGCTGTAAGGGCCTCATTCAATAGCTACTTACTGCAAAAAGTAGCAGTAAGTTGAGATAGCAAGTTACTTCCCTATTCAAATGCCTCCTACTTGCATGCCCCGTTCATGTTACTTACTGCACACAAGTAGAGGAGGAGAAGGAGGAGAAGAAGGAGGGAGGTTATTGCTTGGAACTTGGTTCTTAAAGGCACAGGCTATACTTTGAATCTTATAAGCAAAGGATACACTTTGATTCTTGTAGGCACAGGCTGCACTTTGATTCTTTTAGGTACAAGCTACACTTTAATTATTGAAGGCACAGGAAGCACTTTGGTTGTTAAAGGCGCAGGCTACACTTTAATTCTTATAAGTACAAGCTGCACTTTTATTCTTGTAGGCACAGGCTGCTCTTGGGCTCTTGTAGGCACGCTACACTGCGCCACAGTACTGTCATACTTCCTGGTGAGACAGGATGCGAACTTGATAAGTACCGAGCAAGCAGCGAATTCCGAGCCATTTTTTCTCAGTCAACCATGTTCTTGTGGGGCAACAGCTATGGGAAAGGGACTTAGAAACGGGTGCTATTATGAGAAGGGGTCTTAGGGAGAGGAGCTATTAAGGGAAGGGGTTTTGTTGAAGGGGGACTGAGTGAACTGGTACCGTCAGGGACCTAAGATTTTTTCTAGCACCGAGGCCCTCTGTTCTCTAGCTCCACCACTGACTATAATCCACTTATTTTTAATCTGTGCACCTAAACATTTATGGCTACTTCAATCGTCAGTTAAAATACACTTTTATATTCTGGTACTAATGTACTAAACATCAAAGATGTTGAAGTGAAATGATTGCTCTTCTCTACTGCAAGCTAGCTCATGTACAAATATTTTTTTATTATACACTATGGGCCTCATTCTATTAACGGCCGTAGGAGATGCGGGGCCGCAAGGACCGGTCTCAGGCTATTCGGCTATTCTATTCCCCTCCGGCTGGGGATTCCGGCAGGCTTGCGGCCGGCGCCTTGCTATCCCTTGCGGCTGCACGCGCCGGAGGAAAGCCTTTAATCTTAAACGGCCGCAAGAGTTTCGGCCGCAAGAAAAGCCCGGTTGCTATTCTATTGCTCCGGGAACCCTCTCTGCAAAGCTAAAAGCGAGCCGCAGCTTACTTGCAGGAAAAAGGTCCCACTAGCACCAATTAAGCACATTGTGCTTGATGTCTAAGTCCTGTGTGTTTCATTGCCTTCAGTGCTCACCACGCTTGGCATGGCAAGCAGGCAATGAGCACCTTCAGCGCTCATTGCCTTTGTGCTGCGAGTTTAATTAGCTTAACAGCTCGCTACGCGGGGCTCACAGGCGATGAGCACCTTAGGCACTCATCGCTTAAGTGCTACGCTTTAACAGCTCACCTCGCTTTGCGAGGCTTGCAGCAATGAGCACCTTTGGCACTCATCGCCTAAATGCTACGCGCTAATGGCTCACCTCGCTTTGGGAGGCTCGCAAGTGATGAGCGTCTGTGCCGCTCATCCCCTAAGTCGTATGCACCACGCACAGCGTGACGACATCTCGTAGTTCGAAAATTATAATATGGGATAATTCTCTAGCACTCAGTAACAATGGTAGCATTATTTTCTGACTATTTATGAATAACTAAATTTCATAGGTTAATCCATAAATGTAGTTTGGATGATTATTCATAAGCACCACTTTCAATTCAATAACAAACTGGATTTAAAGCCACTATAAGCTACTGGAAAATAAAACCTGTTTTTTTAATGTGAGATTAAAAAAGTTAAATCATTGAAAAAATATTGATTTTGGAAATACAGGGTTGAGTCAAATTATTTTTGACGTCAGCAGCACGTAGCCAATGAAATATGGCACGTGTCGTGAGCTGGCTTGGTGGATATATAAGGTGGCATGTAGGCATTCTGCAAACATATTAACCATCGCTGTCATGGGTAAAACGTGAGACTTATCCAACTTTGAAAAAGGAATGGTCATTGGCTTTTGGGCCAAGGGTGGCAGTATTTCTGAAACAGCGAAGTTTGTGAACTGTTTGCATGCTGCTGTAGTTAAAGTGTACTGTGGCTGGAAAAATGGCACCATGTGCCATTGATGTTAGAGGTGAACGTCAAAGGCAAAGGTGTGTAAGGGCCAACCAACACACAACAGTTGAGTAACTCCTTGTCTGCAAAAAACAGGGGGCTACCAGACGTATGTAAAATGACAGTACAGCCAACCCTGTTGCGTATGTAGCTCTGAAGCAAAGCGCTGATCACTGCATCCATGCTGAAAAGTGTTCATCGTCAGAAATGACTTCAATTTGCACAACAGTACCATAATTAGACATTTTCTGATTGGCAAAGGGTTGTCTACTATGATAAGATGTTTTCTGCTCTATCGACTGGATGGACATTGGTGTGTCAGGCACGAAACCTCAGATAACAAACACTGTGCAACCATTGTTGGAAGAACACAAGCTGGTGGCAGCAGCATTATGGTCTGGGGAATGTTTTCTTGGCATTGCCTGGGTCCACTCATACCTCTGGAAGGCACTTCCAACCTATAGGTTAACTATCCATGCTTGCATATAAAGTACACCCATACATGTTGACTGTCTTCCCTGAAGTGCATAGGATTTTTCAGCAGGACATGCAACATGTCATACCGCCAGAATTGTCCAGGAGTGGTTGGAGGAGCAAGACAAAGACTTCCAAGTATTTCCCAGGCCTCCAAATTCCCACAGACTTGAACCCCCTTCAAGCACATTTGGGACCACCTTGATTGCCATGTTAGCTGTCTGGAACCTCCACCATGCACTCTTCAGCAGCTTTCGGATGCATTTCAGTCGGCATGGTTCCAAATACAATTGCCAACCTTCCAACATCTTACTGGCTCACCACCACGCCTTCTAGCTGCTGATTTCTAATTTTGTGCAATCTCTAATTTTATTTTTTACTCAATGAATCAATGATTTTTGGTCAATTTTAAGCTCTTGTAGAGGCATGTTTCAATAATTGTTGGTATATTTGATTAAACTGCAAAACTAAAATAAAAATCAAACATCTTCTTAAACAGCAGGAAATATATCTTTCAATATTATTTAAAGTGCTGTGTGGAGCAGATTGGTATCTTAAAGGGCCACTGTGGTGGCCAAACAGTTGGATTTCATATGATTATATAGTGTTTTAAAAATGTAGCATTTCAGTGACTAGGAAAGCTGTTTCTCTTTAGCCCCTGCTAAGTATTGGAAATGATCTGTCCAAGAGGCCCCCATAAGACCATTCCTATGGGTCTCGTTTTTTTGTTTTGTTTTTGCACAGACCACTTTATCTGGCCATTAGTTTGCCCTGATAAAAATCTATGGGCCATGTTATATTAGCTGCTCGCAAATGCCTCAAACTCACAAATTTGGCTGCGGGTGTTTTTTTATATAAATGTTTAGATTCATTCTATTGATTCCAGCTCTCCAATTCCAACCTTAAGGCTGAACTCGTAAACCCTGCCTTTTTACGTCTGATTACAGGGGATGTGATCATATGATCTTACAATATTTAAGCGATAACCATACATTACTTATTAGACACAGCCAATAGTCCGTGCCCGTCATCATGACGTCAGTAAAACATGGAAGTTACACAAAATCTGCAATCGGAGGCTAAGAATTAATTAGTGCCAGTAAGTAATATTTGCTGATCAGGATCGCAATCAAGCAATCTAGCACTACATAAAATGCATTAGATAATCTGTTTTAGTCATGATATGCATTAACCTCTTGAGTCCAGGGATCAATATAACTCAGAAATAACATTTAAATAAAATATTTTTGTGGGTTTAAGATTTTTGTGCAATTATTACTAATGTTGTTCCATGCCTTCCCATGCTTTTAAAGTATAGTGTTGTGTGTTTAATTTCTTCTACAGCTCTAATAAGTATATGAAAAAGCCCTTGCAAGTCCTATTAAGTACTCAGAATATTTTTGACAGAAACCTGATACTTTTTTTCAGTTGTCGATTAGACTTTATTTGCGAGCTAGAGCTACGAGTCTAATAGAATATCGATTTTGTGTAATTTTTTATTATTTAGAGCTTGTAATATTCGAGCTGTGCTAAAACAAATAAAGTTCTGAGGCCGGTTTTGCTTCTTTAGCTGACCCTTAGTGATTGTGGGGGCGGTTAACTCGCAATCTGGTTGTTTTAAGTGTGTATACATTTACAAATTGGGCAATAGAATAGGGCCATATATTTGCAGAGAGGCAGGTAAAAATTCCTATTCTTTCAGCCTCTTGGACATATCCTCTCCCACCCTTGGACATCTTAATAGGTGTGGAGAAAAAAGTCGTAAACACTACACTCTAAATATAAGCCACATTACATTATTTTTCATCTTTATTAGTGATCGAATAAGTTAACAAATAAAACCCTGTTGTATGATACAATCTAGTACACATATAGGGAATCCCTAATGTAGTACTAGCTAACTATTTCAGACAACAAATTTGGATAATAGATTTTAACATACGCATAATACTACCATATTTGTCTATTTATTATGTGACGTGTCTGTCCATGAAGCATTGCAATTTATTGACCCACATTAATCACCAACAATTGCAACAGACCACATTTGTAACTACAATAATAATAATAGACTTGTTGACATTGACAACCACATTTAATATTTTTTAAGTGATTGCAATCCTTTTAAAATCAAAAGCTTTGTACAAAAAAAATCTCATTCTAGGTGACCTGGTCCTGCTAATAGCCTTTTTCTTTTTTCCACAATAATTGTAGAGTTCCTATTTTGATTGGGAGGTAGGTAAGTTCATGAAGTCTGACACTATCAAGAGCTCAAATGCATTGAAATTGTCTACAATCAGAGAGTGTTCACTGTTCTACTGACCTGGGGTCAGTCTTATTGAGTCACCAAATTCTTCAGGCCTATATCTCTATTTTCAACACATTGGTTGCCATGGGCGACATTTTTATTGTCCGTTAATAGAAATGTGATGGTGAAGTATTTCACTGAAACCTTTATCGTTGCCCTTGTAAAGATTATTGTATTATGTATTCTATGTACTATATTCATTTAGTTTGATATTTGTGGTTATATATTGTTATCAATCATAAAATAAAATATAATGCTTAATAAAAGTATTATATAAATACTCTAATTTATTATCAGAAATAAATGTGAAATTAGTGAAAGAATATGGCATGTATGTGAAATGTGATCAATTAAACAAAACAACAACCGCTTGGCTGTTTCATTCATTACACACTAATTTACTATTAAAGTTTAATATACAGTTTTTGCTTTACTAGAACAATTTATAAAAATCTGGACTTTAAGAAATTGCTTATATTTTAAACACTTAGAAACTTCTTTCTCCCGTAGTCACTTATAAAGGTTGACATCCATTATCACCTCATTGCGCCTTATGACATCAAGGTCATATTAATGTTAAATATAATGGATTATGTAATAGATTGGTCTCAGTGTGTTTGCTAAATCAAGCTTATCATATATTTCTCAGAATCTATCTATCTATCTATCTATCTATCTATCTATCAGTGGCGGCTGGTGACTTTTCAAGTTGGAGGGGCGACAGGGCGAAACATAGCCACTCCCCCTTTTTCAAACCACACCTATTTTGTAACTCCTCCCCCTGACGTCATGATGACCTTTATAAGCCACGCCCAATGACCTTATACTTGTGAAGCCCATTGAAATACATGATCACGAATGCAGAAATGTCAAGAAGTAAAGTAACAATATGTTAAATTCATTGGTATACAATATAGATTGAAAAAACTCATGTGACAAGACTACAGCAATATCATAATTGCACCTATACGTATTAACAGAAAAATTAAAGGAGTGACACCTACCATTAGTCGGGTCTTCTTCTCAGGGTATTCACGTTCATTAAGTTGACCAACGAGTAGAAACAAATCTGCAGCCACATAGGGTTTGCACCTGGGGTTGAAAGAAAACAAGCAAATCAATCAGACCATTCAAGAACAAAACCATACTTAAAAAACATTAAACGACCAAGTGGAACCATATAGGCCCCAAACATACCTTAGAAGACCAAGTGGAACCATATAGGCCTCAAACATACCTTAGAAGACCAAGTGTGACCATAGGCCCCAAACATACCTTAGAAGACCAAGTG
This sequence comes from Discoglossus pictus, assembly GCA_027410445.1. Taxonomy (NCBI): domain Eukaryota; kingdom Metazoa; phylum Chordata; class Amphibia; order Anura; family Alytidae; genus Discoglossus; species Discoglossus pictus. The sequence continues at coordinate 109,102,963 of CM050165.1, read as the reverse complement.
GAACTATATAGGCCCCAAACATACCTTAGAAGACCAAGTGTGACCATATAGGCCTCAAACATACCTTAGAAGACCAAGTGTGACCATAGGCCCCAAACATACCTTAGAAGACCAAGTGTGACCATAGGCCCCAAACATACCTTAGAAGACCAAGTGGAACTATATAGGCCCCAAACATACCTTAGAAGACCAAGTGTGACCATATAGGTCTCAAACATACCTTAGAAGACCAAGTGTGACCATAGGCCCCAAACATACATTAGAAGAACAAGTGGAACTATATAGGCCCCAAACATACCTTAGAAGACCAAGTGTGACCATAGGCCCCAAACATACCTTAGAAGTCCAAGTGTGACCATAGGCCCCAAACTTACCTTAGAAGACCAAGTGGAACTATATAGGCCCCAAACATACCTTAGAAGACCAAGTGGAACCATAGGCCCCAAACATACCTTAGAAGTCCAAGTGTGACCATAGGCCCCAAACATACCTTAGAAGACCAAGTGGAACTATATAGGCCCCAAACATACATTAAAAGGACCAAGTGGAACCATAGGCCCCAAACATACCTTAGAAGACCAAGTGGAACTATATAGGCCCCAAACATACCTTAGAAGACCAAGTGGAACCATATAGGCCTCAAACATACCTTAGAAGACCAAGTGTGACCATAGGCCCCAAACATACCTTAGAAGACCAAGTGTGACCATAGGCCCCAAACATACCTTAGAAGACCAAGTGTGACCATATAGGCCTCAAACATACCTTAGAAGACCAATCAGCACTGCATAGGCCCAAACCATTGGATCTTGGGATTCAAGAAAACAACAACATTTAACTTCTGTTTAGACAACACAGTAATCAATGTCAAACAAACACGTTGAATTAGCATATGGATAACCATATGAGCAGTAACGCCACGCCAAGGCTTCAACAATAGTTACTGACCATTCACACACTTTCATAGCTCCTTCAATATGCACACCCACACACCATTCATACTTTACTTACCACTAGTTATTTTTGGTAGTGAGGTGGTGCCATTTCTGAGAACTTTACGTACCCTTGAAGGTGCCTCCAATTCCTTCAAACCAATGCATTCAACCGCTACAGGGCAATGGTGCTTTTTAAACACCTTTTTATCCTCTTCAATGTGGAGAAGCATCTTTCTGGTTCTTTAGTAGTCTTCGTTGTTGTATGCAGGATTCCTTATAGCTTCACTCACTCTGTTAAATTATGTAGATTAAATTGATGCTAAAGTTGCTGCAGAGCAACAGCACTTGTACAGACATGGAATTCTTGCTTCCCGTAAACAAGTGACAGCTACCCTTGCAAGTGCCTCGAATTCCTTCAAACCACGCCAAGGCTTGTTACTGACCATGCACACACCTTTCATAGCTCCTTCCATATGCACACCCACACACCGTTCATACTTTACTTACCACTAGTTATGTTTGGTAGTGTGAGGTGGTGCTGCTTAACGCAGTTTATCTTTGCACACCCTGGGGGTATGCATTCTTCTTTGCTTCAATCACTTGTATTTAAATTTTGCACGGCGATCTTTCAAAGAACAAAGCTTCTCAATGGTCTTTTCATTGAAGTCTGGGATCTCGGAAATCAGTTGCTTTTCCATTGAGAGCATCGCCAATGCATTCAACCGCTCCAGGGACATGGTGCTTCTTAAAAAGGTTTTGATCCTCTTCAATGTGGAGAAGCATCTTTCTGATTCTGCAGTGGTCATTGGTGTTGTAATCAGGATTCTTAATAATTTCACTGTCTCTGTGAAATCATTCTGCAAATTAAATTGATGTAAAAGTTTGTGCAGAGCAACAGCACTTGTACAAGCATGAAAATCTGTCTTCCCATACAGAAGTGACAGCTCAGTGCGTAATTGTTCCTTCTTCAGTATTGGATATGCTTGCACCGTGTCTTCCAGAGCTTGGGTTGGAAAGCAAGTGTCATGGGTTTTATACAAGTCACTTTGAACAAGTTTGGCACTGACTAGGTGATTTGAAAATGAAAAACGTTCTTTTGCATGAACCACCACTATGTCACATACCTCTCTTGAAAGTTGTCTCAAGGTTGAGATCTCCGCACTCCGTCTGTTGACTGTTACATCGCTCGGCAAACTTGCTTCTATCTCTTTAACAGAATTACGGATTTTCTGGATGCTGGCGACAAAGTCTTCTGTGACTTTTTTGATATAAACAGTATCCGTGTCTCGCTTCTGAAGCTGACTATAGAGGATGTCAACATGTGGCATTATTAAATGAAATAATTTAAGGAAGTAAAGGAACTCCCTGTCTTCCAGCATTCCAATGAAACCTGCGGCTTCACGTATAGATGTTGGATCAAAGTTTAGACATGCTTTAATTGTCTGGAAACACTCAAGTAGCGCATCTCTGTTCTCGTAGATCACGTTCACGGTCCTAACGTTGAAGTTCCATCGTGTCGGTGCACCTCTTGTCAGTTTGCTTTCAAAGTGATCTGCAGTGTGCCGGTCCCATACCAATCAGATCTGAAGAACTTTATACCCTTGCATAGAAAAGAACTGTAATGTGACAAAGAGATCTGTTAGTACTGGCAAAGTGAGTTGCAGAGTGTCAGGTTGCTGGCAAAGAGATCTGCAGTGTGCCGGTCCCCTACTAATTAGATCTGAAGAACATCATCACCTTGCACAGAAAATTATTTTAACTTGGCAAATAGATCTGTTAGGACTGGCAAAGTGAGTTGCAGAGTGTCAGGTCGCTGGCAAAGAAATTTGCAGTGTGCCGGTCCCCTACCAATCAGATTTGAAGAACATCATAACCTTGCACAGAAAATAATTTTACCTCGGCAAAGAGATCTGTTAGGACTGGCAAAGTGAGTTGCAGAATGTCAGGTGGCTGGCAAAGAGATCTGCAGTGTGCTGGTCCCCTACCAATTAGATCTGAAGAACATCATAACCTTGCACAGAAAATTATTTTAACTTGGCAAATAGATCTGTTAGGACTGGCAAAGTGAGTTGCAGAGTGTCAGCTCGCTGGCAAAGTGATCTGCAGTGTGCTGGTTCCACAACAATCAGATCTGAAGAACTTTATACCCTTGCATAGAAAAGAACTGTAATGTGACAAAGAGATCTGTTAGGACTGGCAAAGTGAGTTGCAGAGTGTCAGGTCGCTGGCAAAGAGATCTGCAGTGTGCCGGTCCCCTATCAATCAGATCTGAAAAACATCATAACCTTGCACAGAAAATGATTTTAACTTGGCAAAGAGATCTGTTAGGACTGGCAAAGTGAGTTGCAGAGTGTCAGTTTTGCTGTCAAAGTGATCTGCAGTGTGCCGGTGCCATACCAATCAGATCTGAAGAACTTCTATTAACTACCTCATCCAGAACTCCAGTCCTTTTTGGAGAGCGTGAAAAAAAAGATGGTATGCCGCCTATGTTGGAAAAAAAAACTCGAACTCTTCCAATCCTTGAAACTGCTTTCTCCATTATTAGGTTCAGTTGGTGAGCATAGCAATGGACGTAGTGTGCGTTCGGGTACACGTCTTTTATTTTTCTTTGAACTCCTCCTTGATCTCCACGCATCACACAGGCACCATCTTAGCTTTGAGCTATGAGTTTCTTCTTGTCTTCTGGCTCTGGGAGAACAGTATTCAGTGTTTCCAGCACAACAGCAGCAATCGAGTCTGCATCCGTTGATTTCATTTCCGTGAAGCCATCAAATCTTTCCACCACTTGATGCTTCTTGTCAATGTAGCGATAGACTACAACGCACTGTGTCCTAGCGGAAATATCGGTTGTTTCATCCGCTTGGATTGCCACAAACTGGGCTTCCTTAAGCTCTTGGTGAATCACTTCCTTAATAACTTCATGCATGCAGTCCAGTAGCTCATTCTGCACGGTTTTGGACATGCCCTTAAACACAGTTGCAGTCTTCAAATGCTGTTGCATTGCACTATCGATACTGCCAACCAAATCCACCAGGCCTCTAAACACTCCTGGATTTAGTGATGTTTCAATCTCGTCGTGTCCTCTTAATGCCAGTTCAAAAGCGCCACAAAAGCGAACACAATCAATTATCTTGGAAAGGATGTACCGGTTCTTAGCCACTTCTTCGTTGTGTTTTTGAATGCTGACTTGGTATCCTTGGTCCAGTTGAACAGCAATGTTCGCCTGTCCAAGCATCTCAAACTTGATCCTGTTATCCAAGTGAGCTTTAGAACTTTTGTGTTTTGCCAATTTATCAGCTAGATGTTTGACGTCAGTCACTCCAGTTTTGGTCCAAGCAGCGTCACCACCAAATAGGATGCATGGGAAACAATATAAGGACTTCCTAGAAACGCTTCCAGAAAGCCAGTCGTTCTTCTTGTACCATTCAGTATTGAAAGTACGGATATATTGCTTCCCTCTATCTCTTGCGATTTGCTGCAGATTTATCTCTGGTTGGTCAGCTCCTAACCGTTTTACTTCCACCTTCTCCTCATAGGTTAGGGTGCCGAAAGGCTTCACAAGTAGAGAGTCAATAGTATTAATTTCTGATACCAATAGAAGAAAGAGATCACGGTATATTAATTTATATTATGTCACAAAATTACTTTAAAATAACAGTGTGTTGAATTCATTGGTATACATTACATATTGCAAACCCTCATGTGACAAGACTACATCAACATCAAATTTGCACCTATACGCATGGACAGAAAATTAAAGGCAATGATACTCACCTACAGTTGACTCTCCTTCTCGGGGTATTCACGTCCAGTAAGTCAACCAACGAGTCCAAACAAATCTGCTTCCACAGATAGTTTGCACCTGGGAAGTGATAGAAAACAACAAAAAAAACATTAGAACGTTCAAGACCCAAACCTTAACTTTTAAAACCTTAAAAGACCAAGTGTGACCATATAGGCCCCAACCGCACCTTAAAAACCTTAAATAACAAATTGGGACCATATAGGCCCCAACCGCACCTGAAAAACCCTAAATAACAAATTGGGACCATATAGGCCCCAACCGCACCTTAAAAACCCTAAATAGCAAATTGGGACCATATAGGCCCCAACCGCACCTTAAAAACCTTAAATAACAAATTAGGACCATATAGGCCCCAACCGCACCTTAAAAACCCTAAATAACAAAGTGGGACCATATAGGCCCAAATTGTAAAAATATATATATATATATATATATATATATATATATATAAATAATCAATATATAAATCAATCAATACATAAATATATATATATATATCAATCAATATATCTATCAATCAATATATATATATATATATATATATATATCAATATATATAAATATATATATATATATCAATATATATAAATATATATAAATATATATATATATATATATATCAATATATATAAATATATATATATATATATATATATATATATATATATATATATATATATCAATATATATATATATATATATATATATATATATATATAAATATATATATAAATATATATATATATATATATATATTTATATATATATAAATATATATATAAATATATATATAAATATATAAATATATATAAATATATATAAATATATATATATATATATATATATAAATATATATATATATATATAAATATATATATATATATATATATATATATATATCACACACACACATAAAAAATACACATAAATATACATAAACATATACATAAAACAATATATATTAATTGATATTTATTATTTGATTAATTGATGTACTTTATTACTTAATTTATTATATTGTTGTAACATGTATATCACATAAAATAGCCCTGTAATATGTATAATACATACAGGGTCAAACAAGTTCACACTAACCTTTTTTACCCTTACAGGCTTCCATACCTGCTTGCTGATTTGCTAATTTTTTAAAGACTCTCATTGGTTGAAATCGATGTCAATCAAAAATTTTAGCCAATCAGAGTCCTTCAAAAATCAGTATATAAAGCAGACCGTGGGAAAAATCAATTCATCGCGGGAGGGGCTCCTTGTAGGAGGAGCTCTGTTAGTTTTTCTTTTTTTTTTTTTTTTAGAGCGTCAGGTTTTTTTTGGTGGAGGCCTCTTTCAATGGGCCAGAATGGATGGATGGACAATGGCTTCAATCAAGATTGGATTATTTTTGGACAATGGCTTCAATCAAGATTTGATTATTTATTTGACCAGTGGCTTCAATCAACATTGGATTATTTGACCAGTGGCTTCAATCAACATTGGATTATTTATTTGACCAGTGGCTTCAATCAACATTGGATTATTTATTTGACCAGTGGCTTCAATCAACATTGGATTATTTGACATGGGCTTCAATCAACATTGGATTTTATGACATGGGCTTCAATCAACATTGGATTATTTTTATGACTATCCAGGTCATAGAGGACAGAAGGCCAACGCTGGAGGGGTCAATTTGACAGGTAAGTATGTGCTGTTGTTTATTTTATTTTTATTATTGTTTGTTTAAAGCTGTTTACTTTATTTGTATATTTGTAATAATGTTTTTACTGTATTGTTTTTCCGTTCCCTTAATTTTATTTTATCTTTAAAAGTGACAGGCACATGCACATGCCTGTTACTTCTAAAAATGGAATAAAAATAGGGGGGGGGTGCTAGGTACTGGTAGTTGGATCAGGCCAGGGTGGGGTCGGTCAAGCTCAGGCGCCCATCGGTCAGCGTAGGCCACGATCTGGGGTGGAACAGGCCTCATGGGGGTGAACATCCACCCCCATGTGGCCTGTGCAACCCCGCTCACCGCCCGAATACCCCGATCACCGTGATCGGGGTAATCGGGCGGTGGCATAGCATAGGCCACATCGGGGTGGTGGTGATCGGGCCTCGGGGGTGGCACAGGCGACATGGAGGTGATCAGGGGTGGCACAGGCCTCATCAAGGGGGTGATCCAATCACCCCCATGTGGGCCTGTTCCACCCCGCTCACCACCCGACTACCCCGATCCCGTGATCGGGGTAATCGGGCGGTAGCATCGCATAGGGCAGGCCTGATCGGGGGTGGCACAGGCCACATGGGGGTGATGGCTGGGGGTGGCACCAGGCATTGCAGGCCTAGGGTCGTCGGTGGTAGGTAAGTTGGTGGGTGGCTGGGTAGGTGGCAGGCCAGGCAGGCATAGTGGGGTAACTGGTCACCCCTACCTTTTATTAGGGGCTACTAGGGGTTTGGTTTGGCCAGGGGCAGGGCAGGTGCCAGGTAGACTTACTGTTAGGTAGACTGCAGAGCAGATGTGAGTAGTTTCAGCCAGGGAGGTCTCTCAGTCTCAGCGTGACCAGGGATAGGAAACAGAAAGGGGGAAGGGACAGGCAACTGGTGGTTTCAGGCCCTATTAGCTGGCGGGCGCTCAGGGCTAACGGTCTGGGTGGGTTTAGATTGTTCTCTTAGCAACTGCACAACCTTCCATCATTGATTGGTCAATGATGGAAGACTGTCAGTCATTAAATTGATACATTTATGACCGCCCATGCATATCGTCACTGTGATGGTGGGCGGCATGCATTAACGGTCAGGGGGCCAGGCCAGGACTCATTGAAGAGAAGAGTCTAAAGGTTAGTGTACTTTACTAGTGTAATATGATCACACAGGGTGCAGGGGGCTACAATAGATACACAGCAGCATTAGTTAATGTAGCGCAAGGGTTATCTTAAAGTGACAGTGTCCCTGGGAATAGTTTACTAACTTTACTTCATTTTATTACTGTATTAAGACTTGAATGATGATGTACACCTTTATTTAATTGTTTTTGGGTTATTACTAATACATTGTTGTGTTTTTTTATTGCAGGGTCACGAAAATATTTTGGGGGGCGTTTGCCCTGACGCCCCAATGGACGGGCCGCCCCTGCTATCTATCTATCTATCTATCTATCTATCTATCTATCTATCTATCTATCTATCTATCTATCTATCTATCCCTCTATCTAGTTTTATATATATATATATATATATATATATATATATATATATATATATATATATATATATATCCCTCTATCCATCTATCTATCTATCTATCTATCTATCTATCTATCTATCATCTATTGATCTATCTATTTATCTATCTATCTATCTATCTATCTATCTATCCATATTTTTTTTACCTAAATATATTTTTTTTACTGTACAATGTGAAGAGTATACAAGATATTTATTTTGAAGGCAATAGGAAAATTGGGCAAGGGTCACCAAGGTATAGAGCTATTAGGGACTTGCTCACTTCACCTTGCAAGCACTTTGATTGTTTATATATGTAGGCCTTTATCTTTCGTAACTGTGCATGATTTAAATATTATGTTCTTTACATTATTCACATATTAGAATAAAAAGTAAAATAGTTTTGGAGCATTTTGATACCTTCAAAACTTTTAAAGTAAAATTAGCTTTTAACTTTATATTTCATTATTTCAAATAATAAAAAGGAACAAGCAGTGGCAAAACTGATGCAGTGTATTACACAGAACTTGACATAAATTGATATTTTATAAGGACATTCTAAAGTTAGACACGTCCCCACCTAGTGATGGAGAGGTATATGTCCAGCAGTTAAAATAAAATGAAAACTGTAAAATAAATTGAAAGCAAATTACGAGTATGAGCTTAAATGAATCCTAGTGGGGGGGATACCGAGCAGAGTACACATCCATAGCCCACAGGGAGGTAAACGCTCACATCCTCCAAGTAGCCAAAGCGAGGTAGTACTTTGCCTGGATAAGGGAGCACACCAGTGCCCAGAATATGGCCTTGCATGGCAGTGGATCCTTTTCAACCAAACATTGCTTCCTGGGCCTAAATAGCCAGCTTGGCTAATGCCAAGAACAGGTTGAAAAGGGGATCCCAGATCCTGTTGCCCAGGGAAACTGGGTGCCAAAAAATAAAAATATGAGGGCGAAAATGCAGCCAGAACTGCAGGAGGAGGCCAATCAAGAGTGACAAGAGTGGCTGCAGTCTGGTGCAACTGAAATAAATGTGGTACACAGACTCTTGCATAAACAATTAAAAATTGAACTTTTATTAAGGCAAATGTAAAATTGGAAAAAATACTGCTATAGGAGACCGCTGAAAGACTAGGACATATCAGCTCTTATTTACCCAATGGACAAGTGGTTGGAGAGCCGTGACATTAGCCAGTTATTCAGCACACCATGGAACACTCTCCAACTCAAGTCCCCAGTGAGTCATGGAACAAAAGAGGGCAAAGCTGCTGCAGTGCACTAGGTACAAAGCACCAAAACCCACAACAGGGAGGAGCCTCTGCTACAGGAAGCTGTCTGGTATAATGGGGGACTCTTAATTTATTATGGAAGAGGGTAAGATAATTATCTTTACAGAAAGATGAAATGACCACACTAGTGGAGATCTGAAAACTTACATATATTTTTGGCTTTTTTATTTATTCCCACAGGCACCATTCTTGTATAAACAAGTTTCAAGGGGTTCCCAGATTATTTTCCTCTGGAAATAAATGCACTTTGGGAATAAACGTAGAAACCTTATTTCTCTTTTTCCTTATGAATATCTCTCAGTGATCAATGTGTAAACCACAATGCAAGTTTCACTTAATATGCATTCTCTAAAATATAGCTATGGTGAAAAAGCTTTTGTAACATACAAAAAAATGCTTTTTCAAATGAATGGTAGAAAATATAGAAAGTCTTTTTATTTTATTTTAACCCAGGACTGTCAACTTGCTACCTTGAAAACTTAATTTAAATCATTTTTTTGTGCCTTTTCCTAAAATTGTCCAAAGTTTCAGAACCAGTATGTTTAAAACTGGGTGGATAAATTAGAGGGAATCCAACTGAGTAACTCAGGTTGTGCTAAATCAAAGAGGGATGAATACACAAGTAGAGAAATAATGAAATCCTGGACTTTTGGCAACCCTCATAATACATAGTACAGAGTTATCAACCACTACAATATATGCTTTTATTAAATTATATTTTTTATATAATGTTGTGTTTCAATTTCTATAACATATATGAAACCACAGGCCTTGATTAACCCTTTTACAAACTTAAAAAACACAAATAGATGACTAGTGGTAGCCAATAATGCACTGCAATATAGCTAAGGCTAAATATGTATCCAAGATGATATAAATTGTTCCACAAATAAATATAAAATGTGACAATGAGACACAGGCCCAGATATTACCTCCGTTAAAAATCTCAAAGTAAAATAAATCTGCTATCAATCAAGAAGATGCAAGAATGTCTCCTTATTGTGAGACAACAGTGTTATCTGTAGAAGTAAATCATATACTTCTTATTCTGTGCTTTGGAAATTTGGACCTTGAGACTATTGTGAGAACATTAGGGGGTGGAAAGTTTAAACTAGGTCAAGCTCTACATCTGCCAGAATATTGTGGGATGCCCTTGACTGAAGAACCAGCATTCTAGAGAAATATGATTGGCTTTTGAAACGTATAACCTCAGAGGGGCCTGGCTTTTTGTGAATTGTGAGATTGGTTTTGTGTGAAGAGTATATGAGCTTTTATTGTTTGTCAGTTCTATTCTGTTCTAGCCCCATGTTTTTCTTGTCCTGTCCTTAAGCCATTAACACTGTGTGCAATTTCTTCTGTCAGCATACCAAGATAGAAACCTTGCTAATACCTAACAGGGAAAAGGAACTAGGAAGAGAGGACAAGATCTTGCACAAAATTGCAATTACTACTAACTTTCATGTATTATGCTGAGGCCTGACCATAGCTGCTGAGAAAATTATTTGTGTGTTTTTTAGGGCAGAAAAAAGTTCTGTAGTCATAATACTACTTAATAGTACTTTCATTGTAGCTAGTATTTTGGGTAGTGCCAAGCAAATGAAAGTTAAAAGGTCGATCTTTAGCTTTAATCCATATTAAATATGGATTATTACAGCTTTTGACCATACCCAGAAGCGCGAACGCGAATTCCATCAAATGTTCGCGAACGGACGAACATCGGTGAACCGCCATAGACTTCAATGGGCAGGTGAATTTCAAAACCCGCAGGGACTCTTTCTGGCCACAATAGTGATGGGAAAGTTGTTTCAAGGGGACTAACACCTGGACTGTGGCATGCCGGAGGGGAATCCATGGCAAAACTCCCACGGAAAATTACATAGTTGATGCAGAGTCTGGTTTTAAGCCATAAAGGGCATAAATCACCTAACATTCCTAAATTGTTTGGAATAACATGCTTTAAAACATCAGGTATGATGTTGTATCAATCAGGTAGTGTAAGGGTTACATCCACTTCACAGTAACAGACCAATCTCCCTGTTTAATGCACCGCAAACAACCGCAAACAGTCCCTTTGCACAACCGCATTTGCACAAGGTTGGATACAAAGCTAGCCATGTCCCGTTCCTTGTCCTCACTGATGTCATTGAAGGTCTCTTCCTCCACCCAGCCACCAAGGGTCCCCGAAAGGTGACAACAAGCCCCCTGGGATGCCAACTGTGTTTGGTCTTCCACCTCCTCAAAGCCACCTTCCTCCTCTGACTCCTCTTCTTCAGACTCCTCTCTCTGCGTTGCCTCTGTCTGCGTTATTATAAGGTGTGTACTGTTAAGTAGTACTATTCCTATCGGTTTAATCCCTGTTACGTCCACTATTAGTGGACGTGTATATGGCATGGATTTTTGGAACAGGGAGATGGAAAAAGATGCTTGGTCGGACCTCCTACTTCTAATTTGGGGCACTGCACGTGCAATCTAAGGTGCCACCAGATAGGAGTGGTGTATTAAGTTGTACTACTCATTCCTATCAGTTTAATACCTGTTATGTTACCTATCAGGGGACATGTATATGGCGTGGATTTCTGGAACAGGGAGATGGAAAAAGATGCTTGGTCGGACCTCCTACTTAGAATTTGGGGCACTGCACGAGCAATCTAAGGTGCCACCTGATAGGAGTGGTGTATTAAGTTGTACTACTCATTCCTATCAGTTTAATACCTGTTCCGTCACCTATCTTTCCTCCCAATAGCACATTCTATATGTCATCAACCGGCCTGTGTGTATTTAGAGAACCACACTTTAAGGCCCTTAACCTGGGACAAGGTGGCTTGGCTATCAGAATTGCCTCAGAGCCTTAAAAACTCGCCAAACCCCCTAATCAGACACTCACTATCATACTGGAAATGGGCCAAGAAACACAAGGGTTTGTTCCCTGGATCCACCCAAATGAACCCAATTCTTGACCACCCTCAGGCCCCGAAACACATGAGCACAACATCACAACACTGGTGGAGGTCAAGGAAACTAGATAGACTGGGAGACTGGTTAGTAAAGGGCCAGATGCTCACCTATGAGGAACTGAGGGACAAGCATGAGCTACCGCTGTCAGAACATTACAATTACTGTAGGCTGAGGCATTTCACACACTCCCTGACCCAGAAACAGGGGACACCGGTCTTAAATTGGTTCTCCAAAATTTGTAAAGCTAAACCTCTATCAAGGGGGATCATTAGGTCGCTTTACAAATATAAAACATTTGTTACTGGTTGAAGCGACACTGGGGGAAGGACCGGAGTGGGGGAGCCCTGGAGACCCTTCAGAAGCAACCGGCGGCAAAATCATCCCAGGAAAGGAGAGGTCGCTCACTGAAGCCTGCCATAGGGTAACCCAAGGGTGATTGCCCAGGTTAGATATTGTAAATAATAAGCTAATACTGCTGGAGGGATGATAGCTAATAGGACTTTGGTGTTCCCTGCAGATATACACTTTACTATTGTCTGTTTTACCATGTTTTATGTATCTCTTAAATTGCAATCACAGTAAAAAATAAGAAAAATTATTAACCTAAAAAGTAAAAATAAGAAGGAATAACCAGCTAACTTTCACAAAATGTCTTTATTACACCACTGGTACCAGATAGGTGACAACGAGCACCCTGGGATGCCTGTTGTGGTTGGACTTCCTCCTCCTCCTCAAAGCCACATTCCTCCTCTGACTCCCCTTCCTCACAATCCTCTTCCAGCGTTGCCGCAGGTCCAGCAAGCAATGCTGATAAGGCTGTTTTTGGCGGTGATGGTGACCACAACTCTTCCTCTTCCTCTTCACGCTCATCTACGGCCTGATCCAGCACTCTTCGCAGGGCACGCTCCAGGAAGAAAACAAATGGTATGATGTCGTTGATGGTGCCCTGGGTGCGACTGACCGGGTTTGTCACCTCCTCAAAAGGATGCATGAGCCTACATGCATTGCGCATGAGCGTCCAGGAACGTGGCAAAAAAATCCCCAGCTCCGCAGAGGCTGTCCTAGCACCCCGATCATACAAATACTCGTTAACGGCCTTTTCTTGTTGGAGCAGGCAGTCGAACATTAGGAGTGTTGAATTCCAACGTGTCGGGCTGTCTAAAATCAAGCGCCTCGCTGGCATGTTGTTTCACCGCTGGATATCTGTAAAGTGCGCCATGGCCGTGTAGGAACGCCTGAAATGGGCACACACCTTCCTGGCCTGCTTCAGGACGCCCTGTAAGCCTGGGTGCTTATGCACAAAGCGTTGTACAATCAGATTACACACATGTGCCATGCACGGCACATGTGTCAACTTGCCCAAATTCAATGCCGCCAACAAATTTCTTCCGTTGTCACAAATCACTTTGCCGATCTCCAGTTGGTGCGGAGTCAGCCACTGATCCACCTGTGTATTCAGGGCGGACAGGAGTGCTGGTCCGGTGTGACTCTTTGCTTTCAGGGAAGTCAACCCCAAGACGGCGTGACACTGCCGTATCCGGGATGTGGAATAGTACCTGTGGAGATGGGGGTGCCGTTGATGTGGAGCATGACAGAGCAGCAGCAGAAGAGGACTCAGCCGAGGAGGTTATGGAAGAGGATGGAGTAGGAGGAGTAGAGGAGGTGGCAGCAGGTCTGCCTGCAAGTCGTGACGGTGTCACCAACTCCTCTGCAGAGCCACGTATTCCATGCTTGGCAGCTGTCACCAGGTTTACCCAATGCGCAGTGTAGGTGATATACCTGCCCTGACTATGCTTTGCAGACCAGGTATCCGTGGTCAGATGGACCCTTGCTCCAACACTGTGTGTCAGAGATGCCATTACTTCCTTTTGCACAATCGAGTACAGGTTGGGGATTGCCTTTTGTGCAAAGAAATTTCATCCGGGTACCTTCCACTGCGGTGTCCCAATAGCTAAAATTTATTTGAACGCCTCAGACTCCACCAGATTGTATGGTAAAAGCTGGCGGGCTAAGAGTTCAGACAAGCCAGCTGTCAGTTGCCGGGCAAGGGGGTAACTTTGTGACATTGGCTTCTTAAGCTCAAACATGTCCTTGACAGACACCTGACTGTGGGCAAATGAGCAGCGACTGCTCAGGGCGAGACACGGAGTGGCGGATGGTTGAGAGGGGGCAAGCAGGGCAGCAGTGGTTGACGTGGCTGAAGATGCTGGACCAGGAGGAGGATGGCGGCTTTGACTTTGTGTGCTGCTTGTACTGATGTGTTGATCCCATAGGCGTTTGTGATGTGACATCATGTGCCTTCGCAAAGAAGTTGTACCTAGGTGGGTGTTGGACTTCCCACGACTCAGTTTCTTTTCGCACAGGTTGCAAATGGCATCACTGTTGTCACAGGCAGACACACGAAAAAATTGCCACACTGCTGAGCTCTGCAATGACGGCATTCTGGTGGTGGCAAAAGCATGCGTTGACTGGCGTGCTGTCTGGCTGACCCTGGGTGCCGATGCATGCTGTCTGACTGTGCCACTAGCTACTTTCAACGACCTCCCGCTGCTTCCAACTCGTCTCCTCCTCCTCTCTGTCTCCCCATCTGAACTTTCCTCCTATTCTTCTTCTCTTATAGCGGGCACCCACGTGACATCCACAGATGCATTGTCATCATCAACCGCTTCACTTGTATCTGACAACTCAACAAAGGAAGCAGCACCGGGTACAACAGCATCATCATCATCAGACCGTACATCCATGTGTGCAATGCTGCCTGACTGGGACATATCCCTGTTATCTACATTCTCTGGCACTAATGTTTGTGCATCACTCATTTCTTCCAACGGATGTGTAAATAATTCTGCTGACGGATCAAGTGAAGCGGCTGTGGTGCTAGTGTTGGTGGTGGCGACAGGCGTGCGAGTGGTAACTGGAGAGGTGCCGGAAGCTAAGCTGGAGGAGGATGGTGCGTCTAGGTTCCGAGCGGAAGCTGTAGAAGATTGGGTGTCCTGTGTTAGCCAGTCAACCATGTCCTCAGAACTGTGCAAGTTCAGGGTACGTTGCCTCTGAAAACTGGGAATTATTCTAGGGCCAAAGGGAATCACAGCACCACGACCACGACGGCCCATGCGGGGTGGCCTGCCTCTGCCTGTAATTTTTTTACGATTAGTGGTACTATGCGTGCAAGCTACTGTGACACCAGATATGAGTGTCACTGCGCACTGGCCAAAGTTGGCAGACTAGATGCAATAGGCCTCACACACACGCGTTTAGGCAGGCAACTGATATTCAATTGATTACAGTAAAAAAGGGTTGTTTTATTTCACTGCACACTACGGTTGCACTAGATATGAGTGTCACTGTGCACTGGCAAAAGTTGGCAGACTAGATGCAATAGGCCTCACACACGCCTTTAGGCAGGCAACTGATATTCAATCGATTACAGTAATAAAAGGGTTGTTTTATTTCACTGCACACTACGGTTGCACTAGATATAAGTGTCACTGTGCACTGGCAAAAGTTGGCAGACTATATGCAATAGGCCTCACACATACGCCTTTAGGGAGGCAACTGATATTCAATCGATTACAGTAAAAAAAGGGTTGTTTTATTTCACTGCACACTACGGTTGCACTAGATATGAGTGTCACTGTGCACTGGCAAAAGTTGGCAGACTAGATGCAATAGGCCTCACACACACGCCTGTAGGCAGGCAACTGATATTCAATCGATTACAGTAAAAAAAGGGTTGTTTTATTTCACTGCACACTACGGTTGCACTAGATATGAGTGTCACTGTGCACTGGCAAAAGTTGGCAGACTAGATGCAATAGGCCTCACACACACGCCTGTAGGCAGGCAACTGATATTCAATCGATTACAGTAAAAAAAGGGTTGTTTTATTTCACTGCACACTATGGTTGCACTAGATATGAGTGTCACTGTGCACTGGCAAAAGTTGGCAGACTAGATGCAATAGGCCTCACACACACTCCTGTAGGCGGGCAACTGATATTCAATCGATTACAGTAAAAAAAAGGGTTGTTTTATTTCACTGTACACTAAGGATGCACTAGATATGAGTGTCACTGTGCACTGGCAAAAGTTGGCGGACTAGATGCAATAGGCCTCACACACACGCCTGTAGGCAGGCAACTGATATTCAATCGATTACAGTAAAAAAGGGTTGTTTTATTTCACTGCACACTACGGTTGCACTAGATATGAGTGTCACTGTGCCCTGGCAAAAGTTGGCAGACTAGATGCAATAGGCCTCACACACACGCTAGCAGGCAGGCATATGCAATTAGATTACACAGAAAAAAATAATAAAATAAAATAAAAAGGGCTTTTTGGGTTGCTGTCCTTGCAGCAGATATCAAAGGAGTCCTTCAGGTGTGTAGTTAAAGCTAAATACACAGCCTGGCTATCTGTTTCCCTATTAAATCAGCAGAAAAAAATAATAAAATAAAATAAATGATGTTCTAGCCCTAAAAAGGGCTTTTTGGGTTGCTGTCCTTGCAGCAGATATCAAATTAGTCCTTCAGGTGTGTAGTTAAAGCTAAATACACAGCCTGGCTATCTATTTCCCTATTAAATCAGCAGAAAAAAATAATAAAATAAAATAAATGATGTTCTAGCCCTAAAAAGGGCTTTTTGGGTTGCTGTCCTTGCAGCAGATATCAAAGGAGTCCTTCAGGTGTGTAGTTAAAGCTAAATACACAGTCTGGCTATCTATTTCCTTATTAAATCAACAGCAGGTTGAATATATCTTCTCTCTCAACGAATGCAGCATCAGAATGATTCTAAAATGGAGGCTGTCATACAGATGGAAGGCTCTGGAAGGGAGTGTATGCTGCTGATTGGCTGGAATGTGTCTGCTGACTGTAAGGTGCAGGGTCAAAGTTTCCTCAATGATAAAGAATAGGGGGCGGACCGAAAAGCGCATATGTTCGCCGTTTGTTGTGAACGCGAACATGCAAAAATCACTGCGAATAGTTCTCCGGCGAACTGTTTGGGACATCACTAGATGTGACTGGTATGCTGTGTTCAATAGGGTCATGGAGAGTTGGATGCAATTTAACAAGTTAAATCCCCATTTATCTCAATGTAAGTGCTCTTCATGGTGTGAAAGAGCACAAGGTTGTATGTTCAAATGATATATTTTTAATTACACCTACAACAGCTAAAACATCAGTGAAGTCAGTCATTGATAGCAGATTTAATCTGGACTCAGGAATGCACAAACTAGTTAACCCATTACTGACATGTTTAGGTGATTTCAGCATTCCATGCTCTGCACAGATTAATTTGGTAAGGGTTAACTCTATTTTTCCTTTTGCTCACTACTCAGATCTATAGCTGTGGGTCTTGAAAGTGGCAGTCAGTGACACATGTAAACACAAACTTTACTTTATTGATCTGTCAAATGCATTTATGTTTCATTAAGCTAAAAGTGATACATTGGGATTTACATTCTTACAGCCCTATTAAATTGCAATTCGGCCAATTGAATAGGGCTCTATATAAGCACACATCATATTTGTTTACAGAAGTTTTTAGTTAGGGAAGACCTTGCTTTTCGATAGAAGTTCACTAACTAAAAACTTCTGTAAAAAATATATGCTTTGTGCTTATATAGAGCCCTTTTCAATTGCCCGATTTGCAATATAATAAGGCTGTTAATTTGCATGTCAATACCCAGAATTCAAATCTGTGGATGCACGTACACTGCATAATTCTCTGAATATTGAAAATATAATGAAAACCTGCAATATACACATGTTTAGAAGGTTATTCTTACACTGAAACTTTCTTTTAAGAACATTTTGTTTGTACATATTTTTCCTATTTATTTTCATTACCTGTGGGGGAGTGCATTGTTTGTGATTTAGAACCTTTAATAGAATTAAGAATACAGTGTTCTTTGATTTTAATCAAGGTACCTTGTTTATATTATATTAATAACCAAATGGTTATACATTAAAATAATATAAAATAAGAACTTATGAACTTATGTAATTAACATTAGAATTGTTTGCAAATAATGAGTATTTATATTATTCTAATTAATGTGTACAAGTGTTTCTCTTAGGAAATGTGCATTGTTGGTGCTGTGCGATCAACCAATTATATTTTGTATTAACTCTTCAATTTTACTCCACAAGGAGCTTCAAACATAAAAGAATTCATTAACTTTTTTTTTTTTTTTTTTCATCACTAAAGTAAATGCAGTTTGGACTTTGAAAGATTCAGTTGAGGGATTTATGTAAAATTAAATGTATTTTGTATATTTTAAAGCAAAACTGAAATCATATATTTAAATTGTTTCTGTTTTGGAGAACTACACTTGATAATGGAAAAACTATTTTTAAAAAGTAAAAAAAAATACTGCATTTAAGTTGCTGATCTACTTTTACTAACAAACATAGATTATGATTGCAGAGGAAGCTTATTTTCTCTAAAAAATGACCACTAAAATAATGGTGCATGCAGTAGATCTAACCACTTTCTCATGACTGCTTTTACATAGAGGCTGTGCTGAGATTGTATATATACATATATGTATGTCAGGTGTGAGAATATGCGTACACACTTATGCATTTACATCTCCAGATCAAATCATGATTAACAAGTTGCAAGCCATGACTCATAGCAAATTGAACAGGGGTAATGTATTAATAGGGATGTGAGAGTGCAAATACATGAAGTTTTTAGCTGGAAAGAATATTACTTACCTAGAGAATCGATTCACATGTATATGACAGCCCTTTATAAAACTGCTACAAATTAATACAAGTCAGTACAATATAAAAGAAAAAAAGCATAAGAAACACTCAATAGGGTATATTTGTTATTTATGATTAAAAAGTCTCATCTCCTTATTCCCACCTATTCAGATCCTCTTCTACTTCTCTATCTATGCCTTATACCTTGCCTTATTTTATTTACTTGCTATACACAGTCATATTGAATATTCTGCTCTATATCTATATATAGATTTTCACTTGTTTTGTTTTACTTATTACCATGTCACTGGATCATTAGTCTGTTCGTTTTTCAATACTGTACTTTAAACTGGCACATGAACCCAACTAGTTCTCAAAGTTAGTTACAAACCTCTTTGAACACAACATAACAGACATTGCGAGTTACGGATTCCTAAAGATTAGAGCAACATTCTTATTAGATCTAAAGGCAGACATGGGGCGGTTCCCAAGAATCAGAATTCATTCTTTACAAAAATGATCTTTTCTACATTCTGTACACCACCATTTAAGTATTCTTCTAATTGGAGACAACCTATCGGTTGTTTTTACATTCTCTCTCATTATACCTCTAGTCATTGGAGATTATAAATCAAAACCCGGCATACCATTCACATCTGTAAGATAAAATTGATATGTTCACATCTACTAGATAATTGTACAACAGATATATTTTCCGCATGCATAATATAGCCACAACTTTAAAGGGATAGTTACCTCACCATAAGTGCTCTTCCTGATGTAAAAGAGCACACAATTCTATGTTAAAATGATCTATTGCTTTTATTAATTACACTAATAACAGCCTGAAAATGTAAAGTCTTTGGTCTGTTTACAAACAGGCTCCTGACTGCCCATGATTAACAACATATGCCGATAGCGAAAAATAGAAAATGCTGCACACATAGATTTATAGCTTTTCCTTGGGTTCAGGAATGCATTCAGCTACTGGTTAACTCTCAAGTCACATATTTAGCAGTTTGAAGCAGTGATTTCTCTGCACAGATGTATTTGTGAAGGGTAAATCACTCTCTGTTTCTGCTCTCTGCACAAGCTTTTGCTGCCAGTCTGCTTGGGCGACATGCCAGATCTCATGTAAACATACACTTCTTTTATGTTTTTTTTATCTGAAAAATGCACCTATTTCAAAAATTCTAAAAGTATTTTAACATGTTTTTATGAGTATATCACAGTGGTGTGCTCCATGTTGTGCTGAATTAACTGTCCCTTTAATTCCTTTCACAGGGATAAGTCACTCTTCAAACATCATTATCTTGTGTCTGGCTTAGCTATCAAATTCTCATCTACAGGACCAAGACACCAATCATTTATACTTCCTCAAGCATAGAACAAATTCACAGCTTGGTTCTCTAAATCAGACCCATGTAACAATCTGGGTACCTATTGGCAAACTGCCACAGCTCAATCATGTGATGCCAGTCTCTCAATAACCTTATATAAAATTGTAATCATTAAGATGTTGTCAAATAAAGGCAATCTTAAACCCTTGCCTATAGATGACATACATTTGATTCCCTATCTTTTTCCTTATAACACCATCCACATCCAGTGAGGTAAGAAACATCTACACATCTAAACTTCTATGTCCCGCTCTTTCCTAGATCATCATTCCATCATATACCAAGACTTACTCAATTAATTATTTTAGATTAGCAGCTTTCTAACAGAATGATGTGCGAACCAGTGATATCCAATATTGAAAGCATCACTTCCCAAGCAGCATCACCATCTGCCGAACCACAATCCACTCTATTCATTTTTTGATAGATACATTTTTTGCTAGGTTAGTTCAGGCAATAACAGAATAAGTGTGGTCTGTACTCATGTACCAATGTGTACTGAATATGCTGTCTTCTCTTATCTGCCTTATAATATATATAAATGTAAATCCACTCTAGTGCTATAAAATAATCTAATAATAATATATTCATACACATCCTTTGTATAAATGCAAATACATGTTGAAGGACACTACTGGCCTCTCCTTACATTAAAACAGCACAGGAATATATATAAAGCCACATATTTGTAAGGTTACAGTAACAAGTACAATATTAGAGGTTTTAGAAGTTACATCACTTTGGATTGACTCTCAATGTTTAGCATATTTTGTCATACTTGGGTGGAATAGTGTAAACAATAGTTTAATAGCAGCGCTAAACATAGATTGGGAAAGGATTACAATAAGGTTATATATTGTCACCTTATTTATTCAACTAATATGCAGAATATATCATGCGTAAGGCCATACTGGAAGAAAACAGTGCCAGAATCAATATTGTTTGGAGAAATATCAACAACTTCACATACACGGATGATACTACTCTGATGGCTGAAAATGAGGACCTATTGGTGAGGGTGAAAGAAGAGAGTGCAAAAGATGACCTGCTGCTCAATGTTAAAAAGACAAAGATCATGGCTTAACACCATCTCAGTTTCTGGCAAATAGATGAAGAACTAGAGGCAGTGACAGTTTTTTTTTCCTGGGCTTCAAGATCTCTACAGATGGTGACTGCAGCCATGAAATTAGCATATGTTTGCTTCTGGGGAGAAAAACTATGGCAAGTCTGGATAAACTATTAAAAAGTAAAGATATATCACTATCAACAAAGGTCTGCATAGTTAAAACTATGGTATTCCCAGTAGTAATATGAGAACTGGACCATAAAGGCTCAGCATCATAGAATTGACGTCTTTGAATTATGGTGTTAGAAAAAAACTACTTAAGAGTTCATTGGACTGCAAGAAGATTGAGTTAATCCATACTGCAGGAAATCAAGCCAAATTGTTCACTGAAAGTTATGATAATAAGGTTAAAGCTCAAATATTTTGGCCAGGATAAGACAGGATTCCCTAGAGAAGACTCTGATGCTGGGAAGATTTAAAGCACACAAAGAAGGGGACGGCAGAGATGGCTAGATGCAGTTAGTGAAGCAGTGAACATGAGTTTGATGGAGCTGAGAGAGGGAGTGGCTGACAGATGTGCCTTGCATGCTGTGGTCCTTAGGGTCAAACAGAGTCAGGCATGACTGAACAACTAAACAACAACAAGACCTGAAAGCTCTGTTATTAAATGAAAGTAAGTATTTAATAAGTTTAACAGTACTTTCCTTCCTAAAATATGCTTTAATTTAAAATCAGTTTATGAATCCTTGATTTGTGAATGAAGAATATGTATATTCTGTGGTTTACACAGAACATAAAGTTGTTGTGTGCACTTGTTTGTTTTTAGAGATGTGGAAAATTCTAAATCTTCTAGATGTCTGCATATCTATATTAAATTACTTTCTCCATGTTGGTAAACTTACATTTCTTAAAAGAAAAATGGATGAATATATGTGTCCTCAGATCTTTGACATTTTATTTATTAGCTATCATCAAGCTATGATATGCACCATTTAAGGATATTTAAATTACTTCAAACAGATAATCATTTGCTGCAAAATCCTTTTTTATGTTGCTCCTCATTATTGATTTCCCATTTTATATTTCATATATCCTATTATGTGTAATGTTATATCTATTTTCTCAACATTGTTTAGATAGTAATATATTTACCAATTTTAACTTACCTATTTTAAACTCATATTATGTCCAGTGTAATTAGATTTTACCAACATTTTATTTGATGTTTTGCTCAATACCAATAAAGTAAATTCATATTCAAGCAGTACACTAATAAATATATAGAACAGGATCCTCTTATTTCTTAATGATAATCATTTAGTTGGTTATTATAATATTAAAAATATTCAATCCTAAAAGGAAGCATCTTTGTCTAAATTCCAGTTTTTGTTACTGGTTTGTATCTGTACATATATTCTATATATTGCTCTAAATTATGATACACTGTATTTAAGTATAATTGGTCTTATAAAAATGAATCATATTATGTTGATGATGATGAGTATTATTAATTATTATTATTATTATTATTATTGAAACCATTTGTGATGATCATTATCTTGCTTGTTTGCTAGCTACCCTGTCCTTGGAATTGCCTGTTTTATCTTCAACCTGTTAAATAACTCTGAACTTGTGTGCCTGGGCACCTTATTCTGGATCTAGACCCCTGTTTTGTCAGTCTTTAACATCATGAACCAGCCCAGACTGTTCCAAACAATAATGTGCATTATATTTTATTCATTATTTTTTACTGGCCTATCAGGGAGGAGTATTTTGCTTTCAGTTGTCTTACAATGTCCTCCAAAAGTGTTTGTTCTTTGAACAAACACATCTTTTACGCCAATCACAAGATATAAGTAAAAAAAATGACATATTTTGTATTTGTAAATTATAATTGTTGTTGTTGCCCAGCTGTTCAGTTGAGTCCGACTCTCTGTGACCCTATTGACCACAGGACGACAGGCACATCTAATGTCTGGTTGTCACAATCCACAAGGTTTTCATGACAAAGATACTGGAGTGGGTTGCCAGTTCCTTCTCAAGTGGACCGTAATTTGTCTGATCTCTCTGCTATGACCTCCCCAACTTGGGTGACCCTTCCTGGTATAGCTCACAGCTCCATTGAAGTTCACAAGCCCCTTCACCACAAGATAGTGATTCAGAAGGAGAAATGAACATTACCTTATAATTATATATAGCCTTCTCCATTGTGATAGCCTGGCTGAGACGCATGTTACGTTCAAGCGGTTTTGACAACCGCTTCACCAACTCTCCAGGGCGCAGCGACTGGAGCAGGAAATCTTCTTCACAGAAGATGCAGTGCAGGTGGTTGCTGATGACTTGATATTTTCTTTGTTCTTCAGTATGGTGTCAATTATGGCGGTTGGCATCTTCAAATACGCTCCAATATCCACTTGGCTTTCCCTTTCTCCAAGTGATCCAGCACCTGTATCTTGATATCCAGACGAATGCTCTGGTGCTTCAACTTGCCTTGGTCTTCCTTGTGTTCACTCATGTTCTGTAAAATAGTATAAAAAATACAATTAATTTAGATGTTATTAGACAATTTATGTGACTTTTAATTGTTAAACAAAGGAATCATGAAAATATTATTTACCTTGTCTCTGGATGTTGGAGATAGGAATTGGGGGTCTCTTTCTCTGTCCAGGATGTCCCTTTGCTCTCTCTGTCTCTCTTTGTCTCTCTCCACTGCTGCCTGTCTTATAGTTGGGGGAAAAAGTATTTGATCCCCTGCTGATTTAGAACGTTTGTCCACTGACAATGATCAGTCTATAATTTATCTCAGTCATGATGGTCTGTCTAATCCCAAAAACATATCTCACTTCAAGGAGTATGCTTATAAAAAAAAACATGATATCTTATTCATGATACAAATCCTATCAATACCAACATAACAAAGGAATTATTGATTACCAAGTCTGTGTTCACAGCTCTTTTTGCTCATTTTCTTTTACCTCCCAGCTGCAACTTTCATCTTCCACTGGAAAATTGGAATCACTCTATGCCAGTTGGCATCCAATTTAAGAAAATTCCAGCTAGAGGTCATCTCAATGTTAGGTACTGAGCGACTTTTAGTTTCATGGAAGGATCCATATAATCCCAAGAGATGATATCATAGGTATCCATTTTCTGAATTAATTTCACAGAAAACAGAGAAGCTAAAATTGAACGTTTGGTGCTAACAGTTACAGGTTTGGAAATAGCGATTAGAGATCATATTGCATAAATGAAAGCACTGAAATAAGGAGCAGTTTCCAAGGCCTCTTCATACTTATGAGGCCCTTTAGTTTCTATTTTTTTCTAGACTAATAGGAAGTAGAGGCAAGCAGGTGGTGGTAGATGGGAAGTTAAATATACAATGATTCACTCAAACCTTGAGAATGTCAGAGAACATTCAATACAGTAATGTAACTAGTTTTAAAAAATAAATATACAATAAATCCAATGAAGACCTTGGAGTGCTATACAAGGAATTATTTCAATTCTTCAATTTGGAATGTTATTATTCTTGGTTTCCTATTCTCTATAGTTCAAATGTTTCAGTAATTTGGACAAGGTAAGATAGAGAGTATTCTGAATGTGTATAGTTTGTCTTGAAATTCATTAAAAAAGAAATAAACATGGTTCTAAACTGAGGCTATAATTGGAATGGGAGGTAGGTCAAATGGACAAATATATATATATATATATATATATATATATATATATCATTATTTTTTTTTTTTCTGTTGTGGCAGGTGTAAAAGCATTACAAAAGGCAAACTGGAAAGAGAACATAAAACATCAGTTAGCATTAATAGATCATCAAAAGATTTGGGAAACCTCTAAAGAAATGAACTGAGAGAAAACATAAAAAGCGTGTAGGGATTCTAAAAGAAAGAAAACACTCAGTATTTTCTAAGGCTTTTAAATTGAAATAAACATAAGTGCTCCTTCAGGACATGGTTAACAGTAACAAAGGGGCTGATATTCAATACATTATAATGGAAATTGTGGGTATAATGTTATTCTTTAAAGTAATATGTGATCCCCTATATATATTATGACCAGTAGGTTAACTTGAATAAATATTTATATGTCTTTATATGTCTCATATAAGATTATTACTTGTAACAGAAAAGTGTGAAATTTTAGCCATTTTTATTATCGTGCCCTTAATAAGGGGTATAATATAATTTTTAACTATGAAAAATATGATCGAATAAATATTAACTGAAATGAAGATATGGGTCTATTGTTATAGGGAAGCTACAGTATATGCAGCACCTGGGAACTGCCTAGTGACAGGAGCTTTTGACCGGGCTGGGTACTGGGTAGCCATTGGCTAAGTTAAATTTGTGGGTGGGGACTAGGAGGTTATAAAAGGGGGTAATTTCCCGCCTTTTGGTCACTCAACTGTTAATCAGAGCAGAGCTTGCATCTGATTAACAATGGCAACCCCTATTGTGGATACCTTAATAGCCCAACTCAGGAGTCAAGTTGAGAAGCATGGCCAGGAGTGGTTCCAGGAATTAGTGGCCAGGCTGCGGGCTAGGAAGCCCCCCAGTGGCCCAGAGATGACACCAGAAATGGGGACTGTTCCACCTGTTGAAGGAGGTAGAGGGCGACCATCAAGAACAGCAAGTGGGCACCCGAGGACAAAGGTCCCGATGACAAGAGGGGTGCAGCCTACCCTGAATGGTGCAGATGAGGCGAGGATGGACTTACCGGAGTCCTGGCAGAGCAGGAGGCATCCAGGAGGCCTGCATAGGCGGAGGAGGGGGCGGAACACGCAGAAGAGAGTGAAGAGGCAGTGCAGATCACTGTGCGGATGAGGAGCCGGCGTGATGTCACAAAGAAGAGACCAGCGTCCGGTAAGGAGCTGACGCAGACGTCTGACAGGAGGTCTGAGGAGGGAGCAGCTGCAGGGACACGGTTGGCGTCGCTGAGGTCTGAAAGGCAATCAGCACATTACAGGGTGCAGGCAAGTGGGGTGGAACTGGATAAGATGGGCAGCACATATGAGGCTTTGGGGGGGAAGATGAGGAGAGCAGACAGCGCTGGGGCCAAGGGGAAGGAGAAGAAAGGGAGAAATAAGAGAGCTAATCAGAAGAGGGCACAGAAAGGAGCACAGGGCAGGAAGACAAAAGGAGTAAAGAAAGCAAGAAAGGGGTTAAGTGCAGCAGAAGAAATTGAGGAGGAAGAAGGAAGAGAGGAGTTGTGTGACAGCAGCATGGAGGGGGTAGAAGTGAGAAGGATGGAAACAGGCAGCGTGTGCATGGAACAAGGGAATGGTCTAGAGGAAGTATCAATTGAGAGTGAAGAAGTGGAAGAGTTACAGAAGGAAGGCAGGAATGTGTCTAGTGCTGCTGTTTCTGTATTGTTTTGCCCTGTTTCAACATATACTGATCTGGAGGAAGGGACATCTGGCAGGAGCAGGTCCCGACCGGATGATGATCCGGGGAGAGTACAGAGAGAATGGCAGCAAGAGTTCATGAGGTCTTCAGTGTTTTCTTGGTAGTCTCCATCACCAGGCACAAATAGTTGGGTGGAGGCAACAGGAGGCAGGATGGGTAAGGAAATGCGTACAAGTATAATATCTGATTACAGAAATAGAAGGCCGGTTGGAAGATATCGTCAGAGCAGAGGATATACTTCACCGACTCGCAGGAGCAGGAGAACGCCCTCCCTCAAAAGGAGGTCAAGACGGCGGTCACCACTTCATTCACACCATGGAGGTGAGCATAAAAGGGATGACAAGGGGAGGCGATCCTTTTAACCTCATTACAGGACCAATTGAGATACACAAGACTGGAAGGACCAGAGACTGCCTTCCGGGGAGGACCGGAGGGTACAAGGGAGTGCAAGAAAGGAGATGACCCCAGCCAAGAACCGACAACTTCCCTTCTCCAGGCAAGTAGGAAAGTGGAATGAGATGACCATTTCATCTGACCTTACAGCCTCATTGTAGTCGACAGACAAGAGGCATACTGCAAGTGAGTTTATTGACATGCACAACACACAAACTGACATTACACAGGTTAGCTTGTTAAAGGTGGTAGCTAACTTGCAGAGTTTATTGTCACAAATGAAAAAGGGAAAAAGCTTGGGGCACGAGGGTAGCCTGGGTAGGTCCTGATAAGGTCATTAGTCAGGGTGTAGGGGCAGTTCCATCAGTTAGTGGTAGTGTTGAAATGGGTACCGGCCTGGAGTCAGAGATCATGGTAGGCGATGGAGTTCAGTCTAAGGTTGGTTCTGGGGCAGCAGTTATTAGGGTAGCTGACACAGTAATGAGTAAATCGGATCTGTGTTCAATTGGCCCTATTGGAGAGCATGTATCTAAGGAGTTGAAGGAAAATATTTGGAATCAGGAGTTTATAGAGATATTCTCGCTACTCCCACAAAGCCTGCTGTATCCAGCAATCGTAAGAAGGTATATTGCTTTGCTTATAATGAAGGTTCTTGCAGTTGGGTGAGTTCTTGTAAGTTTAGGCATGAGTGTTCGGAGTGTGGCACGGGTCATCCTTTTTTTCACCTGCTTTAAAGGATCAAAAGCTCAGAAGGCAGGGGAGTTTGGCCAAAAAGGGGAAGAGCCCAGTACGGCTAGAAAGGATGGAGGGGTGGTTAAGGCGGTACGCCAGTAGGCCTAGTTCGTCAGAGGATGCTAAGTTGTTATTTGATGGGTTTTGTTTGGTTTCCAATCCCATCTTTGTCTTCAACCCTGCTTGGGTGGCCAGGGAATTTAAGATCTGCTAGGGAGAATCCATCTTTGGTATGGAGTAAGTTCATCAGTGAGGTGGAGAAGGGGAGAATGGGCGGTCCATTTGATGAGGTTCCAATAAAAAGTTTGCCAAAAAAGGAGCTGGATTCTTTTAGACTTATTCATCATTTGTCCTACCCAAGGGGGTTATCTGTTAATGACAGGATTGACAAGGAGTTGTCCTTGGTTTCATACGCATTCGTAAAGCAGGCAGTGCAGCTAGTCAGGCAGGCTGTAAAAGGTGCTTGGTTAGCGAAGGTTGACATAAAGTCAGCTTTTCGTTTGCTTCCGGTTAATCTGGATTCTTACCTTTTCTGGTTGTCATATTGGGGGCAAGTTTTTTGTTGATCAGTGCCTGCCCATGGGTTGTAGTATATCGTGCTCCTATTTTGAAAAATGTAGTTCCTTTTTGCATTGGGTTAAGACTGCTTTATCCTCGGTAGTGCATTATTTAGATGATTTTCTGTTTGTGGGTTCTGCTAATTCGTTAGATTGTAAAAAGTTGATGCAAGGCTTTCAGGAGTTGGCAGCAGATTTTGGCATTCCGTTAGCTGAGGATAAGTCAGAAGGTCATTCTCACAATTTGTGTTTTCTGGGGATCCAGTTGGATGCAGTTAAACTTGAGTGTAGGCTCCCAAGGGAAAAAGTAACAGATTTAAAATTAAGATTTAGTCAAGCTTTGGCAGCTAAAAAAGTTACTTTAAAGTCTATGCAGTCATTGCTGGGTAAACTTAATTTTGCCTGTAGGATTATTCCTATAGGGAGGATATTTTTCAGGAGATTATCATTGGCTACTGCTGGCATGAATCAGTCACCATCACATTAGAATTTCAGCAGAGCATAAAGCAGATCTCAGCATTTGGTTGGAATTTTTGGAACATTTTAACGGCTGTAATATGATTTTGAAAGAACCAGTTGGTAACAAAATTTTGGAGTTGTTTACTGACGCGGCAGGTTCTTTGGGTTTTGGTGCTTATTTTAGCATTTCCTGGTGTGCGCAGGCACGCCCAGAAGTTGGAGGGAGAACGGGTGGACGAAAAATCTGACTTTGTAAGAATTGTTTCCTATTTAGGTAGCAATAATGTTGTGGGGAGATAGTTTGAAAAATCATCATGTTATCTTTAACTGCGATAACATGAGTGTGGTGTACGCAATTAATTCTATTACTGCCTCATCGCCTCCAGTAGTTAGACTACTGAGGCAACTTGTATTGAAGTGCCTTCAGTTGAATATATTAGTTAGAGCATCCCATATCCCAGGAGGTAACTGGTCAGATGTCAAAGAAAAAGCGGTATTGGGTATGTGTTGACTGCCCAAGTGGCAAGAAACATCGGTATGGGTAAAGGATAACTGCCTGTGGTAAAGGAATACAGTTTTAGTATGGAGCACTGGGTAAAATTGTTATATGTATATATTATGTGTTTTATTGCAGGACCCCCTGTACAGTTATGGATCGTAGGCCATTCATTAATTTATTGGGCCCGAAGGAAGCTGTATTAATGAAGTGGTTTGGGGTCAGGGGGATGAGATGGGAGCAGGTTTTACTTAAAGTATCTAGTTTAGCTAGGTCATCCCCTCCTCTGGAGATTCTGTTAATTTATGCAGGGGGAAATTATTTAGGTTTCATATCCGTGAGGGAACCTATTGGAACTTATTGGAAGCATGAACAGGGATTTGCTTAGACTTCAGGAATTGCTCCCAGACTTATTGTTAATTTGGTCCCAGATAACACCAAGGTTACACTGGCGGGGGGCTATTGATCTTGAGACACCGGAGGCCCACAAGTTTTTGGGGGAAGACAGGGTTCAATATAGTACAATCTAGGGACGTAGTTTCCCATGAGTGTTTCCCACTCCACCAATCATAATACAAAAAATTGGGAATCATTTCTAATAATGTGACAACTTTTATTTAATAAAGGGAATAGCGACGAATCAAAGTTATTAAAATGTACACTCTAAAAACAAAAGCATTGATTTGCTCCTTTGGCAGGAAAAAATTCTTGGCATTTAGTGACTGTATCACATATAATCTGGGCTAGTCAGACTCTTATTAATTTCAAAACTACTTGATATGAGTACATATATTTGGGCATATACAGGATAGATTACAGTGTTGGAGACAAAGGTCAATATACAGCCCCACTTTCTGATTCCTTATACTGGGAATAAGGTGGGTCTTTACTTGTCTTTATATACCACTATAGATTATTGAGACAAAAACTAGCTATCATTGCTCTTAGCATGGAACAGACAAACAAGATCTAATATATCTCTAGATCATGTTAATTAAAAAGTAGTCTTAGAAAAAAATGCCACACACGTTTTTTGGTGGCCAGTCTATGGTTTCTTTATGGGTACAGAGCTTAGTGCATATTCAATCTATCTATGTTTACCAGACATTATATAGCTTTAACCCTTTTAATCCTTTTAAGAAAACCTTCTCTATAGACTGCAGTTTCACAGAATATCTTTAGATCCACTCAGAATGTATTAACGTCTGTCCAAAATGGCCTATTTCGGGCTCACTGCAATGCTCAGGACGCTACTGTCCCTGTCTCAACTCCACTTCCTGATTCCCGCCCATGTGACTTAAGCGTGCGTCTTACATAATGACGCACGTTCTAACCTACACCTGATGCGTTTCGACGTCCTAGACGTCTTTGTCAAAGGGTGCTGCATCACCTTAGGGCGGAGCTCATTAGCTGGGAAGGTATCCGGTCTGGGCCAAGGCCAGAGGTCTCTTGGGCACGGGGTTCCATAGGGCCTCTGGCTGGGATGAGCTCTGTCCTGGGGAAGGTATGCAGCGACCCAGGTTTAAGGATGTCTTGTGGAACGTATTATGTTATGGTTAATGAAGCTGTGGCCTGTAATTATACCCATACACCAGGTTTTTCGTGTTTATTTTGGTGGTGTGTATAGTATTGGGCAGACCATGTCACACATGCATAGGTCAATGCAGCAACTGGGAGCTGCCTAGTGACAGGAGCTTTTGACCGGGCTGGGTAGCCTTTAGCTAAGTTAAATTTGTGGGTGGGGATGAGGAGGTTATAAAAGGGGGTAATTTCCCTCCTTTTGGTCACTCAACTGTTAATCAGAGCAGAGCTTCCCACCCTCTCTCCCTGTGTGTTTATGTATTATGGAAAACGTTTGAATTGTCACAGCTTTGGCGGGGGTGCTGCATTACCTTAGGGCGGAGCTCATTAGCTGGGAAGGTATCCGGTCTTGGCCAATGCCAGAGGTCTCTTGGGCACGGGGTTCCATAGAGCCTCTGGCTGGGATGAGCTCCGTCCTGGGGAAGGTATGCAGCGACCCCAGTTTAAGGACGTTTTATGCAACGTGTTATGTTAGGGTTAATAAAGCTGTGGCCTGTAATTATACCCATACACCAGCTGTTGCCTGTTTATTTGGGTGGTGTGTATAGTATTGGGCAGACCATGTCACACATGCATAGGTCAATGGACTTCACTATCTGTTAATATGGCAATGTCTGGGAGGCAGACACATGATGTAGATGGGATAAAACAAGACGTTCATTATTATAATTAGAACTATTTGCTAATTAAAATAATGGTCTATGTGTACTAAATTCACTAAAACTGCCTCAGTAAAATTACAGAGTATCAACAATATGAATTACAGTCTTAATACAAACCACCATAGTTTAACACTTTTGTTCTTAAGTATATCTTTGTTAAGCATATAAAAATTATATAGAGAAGTTGAAATTTAATAAATGGATGGAGGCAGATCATGGCAAACGGAAATAAAGATATATAATAAGAAAGTATTTAGTGGACAGATTAATACAGGGGTAGCCTAAAGGGGTATCGTAGAGCCAAATCAGGACACCGGTCCACATTGTCCAGACCTCCTTTGCATTTTTGAAGTTCTCAACTGAGGTTTCCAAAAAATGTATAATTCAACACATTTTCTATTTGATGAGTGCTTTTCATATTTTTATATTAGCAAAATATGTTTTTCTTTCTGAATATATGTTAATACATATTTTAATAAAAATAAAACCTTAGTCATGAACACTGAAGTCTTTCAACGATTAGTGTTTTTTTCAGGAAGGCTCTACTTTACTGTGTTTGGTGTGTGCATGGTTGCAGGTGCCATAGGTCTTTTATGGCAGTGTGTAACATTAGTGCAGTAGTCATCTTGATCACTGGCAGCAGCCATCTTTGTCACTACATAGTTGCTTCAGCAAAGTGCCTGAAATGGTTGCTGCACTCTGTGCAGCTAGAGTTCACGGTCTGCAATTTTTTATATGAATTGATATGATTATTTAGAGAAATGTCTATACTTTTTATGGTGTGCATAATTTTATGGACACATTTAAATTAATAAAAAACCTTGGAATCTGCACAGCTTTAGTTATTTTTTGCTGTTGGTGGTTCTGTAAACAAGCTATTAAGCTATTAACATGTAATGTGCCAACATAGGCCCCTATTTAAATGTCCAAATCATAATCATAATAAATGTCATTGTTAATACATATCATGGAACCGGGATGGCCTAGAACAGTTGCTTTATTGATTAGAATCCATTTCTGGATTGCAAGTCCGATTGCAAATCGGACTTCTAAAAACAAATTGATTGTAGTTTAAACTCCATGTTTTACTGACATCTTGATGAAGGTCTCATTTACTATTGGCTCTGTCGTAAATGTAACTTAAGGGCTTGCTTAACTGATCATGATCGTGCCCTGAAATGCTACATACAGGTTCATGGTTTGTGTGTTGGGGCTGGGAGCATGTGATTGCGTGCTTGAGTCAATTGAATACATCTATATATGTAAATAATTAGTAACCATCAACCAAAATTTTGGGTTATATGTAATTACGGGCTTGGAATTAAATAGGGGCCATATTCCATAGCTCTATACAGGGGTTAAGTATAAAGTAAAATACAATATTAACGCATGACAAACAATGTAAGGCCCTGTCCCTAAAATGAAGAAACAAATGTGTTATAACTTAGTAAATATAATAACATACATTAAACTTAAATGATATATGTATTTACCTGCCTTATGGTGCTGCTATCAGTTGATGGTGTATATTAGCAGTATTAGCCCATGGCACAGATTGTTCTGGTTCATGTTAACGCCCTCTCTAAGGTTTCTGAGTAGTGATGTTGCAAACCTAAAATTTTCGGTTCGCGAACGCGAACCGCCGCAAATGTTCGCGAACCGGCGAACATCGGCGAACCGCCATAGACTTAAATGGGAAGGCGAATTTTAAAACCCACAAGGACTATTTCTGGCCACAATAGTGATGGGAAAGTTGTTTCAACGGGACTAACACCTGGACTGTGGCATGCCGGAGGGGGATCCATGGCAAAACTCCCATGGAAAATGACATAGTTGATGCAGAGTCTGGTTTTAAGCAATAAAGGGCATAAATTACCTAACATTCCTAAATTGTTTGGAATAACGTGCTTTAAAACATCAGGTATGATGTTGTATCGATCAGGTAGTGTAAGGGTTAGGCCCGCTTCACAGTGACAGACCAAACTCCCCGTTTAACGCACCGCAAACAACCACAAACAATCCATTTGCACAACCGCAAACTCCCCATTTGCACAAGGTTGGATACCAAGCTAGCCATGTCCCGTTCCTTGTCCTCACTGATGTCATTGAAGGTCTCTTCCTCCACCCAGCCACGTACAACACCAAGGATCCCCGAAAGGTGACAACAAGCCCCCTGGGACGCCTGCTGTGTTTGGTCTTCCACCTCCTCAAAGCCACCTTCCTCCTCTGACTCCTCTTCTTCAGACTCCTCTCACTGCATTGCCTCTCTCTGCATTATTATAAGGTGTGTTAAGTAGTACTACTCTTATCAGTTTAAAACCTGTTACAGCACATATCAGGGGGCGTGTATAAGGCCTAGATTTTTAGAACCAGGAGATGGAAAAAGATGCTTTGTTGGTCGTATCACTTCAATTTTGGGGCACGGCACGTGCAGTCAAAGGTGCCACCAGATAGGAGTGACGTGTTTGTAAGTACATCTTGGCAGGAAAAGGGCCCAGCAATTAAGCCAAACTGACCCAGCACAGGCAGCTACTTGAATCAAACGCTGTACAATTACACCTTAATAATGCTGAAACATGCAGCAGCAGGGATTCTAAACGGCCACACGGGGACAAGGAGCCCCCACAGTCTCTGCACCACTCTTTTTAACAGATAACCCAATGGTCTACCCAGGAGGTTATTATTATTATTGGAGGAATTATTAGTGTCTTTACCCCCCAAGAGAGGACATAATATACGGTATCTTTAGACTACCTGATGGCCAAACCTCCTTTAGCCCCAATGCTATCCAAGAAACATTTCAAAACTTTATCTGACTGGGGGTCTATAGAGTGACATTAGTACTGACCTTTATATGACAGGGGGTCTATAGAGGGACATTAGTACTGACCTTTATATGACTGGGGGTCTATAGAGGGACATTAGTACTGACCTTTATCTGACTGGGTGTCTATAGAGGGACATTAGTAATGACCTTTATCTGACTGGGTGTCTATAGAGTGACATTAGTACTGACCTTTATATGACTGGGGGTCTATAGAGGGACATTAGTACTGACCTTTATCTGACTGGGTGTCTATAGAGGGACATTAGTAATGACCTTTATATGACTGGGGGTCTATAGGTGACATTAGTACTGACCTTTATCTGACTGGGTGTCTATAGAGGGACATTAGTAATGACCTTTATCTGACTGGGGGTCTATAGAGGGACATTAGTACTGACCTTTATCTGACTGGGGGTCTATAGAGGGACATTAGTACTGACCTTTATCTGTCTGGGGGTCTATAGGTGACATTAGTCCTGACCTCCTGCTGCAGTATTATTACTCCCAGTACTCCCAGGCTTGCTACTATTAGATATAATAACCTCAGTTTCGTTTCCTTATCTGTTGGTAACATCAAAATATGATTATTAAATATTTCATATTTGTTTTTTTCTCCCAAAGTGAACTCCTTTGTGTGTGTCCCACAGATGTGGCGTTTCCGCTCTGCGTATGTTGCATTTGCACCGCTCAAAAAGTATGAAAAGAGATCCCCCCCCCCCCCTTGAAGCACATTAATGACATCATCAGTAAATTGTATGTAACAGATTCCAGTGTTTAGGGTTTATGACCCAATACTGCGATCATATGATTTATGACAAAAATCCGTATTTGTCGTATTATTCAGACGCGAGTGCATCTTTGTGTTACATTTCCTGATACTTTTATTATCTTGATCTTTATATATTTACTAGCGACGTGCCCGTCAAAAAATGGCGGCAATAAGATTGTAAGGCAGGTAATGGTGTTTGGACGAGACATTCATTTTGTTGGCGGTCGGAGATCCTTCGGCGCTCATTGCGAGGCTGTTGGTTGTATTTTTTTTCTGATAGGCGCTTTTGCTGTTATTCTTTGGTCGGCGGTGATGTGTTTTTTGCGCTTATTGCAAGGCTTTGTGTGCTATGAGCAGCGTTGGCGCTCGTTGTGAGGCGCGCAGTGAATGGCTTTTATGTTTAATGTGATAATGTTTTTTTTGTGTATATGTATTTTTGTATGCTAATGAAATAATCACTAAATGAATATACTTTACCTATTTGTAAGTAATATATGCAGGAAGCATTGTGCTGAAGAGCTGACAATCTGTTTTCATGTTCCTGCAGCATACAATGTAGGTTTTCAGTGCTGTGGAGCTGCTGTGTAAGTGTCAGCAATGTGCGCAGTGTGTAGTGTAAATAGGCTGCGTGCGCGAGGGGAAGCCGTTAGGGTAGCCGGGTACTTCTGCATTGTGTAAGTTAGTGTTGTAAAATGGCGGGGAATGTGTATGTGGTACGCGGGTGTGGATGATTTAGCGTCCTTGTTAATAGTGTATCTTTACCTCGTACGGCTTTTTAGGAAAATCCGTATGTGTTTCGCGTGTTTAGGGTCCTGTAGCCTCGTTTTCTTTTTTTCAATGGCCATTTTTTCTCTCACTTAGGTGATTTTCGGGTGTCTAAACTCATGAATTTGGACTTAAATGGAGGTGTAACTTCACTTGCAGAGGTCCTCGGTGCCCGCCTTGCTGTGGGTAAGCTTTTTATGTGTTTGTTGTGTGTATCTATTGTGTTTTTAATGTTTTTAAGTGCGCGCGGTTCGGGCGTTAAGGTCGTATTTTTGTGAGCTCGTAATGTTTTTTTTTCTAAGTCCCGTATTTTTGGATGGTAAGTCCGTAAATTTGATGGTGTAAGTCCCGGCTGCGGCTCATTGCAGCCGACGTGGGAGCCTTCGGCGCTCCTTGCCAGCAACTCTGGCCCTGGCTTCGCAAGCCCGCAGCGTTAGCAACAACCCACCTGTTCACAACTATATATGTGATATCTGCAACGTCTTCCCCAGTTGGCACTTGTAAATCGGCTAAGCGACAAAAAAAATGGCGTCCGGAAAAAATGAAAACGAGGCTACACAACCCCAAACCGAGCAAAACATCGCCAGCCATGTACGACTTTTACCTAGGAACAGACGAGGTACAAAATACACTATTAGAAATAATGGAAACTGCTGGCGAGCGGCGTAACACATACACAATCGCCGCCATTTTACAACACTAACTTGCAACTAATAACATTACAAATTTAAAATGGCGCGTTACACGACTATACAAGCGGTTTCCCCTCGTGCACTGCGCACATTGCTGACACTTACACCTCAGGTCACCAACAGTCCAAATGTACACTGTAAGCTGCAGGAAAATCAAAACTGATTGTTAGCTCTTCAGGATATTGATCACTGGATATATTAATTACAAATAGGTAAAGTATTTTAGTAATTAATTAATTCATTATTATTAAAAAAAATATCTATAAAAAAATACGCTTAATAGCATATTTTACACTGCCGTTACTTTACATACATTAACGCTTCGCACTTCCTAATACATTTGTTCATTCACAATAGTTATTATCGTGCATTCATTTAATAAGTATTAATTAGTATGGAAAATAAAAATGTAGACTTTACACTACACTAAAATGTTTTACTTTTTACTCTGCAGTTATATATCTGGATTACTGCTCATTGGCTGCCAGCGATAGCACTCTCAAAGCAGCTACAAATCTAAATCACTTTATTATGCTCTGAGAACTGAATACATTTTTTAATTTACACTGCACAAACAAAATTATATATTTAACACTGTACTTATATATCTGTCTTTGCGATGAGCGCCGAAGATTGATCGTTGCAAAGGACACGAGGGAAGAGGCTCACAATGAGCGCCGAAGGTCCTCAGAGTACAAAAAGCATCACATTGTGTGGCAAACAGCATTGCCATGGCTTCAAACTTTATTGCCCCGTCATTTGTGCCAGGCAAGTCACTAGTGATATAATATAACATAATGCAATATTGTATTTATTACAATATTATACAGTACACATGGGTGTTGGAACTGGGGGGGGTAAGGGGTAACCCCCCCCTCCCAGATTTCTTATCATATGTATGTATGCGTATAGAAGCTAACAGGGGAGGGGAGAGGGGGAGGAAACATAGGGGAGAGGGAGAGGAAGACACAGGAGAGGGGAGAGGGGGAGGAAGACACAGTGGAAAGGGGGAGGAAGACACAGGGCAGAGGGCGGAAGAGAAATAGGGTAGGGGAGAGGTGAGGGGAAGAGACACATGGGAGGGGGGAGAGACACAGGAGAGAGTGGGGGGTAGAGACATAGGGGAGAGGGGGGAAGAGACTAATGGGAGGGAGTGGTGAGGAGACACCGGGGAGAGGAAAGGGGGCAAAGACACAGAGGAGGGGGGAAGAAACACAGGGGAAGGGAGAGGGGGTAGAGACACAGGGGAGAGGGGGTGAGACACAGGGGAGAAGAGGGAAGAGACACAGAGGAGGGGGGAGAGACACAGGGGAGAGGGAAGGGGGGAAAGACACAGGGGAGGGGGGAAAGAAACATGGGAAGGGAGAGGGGGTAGAGACACAGGGGAGGGGGGAGTGACATAGGGAAGAGGGAAGGGGGAAAAGACACAGGAGAGGGGGGAAAGAAACACTGGAGAAGGGAGAGGGGGTAGAGACACAGGGAAGGGTGGGAGAGACACAGTGGAGGGGGGGGGGGAGAGAGACACATGGGAGGGAGTGGGGGGGGGGAGACACAGGGGAGAGGGGGGGAGAGAGACACATGGGGGGGAGTGGGGGGGAGACACAGGGGAGGTCTTGTGCTTTATTATTATTCTTGCACAAGAGCATGCCCAGCCGGTACATCTACACATTATATAATAATAATAGTAATGCACAAGAGCATGCCTAGCTAGTACATCTACACATTATACAGTAGTAATATTAATAATAATAATAAGGCACAAGAGTCCTTTAGCACTGCACTGGACACTGAATAAACTTGCCTAGCTATGGTTTTCCCTATTGATGCAGTATCACCTACACTCAGCCTCCTCTCAGTAAGACTGCAAGTTAGTTATGATTCCAAAATGGCTGCTGTCCATGAGGTTAAAGGGTCTGGAAGGGAGTGTATGCTGCTGATTGGCTGGAATGTGTCTGCTGACTGTGACATGCAGGGTCAAAGTTTGCTCAATGATAAAGTATTGGGGGCGGGTCGAATATCGCATATGTTCGCAGTTCGCCGCGAACGCGAACATGCTACGTTTGCCGGGAACAGTCCGCCGGCGAACTATTCGCGACATCTCTATTTCTGAGACGTGTTTTCATAGACTAGGCCTGACATGTCTTTTGCTGGTAAGATATGTGGTATGGCATAATAGTTCAGTTATACTACAGGGAGTGCAGAATTATTAGGCAAGTTGGATTTTTGAGGATTAATTTTATTATTGAACAACAACCATGTTCTCAATGAACCCAAAAAACTCATTAGTATCAAAGCTGAATATTTTTGGAAGTAGTTTTTAGTTTGTTTTTAGTTTTAGCTATTTTAGGGGGATATCTATGTGTGCAGGTGACTATTACTGTGCATAATTATTAGGCAACTTAACAAAAAACAAATTCAGGTTCTCAATGGGGTTCAGATCAGGTGAACAAGGAGGACATGTCATTAGATTTTCTTCTTTTATACCCTTTCTTGCCAGCCACGCTGTGGAGTACTTGGACGCGTGTGATGGAGCATTGTCCTGCATGAAAATCATGTTTTTCTTGAAGGATGCAGACTTCTTCCTGTACCACTGCTTGAAGAAGGTGTCTTCCAGGAACTGGCAGTAGGACTGGGAGTTGAGCTTGACTCCATCCTCAACCCGAAAAGGCCCCACAATCTCATCAATGATGATACCAGCCCAAACCAGTACTCCACCTCCACCTTGCTGGCGTCTGAGTCGGACTGGAGCTCTTTGCCTTTTACCAATCCAGCCACGGGCCCATCCATCTGGCCCATCAAGACTCACTCTCATTTCATCAGTCCATAAAACCTTAGAAAAATCAGTCTTGAGATATTTCTTGGCCCAGTCTTGACGTTTCAGCTTGTGTGTCTTGTTCAGTGGTGGTCGTCTTTCAGCCTTTCTTACCTTGGCCATGTCTCTGACCTTGTGCTTTTGGGCACTCCAGTGATGTTGCAGCTCTGAAATATGGCCAAACTAGTGGCAAGTGGCATCGTGGCAGCTGCACGCTTGACTTTTCTCAGTTCATGGGCAGTTATTTTGCGCCTTGGTTTTTCCACACGCTTCTTGCGACCCTGTTGACTATTTTGAATGTAACGCTTGATTGTTCGATGATCACGCTTCAGAAGCTTTGCAATTTTAAGAGTGCTGCATCCCTCTGCAAGATATCTCCCTATTTTTGACTTTTCTGAGCCTGTCAAGTCCTTCTTTTGACCCATTTTGCCAAAGGAAAGGAAGTTGCCTAATAATTATGCACACCTGATATAGGGTGTTGATGTCATTAGACCACACCCCTTCTCATTACAGAGATGCACATCACCTAATATGCTTAATTGGTAGTAGGCTTTCGAGCCTATACAGCTTGGAGTAAGACAACATGCATAAAGAGGATGATGTGGTCAAAATACTAATTTGCCTAATAATTCTGCACTCCCTGTATATATATAAACGGTGACTAAATAAGTGCTAAGCCTTGGTTTTGCTTCAGTAACATTCACTTGTTTAATGCAATATTCATAAAAGCTCATTGTTTATATTATTACCAAATTTACACTGAATAAATATGAATTTATTCAACATTTTTATAAATAGTATGAGTTATTTTGGGCTTACTTGCTCAGTATAGGAGCAGTCATGTTGCCCCTCACATTCTCTCTTACCGATATCATCCTACAGCTTTTTAGCAAAGAGGAAGTCACTGTTGTAGGTGGAGCCATTCACACAGCTGGGCAGGCTACACTTACAACATTACAAGGGAAGCTTTTTCTCAATTACCTCCTAGTGTGTTGCCTACCAGGAAATTATCACTTTATTAAACAAATACATTGTAATACATATTATTAATCAGCACACAAAACTCTTGAAAAACTAATTACAGTTCAATAATGTATATGTACACATATAGTAACCTAGTAACTGAGGTAAAAAAAAGAAGATTAGCCCATCAAGTTAAACCTTTTTGTTGTTGTTGTTTAGTCCTTCAGCCGTGTTCAACTCTTGGTGACCATATGAACGCCTTACGCCAGACACATCTGTCTGTGTTTATGGTTGTGCTTATCCATATGATTTTCTTGGCAAAGATACTGGAGTGGGCTATCTGTTCCTTCTCCAGTGGACCACAATTTGTCTGACTATGCCTCTCTTGGGTTACCCTACATACTATATGCACAGCTTCATTGAAATATACAAGCCCCTTCATCACAACAAGGTAGTGATCCAGAAGGTGTAAACCGTTTTAAATTCGCTTTAATCCTTTAATCCTTGTAATATGTGAATTAATTGTTGACTATTAATTGATCCAAATTAAGGCAAATATAATATAACTAGCGACTTGCCGTCAAAAATGACTGCAATAAAATGTTAAGGCTGGCAATGCTGTTTGCCACACAATGCAAGGCTCTCCTCCCTCTAACTTACGTGCCTCGCAATGAGCACCTTTGGTGCTCATTGCAGACATTGTTCAACCCATCACTTTCGTGCCTCACGTTAAGCGCCTTAAGCGCTCATCACGAGGTCCACAATGAGCATCTTTGGCGCTGATTGCGAACCTTTCCCCACTCTCTGACCCCTGTGTCTGTTTCCCCCCCCCCACCACTCCCTGGGCTTTGATTTTTTCACCTTATTTCCCTCCCCAGTGTCCCTTTTCCACCCTCTCTCACCCATGTATCTCTTTCCACCCTCTCCACCCTCTCCCTCGCCTGTGTCTTTCTCCTCTCTGTCTCTGCTTAAGTCTTGTGTGCCTCGCGCTGAGCGCTGTTGCTAATATTTTACAAGTCTTACAGGTCTCATGAGCGCCGTTGCTTGTATTTTCAAAGTACTGCATGCCTGGTGTTGTCCGGTTAAGTGTTACAGGCAACGGCCTAGTTTTGATTCTTTTTTAAAGAATTCCCGTTTTTACGGCCACCGTTTTTTTCCTCGCTTAGCTGATTTCCAATCTCTGAAAAACTGCAATTATGCCTCAAATTAGCTTTCAACCTCACTCATAGGCAACTTGGCACTCCCCCTGAGCTGTGTGTGAGTTTTTTTAATTATTTGGCTTTTTGTCGCGGTCTTTCGAGTCACATGGTTGCAAAAATCTCTGCCATTAAAACCGTAATTATTTCAAAGTCTTGCGTGTTTCGCGTTCAGCGCCAACGTCCTACGTCCTCAGTGCTGATCGCGGGCATCGCCATGTGCGCCTTCAATCTCTTTCCATCCTCCATCGGTAGAGCGTCCTCAGGCAAATTACAGCTCTGATGGCACAGATGACCCTTCGAGGGACCCTAAAAGGGAACAATTTGTATCCTGCAATCCTTCGGCGATCATTGAAGCAAAGTCATGCAGGCCTCACGATGTGTGCCTGTGGCACTCAATGCGAGGCCTGCAATGAGCGCCGAAGGCGCAAGCCAATATTATTTAATAGTGATGTCGCGAACATCAAATTTTCGGTTCAGGAACAGCGGACCCGAACTTCCATCAAATGTTCGCGAACGGGCGAACCGGGCGAACTGCCATAGACTTCAATGGGCAGGCGAATTTCAAAACCCCAAAAAAAGAAAGAAAGTTGTTTCAAGGGGACTAACACTTGGACTGTGGCATGCCAGAGGGGGATCCATGGCAAAACTCCCATGGAAAATTACATAGTTGATGCAGAGTCTGGTTTTAAGCCATAAAGGGCATAAATCACCTAACATTCCTAAATTGTTTGGAATAACATGCTTTAAAACATCAGGTATGATGTTGTATCGATCAG
Organism: Discoglossus pictus; assembly: GCA_027410445.1. Classification (NCBI taxonomy): domain Eukaryota; kingdom Metazoa; phylum Chordata; class Amphibia; order Anura; family Alytidae; genus Discoglossus; species Discoglossus pictus. Next base: position 109,060,486 of record CM050165.1, on the reverse strand, counting down.
GTAGTGTAAGGGTTACACCCGCTTCACAGTAACAGACCAATCTCCCCGTTTAATGCACCGCAAACAACCGCAAACAGTCCCTTTGCACAACCGCAAACTCCCCATTTGCACAAGGTTGGATACCAAGCTAGCCATGTCCCGTTCCTTGTCCTCACTGATGTCATTGAAGGTCTCTTCCTCCACCCAGCCACCAAGGGTCCCCGAAAGGTGACAACAAGCCCCCTGGGACGCCTGCTGTGTTTGAACTTCCACCTCCTCAAAGCCACCTTCCTCCTCTGACTCCTCTTCTTCAGATGCCCAGAGTCTGGGGGCTTCCACTGTCCAGCATGGAAGATTATACACAGGTTAGATTTTGGGGGCTTCCACTGCCCAGCATGGAAGATTATACACAGGTCAGAGTCTGGGGGCTTCCACTGTCCAGCATGGAAGATTATACACAGGTCAGAGTCGGGGCTTCCACTGCCCAGCATGGAAGATTATACACAGGTCAGAGTCTGGGGGCTTCCACTGCCCAGCATGGAAGATTATACACAGGTCAGAGTCTGGGGACTTCCACTGCACAGCATGGGGAACTGCGCGTGCAATCTAAGGTGTCACCTGATATGAGTGTCACTGTGCACTGGCAAAAGTTGGCAGAGTAGATACAATAGGCTTCACACGCGCCTGTAGGCAGGCAATTGCTATTCAATCTATTACAGTCAAAAAAGTGTTGTTTTATGTCACCGAGCACAATATAAGCTGTGAGCCTGACACAGGCAGGCAACTGAAATTAGATTACAGAAAAAAAATGATTGTTTTCAATGTATGTTACACCACCAGGTATGAGTAGTGAAAATAAGCACAATATAAGCTGTTAGGTGTTAGCCTGTCACACACACACGCTGGCAGGCAGGCATAGATTACACAAAAAAAATTATAAAATAAAATAAATGATGTTCAAAGTTTCCTCAATGATAAAGTGTAGGGGGCGAACCGAAAAGCACATGTATTTGCCGTTCGCGGCGGACGGAAACATACGAAAATCGCCACGAATAGTTCTCTGGCAAACTATTCGGGACATCACTATTATTTAACATTGGATGACGGCAACTCACAATACAACAACTAATTTCTGTGATATTATAAGATATTTATATTTGTTTCTTTGCTGTGCATAGTTTATTAAATAGGTTGCACATCTCCTCCTACCTGTTTCTAACAGGGGCCTGGCCAGCTCCAACTCTGTGCTGGACTATCATGGAGATTGGAAGCAGACTGTGCTAATGGTACTGACCCTTCCCCATGACATCATTTGCTCCATCCCCATTTGCACACAGCTCTATTGTACAATGCTTACAGCTGACTCATAGGCTCTGCCCAGTGACAGTGCATGAGTCATCATAGCCCCGCCCCACCACTTTACTGAGCATGCTCAGCCTGAAGCAGAACTTACATTGGTCAGACTTATTTTTAGTCTAGAACACAGGTAGAGCTGGCCACACCCTGGTAGACACAGGTAGGAGGAGATAAGAGCTCCACTTCAAGGAAAAACAAATTAATCTCCATACTGTTTCAACAGTGGTCCTTTAATTATCAATATATTCTGGCTCCTAATGCAATTATGCAGAAATATTTACAACCACAAATAACATTCTACTGCAGATTGACACTGAATGTGAAGACGCTGCTCATACAGATTTATTATATGCAATACAGGCAAAACTTACATTTCCATCCAATGATGGAAATGTATTCCAAAAGGTCACTTTATATATCTCATCAGTTTGCCATTAAAAGGTATCATATTTATACAATTTCTACTATGTTATTTTTATTGCAAAATTACATGTACTCTTATCAGTTCAGAGAAGCCACACAGACAATAAATGAAAGAGGCGAAATATAATTCTGAAAAATAAAAATGAAAAAGGATTAGCAGAGCAGAAGGAGGGCACTATTACCCTGTAGCCTCAGAATACAAATTAGCTGTTTCCGAGATTCTTCGTGAATATGTATAATTAATATACTATAAATATATGTTGTGTGATATTTTCATAGAAAATAAATGATCTGGATTCTGGATGACTAATGTAAAAGTTCTGATTGCAAATTGTGTGACATTTCTTAAATTAATATCAAAATCATTCAAAAAGTCAGTGTTATATCATGCATTTGGGGTTGTCCTATAAAATATTCCATGTATTCCATCGTAAAAAGATTATATTATTATGCCATTAAAATATAATGCATTCTTTTTTTTTTCTGATATTGTGATATACGGTAGATAGAAAAGCATTTGAATATACAGACTGTGTAAAAAAACACTTTAAAATATAGTGACAACATAGAGACAAAAAAAGTCTTGAAGCTTATAAAACTTACATTTCTCTGGGTAACCCAGGAAGTATGCTGCTAGCAATGTCTCCTTCAGCTGCCTCATCTGACTGCAGACATGATTCCCATGTAATTTTTTTTTCAGAGCCTCAGTTAACATTTCTTATGTGTCAGTCAGGAGACTTAATTCTGCTGCTTGATCATGGTCACTATGCTTCCTTGGGAACCAGTGACATTGTATTTGTTGTGCTTCGGATCTTGTGTTTTTTTTATTATTATTTATTACTATTACATTATTATTTTGTGTACATTATTTATTTTTTCTGGTGGGTTTTTAGACTTACGTGCTCTGCGGCTGCTTCGGCTCGCTTCACGAGACTCGCATTTGTGATGGCACCGCTGGTTGACAAATTGCAATTTGACAACTATTTATTATTATTAACCTTTATTTGTAAAGCGCCAACATATTCCGTAGTGCTAAACAGGGTAGGGAAGTCAAGCAAAGAAAGTGCTTTCTCTAAAGCACCCAAGAAGACTGAAAACTTGCACATTTACAGTCTAAGGGTATGGGTGAGATATAGAAAGATGAGGTACAATATATTGAGTAAATTACGGCTGAAGGTTATAAGCTTCTTTAAATAGATGAGTTTTTAATGAGGTTTTGAAGGATTTTAAAGGATTTCAGACAGGAGGATTGTCTAGTGTAGCGAGGCAAGAAGTACAGAATAGGGGCAGCACAAGAAAAATCATGAAAGTAAATATATTTCTGTGATAATAAATATCTTGTAAATTATACATATATGTTGACAAATACGCTTCTCTATGTCCACTTAAATAAACTCTGAAGTTACCATACGTGATCTCCCCATCAGATGAGGTAGCATATGAAAAGTACTTTCCTTTTTAAAATTGCTGCTAAAATAACCATGGTGTGACTGCTTGAAGTATTTAAGATGCTTCTAACCTGCCTTTGCATTCACAGAATAAATAATGAGCTCACCAGTTGATAGAACTCATTGGAATCAGATGTGCAGACTGTAGATGGAAATGTTACAGCTCTGACATTAATATCTAGATTCGATATACATTATCTTCTATTTTTCCTATTGCTAACAAGTAGAAATAAATATATTTTACTCACCTAAAATACTCCCTCTATGGTAAGCAAGAAGTATGGAAGTCAAAATAGATTAAATAGACTCAGTCTGACAGTGACAGTTTGAACATTATTATCTATGAAGATTCTTATGAGAGGGATTTACGGGCTATACAGACAATAACTAAAGTGACAATAAATGGTCAATTCTAGATCAATCTAAATATAATTCAATTCTTGATCAATTTAAAATATGTACACATCTCTCCAACATGATTTTGACTTTCTATCTGATGGGGCAGAGTGCATATGGTGACTTCAGTGTTGCTTTGATCTTTTAGGCAGCATAATATCAATAATTCTTATCCTTGTTTTACCACCAAATAAGTTTCTTTAAAAGGTGCCATAAATTATTGTTTTCCATCAGGAAAATGAGTTTAGTCAATGATTTCATGCTGCATTACATACATAAACCGAATCCAGGCCCAAAGTGTAATGCAAATCTTGAAATCCCAATATAATCATATCAAATAAAGTGACATAATTATCTGAAAATATCATTTTGTTTGATATTGGTATTTTTATTAGGTTTGGATTTCATAGCAATTGAAGCAGCATGAGCTAATGCCTGGAGCTTGGAAACTTTGGAATATTTTATTGACATACCAGAAAATGACATATTTTAGAGCCTTGGGGTCTGAACCATTGGATATGCTTAATGAAGCTGAAAACTCATATTTTTTATACAAATGGATTTTTATCATCTGCAGTTTAGATTTTTTTTAGCTTACAATGTTTATAGTTTTTGGCCATAGTAACGATGAACTTTATTTGGAAGGGTTCCTGAAAGGAACATATAAAAGGTTTAAATAAAAATACATTTTAATCATACAGCTCATGACAAATAACTCTTAAATGTGAATGATTAAAAACAATGCAATTGCCATTTTAAAAATTACTTTGAAAATTGTGATTTAGCCTCATGTATCTATTAAATAATTCCATCCACTTGAAAACTGTGTCGATTCCTCAGAGGGACTGACATTAATACTAAAATGTTATAAAAATGAGAAACAGGAGGGTAAGTCAGACTGGCAAATAAAGCAAACTTTTCATGTGGGTGGGATAAATTGTTCAGTTGATAAATGATTATTAAATAGTTTTAACTAGAAAATAATATTTAAATTTGGCCACCCACCTGAAAGTGCAATCACAAATTTTCAGGCTCTAATGGTTTTCTTTTCATGAAAAACTGTTTAAAACAAAATCAATTTAAAACATAATCAGGTCTTCCTTCTAACTTGGGATGTGCCTGGGCGGCTCTGCACTGAGATATGAAGCTCTATGTTACCACTTGAGTGCCTAATAATATATGTAACTGTTCTTTTTCAGAAAGAGAACATATAATTGTTATTAAAGCATTTATATGTAAATGTATAATTGTATGTAAGTGTATGTATATCTAATTGTGTGTTTTCAGTTCTATGTACCGTGTGTAAAATTGAGTGTGTAATTGTATGTACTGTATATGTTATTGTGTGTGTGTAATTGTTTGTATATGTTGTGTGTGTGTGATTACTTGTGTATGTCATTTCCCCAGTGTGTTGTATGTCACCATCTGTCAATCGTGAAGAGACTGTATATTGCATTATTTTGGCATCACATTCAAATTTCAAAGTCATGCCCATGCAGGACACCACTGAAACATTACCAAAAGAGAGAAGAGAGAGAGAGAAGGATGAGTGTGAGAAAGAAAAGGGAAAGAGGGAGAGAAGGGGAAGAGAGAGAAGGCAAAGAGAGAGAGAGAAGGGGGAGAGAGAGAAGTGAAAGAGAGAGAGAAGGGGGAGTGTGAGTGAAGGGGGAGTTAGAGAGAGAAGGGGGAGTGTGAGAGAGAAGAGAGAGAGAAGGTGGAGTGTGAGTGAAGGGGGAGTTTGAGAGACAAGGGGGAGAGAGTGTGAAAGAGAAGTGGGGAGTGCAAGAGAGTACATTTCTAATAATAAGTGATTATTTCTTAATAACTAATCACACCAAATATATGTATATTGAACTATGGTTCTGACTTGTGGAGCCTTGGAAATATCTTAAAACATTAAGTGCGCCTTGAACCAAAAAAGTTTGGGAACCACTGGGTTATAGATCACACAATTCATGGTAGCCATTACAGAACAGATAACCAAATATGACTGTATATTATCATAGACATATGTTTATCCATTGTTGTTGTTATTCATTCGATCAGTCATCTCTGACACATATTGTGTCTGGTTGTGTTTATACATAAGGTTTTAATGGCAAAGATACTGGAGTGAGTTGCCAGTTCATTTTCCAGTAGACCATAATTTGTCTGACTTGCTCATGTTGATTGACCGTGTAAGTTATAGCTCATAGCTACATTGAGATACACAAGCCCCTTCACCATGAAAAGTTAGAGATCTAGAATGGAGTTTACCCATGACATTTACTGAAATTGCTCTTCTATAAAATAAAATAAACTGCTATAAATCCTTTACTGGATCTCTACCTTGTCGTGGTGAAGGAGTTTGAGTATATCAAGGAAGCTTTGAGCTCTTCCATGTAAAGTCACCAAAAATGGGAAAGTCATAAGCAGAGAAGTTAGACAAATCGCGGTACACTGGAGAAGGGACTGACAAGTCACTCATATATATTTGCTATTAAAACCTTATGGATTGGAACAACCAGTCACAAGATGTGTCTGGCATGCTGCGGTCCAAAGGGTCACAGAAAGTTGGACATTACTGAATGACTAAACAACACACATATAAATAGTGCTCTGAAATTAATTAAATAAAAAAACAAAAGATGCTGTGTTTTGTCCAATATACTATAAATGACAGTAGTGTCTTGAACTATTTCTCTTTGGAGCATATCACTACATGGTGAAGTGTCAAATCATTCTATGTATAGTATTCTCAAGAGGATAGAAGGTTGAGAAGTGCATTTGGTGTATTCATTATCCTTTTTAGTAGTAATGTTTTTGGTAGAGGATTTAAAATAAGATATGAGTTTGTAATCTTTTTCTTGGTGTCTAAAGTAGCCATTTGACATTGAACATCAACCATGTACCATGTTGATTATAGGGTTTGTGCTCTTCATTAGTAACAGAGGAGTGCTTTCTTAGGGCCTCATTCAATTAACGGCGGAAAAATGGCCGCAAAGCTGTGATTCCTTGCAGGCCATCTTATGGCCCTATGTAGAGCTACTGCTACCCTGCTATTCAAATGGACGGCGCCGCAAGGATATCCCCCTTACAGCCGGACGCACATCATGCAAAAGGCCGCAAGTGTTTCTCCCGCGCCCTCTAAATCATTTTTTCTGGCCGCAAAGTCAGAAAACAGTAAATGCAAATATAAATTCAAAATAGCACTGTAAAGCTCTGTAAGTGCTAGTCATCATAATGGGGGACATGAGGATTAATAGCAACACCCTCTCAAGCTTGCACATCACCCAAATCCGATATTTCATTTACGGTTTATTTTCCGTCCCAAGTCCCGCGGGCTCGTCCTTGTTAAAACCCGTACGGGTTCGGAGGTTGAAGACCGCAAACTCAAAGCATTGTAGAAACCAATATATATTCAATCCAGCACTGCAAAGCACTGTAAATGATGGAGAACACAATGGGGGACATGAGGATTAATAGCAAAACATTCTCAAGCTTGCACATCGCCAAATTGTACTTTGATTTTAAAATCCGTCCAAGTCCCACGGACTTCAATGATCAAGCCCGTAGCTCGTTATTCAAACCCGTGTGGGCTTGCATGATAGATAGAACACGAAGATTGAACATGAAATTAAATTCATTTATTTGCAGATTTGAGAGTAGGGGAATGTTGTGCTATGAATTCTAACACCTCCAATCACTTTCACGTCTCATCAAAGTGCAGGATGGCTTTATTATGTGCTTAATTGGTGCTCGCGGGACCTTTTTGGTGTAAGTAAGCTGCGGCTCGGTTTTAGCTAATTACGGCCTTGACGAGAGGGTTTACGTAACATTTGAATAGCAACCGTGGCTTTCTTGTGGCAGAAACTCTTGCGGCCGTGTAAGATCAAAGGCTTTCCTGCTGCGCGTGCGGCCGCAAGGGATAACAGGGCGCCGTGCGCAAGCCTGCCGGAGCCCTCAGCCGCAAGGCAATAAACGAGGCACGTAGCCTGCGGCCGGTCCTTGCGGCCACGCATCTCCTATGGCTGTTAATAGAATGAGGCCAATAGTGTGTTACATTTTATACACACAAACCAAATGTAAATTTTTGTTACATCTAATTTTTTTTTGTGTACATTTTTCATATGTTGTGGGTGGTTGCACTGATGCACTTGCCCATTAAAGTTGTAAGGTATTGTGTGCCGTAAAGTATTGCGTGCCTCGGGATCCAGCAGGCCTCGCGATGAGCGCCAGCGACACTAATCTCCACCCCTGCAAAAGCGCCTTTGGCTCATTGAAGCTAAGTCCCACGGGCCTAGGGGTCTTACGTTGAGCGCCTGCCTTTCGCACTCATTGCAGCCTAAGTCCTACGGGCCTTGCGATGAGCACCGCAGGCCTTCGGCGCTCATTGCAGGGCCGCAACATTCCTGAGCGTTACCTACGACACGTATTTACAATCACTATATATGTGATAGCATAAATAAATGTTTCAATTAGAAACATATTTTATTAGTGCAGGTCAAGTCAAATATGTTTTATATTTGAACTATAAAAAAATACAAATCAATAGTTAAAATGTATTTTTAGAATGGTATTTTATCACCATTTATCAACTGAGCAGTTCCACCCCGGTTTCAGTGTTTGGAAGGATTTTATTAGATTTTTCTATCAGTGTTATCAGACCCCCTGAAGAGGCAGCAAGTTTTTCAAGGGATGGAACGTTAAATTGATAAATGATTCTAACATAGCATTAACTTTTAATTAGCAAATTACATTTTTAATATATACATTTTTTGTTGTGATCTTTACTGATTAAATCAGATTTAATTGAAATATTTATGTATTTAAGATATTATTACAATATTGCTAATATAACCAAAACGACATATGGACACAAGTAATACAGTACAGTGTATAACACTTGGTAAAATTCAGTCAACTAACTGATGTTAAGTAGCTACAGTGGTCATCAGTAGAAAATGTGCCTACAACTCAATAACACATATCTTGGTTTAATTATTATGGCAAAAACAATACTGAAACGAAACAGGATACTAATGTACCTATTCTTATGTTATAATCCTGAGAATAATACCATATGTACTAGAACAGGGGTAGTTTTTTTTTTATTAACACACATAAATATTTAATATAATGGCATTCAGAATGGCACAGGATAGAAGTTTCCGTAGTGAAAAGTACTTAGGAGAATAGCCATATGTAACTGATAGCTTAGTTAAGGGGGTGGAAGCTTCATTTAAATAATACATGTAATAGTGTAGTGGAGGTCAGGAAGAAATGGGTTAGAGGTCCTTATTTGGACCCAATAAGTCTATTCCCAGGATCTATCAAACATTTGATCTTTTAATACATATGTGTCAGGAGCTGTACATGTTGTGTTGGGCCACAGGCAGGCCTTGGCGTCCATGAATGGGTCTGTGAATTTATGTCCTTGTGTGACACAGATACTGAGTAGTCTGAGTGGTAGGCCCAGGAGCTGTGCATTTATTGCTGCACCTGCACATGGTGAGCCACTTCTGAGATCCCCAATATCCCTGTAACATGGGGGGGGGGGGGGGGGCTCTGTAGGCCTGCACCTACTGTCTATTTGGTGTTGTTCAAGCCTCACTTCCTAGGGCTTTGGTCTATGTGTCATAACTGCACCCTTTATGAAATACAAGGCATGCACTGAGCCAACACACTGAGTCCATTAAACGTTGCCTGATGTAGGACATGGTGTCTTAGATATGGAAAGTCTCCATATCTCTATCCTGCTCCTTTGGCTCTATCCGTTAGACACCAGACTTTCAGTGCTTGTCCCTGTCTAGCTACTGGTTCCAGCCAAGACACCAGCATTGTCATGTCAGAAACTATTGTAAGTGCCTCAGTCCTGTACGTTCCCAATGCTTATTCTTCAGTCTATTGTATTTGCCAATTTCCTCACCCTAGTATGGCATATCTTGATCAATTTGCATGCCTGGTACGAATTTATTTAGTTTACTATTCTGCAAAAAAGGCTTGACATTCACATCAGATACCAGCCTCCTTTGACAATATGGTTTTGTTTTGTGCTCAAATTTGTGTCTATAGTTTGTTTCTTTTGAAAATTAGCATAATAAATAGTACCAAATAACATGTAAGTATAGTAAGATAATATAAAATGGACACAAAAATAGATACACATGCTAGTGAAGGCTCAACCTCATGGCTTTGATGATTTGAAGCCAAAGTCATTCATCAAGTTTTGATGTCATAAAAAAATCATGTGATACACTATCGTTGAATAGTAATTTTCTTATGAAATTTTAAACCATGATTAATGTATTTTAAAAACAGCTACCATAATGTCATCAACATCAATATGTGCATAAGACAAACATTGTAACTATGGAGACTGGAGCACAGTGACATTGTCAAGGTAAACAATGGAAAGACTTAAATAGATGTTGATCGATGATGAGAATTCCTGAATCTTTGTGAAGGTCGTTCTGTGCAATCATGTTCAGCTCCCTTAGGATTATATCAGAGAAAATGAATGACTTCACACTGCTCTTACCCATACCACACAATTCCATATTTTGCCACCTCTACTATACTCCAAAACACTTAATCTACTTATGCCTATTGTATTTACGTTTTATATATTTGCAAGTGTTTTGGATGGATAAAAATAATCCCATTGTATAATATCTGTTCCTGTCCAAATCATCCGTCTGTTGGCCATGTGTGCACACAGAGACAAGAATTTACACAGACCCAAAAGTTCTGGTATAAAACTTCTTGTATTCTTCCCAACGAACGAACCCCCCCCCCCAAATACAACATAGGAACTAATATAGTATAAGTTGATCATATATAGCAATCATACAACTCATTGTTAGACAGTGAGTGAGTTATTGATTGGTTGACAAGGTAGGAAGGGTCCTTCCATATTTGGTCTCGGATGTTGATGTCATTATGGTCAGGTTATGTAAAGCTTCTGATTGGCTCTGGAAGGTAGCGGGGCTCATATCCTTATTTGGTCACGGATATAAATGTCATCTTAGGACTCCCAGGATATGACTCAGTAGCCATCTTAGGACTCTCTTTTCTTTTTCTTTTATTTTCTTTTTTTTTTTTTTTTATTTCTTTATTGAGAGTTACAAACAATACAAAAATCAGCAATATATAGATATAGATACAGTTATAATTCGCATATATCACTTGGTTATAAAGTCCAGTTGTAAAGAAAAATATTAAGTATCGGTTAACTACAAACTTCATGATTATGTTGGACAGTGAGGTTATAATAAATAAATAGTGGCTACAATTATCTGATACAGTCCTTTTTCCCCTTTCTCCTTTCCCCTTTCCTTCCCCCCTTTTTCTTTCTTTTTCCTTCTTTCTTCTCTTTTTCCTCCCCCTTCTCATTTCCTCCTTCCTTTCTTTTCCCCTTTTTCTTTCCTTTTCTCATCCAGATCAAAAGTCTGTATAGAGCCCATATTATTCATTATACTTAATTGAACCTTTCTCTTTTCCTCTCTCTCTCCTTTTATCTCCCCTTTTTCCTTAATAATTCCTTTCTTTTACAAGTTTATTTATATAAATAAGTCTTCATCAAATAAGACAAGTATTACAGTATATTGCATTATACAGAACAAAGAAACAAATAACCTGAAAAACATAGACATGACAACACCTACAAAAAAAAAAAAAAGATCTTAGGACTCTCATGATACAGCTAAGTAGCCATCTTAGGACTCTCAGGATAAAGAATAAAAGTAATTAGTGCCTTATCTTATGATATATTGTAAGGAAAGGAATGCAGCATGGACATAATATACATTTTCATGAATTTCGTCCACAACCGTACTAACCTTTTGATCCCTTCCTTTACTACTCTTTAAAAGAGGAGTGAGGGAAGACTGGATGGGACAGATAAAAGTTCAGAGACTTTAATTCGAAATAGAGTAAGATTGAATTTGATACCACATCACTTTCCTCTCACTAGCCCAGCAGCAGGCACCTTGCATCAATCAATGCAACCACAATTCTTCAGAAAAGTAAAACCCTTTTCACACACACAACCTCAAAATGTATTTCCTTTCTAATTAAAATCTACCTGCTTAATTATGCTCTTAGTCAGACTTACTTTTCAAATATGTTTAATTTTTTTTTTTAAGCAGTTGTGATTTAATAAGATAGTACCATATATTAATAAAGTCCTAATATCTGTCTGTGCAGTCTAGACATTTAACTAAAATAATCCTAATAGTTATTTACTGATCTCAACAATTCACTTATATTTCTACCATACCATTTTGAGAAACATTAGGATTAAATATAAGCAACACTGAAGAAGACATTATTGTATTGCCTCTTTCTTGATGTTGAGCTATACGATTTCATTACTATGTAATTTACCTCTCAATCTGTTAGTAAATTAATTTATTGCAGTGTAGGCCTTTCGTTGGATATGGTTGCAATTTGGTTAAATGTAACATACCACTTTTTAATCACGTTAATGTAAATTAATATATAACTATAGATTTTGTCATAGTCTATATTTAGTTTATATAACAATCTAGAAAGTCTTATTGTTAAACTAATCTCCATGTTTTTTTTTAAAAAGGTTCCTGCAGGGGGATGTTTTTGTTCTCTATGTCTGATATACATGTAATCTGTACAATGGAATTCGTTTTCCTGTTTGGCCACTTATATGGTAGGTGTATGATTGCATACTAAGGTCCCTATTTAATTCCAAGCCTATAATTACCTTCACACTCCCCATATGTCTGCGGATTAGAAATGTGCTACACTTACAGATGTATTTAATTGACTCAAGCTCGCAAGTACAAGCTCACAGCCCCAACACGCAAACAATAAACTCATACGTAGCATTTCACTGCATCATCATGACCAATTAAGCAAGTCCGTAAGTTACAATTTAGACAATAGTAAATGAGACCGTCATCATAACGTCAGTAAATTGAGGCTTTAGGGAGATCCTGGCTCAGAAATGGAGCAAGCAAGTTACTTTTCTATTCAATTGGCATCTTTTTGCGGGCTCCGATCGAGTTACCGGCTCTTGCCTGCGATTCACTGCGATAGTTCAAATAACAAGTTAATGCCCCTCCAAGACTTTGATACTTCACGGCCGCAACAGTTGTTAATGCTAAAATCGGAAATCGCCATTCAATTGTTCAATCTTCATTCAATTGTTCAAGCTCAATTCAATTATTCAAGCTTGAAAATGCTACTTTAGATAGCATGGTTTGCGATGTGCGCTATCGGGCCAAGACTTGTGGGCCCGGCCAATTGAATAGCACCATAAGCTCGCAGCAATCGGGCTCATGGAGTTTAACCTACAATCAATTAGTGTTTAGAAGTGCAATCTGCAATTCGATTCACAATCCAGAAATGTAGAAATCAATAAAAATCAATAAAGCAACTGTTCTAGTCCATGCGGGTTCCATGATATGTATTAAATCCTTGATTCCCGGGATCGATATAACACGGAAATAAAACATAAAAAAACATAATAATAATGCTAATACCTTTCATTGCTTTCTCAGTATGTTTAAGTACAGAATTGTGTGTGTTTATACAAACAGCTATATGAACATGTGTTTTACCTCACTTGTGAGTCTTATCTAGTACTCGTATAATTTTTAATTAGTGATGTCGCGAACATAACATTTTCGGTTCGCGAACCGCGAATGCGAACCGCCGCAAATGTTCGTGAACCGGCAAACCCGGCGAACCGCCATAGACTTCAATGGGCAGGCAGATTTTTAAACCCACAGGGACTCTTTCTGGCCACAAAAGTGATGAAAAAGTTGTTTTAAGGGGACTAACACCTGGACTGTGGCATGCCGGAGGGGGATCCATGTCAAAACTCCCACGGAAAATTACATAGTTGATGCAGAGTCTGGTTTTAATCCATAAAGGGCATAAATAACCTAACATCCCCCTCCATCATCATCCTCCCCTGTATCTCTTTACCCCCTCCTTCATCATCCTCCCCTGTATCTCTTTCCCCCCTTCCTCATCACCCTCCCCTGTGTCTCATCCCCCCTCCCTCATCATCCTCCCACCTCCCTCATCATCCTCCCCTGTATCTCTTTACCCCCTCCCTCATCATCTTCCCCTGTGTCTCTTCCCCCCTCCATCATCATCCTCCCCTGTGTCTCTTTTCCCCGTCCCTCATCATCTTCCCCTGTGTCTCTTCCCCCCCTCACTCATCATCCTGCCCTGTGTCTCTTTCCCCCCTTTCTCATCACCCTCCCCTGTATCTCTTTACCCCTCCCTCATCATCCTCCCCTGTATCTCTTTAGCCCCTCCCTCATCATCCTCCCCTGTATCTCTTTACCCCTCCCTCATCATCCTCCCCTGTATCTCTTTACCCCCTCCCTCATCATCTTCCCCTGTGTCTCTTCCCCCCTCCATCATCATCCTCCCCTGTGTCTCTTTCCCCCCTCCCTCACCATCCTCCCCTGTGTCTCTTTCCCCCCTCCCTCATCATCCTCCCCTGTGTCTCTTTTCCCCGTCCCTCATCATCTTCCCCTGTGTCTCTTCCCCCCCTCACTCATCATCCTGCCCTGTGTCTCTTTCCCCCTTCCTCCTCACCCTCCCCTGTATCTCTTTACCCCTCCCTCATCATCCTCCCCTGTATCTCTTTACCCCCTCCCTCATCATCCTCCCCTGTGTCTCTTCCCCCCTCCATCATCATCATCCTCCCATGTGTCTCTTTCCTCCCTCCCTCATCATCCTCCCCTGTGTCTCTTTTCCCCCTCCCCCATCATCTTCCCCTGTGTCTCTTCCCCCCCCCGTCATCATCCTCCCCTGTGTCTCTTTCCCCCCTTCCTCATCACCCTCCCCTGTATCTCTTTACCCCTCCCTCATTATCCTCCCCTGTATCTCTTTACCCCCTCCCTCATCATCCTCCCCTGTGTCTCTTCCCCCCTCCATCATCATCCTCCCCTGTGGCTCATCCCCCCTCCCTCATCATCCTCCCACCTCCCTCATCATCCTCCCCTGTATCTCTTTACCCCCTCCCTCATCATCCTCCCCTGTGTCTATTCCCCTCTCCATCATCATCCTTCCCCGTATCTCTTTCCCCCCTCCCTAATCATCCTCCTACCTCCCTCATCATCCTCCCCTGTATCTCTTTACCCCCTCACTCATCATCCTCCCCTGTATCTCTTTACCCCCTCCCTCATCATCCCCCCTGTGTCTCTTTCCCCCCTTCTTCATCACCCTCCCCTGTGTCTCATCCCCCCTCCCTCATCATCCTCCCCCCTCCCTCATCATCCTCCCCTGTGTCTCTTTCCCCCCTCCCTCATCATCTTCCCCTGTGTGTCTTCCCCCCCCTCCCTCATCATCCTCCCCTGTGTCTCTTTCCCCCCTTCCTCATCATCCTCCCCTCTGTCTCTTCCCCCCTCCCTCCTCATCCTCCCCTCTGTCTCTTCCCCCCTCCCTCATCATCCTCCCCTGTGTCTCTTTTCCCCCTCCCTCATCATCTTCCCCTGTGTCTCTTCCCCCCATCCCTCATCATCCTGCCCTGTGTCTCTTTCCCCCCTTCCTCATCACCCTCCCCTGTATCTCTTTACCCCTCCCTCATCATCCTCCCCTGTATCTCTAAACCCCCCTCCTCATCATCCTCCCCTGTGTCTCTTCCCCCCTCCATCATCATCCTCCCCTGTGTCTCTTTCCCCCCTCCCTCATCATCCTCCTCTGTGTCTCTTTTCCCCCTCCCTCATCATCTTCCCCTGTGTCTCTTCCCCCCTCCCTCATCATCCTCCCCTGTGTCTCTTTCCCCCTTCCTCATCACACTCCCCTGTATCTCTTTACCCCTCCCTCATCAGCCTCCCCTGTATCTCTTTACCCCCCCCCTTTATTATCCTCCCCTCATCATCCTCCTTTGTATCTCTTTCCCCCTCCCTCATCATCCTGCCCTGTGTCTCTTCCCCCCCTTCCTCATCACCCTCCCCTGTATCTCTTTACCCCTCCCTCATCATCCTCCCCTGTATCTCTTTACCACCTCCCTCATCATCCTCCCCTGTGTCTCTTCCCCCCTCCATCATCATCCTCCCCTTTGTCTCTTTCCCCCCTCCCTCATCATCCTCCCCTGTGTCTCTTCCCCCCCTTCCTCATCACCCTCCCCTGTATCTCTTTACCCCTCCCTCATCATCCTCCCCTGTATCTCTTTACCCCCTCCCTCATCATCCTTCCACCTCCCTCATCATCCTCCCCTGTATCTCTTTCCCCCCTCCCTCATCATCCTGCACTGTGTCTCTTTCCCCCCTACCTCAACACCCTCCCCTGTATCTCTTTACCCCTCCCTCATCATCCTCCCCTGTATCTCTTTACCCCCTCCCTCATCATCCTCCCCTGTGTCTCTTCCCCCCTCCATCATCATCCTCCCCTGTGTCTCTTTCCCCCCTCCCTCATCATCCTCCCCTGTGTCTCTTTTCTCCCTACCTCATCATCTTCCCCTGTGTCTCTTCCCCCCCTCCCTCATCATACTCCCCTGTGTCTCTTTCCCCTCTTCCTCATTACCCTCCCCTGTATCTCTTTACCCCTCCCTCATCATCCTCCCCTGTATCTCTTTACCCCCTCCCTCATCATCCTCCCCTGTGTCTCTTTCCCCCTCCATCATCATCCTCACCTGTTTCTCATCCCCCCTCCCTCATCATCCTCCCACCTCCCTCATCATCCTCCCCTGTATCTCTTTACCCCCTCCCTCATCATCCTCCCCTGTGTCTCTTTCCCCCCCTTCCTCATCACCCTCCCCTGTGTCTCATCCCCCCCCTCATCATCCTCCCACCTCCCTCATCATCCTCCCCTGTATCTCTTTACCCCCTCCCTCATCATCCTCCCCTGTGTCTGTTTCCCCCCTGCCTCATCATCCTCCCCTGTGTCTCTTCCCCCCTCCATCATCATCCTCCCCTGTGTCTCTTTTCCCCGTCCCTCATCATCTTCCCCTGTGTCTCTTCCCCCCCTCACTCATCATCCTGCCCTGTGTCTCTTTCCCCCCTTTCTCATCACCCTCCCCTGTATCTCTTTACCCCTCCCTCATCATCCTCCCCTGTATCTCTTTAGCCCCTCCCTCATCATCCTCCCCTGTGTCTCTTCCCCCCTCCATCATCATCATCCTCCCCTGTGTCTCTTTCCTCGCTCCCTCATCATCCTCCCCTGTGTCTCTTTTCCCCCTCCCTCATCATCTTCCCCTGTGTCTCTTCCCCCCCCCTCATCATCCTCTCCTGTGTCTCTTTCCCCCCTTCTTCATCACCCTCCCCTGTATCTCTTTACCCCTCCCTCATTATCCTCCCCTGTATCTCTTTACCCCCTCCCTCATCATCCTCCCCTGTGTCTCTTCCCCCCTCCATCATCATCCTCCCCTGTGGCTCATCCCCCCTCCCTCATCATCCTCCCACCTCCCTCATCATCCTCCCCTGTATCTCTTTACCCCCTCCTTCATCATCCTCCCCTTTGTCTCTTTCCCCCCTTCCTCATCACCCTCCCCTGTGTCTCATCCCCCCTCCCTCATCATCCTCCCACCTCCCTCATCATCCTCCCCTGTATCTCTTTACCCCCTCCCTCATCATCTTCCCCTGTGTCTCTTCCCCCCTCCATCATCATCCTCCCCTGTGTCTCTTTCCCCCCTCCCTCACCATCCTCCCCTGTGTCTCTTTCCCCCCTCCCTCATCATCCTCCCCTGTGTCTCTTTTCCCCGTCCCTCATCATCTTCCCCTGTGTCTCTTCCCCCCCTCACTCATCATCCTGCCCTGTGTCTCTTTCCCCCTTCCTCCTCACCCTCCCCTGTATCTCTTTACCCCTCCCTCATCATCCTCCCCTGTATCTCTTTACCCCCTCCCTCATCATCCTCCCCTGTGTCTCTTCCCCCCTCCATCATCATCATCCTCCCATGTGTCTCTTTCCTCCCTCCCTCATCATCCTCCCCTGTGTCTCTTTTCCCCCTCCCTCATCATCTTCCCCTGTGTCTCTTCCCCCCCCTTCATCATCCTCCCCTGTGTCTCTTTCCCCCCTTCCTCATCACCCTCCCCTGTATCTCTTTACCCCTCCCTCATTATCCTCCCCTGTATCTCTTTACCCCCTCCCTCATCATCCTCCCCTGTGTCTCTTCCCCCCTCCATCATCATCCTCCCCTGTGGCTCATCCCCCCTCCCTCATCATCCTCCCACCTCCCTCATCATCCTCCCCTGTATCTCTTTACCCCCTCCCTCATCATCCTCCCCTGTGTCTATTCCCCTCTCCATCATCATCCTTCCCCGTGTCTCTTTCCCCCTCCCTAATCATCCTCCTACCTCCCTCATCATCCTCCCCTGTATCTCTTTACCCCCTCCCTCATCATCCTCCCCTGTATCTCTTTACCCCCTCCCTCATCATCCCCCCTGTGTCTCTTTCCCCCCTTCTTCATCACCCTCCCCTGTGTCTCATCCCCCCTCCCTCATCATCCTCCCCCCTCCCTCATCATCCTCCCCTGTGTCTCTTTCCCCCCTCCCTCATCATCTTCCCCTGTGTGTCTTCCCCCCCTCCCTCATCATCCTCCCCTGTGTCTCTTTCCCCCCTTCCTCATCATCCTCCCCTCTGTCTCTTCCCCCCTCCCTCCTCATCCTCCCCTCTGTCTCTTCCCCCCTCCCTCATCATCCTCCCCTGTGTCTCTTTTCCCCCTCCCTCATCATCTTCCCCTGTGTCTCTTCCCCCCATCCCTCATCATCCTGCCCTGTGTCTCTTTCCCCCCTTCCTCATCACCCTCCCCTGTATCTCTTTACCCCTCCCTCATCATCCTCCCCTGTATCTCTAAACCCCCCTCCTCATCATCCTCCCCTGTGTCTCTTCCCCCCTCCATCATCATCCTCCCCTGTGTCTCTTTCCCCCCTCACTCATCATCCTCCTCTGTGTCTCTTTTCCCCCTCCCTCATCATCTTCCCCTGTGTCTCTTCCCCCCTCCCTCATCATCCTCCCCTGTGTCTCTTTCCCCCCTTCCTCATCACACTCCCCTGTATCTCTTTACCCCTCCCTCATCATCCTCCCCTGTATCTCTTTACCCCCCCCCTTTATTATCCTCCCCTCATCATCCTCCTTTGTATCTCTTTCCCCCTCCCTCATCATCCTGCCCTGTGTCTCTTCCCCCCCTTCCTCATCACCCTCCCCTGTATCTCTTTACCCCTCCCTCATCATCCTCCCCTGTATCTCTTTACCACCTCCCTCATCATCCTCCCCTGTGTCTCTTCCCCCCTCCATCATCATCCTCCCCTTTGTCTCTTTCCCCCCTCCCTCATCATCCTCCCCTGTGTCTCTTCCCCCCCTTCCTCATCACCCTCCCCTGTATCTCTTTACCCCTCCCTCATCATCCTCCCCTGTATCTCTTTACCCCCTCCCTCATCATCCTTCCACCTCCCTCATCATCCTCCCCTGTATCTCTTTCCCCCCTCCCTCATCATCCTGCACTGTGTCTCTTTCCCCCCTACCTCAACACCCTCCCCTGTATCTCTTTACCCCTCCCTCATCATCCTCCTCTGTATCTCTTTACCCCCTCCCTCATCATCCTCCCCTGTGTCTCTTCCCCCCTCCATCATCATCATCCTCCCCTGTGTCTCTTTCCTCGCTCCCTCATCATCCTCCCCTGTGTCTCTTTTCGCCCTACCTCATCATCTTCCCCTGTGTCTCTTCCCCCCCTCCCTCATCATACTCCCCTGTGTCTCTTTCCCCTCTTCCTCATTACCCTCCCCTGTATCTCTTTACCCCCTCCCTCATCATCCTCCCCTGTATCTCTTTACCCCCTCCCTCATCATCCTCCCCTGTGTCTCTTTCCCCCTCCATCATCATCCTCACCTGTTTCTCATCCCCCCTCCCTCATCATCCTCCCACCTCCCTCATCATCCTCCCCTGTATCTCTTTACCCCCTCCCTCATCATCCTCCCCTGTGTCTCTTTCCCCCCTTCCTCATCACCCTCCCCTGTGTCTCATCCCCCCCCTCATCATCCTCCCACCTCCCTCATCATCCTCCCCTGTATCTCTTTACCCCCTCCCTCATCATCCTCCCCTGTGTCTGTTTCCCCCCTCCCTCATCATCCTCCGCTGTGTCTCTTCCCCCCTCCCTCATCATCCTCCCCCCTCCCTTGATGATAAGGGGGGGGGAGAGACACAGGGATAAGTGTGAGGGGTGTTAGGGTAAGGGGTGTTAGGGATAAGGGTGAAGGGGTTAGGTGTTAGGGGTGTTAGGGATAAGTGTGAGGGGTGTTAGGGTGAGGGGTGTTAGGGATAAGTGTAAGGGGTGTTAGGGTGAGGCATGTTAGGAATAAGTGTGAGGGGTGTTAGGTCTTAGGGATAAGTGTGAGGGGTGTTAGGGTTAAGGGTGTTAGGGATAAGTGTGAGGGGTGTTAGGATTAGGGTGAGGGGTGTTAGGGATAAGTGTGAGGGGTGTTAGGGTTAGGGTGATGGGTGTTAGATTTAGGTGTTAGGGTGAGGGGTGTTAGGGATAAGTGTGAGGGGTGTTAGGGTTAGGAGTGTTAGGGATAAGTGTGAGGGGTGTTAGGGTTAGGATGAGGGGTGTTAGGGTTAGGTGTTATGGTGAGGGGTGTTAGGGATAAGTGTGAGGGGTGTTAGGGTTAGGGTGAGGGGTGTTAGGGTTAGGTGTTAGGGTGAGGGGTGTTAAGGATAAGTGTGAGAGGTGTTAGGGTAAGGGGTGTTAGGGATAAGGGTGAGGGGGTTAGGTGTTAGGGTGAGGGGTGTTAGGGATAAGTGTGAGGGGTGTTAGGGTTAGGGTGAGGGGTGTTAGGGATAAGTGTAAGGGGTGTTAGGGTTAGGTGTTAGGGATAAGTGTGAGGGGTGTTAGGGTTAGGGTGAGGGGTGTTAGGGATAAGTGTAAGGGGTGTTAGGGTTAGGTGTTAGGGTTAGGTGTTAGGGATAAGTGTGAGGGGTGTTAGGGTTAGGGTGAGGGGTGTTAGGGATAAGTGTGAGGGGTGTTAGGGTAAGGGGTGTTAGGGATAAGGGTGAGGGGGTTAGGTGTTAGGGTGAGGGGTGTTAGGGATAAGTGTGAGGGGTGTTAGGGTTAGGGTGAGGGGTGCTAGGGATAAGTGTAAGGGGTGTTAGGGTTAGGTGTTAGGGGTTAGGGATAAGTGTAAGGGGTGTTAGGGTTAGGTGTTAAGGTTAGGTGTTAGGGATATGTGTGAGGGGTGTTAGTGTTAGGGTGAGGGGTGTTAGGGATAAGTGTAAGGGGTGTTAGGGTTAGGTGTTAGGGCTAGGTGTTAGGGATAAGTGTGAGGGGTGTTAGGGTTAGGGTGAGGGGTGTTAGGGATAAGTGTGAGGGGTGTTAGAGTTAGGGTGAGGGGTGTTAGGGATAAGTGTGAGGGGTGTTAGGGTAAGGGGTATTAGGGATAAGGGTGAGGGGGTTAGGTGTTAGGGTGAGGGGTGTTAGGGATAAGTGTGAGGGGTGTTAGGGTTAGGGTGAGGGGTGTTAGGGATAAGTGTGAGGGGTGTTAGGGTTAGGCAGAGGGGTGTTAGGGATAGGTGTTAGGGTGAGGGGAGTTAGGGATAAGTGTGAGGGGTGTTAGGGTTAGGTGTTAGGGTTAGGTGTTAGGGATAAGTGTGAGGGGTGTTAGGGTGAGGGGTGTTAGGGATAAGTGTGAGGGGTGTTAGGGTTAGGGTGAGGGGTGTTAGTGATAAGTGTGAGGGGTGTTAGGGTAAGGGGTGTTAGGGATAAGGGTGAGGGGGGTTAGGTGTTAGGGTGAGGGGTGTTAGGGATAAGTGTGAGGGGTGTTAGGGTTAGGGTGAGGGGTGTTAGGGATAAGTGTGAGGGGTGTTAGGGTTAGGGTGAGGGGTGTTAGGGATAAGTGTGAGGGGTGTTAGGGTTAGGGTGAGGGTGTTAGGGATAAGTGTGAGGAGTGTTAGGGTTAGGGTGAGGGGTGTTATGGATAAGTGTGAGGGGTGTTAGGGTTAGGTGTTAGGTTGATGGGTGTTATGGATAAGTGTGAGGGGTGTTAGGGTTGGGTGCTAAGGTGAGGGGAGGATGATGATAAGGGGGGGAAGAGACACAGTGGTGTCCTTGCAGCAGAGATCAAAAGAGTCCTTCAGGACTGTATTGCACACTGTGTACAGTAGCCTAGCTATGGTTTTACTGATTGATGCAGTATCACCTACACTCAGCCTCCTCTCAGTAAGACTGCAAGTTAGTTATGATTCCAAAATGGCTACTGTCCATGAGTTAGAAGGCTCTGGAAGGGAGTGTATGCTGCTGATTGGCTGGAATGTGTCTGCTGACTGTGACATGCAGGGTCAAAGTTTGCTCAATGATAAAGTATAGGGTGCGGGTCGAATATCGCATATGTTCGCAGTTCGCCGCGAACGTGAACATGCTATGTTCGCCGGGAACAGTTCGCCGGCGACCTATTCGGGACATCTCTATTCTTAATACATTTGCCATTTACAGGTTTGAAGGCAATTGAGGGCTTGTTGAATATTAAATTGTAATTGAAGATTGATTTTGCATCTTTAGCACTGGTAACATTTACGGGCTTGAAACATCAATGGAGGAGATAGGATGGAGTTTCATTTTTGACATCCACACTGCTTTTGAGCCTGTAACTCGCAATTGGAATGTGAGGAGCTAAAAGTAGCCAACTGAATATCTGTAACAATTACAGGCTGCTTTCGGGGTCATTTAATTGAGATTTGGCCAATTAAATAGGACCCAAAGTGTTTCTGTTGACACGTGCACATGCTTTTAGGGCACTAGCATAGAGAACTTGTTGATAGAATGCACTAAACTAGAGTGCCACTCTATAAAAAATATTTGTTTTGTCCTTTGTTCAGTCTCGTAAATAAAATGCAACATAACTAACTGAAAAAGTATTTTTTTAAATTACATTATATGGTAATAAATAGAAATCAGAAACTCAGAGTACAGGCTGTTCTTTTAACTACAGAAAGGTATAGGTAATTTACAATTATATTGTTTTCATTTACCATTTCTCAAATAGCAATTTATTTCTATTATATGCTTCATATGTAAAACTGAATCATTTATGTTGTCCTAATGAATCATTTTGTGAACTATTTTATTATTTTACATTCAGTATAAAATGAATGTGTTTTTATTTGTTTTCATTTTATCTTCTCAGTTTTTAATAGACACAATTTTATGAGTCAGTTCAATGGTGTATTTACAGTGCCTTGCAAAAGTATTCACCCCCTTGGCATTTTTTGTGTTTTGTTGACTCACAAACTGGAATTAACATGGAGTGTTTTAGGATTTGCATCATTTAATTTACAGAACATGCCCACAACTTTGAAGATGTTTTTTTTATTGTGAAGCAAACAACAAATAGGACAAAATAACAGAAAAAGACACAGGAGTCTTTGTAGAGCCATCTTTTGCAGCAATCATAGCTCCAATTCGCTTTGGACAAGTCTCTATGAGCCTGCCACATCTTACCACTGGGATTTTTGCCCATTACTCCTTGCAAAAGATTTTCTATTGGATTGAGGTCTGGGCTTTGACTAGGCCATTCCAACACATTTACATGTTTCCCATTAAACCGCTCAAGTGTTGCTTTAGCAGTGTGTTTGGCGTCATTGTCCTGCTGGAAGGTGAACCTCCGTCCTAGCCTCAAATCACGCACAGAGTGGTACAGATTTTGCTCAAGAATATCCATGTATTTAGAACCATCCATCTTTACCTCAACTCTGACCAGTTTCCCAGTCCTGGCTGCTGAAAAACATCCCCACCACCATGTTTCACTGGGGGAATGGTGTTCTTTGGCTGATGTGATGCATTGGGTTTGCTTCAGACATAGCGGTTTCTTTGGTGGCCGAACAGTACAATTTTAGTCTCATCAGACCAGAGCACCTTCCTCCATACATTTTGGGAGTCTCCCACATGCCTTTTTACAAACTCAAAATGTGCCATTTTTTTTATTCCTTCTGGCCACTCTGCCATAAAGCCCAACACTATGGAGCGAACAGCTTATTGTCATCCTATGTACAGATACTCCAGTCTCTGTTGTGGAAATCTGCAGCTCCTCCAGGGTTACCTTAGGTCTCTGTGCTGCCTCTCTGATTAATGCCCTCCTTGTCCAGTCCGTGAGTTTTGGTGGGTGGCCATCTCTTGGCAGGTTTGCTGTTGTGCCATGTTCTTTCCATTTGGTTATGATAGATTTGATGGTGATCCTGGTGATCGGAAAAGATTTCGATATTTTTTTATAACCTAACCCTGACTTGTACTTCTCAACAACATTAACCCTTACTTGTTTGGAGAGTTGCTTGGTCTTCATGGCAGTGTTTGGTTTGTGGTGCCTCTTGTTTAGGTGTTGCAGCCTCTGGGGCCTTTCAAAAAAAGTGTGTATATGTAATGACAGATCATGTGACACTTAGATTGCACACAGGTGGACATCATTTCACTAATTATGTGACTTCTGAAGTTAATTGGTTGCACCAGAGCTTTTCATGGGCTTCATAACAAAGGGGGTGAATACATACGCACATGTCAATTTTCTGTTTTCTATTTCTAAAAGAAAAGTTTTATGTATATATTTTTCTCATTTCACTTCACCAACTGAGACTATTGTGTGCTGATCTATCACATAAAATTCAGATTAACAAAACATTGAACTTAAGGCTGTAATGTAACAAACTAGGTAAAAAGTCAAGGGGGTGAATACTTTTGCAAGGCACTGTATACCTAAGCCAACAAAGCCTAATCCTGGTTCAATATCAAAGGGCAGCCAGTTAGCTCAATGTACTTCTGCAGTGATATAAAACAGTATGTACAGATTGTTTATTTTCTTAAACGCACCTTTTTATGCTTCTACATATGTCATGGTAATCTTATCATGAGGCAATTGCAAAGTGGAAGGAGGCATAATAACTGGGACAAATAGTCTGGACCAGCCCCTATAGTTCTTGGAACTTTTGTACTGTAATGAACTTTTACTTGTGTATGTGAAATACTGTGGCAGTTCTCTGTTTGAAAATATAAGAGATTTAGCTGCAGGAAGTCATGGATCTCTCCAAACTTGAGCAAATATGTTTTGATATTACCATTCATTGCAATTTGGAACTATTATGGGAAGTATTCCAAGAAAAGTAAGTTCAATTTATTTTGGTTTAATGGTCTTCTAAGTCTTGGGTTGCAGTTTTGTAGATAGGTAAAACAAAGATAAATAAAAATATGATAACGATAATTAGGGGGGGGAAAGCTTTTTGGATAAGAACAGACTGAAAAAAAACTCATTACGAGCCTGTCAAATACAAATGGAATAACTGAGACAATTGGTTACAAAAAGTACTCCCATAGAAGACATGTATATCTTATTCTATCAAAAAATATAGTAACAATGGATAATCCCCTCTGTGAGACATTCTATATCTCCAGAACACTACATTAGTATCCCATTACACCTTCCCTCATATGGCAAATTACTTTGCTAATCCTTGGGAAGTTATAAAATTAATGACAGCTCAGTACAAGTTAAAAACAACAAAGAAAGCTCGTGGATATCCTAATCGCATATTGAAGAAAGCGTATAAGAGAGCTTTGGAATCTAATAGACAGGACCTCCTGTATGCAAGAAAAGAAGTACAGGAGGATCAACAGATTAGATGTATTATGGCATATGGCAAATACTGGAAAGAAGTTAGAGAAGTGCTAAACAAGCATTGGTACATCTTAAAAAATGATTCCATACTACATTCCAGTGTTCCAGTAAAAGCCTCTGTCACATATCGTAAGAATAAAAGTATCAAAGACAAATTAGTGAAAAGCTACTTTAAATCATTTATTCCAAGTAAAACAACGTGGCTGTCATCTGCAAAAGGTATATTTAAATGTGGGGGATGGAAGGCCTGTAAGTTCATCCATCCCAGTAAAGAATTTACGGATCAAAACTCCAACATCAAATATCCAATCAAGAACTTTATTAACTGCAGCTCTACTCATGTGATTTATATAATAACATGCCCATGTCCAAAGTTACATATAGGCAAAACCTCACGTCAGTTGAGGAGACGTATTTTGGAACATACCTATGCAGTTACCAAGGAAATGGACACTTCTGTATCTCGACATATTAAACAATTTCATGGTAATAGATCTGAAGTTATGAAGTTTTCGGTAATCGATCAGATCTTATCAGGACCAAGAGGAGGAGATATTGATAAAGCTCTGTTGAAATTGGGAAGTAAATGGATCTTTTTACTCGACACGCAAAGTCCTTATGGACTCAATGAAGGTTTTTCAGATTCTGCTTTTTTGTAAAATAGTCCAATTATATAAGGATTCCCACTGGATCAGTATTTAAGATCAGTACTATGTGTTGCATATTGTGGGGTTATGTTTTCAACAATTACATTAAAAAAAAAAATGTTTTATTCATATCACATCCCACATTTTCTATAATTCACTAATACTTTCAACAATATTTCTCCATTAATAAAACATCACAATCAATATTATATTTACATGTAGATTAGCTCTAAACACAAATATATACAATTTTTTATTGTATTTACTTCACATTATATTACAAATTGAATCAGTATAGATAGATTAGTATGTACATTGATAGATGTCATAATTATGGACATTAATCTTTATTTCACATAAGTTAGTTTAGTAACACTATTTTTCACATTCACTTTCATATTATGGATTATTTGTCCATTATAAAGTTAATTTAAATAGGTGTTCAGTGGTGTAACATAGGCATGAATTCACTTTGGAATGGGGACTGGGTGTTGTTATAACATACAGTAGAGTTTTTCCCAATAGATATGGATCTCTCCTTTTTGTGAGACATAATTTAAAAGAAGGGCAGGTTCTCTCTCTCTCTCTCTCTCTCTCTCTCTCTCTCTCTCTATATATATATATATATATATATATATATATATATATATATATATATATATATACATTAAAGATCTGAGTTCCTCGTGTGAGATATAACTTAAAAGAAGGGAAGTGCCCATATATATATATATATATAGATATATATATATATTAAAGTTTTTAGTATTTTTGTTTTTCCCTGGATGTGCGTTCCACGGTAGGAGCTATGCGTCTCAGTGTGGCGTCGGGAGCGTAGTGAGGTTATCACGCACATTATTACAGCAATGCGATTGGTTTTCGCGGGGCAAAAGACGTCATTGCTCAAAAGCGTAATAACGCAGTTGAGCAAATGACGTCCTGTATGTGATTTCCACGGTAGAGCCTCGGGAGCGTAGTGAGGTCATTACGCACATCATTACAGTAATGTGATTGGTTTGCACAGGACAAAAGACATCATTGTGCAAAAGCGTAATGACTCGATTACCCAAATGACATCACCACGCAATAACGGAATGATGCGGTTGCATAACTTATTGCGGAAATGGATAGGTTATGGGCTTTAAAAGCCCTAGCAAGTCTGATGTTAAGTAGCTCATTAGTAAGCCCTAAGTAGGGCGAAACGGACCATCTGGACCATTTTTTGATGCGCAAGTACTCTAGTTATCATTATTTATTTGGGGAGTATAGTTGCACAATGAATAGTAGCTTGTTATTATTGCTTTGACTACTGCTGTGAATTGCTTGTTTGCACTCATGTATATACAGTAGTGTGTGGTTATAGAGAGCTGAGCGTCAAGCTGCTCCATATTCAAGCCTTATTTCATACTCCCTATTTTTCATTATACCTACAGAGTTACTATGCATGCTTTCTCTTTGTTGTTTTTAACTTGTACTGAGCTGTCATAAATTGTATTACTTCCCAAGGATTAGCAAAGTAATTTGCCATATGAGGGAAGGTGTAATGGATACTAATGCAGTGTTCTGGAGATATAGATTGTCTCACAGAAGGGGTTATCCCTTGTTACTATATTTTTTGATAGAATAAGATATACATGTCTTATATAGGAGTACTTTTTGTAACCAAATGTCTCAGTTATCTCATTTATATTTGACAGGCTCTTTATGAGTTTTTTTCAGTCTGTTCTTATCCAAAAAGCTTTTTTTTTTTTTTTTTCTATTTATCGTTATCATATTTTTAATTAATGGGTGTTAGGCACCAGGAAAAAATGTATAGTGATATATACATAATATAAAGATAAATAAAATACTGATAATTTGTATAGTACTTGGCTCATTATTACGTCTGGAGGTGGGAACAGTGAGTGATATGTCATGTCCCAGTCTTTTGTGGGGGGGTGGAGTCACTTACAGTACATACTGAACAAAGGGCAATAATGCCATACACATATATTGGATAAGGTCTATATGCACACAAGATACATTTCTAGGTAAACGTATGACAAAGTGCAAGAGACAATCAGCAAAGACTGAACTTTTTCAAAATGTGCATCAAAGAAAACCAAGACAGACAGTGAAAAATCAATTAAGATCAAAAATGTGTGGGACCCAGAAAAACTACCAAGAAGAGAGTAAACAATCATAATATTAAGAAGTACATTAAATAGATATGGATCGAGGGACTGCACCCCAAGATTGGGCCTAGGACAACATATAACCTGAACATGTATCTGCTCACACATACAAAAACTGAAGAAAAGCCTGTACACACCCCCATAAACTTATTTCTTCACAGATGGAATTATTCCTTATTTATTTCTATGAACTTCCATTATTTTCTGCAGAAAATATATTTGTGTCAATGATGTTTTAGCCACACAGTGAGGGGTATTTGCTATGCTTTCACAAAGCCTTTGAATTAAGAGGACACTTACTAAAGGTTGTGATTTTACGGGATGGTGTGGAAAGACAATTTTCATGTAATCATTGATCAACTCAAATAATGAACACTATGACTCTTCAGGCTGTTACCTATATCACACATAGAATGTGTAAGTATTAAATAAGTTGAATTCAGTTTTATTTATTTCAAACCCATTGATGTAATTTTCATATACAAT
The DNA here is from genome assembly GCA_027410445.1 of Discoglossus pictus. NCBI lineage: Eukaryota > Metazoa > Chordata > Amphibia > Anura > Alytidae > Discoglossus > Discoglossus pictus. The sequence goes on along the minus strand of CM050165.1, from coordinate 109,032,011 downwards.
GTACACTCATTTGCTTTCAAGAGACAGACAGAGTAACTACACTAGTAGTGTGAAGCCCTTCCATGTAGGCATGTCCTTAGTTCACAAAATGCAGTGTGGCAGGTCAAAGGTCAAACTGTTACTTTGCAGGATTCTTAAAAGTAAGTGAGTGTATGTTTTATATGAAAACTAGCGAATTGCCCGTCAAAAATTACGGCAATAAATTTGGCTGGGAATTCTGTTTGCCACACAATGTGAGTCTCTGACACTCTTAACCTTTTTGTTATCTACGAAGAAGTACAACAATTATAATAAATGTTTTTATTTTTTTAACATTGAACTTATATTTGAAGAACTGTCAAACCATATTTTTTTAACAATATTAACCTTTTTAATTGTCAAGTATGCAGGAATAATATAATGGAGGAATTTTGTATGAATACGTATTTTAAACCATTACATAAAGCTTTGTAACATGGAAGTTATATTTGAAACAGTGGTCAACCAATTAAGTTTAACAATACTAACTTTTTTAATTCTAATCTCTGCATGAGTAACATAACAATAGGTCAAGTTTGTATGAATGAGTATTTTAAACCATTACAGAATGCTACTTAACATGCAACTTGTAGTTGAACTACTGGTAAAGCACATAGGTATGGAATCCAGAGGAAGGCAAACAGTAAAAACCCCCATGGAAACTTAGACAATTGTTTCAAAGGGGGAAAATGTAATTCCTTCCTGACCCCATTAACTGGCGATCTAATTACTCCCTGAATCGATCCTCTCTATTTAATTATACATTTAAATTTTTAACAAATGATTTTGCTCCTACTGACATAAACCCTAATAAAATCCAATAAAACAACTTTTTAAAATGTATAAAATACAATGTTAACAATGCAAACATTAACGTAATATAAAAACATTTAAACTACAATTGTCAAAAAATACAGTGATCTTGAATATTGAATCCATAGGAAGGCAAAACAAAAAAAAAAACAGTGAAACTTGGTCAATTGTTTCAAAGTGGTCCAAAAAATGTATTGCTTCCAGACCGATTTAACTGGTTATCGAATTACTACCTGGATCAATACTCTGTCTGTAATTAAACATGTAAATTTAACAACAAATGGTCATCATCGTACTAACATGAACTCTTAATTATATAGAATGAAACAACTTTCTCCACCTTTTAAAATACAATTTTAACATTCCAAACAGTAACTTAAAGTAGTAACATGTAACCTTGATTTTTTACGAAAATGCTACATAACTGTTTTGTGGGGCCAATCAAGACAAAAGGCCACTTCCAAGAAATGCCATTTTTTTTTTTTTTTTGTATGTCTAAGTGGTTCCCTTGAAAAGAACCCATCAGACTTGTAAGTTTGTCTATGAGATATAACCACTTTTTATTATTGTTTTATTTATGTTTTTACTTTTTTTTTGTTATTCTTGTAGTTCTGGAAAATGGCAGATAGAGTTTCCAAAGTGAAATAGTGGTCCTCTAAAAAAAATTCCAGTGACATTCTAGTTCGTCCTGGAAGTAAAACCACTCTTCTCTATGTTTTGTGCCATTTTATAGAGTTTTTTTTTGTGAAATAGTGGTCCTCTAAATAGAGCCCGAGTGACATGAACTTTCGTCCTCAAAATAAAACCACTGTTCTCTATGTTTACAGAACCTCATAGTACACAATGTTTTTGGTAAAATAAATCACCCTGACTTTGGTTTCCTTCAACATGAAATTTAATTTCCTCTGGATTGCTGCATTTGGAAAAAGCAACATAGAGTTGTCCATGGGCAAATACAGGTTCCTGTAAAGAAATACGCACAGACTTAAAAGTTTGTCCTTGTAATTTTTTCATGGTCATGGCAAATGCCATGATAATGGGAATTTGTCTCCTTTGAAGGACAAAAGGTAAACCACTCTGGAGCCAAATCAATGTGGTCTAAAAACTTGTTAACCTTTATGGGTACCAGTCATAATTTCTGCATGTATAAAATTATCTTTTAAATCCTGCGCAATTAATCTGGTCCCATTACAAAGTTCTTTTTTGGGATGCAAATTTCCCAGTTGCATGACTATTGCCCTTTTTTTAAGTTGCAAAATATGTGGTGGCATTCCAGAGGAAGTTAAAGTATTGATACATTTGATAGAAAAGTTGGTTCCACTGTCTTGGTCATCAGCCAGAACCGAATCTGCACTATAGTACAATTTTTTTGGTGCATTGATGAATTACAAAATGTTGTTATTCAGATTCAAGGCATCTATATTTTTTTATGTTAATATCTTTTTGTTTGCAATGTCTGAGTAGTCATTGTTATTGATTGTATTCAGAAAGATTGCCAAATGATTCTTTGCAAATCATTTGTGGTGGAATTTCTATGGTGTCATCAGGTAAATTATGTATTTGTGGATCTTTTCCTTCTCCAATTTGAATTAGCCAATTATTGATTTCATTTTGGCTTTGAGATCTCTTTTTTTTAATTATTATTATTATTTTAGGTTAGTAAATATTTTCCACAGTTTACTTGTCTTTATACATGTTTCGACAATGTCCGTCCTATTTCCATGTGGCACAACAGGTAATGTTTACCTAAAATCTCCTCCTAACAACATGACTTTTCAACCAAATGGCAAATTATTATCCATATCTTCTTTTAATAATCGATCAATACATTGCAAGGCATGACATGACATCATTGTAGCCTCATCTATTATAATCAATTTGTTTTTGTTTTTTTGGCTTGTAATGAATTCATTCGAATATCCAACACTGATGTTTCTAAAATGGGAACTGGCAGTTTAAATCCACTATGCACAGTTCTGCCACCTTCTAACAAAATTGTGGCAATTCCAGTTGTTGCAAATGGCACTGCTATTTGACCCTGTGCTCGATTGTAACTCATAAAACAATTATACAGATACGTTTTTCCTGATCCACCAGGGACATGTAGATAGAAATAATGGTCTTTGGCCATTTTATCATCTGTTGCATTTGTGACAGCGTTAAATGCTTGCAATTGTAATGTATTTAAAGTTGCAAGTTTTCCTTGTGTTTTTTTGTTGTTTAAGCTCAGTGTCATAGTTATCAAAGTTAATTTCATCTATAAGTCCTGGAGCAGGCAAATTAAAACTTGCACAATTTAATTCATGAGCCATAAATATTTCTTGAATTTCCATCAATGCTGTTAATAGTGCAATGGGCTCATCGTAACATTTCAAATAGTCTTCACACATATTTAATTTAACTGTTTCCCACAAAGCTAATGCATCAAGTACATTGCAAGAGATGCAAATGAATGCAAATTGTTTTCTCATTTGCTTTGGCATTTGACATAGTGCTGCTTCTTCCAAACACCTCTCCCATTCGGTATCATCTGCTATGAAGTTTTGATGTCTTGCGGTTAATTGGAAAGTATCATAAACTATGTCATTAACTGTGGGTAAATGTTCATAACTTTGTGCAGTGGGACATGTAAAAGAAGTAATCTTAAACTGAAACGTTCAATGTCTCTTGGACTGACAGTATAAATTCTTGGGATAATTTTATAAGTATGTTTTTTTCGTTGTCGCCATATTGGTCATTTAAGAATACATAATGATATGGAATCTCAATGTATAAAAATTGTCTGGCCTCAGTGTCCTGACAATTTAATTGAAACCAAGAAGTAAGTGTTGTTGCTTTATGTTCATTTTATGCTAGAGCATTTCTTTCATTCCATGTAGTAAAGCAAATGAATTGACCTTGTGGCAAATCTACAGCTAACCGATACACAGCATGTGACCGATCATGCATCTCAAATTTCAGAAGATGCCACATTGCTTCTGGAGCACTGACATAGCGAGCATCTAAATAATTAAAAAGTTTGTCATGTAAAATTGGATTGTCTTGTTCATTTGTGCACCTTGTACAACAGTTACTTCATAATATCCTTTGTATATGTATTTATATAGATATTTTATGGATTTGATTCCACATTTATGAGTGCATTGTACTTCATCAGCAAATGTGGATTGTATAGAACTACATATCTATTATTGGCCTTCTGGCCACGAATAATAGCAGTTTGTTCTTCTCTTCTTTTATGCAAAGGGTATCCATCATAATTTGCATAAGTTTGCATTTGAAATTGTTTTGGAAAGTCTTTTGTACATTTTTTATTTTACATACATGGTGAATTTGGATTGATATCTCCACATGGACCATGAATCATTCTGTGTGTTACAATGTCGTAAAGTTTTGAATATTTTTCTGGATGTGGCAGTTCAGCAGTAATTACTGAATCCACTCTCTCTGCAGTATTCAATTTATGTTTTTTTCTTGCAGGATTAAAAGTATGTGAGCATGTGGCAGGCCTCTTTTTTGAAATTCAATGGTATAAACAAAAGCCACGCATTTTCCAAATAACTCTGCTTTAGTTATATCATGTATTAATGAATTGAATTTTATTTTGAATACTCTGGCCACTAAATCTGGTTTTGGCTAAGTTTAAAATTTTCCTTGATCTCTGGCCATTGTGCATTACAGATGAATGTAATGAGTAAATCTGGTTTTCCAAATTTTGTCACAATAGCCATGGCATCATTGTATCTTTCTCACATATTGCGAGGAGATCCTTGGAAAGTGGACGGCAAAATGATTGCTCTTCCAGCTGGAAGGTCTCTGTTAGTAGCCAATTCAGCGACATAATCCATCAATCCACAATCTTGTTCTATGCGAAGCTTGTTTTGTTGAACTTTTATGATGATAACATTTTGATTATTTGCTTAGACTTGTAGATATGAATCAATAGTCCATTGTTGTGTAAGTTTTCCCCCATAAAATAGGATTAAAATGATCGCGAATAGCAGTTTGTGCCACTTTATATTCCAGCATAGAAATATTGTTTCTAACACAAACTTTACTATTGGGATTACTTTGCAATTGTAATTGTGGTTCCCATCCTGGCTCAGCATTTGGAAAGAAAATTGGATATGTCATTGGATCCAAATTACAACTTAATATATTGATGTTTTTAAAAGGTTGGTCTTCATTGCATGGATATATTCTAATATCCTGCTGAAAAAGGGGTTCGCCATCCTCATTTTTAAAGACCACAGCAACATCATTTACTGTTGTTAAATGATACCGTCTTTGATCAGTATTGCAATCTCTTTTCAAAGCCATATTTACTTTTGGCCTTGCCAATTGATGTATTTGAGCATGTTCCTGTTGTTCTTTTTAAACCTCTGCTAATTTTTTGTATGATTGACTATATGGGTTGTTGGCCATAATTTTATCCAGCTTTTCAAATATTATTTGCAAACACTATTTATTTTCAGGAAGCGTCATCCATTTTTCAACAGCTTCCATTGTATCTAGGATATATACTGTAACTGTGAAAATTTCCTTTGCTCTCCTTCTTGTGGGTGTAAATTTGAAGTTTGGTGGTAAATTTGTCCTTGAACTCTAAAACAGTAAGGACCATGTCCTGGGACATTTTCTGCTAATGTAGCACCCATTGAAGCAAATGAAATTGCACTGTTATAAGACCTGATGCTTTTTTTGAAATTAGTATAATTTGGAAATATTGGATCTCTCATAATAATTTCTAATTATTCAGGAAATGTGTGTCTTTGTGGAAGTCTTACCTTTCCTTTCTGATAGCAACTAATAAACTCCCCATCTCCTTCAAAAAATGATAGGCCCACAAAACTGACAAACCACATTCATTAATCCACAATAATGAGTGTCTGCTGTTAGTGATGTAAATAAGGGACTAGCCTGAGCTTTCTGAACATAGCTATCAGTACCAGTGTGTATATCAACATTGGTGTCATGTTTATCAACATTGGTGTCATGAGTAGAGATGTCGCGGACAGTTCGCCCACGGACTATTCGCAGCGATTTTGGCTTGTTCGCGTTCGCAGCGGACGGCGGACACATGCGCTTTTCGGTTCTCCCCCTATTCTTTATCATTGAGGAAACTTTGACCCTGCACCTCACAGTCAGCAGACACATTCCAGCCAATCAGCAGCATACACTCCCTTCCAGAGCCTTCCATCTAAAGGACAGCATACATTTTAGAATCATTCTGAAGCTACATTCGTTTTGAGAGGACAGATAGTGTAGCTGCTGGAGATTTAATAGGGAAATAGATAGCCAGGGTGTGTATTTAGCTTCCACTACAGACCTGAAGGACTCATCTGATATCTGCTGCAAGGACAGCAACCCAAAAAGCCCTTTTTAGGGCTAGAACATCATTTATTTTATTGTATTATTTTTTTCTGTGTAATCTAATTGCATATGCCTGCCTGCAAGTGTGTGTGTGTGACAGGCTAACACCTATATTGTGCTTAGTGAAATAAAATAACATAAAACACTTTTTTGACTGTAATCGATTGAATATCAGTTGCCTGCCTACAGGCGTGTGTGTGAGGCCTACAGCGCCTACTCTGCCAACTTTTGCCAGTGCACAATGACACTAGTATCTGGTGGCACCTTAGATTGCACGCGCAGTGCCCCAAATTTGAAGTGGGAGGGCCGACCAAGCATCTTTTTCCATCTCCCGCTTCCAAAAATCCATGCCATATACACGTCCCCTGATAGGTGACGTAACAGGTATCAAACTGATAGGAATAAATAGTACAACTTAATACACCACTCCTATCCGGTGGCACATTACATTGCACATGCAGTGCCCCAAATTCGAAGTAGGAGGTCCGACCAAGCATCTTTTTCCATCTCCCTGTTCCAAAAATCAATGCCATATACACGTCCCCTAATAGTGGACGTAACAGGGGTTAAACTGATAGGAATAGTACTACTTAACAGTACACACCTTATTATAACGCAGACAGAGGCAACGCAGAGAGAGGAGTCTGAAGAAGAGGAGTCAGAGGAGGAAGGTGGCTTTGAGGAGGTGGAAGACCAAACACAGCAGGCGTCCCAGGGGGCTTGTTGTCACCTTTCGGGGACCCTTGGTGGCTGGGTGGAGGAAGAGACCTTCAATGACATCAGTGAGGACAAGGAACGGTACATGGCCAGCTTGTTATCCAACCTTGTGCAAATGGGGAGTTTGCGGTTGTGCAAAGGGACTGTTTGCGGTTGTTTGCGGTGCATTAAAGGGGGAGATTGGTCTGTTACTGTGAAGCGGGTGAACCCTTACACTACCTGATCGATACAACATCATACCTGATGTTTTAAAGCATGTTATTCCAAACAATTTAGGAATGTTAGGTGATTTATGCCCTTTATGGCTTAAAACCAGACTCTGCATCAACTATGTAATTTTCCGTGGGAGTTTTGCCATGGATCCCCCTCCGGCATGCCACAGTCCAGGTGTTAGTCCCCTTGAAACAACTATCCCATCACTGTTGTGGCCAGAGAGAGTCCCTGTGGGTTTTGAAATTCGCCTGCCCATTGAAGTCTATGGCGGTTCGCCGGGTTCTCTCGTTCGCGAACATTTGATGAAGATCGTGTCCGCGGTTTGCGAACCGAAAAATTGATGTTCGCGACATCACTAGTAATGAGGCAATATTGGGTCATTAGGCAATGTTTCACAGCCATGTTTTTGTTTACTATTCTTTGAAGGTGCAGCACACGCAGTTTGTCCTTTTGCATTTTTATTGGAAAGACTCAGTCTTCTTCTTTTAGTCTTTGGGAAGTCTCAGGTGACTATGCATCTCTCCATCTTTGCTTCCGTTCCCTTGCCGCTCTTCTTTTCTGTTCTTTCTTTGTTTCTGCTTTGTCCGCCATTTTAATATGGAATTGTAAATACAGGCGTTTTAGTTTCAATTGTACATATTTCTTGTATAGCAAACATGAATCAGCACATTCTTAAAATTTTATCTTAGTTTCCTGAAGTATTAAAGAATAAACTTCCTTTCCACTTTCTGATAGTGTTGAAGTTGTATTATTTTCTTTCTTCAAATCTGTAAGATATATAATGTATTTTTATTGTACATACAATAATTAATCAATAACTTTAATCAATGCAAAACTAAAAGATTTGCCGCCTTATTAAATTGCGATTAGTTAGTGAATACCTTGCTTTTGGATAGAAGTTCGCTAACTAAAAATTTCTGTAAAAAAATATACTTTCTGTTTATATTGAGCCCAATTCAATTGGGAAGATCGCAATTTATAAGGCTGTTAATCATGTTTTGATAAATGGTGATCTAATTGCAGATAAAATGCTGCAGAGCTCAGGGTCTGTGTTCATGCAGGTCCGGTGTTCCAAGAGAGGAGCAAACTGTAAAATCACATAAAAAGCAATGTTAATGTTTGAATTTAATTAATTCATTAATCAATGAAAGTATTATGTTTAATTTGCATACATGCAAAACAGAAAGGCCTAAGCATCAATATGAAATGTATCAGGTGTCAGAGCATAATAAACTGATTTAAGTGTGTAACTGCTTTGAGGGTCCTATCCCTGTCAATGAGCATTAATACAAATATATAAGTGCAGTGTAAAATATATAATTTTTTTACTGCAGTGTAAAATATCAGTTTTTTTAGGTCCAGTGCAAAATAAACTGATGTAAGTAATTGCACTGTAAAGTAAATATATTTTTTTACTGCAGTATAAAATATATAGACATTTTTGAGGTCTCAGAGCATAATAAAGTAATTTAAGTAAGATCAGTGCTAAATATATATATTTATTTATATATATTTTTTATTGCAGAATAAAAAAAAAATATTTGTTGAGGTCTCAGAACATAATAAACTGATTGAAGTAAGTGCACTACAAAATGTCCTTGTTTGTAACTGCACTGTAAAATATACATTTATTTTATTTCAGGGTCCTATTGCTGTCATGCAATAAGCATTAATACAGATATGTAAGGGTAGTGTAAAATATTGTAATTAATTAATTAATTAATTAATTGACGTTAATGAATAAGTGTATTAGGAAGACTTCAACATAATACAGATATCTAACTGCCGTGTAAAAGGAGCTTTTTTTAGTGCAGTGGATTTTTTTTTTGTAATTAGCAATTAATAAATGAATTTGAGATTATTAATACATGAATTAATTAATACATGTATTATAAAGAGCTAATCATAATACAAATATATAACTGCAGTGTAAAATATAAATTTTTGTTCCTGTAGTATAAAATATATTTCAGGGTCCTATTGCTCTCAGGCAATGAGCATTAATACAGATATATAATTTTAGTGTAAAATATAGTAATTCTTAATTAATTAATTAATTAATTAATGTTAATGAATAAGTGTATTAGGAAGACTTAAGCAAAATACAGACATATAACTGCAAGTTAGTGCTGTATAATGGCGGCGATATTCTATGTCTTACAAGCCTCGCAAGCATTTTCTGTCCTTCCTAACAGTGTATTTTGTACCTTGTACGTGCCTTGGTAAAAGTTGTACTTCCCTGGCGGTGTTTTGTGCGCTTCGGCGTTGTGTAGCCTCGTTTTCATTTTTTTCGGCCGCCATTTTTTTTCTTGCCTAGCCGATTTTCAACTGCTTAAATTTGACTTAAATTTGCGTGCAACCTCACTCCCAGACATCCTGGCTGTCCTCCCGTGCTGTGTGTGGTGTTTTTTTAATGTTTTTTTGTTATTTATCTGTGGTTTTGGTGTTTTTCATTGTACTCGGTGCGGCCGTTAAATTCATATTTTTGCGATCTCGAAGTCCCGATTTCCTCATCCCGGGGCTTGTATTTTATTTTTTGTAAGTCCTGCTTTTCTTGGTTGTTTTTTACCGAGATTGAGGTGCCGTAGTACCTCCACCTCCACAGATGCGGCCCCTCGCTTTGCGAGGGTCCGCATTTGCGGCCTGCAATGATCCTTCGGCTCATTGCAGCTGATGTCTCCCACTCTGTCTCTCTCCTCCAGCTCTGCAAATGAGGCCCTCGCTTCGGGAGGCCTGCCTTTGTGGCCTGAACTGCGGCCCTCGCTTTGCTTGACAACAACTCGCAGTTTGACAATTATAATATGTGACTAGCGACTTGCCCGTCAAAAATGACGGCAATAAAAAGTGAAGCCTGGCAATGCTGTTTGCCACACAATGGGAGACTCTCCCCCTCTACTTTACTGAGAACCTTTGGCGTTCATCAGTGGCCTCACAATAAGCGCCTTCGTTGCTCATCACAGGCCTCACAATGAGCGCCACCGTCTACTTTACTGTCCTCGTAATGAGTGCTTTTGGCGCTTATTGGGGGCCTTGCAATGAGCGCCTTTGGAGCTCATTGCGAGTATCTTCCCCTGTCTACTTCCTTCCTTGTGTCTCATTTCCCCCCTCTGCTCCCTCCCTTGTGTCTCCTTTCCCCCTCTTCTCCCTCCCCCGTGTCTCTTTCCCCCCTGCCCTGTGTCTCTTTCAGCCCTGTCCCCCCTCCCCCTGTGTCTGTTTCCCCCTTCCTCGTGTCTCTTCCCCCCCATTTCCCTCCCCTGTGTATCTCCCCCCTCCTCTCCCTCCACTGTGTCTCTTCCCCCCTCCTTTCCCTCCCCTGTGTCTCTTTCCGCCCTCCTCTCCCGCCCCTGTGTCTCTTCCCCACCTCTCCCTCCTGTGTCTCTTTCCACCTCTCCTGTGTCTCTTCCCCCCCTTCCCCCCTTTGTCTCGTTGCCCTGTGTCTCTTTCCCCCGTGTCTCTTTCTCCCCTGTGTCTCTTCCCCCTGTGTCTCTTCCCCCCCGTGTCTCTCCCCCCCTCTCCCCCTGTGTCTCTTTCCCCCCTCTCCCCCATGTCTCTTTCCCCCCTGCCCTGTGTCTCTTTCCGCCCTTTCCCCCTCCCCCTGTGTCTCTTCCCCCCTTCCTCGTGTCTCTTCCCCCCCATTTCCCTCCCCTGTGTATCTCCCCCCCTCCTCTCCCTCCACTGTGTCTCTTCCCTTTCCTCTCACCCCCGTGTCTCTTCCCCCCTCCTTTCCCTCCCCTGTGTCTTTTCCCGCCCTCCTCTCCCTCCCCTGTGTCTCTTCCCCACCTCTCCCTCCCGTGTCTCTTTCCATCTCTCCTGTGTCTCTATCTCCTGTGTCTCTTCCCCCCCTTTCCCCCTTTGTTTCGTTCCCCCATGTTTCTCTCCCCTGTGTCTCTTTCCCCCCTGTGTCTCTTCCCCCCGTGTCTCTTCCCCCCCCTCTCCCCCTGTGTCTCTTTTCCCCCTCTCCCCTGTGTCTCTTTCCCCCCTCTACCCCGTGTCTCTTTCCCCCCTCTACCCACATGTCTCTTTTCTCCCTCTCTCCTGTGTCTTTTTCCCGCATCTCCCTCCCATGCGTCTCTTTCCTCCTCCACTGTGTCTCTTTCTCCCCCTCTCCCCCCATGTCTCTTTCCTCCCTCTCCCCTGTGTCTTTTTCCACCATCTCCCTCCCATGCGTCTCTTTCCAGGCGCATGCGTGCGATCTGATTGTCTTCGCGATCAGATTGTTGTCAAACTACGATTTGTCGCAAGCGTGACGACGAATCACAGTTTTACAATTATAATATGTGACTATCGAATTGCCCGTCAAAAAATGACGGCAATGAAATTGTAAGGTAGCTAATGCTGTTTGGTGTGTAATAATGAAATATATAATACATTAATAAATGAATATACTTCACGTATTTTGAAGCATTGTGTTGAAGAGCTGCAATGTGTTTTGATGTTGCTGCAGCATTAGTGGTGTGGAGCTGCTGTGTAAGCGTGCTGTGTGTGTATTTATTGTGTTTTGAATTTTGTAATGTTCGCGAGTTGCGTCTGAATGTTGCGAGGTCGTAATGTGTGTTAACGTGTCTCTTATGTTGTTTGCGTTGAGATGTAAAGTTTGCGAGGGTCGTAGTTGGTGTGTCGTGTTGTTTGCGTTGCGACGTAAAGTTTGCGAGGGTCGCACCTTGGGCGCTCCATGCCAGCAACTGAGGCCATCGCCCGCAGCCCTCGCTACGCGAGCCCGCAAGCGTTAGCAACAACTCGTACGCTCACAACTATATATGTGATTCCATTGAGGAAGATCAAGCAAAAGAGATATGGAGCTTTCCTGCATGCAATGTTTCCATTGGTACTAGATGTACTACCCACTTATAAACTGTTTCTAAACAGCATTTTTAATCAAATCTAGTACCAATAGAAACATTGTATGCATGAGCTGCTGGGGCAGACCTTTGCAGAGACTGTTTGTAAGGTTTGAATGAGTGAAAGCAGAGATTTTAAACAATTGTTAATAAAATAATGTTATTATTTGCATACAAATACTTAGGTAGTTTATTTTCAAAAATTAAAAAACAGGGAAACCTATATACCCTTTTAATTAAATAAACTTCATTATAACATTTTATTTAAAACAAAATGTTCTGCCTAAAGAGTCACTTTGAATAAAAAGAAACACGTTTTTGAAGCAGCATCAGGATGGAAAACAATAAAGAGAATTCAAGACTGCATAGAAAAAAAGACAATCAATAATGTAATATTTTTTATTGCTGTCAATAAAATCAAATGGAAAATACAGGATATTACTCACACAAACCCTGTCTCAAAAATAATAATGTCAATTGCAATTTGGTAGGTGACAAAACAACCTGGGGTAATGGTACTGGTTTGTATTTTACAGTCAGTAGTTTTCATTTACTTCAAACTTATAAAGGTTTAATATTTTTTTTTTAACTTGGTGCAGTTTCCTAGAAGTTTGTTTAAAATTGTCACAGTACAAAACCAGCTTAGTTTTTTCTCCTTCTCACTGAACTGTCATATTCAGATTTCTGGGTTATTTTAAATAGCAATAAAAACTTTTAGATAATATTAGTCAACAAGCCTGTGGGGTTACCTAATTGTGCAGGATCATGATCACATATATAGTTGTGAGCGTACGAGTCGTTGCTCACGCTTGCGGGCTCGCGTAGCGAGGTCACTGGGCAAGGGCCTCAGTTGCTGGCATGGAGCGCCTTCGGCGCTCCATGCCAGCAACTGAGGCCCCTCGCGAAGCGAGGGCCTCAGTTGCTGGCGAGGTCACTGGGCACGGGTCTCAGTTGCTGGCATGGAGCGCCGAAGGCGCTCCATGCCAGCAACTGAGGCCCCTCGCGAAGCGAGGGCCTCAGTTGCTGGCGAGGTCACTGGGCAAGGGCCTCAGTTGCTGGCATGGAGCGCCGAAGGCGCTCCATACCAGCAACTGAGGCCCCTCGCGAACGCAACACGCCGACATACAAACATTTAAAACACAATACATACACACAGCACATACATAAAAAACTTACCTACACCAAGAGGGAGCACCCAGGACCTCAAAAATGCAACTTACACCTCGATTTTACTCGAAATAAAACAGTTTAGAGACTAAAAAAAAATCTAAGCGACAGAAAAAATGGCCGCCGAACAAAACGAAAACGAGGCTACAGCACTCTAAACTCGCAAAACACCACAAAACACCTACGGATATTCCGATACAGACCTATACCACACATTACTCGCCATTTTACACCAATGCGGAAGTACACGACTACGCTAACGGTTTGGTCTCGCGCACGCACAGTGTTACACTGCACACATTCAGCATGCTTACACAGCAGCTCCACACCACTAATGCTGCAGCAACATCAACACAGATTGCCAGCTCTTCATCACAATGCTTCAAAATAGGTACACTATATTCATTTACTAATTTAGCTACCTTACAATTTCATTGCCGTCATTTTTTGACGGGCAATTCGCTAGTTTCTAATAAATACTAACGACTTGCTGACATCTGCATCCATTGTTTTCAGTAAATGTGTTTATGCTCATGGATCTGGGCAAGCACAGAAACCATTGAGTAATTATATTAGTACAATATTCTTATTACATTGTGGTAGAGCTTAGCTTGTGGTATATGAATATGAAGTCAGACTTGCTATTTTCATTAATATAACATTTTCATTCATGATCATTCAATTGCTCATGCAAATACATACTTGTAAACCAGATGAATGCTGGTTTGCTATAGCTCTCTTTTTCCCTTCTAATTCTCTGCTCAGTGCTAAATCTCGTAATAGCGTGGCTTTTGCGTTCCAAATCACGTTAGGCCCTTTAAATACCTGCTTAGTGTTTTGCGATTTGCTATAGCGTTTTGCCCCATTAAGTGCTGTTTCACTTAGCGCTCCTGCATGCAGGAACGCATGTGAAACGCTAAATGGAGTATTCCTGAATTTACAATTAAAAACAATAATTAAAGAAAATGTATCTGAAGAAGGTTTTAAAACTTGTGCTTTAGCATTAATGTATCAGTAACCAGAAGAGCTGCTAGCATATACCCTGTATAAGGTGTCCAGGGGGTGGGAGTGATTCTGCCCAGTAGGCTGTCCTAAAATATGTTATAGACAGGTCTTGATTTGTCTGCAGTGGCCACTGCATGGAAGGAGGTAGACAAAGACCCTAATGGGACAGCCTCCTGGGCATACCACTTCCCACCACTGGATGTCTGTTAAGAGATAAAGAGAAATCTGGTGAATATTAACGTTTAAATGAACGCTTTCAAATCTACACTGACTTTTTTCTTGAAATGCTGATTTTATTTATCAGTAGTGATCACTTAATTAAAAGAAACCCTATTGTATAACTACTTCATTGGGCCTTTTTCATTTTAGATCTGAGTACTAGATTCCAAGAACATAAAAGAAAATGAACATCTACTGAAGTAAACTCAGCTTATCTTAGTCCTTCTGCATTTCACCCTTGCGCTAATTACAGAGATTTTAAGAGCTGCACTACATGTTCAGGTGCAGTGCCCTTTTTTTCCTAACTGCGTTCAGTCCTCCAGTCGTGTCTGACTCTCGTGACCATATGGATGCAGCACGCAGGGCACATTTTTTGTTTGGTTGTGCTCATCCATATGGTTTTCTTGGAAAAGATACTAGAGTGGATTGCCAGTTCCTTCTCCAGTGGACCACAATTTGTCTGACCTCTCTTCTATGACTTATTCATCTTGGCTGACCCTACATGGTATAGCCCACAGCTTCAGTGAGGCAAACAAGCCCCTTCACCACGACAAGATAGTGATCCAGAAGGGGAAAGCCTCCATCACCTGTTTTATTATCTGGCTGAATCCTGTGAAATATGGCTTTTCAAACCTGTTCTTGATTATACTGTAAAGTCAATGACTTCTGGCTGTTCCAGATTTTTCCTGCATATCCTAGCCTGTCAATGATATATTAATCTTAATAGTCCTGTGAATGCATGATTGTAGCAGGGTCCCTGGATCCTGGTCTATTCCTGGCTTACTCCCAAGTACTATTTTCTTTTCCTGGTTTCTTCCTGACATTGCTGAGAATATTTAGTTTATTCCTGCACTCTGAAGTACTTGGAGGTTTCTGCTCTGTTCCAGACTATACTGATATCCTGGTGTCCCTGTGAACGTCTTGTGTATTCTGCAGTTCCTGGTTCCTGTCTGTTTTCTGGTACCTGTTCGTCAATGCTGGCTATTTGCTTTATTGCCATTTTCCAGTGAAATTCCTGCACAGCATACATCTATCATACATCTGCCTGCTTGTGACATCTGTCCATTGTCTAACATCTGTCCTGTGGCCTAGCTATCCTGTCACTGTGCTGCTGCCTTTTTGCTTTATTGCCCTAGTTCAAGCCAAATTCCTGTAAAGCATCTTGCTGTTGTCCTCCTACCAATCTACTTCCTTGTGATACCTGTCCCGAGACCTAGCTGTACTGTTTCCAAGCTACTACATCTGTCTTGAAGGCTGATTATCCTTCTACCTGCATGTGACACCTGTCCATCATCTGGCTATCTGCATAGCCTTCATGCTGCAAGTGTCCTGGCAACTCTTTCCTGGTTAACTTCAAGAATCCAGGTCTATCTCTGGTCTGTACCTGTATCCCTGTAGTCTGTTCCTGGATGCTGAAGCACTTCAGAGCTCTTGTTTAGTTTGAGTATGTGTTGAGTATTCCAGTGCCAGCTACTACATTCCAATGGGAAGAACTATGGTTAAATACATCCAATAATTATTTTTATTTTATTTTATTGGAATCATCTATAAAATAGTATATTATACACAAACAGAACCCACGCAAAATTGCTTTATGAGAGGCTGTGAAATTGTTCAATATTCCATAAATTATGGAAAAAATGGCAGTAGAATTGCATCAGACTTCATAGGCAAACTGCTCCAAATAGATAGGGCAATTCTGTTTTACTGATGCTAAAACTACGTTGTGACAGTTTATAATCCTGGCTACCCCATGGACCACAGCACACTAGGCACAACTATTGATATGTCTCTGGTTGTGCTTATCCATAAGGTTTTTTTGGCCAATATACTGGAGTAAGTTTCCAGTGGATCTTGATTTGTCTGACCTCTCTGCTATGGCCTGCTTATCTTGGGTGACCCTACATGGTAAAGCTCACAGCTTGACAAAGCTCACCATGACAAGGTAGCAATCCAGAAGGGGAATATATGAATAGAAAAGTTAAATTAATGATTTTTAGGAAACATCTTACAAAGCAAAATGTAAAGGTGTAATAATCACCATTAGCAATATTGCTCAATCAAATTAAACACAGTAGTATGAATATACTTAAAGACATGTTTCCTAACTAGATACATAGATTACTATGCTAAAATGTTAAGAGTGATTTTACTTATTATGTGTACTTTCAGTATATGGATAAACTGTGTAAAATATATACTTACAAGTGATCGTAGGACTTAATTAAAGTTACAGTTGAAAAAATCATGTTCTTAATTTAGTTTAAAATCATATTTGATTATTAAGCTACCGTATTTGCCGGCGTATAAGATGACTGGGCATATAAGACGACCCCTCAACATTTCCACTCAAAATATAGAGTTTGTTATATACTCTCCATATAAGACTACCCCCTCTTCCGCACACCTTCCACACACCAAATAAAACGTATAAGAACATCAGATTTGATTTCAACATGTTAATTTATATTCAAATGCTAATGACATGTAGGAAAACTGTCACAAGGCTGTATGTTATCAAACATGTACAGTAAACATAAAACAGTGCAAGTTTATTAAATGTAATTCACTAAAGAAAACACACTCCTCTCCTCTGCAGCGCATTCAACACTCCAAGTGAACCCTATGGACGGGCAGATGCTTCTCAGGAACTGGAACTGTCAATGATAGAAGGAAGATAACAAATAGAGGGAGAGAGCAAGTGCCGGGCAAGTCCCTAGCAAGTCCCTAACAAGTTTGCTGGCGTGACAGTTTCCCTTTAAAAGCCTTCAAACTCCTGTTCGTTATCTGATATTAAAAGTTCATCAACGACATCTTGTGATACAATTGAAAGGCAGTCATCATATGGATCTAATTGCATGTCAGATATGTGGCCTCATGTGGTAGCTTCCTCTTCATCTTGCCACAAGTACTCGTCCTACATACCATCTAATGAATTTGATATGCCACACTTCTTGAAAGACTTGAATACTGTTTGTGCATCAATATCATTCCAGGCTTTTATGACAAATTGGCACAAAACATCCAACTGTGGAGCACGCATGTTTCCTCCTTTTGTGCATGACTTTTCACCGCTAACCATCCATTCATTCCACTGTTCTCGAATGCGATCTTTAAACAGCTTGTTTAGGTACATATCCAGGGGCTGTACCAATGATGTCAATGCTGCAGGAATAACTGCTGCATCTGTTTTTATTCTAGCAAGCCTTTCCTTGGTGGTGGGAGTTAAATGAGCCCTGAACATATCCCACACAAAAGTAGACTACGTTTTTGAAGTAGACCACCTGGTCGTCTGCTCCATACATTATCCAGCCATAGTTTCACACCTTCCTCATCCATCCAGCCTTTTTCATGCACGTGCACAAAACAACCAGCAGGGAACTTGAGGTTTAGCATTGTTTTCCTTTTAAAAATAATCATAGGTTTCAGTTTGTTGCCATCAGCCGTGCATGCTAGTACCACTGTCAAACTTGACTTCTCATGTCCTGTTGTTCTTATCAAAATATTTTTTTCACCTTTTTGATGGACAGTTTTATTTCCAATCATATCAAAATTCATTGGAGTTTCATCCATATTTCCAATATTACTTAACGCATAGCCATGTTTAGTGGGCTGTTGTATTACATATCGATGGAAACTATCCACTTTGTTATCCAGATCTGCAGGTAATTTCTGAGCAATTTTTGTCTTTTGCCTAAGTACCAGATCATGCCTTGCCATGAATCTACTACACCAGGATATAGTGGCCTTAAAATTGTTGCTGTGATCTGGGTTATATTTGGCCCACTGAATTGCAAACAAGCGTATTGTATTTCGTGTCACCACATAACCGTTTTGGCGATGCTAAGCCACCATGTCTGCTACATGTTTTTCGAGTTCTGGCCAGTGTGGGGTGCCTCTTCTTAATGCACACTTACCCCTTGGCATACTCTTTAATGCTTTTTCATTTGATTTCCAGTCCCAAACCATCTTTTCTGTTACTCCATTCTGTCTTGCAGCAGCACAATTATTATGTTCCATGGCAAAATTTACAACTTTAAGTTTAAAACTTGCATCATATTTCTTTCTTTTTGCTGGTGCCATGATAGGGTTGATAGGGGTTTGACTGCTGGACATTTTCTATGCTGTACTGTACTGTGCAATGGTGCAGTACTGTGGTTGGCTGTTGGCTGTATATAAAGCCTTATTAAATTGGTCCCTGCCCCCTGTCTGCCCTCCCTGTCTATCTGTCTCCATGTCACTAGCATCAGTCTGGTCCGCCCTTGCCACTATGGGCACCGTGCGAGTATCGGAAGGCCACTATGGGCAGCTATGTCTATCCCAACTGAAGTGCACCAAGCGTATAAGACGACCCCCCACTTGGAGGCATGTTTTTCAGGGCAAAAAAGTCATCTTATACGCCGGCAAATACGGTAATTCTTTGGTGTTTTCTATTATTTTACTTAAAAAAACATGTAACATATTTTTTTTACAATAAAAAATGAAGCCAATTATATAAAACACATTTTGCTCATTATAAAGTGCATTTGTAATACCGTATATGTAGTATAAGACCTTCATTTTCTTTTCAGTAAAATTGAATTTAATATATGTACTATAAGACCTCAGCTTTAAAGTTATGTGATACTTCCGAAAGAATAAAAGACAGAAACAACACTTGATCTGATCTTATTTAACCCTTTCAGAGTAAGATATTGAATATGTTCACCACTTTACCATCCATCAACAAGGGGTGAAATATCCTGATCAATATTTTTTTAATGGACTAGACTTCTTTCTTTCTTGATGAATAGCAGGAGTCAATACCACTTACAGGAGCACAATTCAAGCAGAATTGCCCATCACTTCTTCAACAGTATTTGGTTGATGGATTTCTTCCTATGAGTTCACCTAAACAAACTGATGCCTGTTAACTATGAACAGCTAAGAAGCACATAGAAAGTGATAAATGGCTATTTCACCAAATAAAACATGAACAATATAAAAATAATAATTATAGGGCCACTGTACTCCTGTATTTAAATCATAATCCTTTGAAGTAATACACTGCAAAATAGAGTGTAGAAAAAAGTAATACAGGCTCTAAGGAATTATACTTTATTATTATTATTATTATTATTATTATTATTATTATACAGCACTGTATAAAATACAATGCATTACATACATATAGTAAGTGATACATAACAGTAAATAACACATATTAATTCAAAAGGAGAGGAGATCCATTCTCCTGAGACCTTAAATTCAAAAGGAGATGGTTAGACAAATGATATAAAAATAGTGGGGGGAGGTGAGTAACCAAGAAAAGGCTGGAGGAAGTGGCTATGTGTCATACTGAAGAACCAGCAAGTTACTTAGTATCAGTAAGAGTAGGGGTGAGCACTATAGGTGATAGGTTTCATTCAAAAGGGAAATGGTATTCATAGATGAGGAAAGAAGCAAGTCCAGAGCAGATGGGTAATTCGGGGAATACTTTGATATAAGAGCAGAGATGTAGTGGGTGTGGGCATATTGGGGGCATTGCATCTAAAAGTAAAGGTTCTGAATATATTCTGTAGGGTATGGGGAGTCAATGGAGAGAGTGACAGCGAGGTGTGGTGGAGGAGGAGTGAGGAGTTAGGTGAATGAGTCTTGAGGAGGCATTAATGATGGGTTGAAGTAAATATAGATTTTTGATGGAAAGGCCAGTGATTGGCTAGAATGTCTAAAAAGGCAAAATGAGTGAGTGTATTAGAATCTATGTAGTGTCTCATGTAAGAAAGTGGTGAATTCTGGAAGTTTGCATGACATTTTGCTATTGCATCATCTACCATTTTGGTTTCTGCTTAACAACTTCCTGAGGTGGGAGGAGATATTGAGTGCATAAACGCTTCAGTCTGCACAATGGGAATTTAGTAGCTCAAACTGCCAGTGGTTCCATTAGGTCTAATGGAAAGCTCATTAATTTACAAGGACATCATCTCCTAAAAAAGTACCACATTTAATCAACCCAGAAAATTAAATGGGCCACTGTTGTAAAAGATAATTGCATACACAAGAGGAAAAGGCTGTGTTTATTTTATTTATTTTTATCTATTCTAAAGGCAAAATCTAGAAATAAAATTAAGGAAAATAAATATAGTAACAATGACGATAATCTTACTATTTAGAGTATTTGGTTTCACTGCAATATACACTTATGATAAAAAAACAGGATAATATTCATGTGCATTTTCTATTTTATTATCGTTTATTTATAACGCGCCGACATATTCCGTAGCGCTGTTGTTCTTACCTGGGTAAATAGATTGCAAGGAAATAGTTAAAACTTAAACTACATAAATTAAACATATAACTTAAAACTATAGGTAACAGAAAGCACATTCATTTATCAATTCAATGCCATTTAAGATTTGCTTACAGTAAACTTAAATTGATTTTTGAAATTTCTAGAATTAATCTGATATGTGCCGATTCCCAGCAAGTAGAATTAATGACAATTAGAAATCATTGCACTCTACCGAGGATAAAATCAAGGATTAAAGTAATACTTTAGTTAAGCTAAATCTTCATGTGTGTGAAGTTTTCAACAAACTAACATTAGCAGCTATGTAAGTCAAGAGCATATACATATTATCAAAGAAGTCTTTATTTTAGCAGATGCATGGAAGCTGTCATGATAGTCAAACTTCCAACTGCAATGCATTAAACGCAAAACTTGCAAGTATACCTGGAAGCTGGAAAAGAGAAGGAAAGCGTTGTGTTCTGAAATCCTATCTCAATCAACAAATCCCCTTCCCTATACTGTACAATAGTAAAAATTAGTAGACCACACCCAATCAGTCTCCAGGCCAGCAGGAAGTGTGGAAGACATAAACATGGCATCCTTCTGACACAAGCAATGACTGCTACAATACATATTTTACCTATGTTCATTCATTTGTTGCACTCAACATCCTCAAACACTGCAGTATATTCTATATTATGCAGGGTTTTTGCAGTACATGTTTTTTTTTTTTTAAATATATTTTTCTTTTTTTTACTGAATGACAAAAACTTGACTGCATATGTGTATGCTGTAAGAAATATTATTATTAATGCCAACCTGTCGCCATCAGTACATGACTATAAGTCCTTAGGATCTGCAGCATATTGGCTTTAAAAAAAAAAATGTTCCCTTGCAGTCTCATTTGTTTTGACAGAGTGTTAACTGCTTCGATATTTAATATTACTGGGAGAGGTGAAGCATATAAAATGTCAACACAAAAATCTAAATGTGAATTCAACATTGCAGAGCTGGCTGTGAGTTCTGGTATTCTTTAGTTGCTTTTTTATCACATTTCTTATACCTTGTCTTACTCACAGATGTTAACTTGAGCTTGTTTTAACACCTTCTTAAATATGTTGACAGGTTATGTCAACTAAAGATACTTCAGGTATAAATGTTTCTTATCACGTTAAAAGGAATATAAGTCTTCATGTCAAAACATTACACTAATAACCAGAAATTCCATTATATAAAAGATATGTTCTTTTTTAACATTAGGCAGCTTTCCAACATGAGTTTCTCAAGCACTTTTTACAAGTAAAGGCAGACGTCTTTAGCATTAACTGAGACTCCATGCTGATAAACTAATGAATCAAATGTTACAGTTTAAATAACTAAACTGCTTTCATTTTGTTTGTGTCTCTAGGTAAAAACAGTACATGATGAAATGTATCTGATAAGTAGATCTGGTACATAAAGTAATTGACACCTAATCTACCAATGGATGCCAACAGTGTTCAGATACTTTAGCCGTATAAATTCATATCAAGGTAGACAAGAAAGGTCATGCTGTACCTGACTGAAAAATAGAAGTAAAAAAGCGTAAAACTCTTAATCTATCCAAGTTTCCATATTACCACTACTTGGATACATTGAGAGAAAGGTGCACTATAATATAACAAATACTAGTGAATCACATTAAAAATGCAACAAGAATGACTATTGTATCCCTATTGAATCAAAGAGAAATTACTAATGTTTCATAACATAAACAAAATAAACTGCATTTACATACAAACTTAAAGGTCCACGATAATGTCCTAACAAGAGGATTATTATTCATTGATCATTAATACATTTCAGATTTACAAATTTATAGCAACCACATATTTACAGCCTTATTAAATTGCGATTTGGACTATTGAATAGGGGTCTATATAAGCACATAGCATATATTTTTTACAGAAGTTTTTAGTTAATGAACTTCTATCCAAAAGCAAGGTCTCCACTAACTAAAAACTTCTGTAAAAAAAAAAGTGCTTTGTGCTTATATAGAGCCCTATTCAAAAGGCCGAATCGCAATTTAATAAGACTGTCAATGTTGACTAGAGCCTGTTCATTAGAGCCTCCAGCTCGGTGTTTTCTCTACCCTGATAAGGTCATTTTTGGAAGTTTGGTGGTTTTGGCTGAGAGAATCTCCCTGGCAGTCTGGTCATGCCAGTGTCCCCGAGTGTTAAAGCAATACACTCGGGGTTGGGGATGCGGCCAGACCACCTTTCTCCGCCACTCCTGCGTCGCCTACGCATGCAGGGAAGGGAACACGGAAGACGGATGCATTTGATCCCGAGCGTGGCTCAGGGTTGCCGCTTTAGGTACTGAACATTAACCCCAAGCCACGCTTGGGATTATTGCTAATGTGGTTAAAAACAATCAGATATGATAAAATAAACAATCATTGATAGGCTGTTCTAACAGCAAAAATTGTGTTACTAAGTGAAACCTCCAGTCAGTGAAGTTTATTGTGTTGGGGGTATTCATGATGTCTGAAAAATGAACAGCTACCTGGTAAACAAAGCCAACTTCCATCATTGATCTTATAGTGTGTGGATACGAGCAGCCATCTGACCTTAAGTACAAAGTTTATAATTAAATATTGCTGTTTTAAACCATTGCATATGAATTTCATTAATGATTAATGGATAAATAAAATGTCTAGCTCATCCTAGTAACATATTATATTGAACCTTAATGACCCAACCATAAAGTAAATATAAATTTAACAGTATTAGATACTGAATACAAATGAAAATAAAAATCATTATTTTAAGACATAAAATTACACATAGGCACAATTAGCTTTCTACTATTCACACAGTAAATTTGTGTACAAAGTCACAATTAAATGGCAGGTGTTAAGTAAAATTAGAAATAAAATTACATATCTGAGTTTTTATTTTTTTGATATAATGCTCCCGTCAATGTGAAAAAAATAATAATGTATTTAATGTTTACATATTATTGCTATGTTTACCAGTTATTGTATGTTGTTATGTTTGACTTATATTTCTTAATGTATTCAATAAAACGTATGTGGAAAAAATCTATGTTTGAATTTTCTTTAAAAAAATAATTGTGTTTTTAGAATCACTGTAGAATTAGTCCCAATTAGTCTGATCACCCTATTCATCAGAGCATTGTTCCAGTCCCATAACCGTCACTGAAAAAATGTTGGTAAGGAATAAGTAGCCAATAAAGTCTACCAAGCTCGCTCTCTATACCATCCCATAATCTTATGTTCTTCTTACTGTATAACAGGTGCTCAATATTGCACCATTATATTATTTCAAAAGCTGCAAAGCCTTTAAGAGGGAGGTCAAGAGAAAAAAGTTTGTTCTCATCTCACCTAAAAACTCTACTCTAAAACAGTCTCTCTGTAAGAGAACTAATTCTAGATTTAGCTTTTTTTTTGTGATACCTCTAAGCTAATAAATAAATAAATGTATGTTTTAGCTCCCTATGTCATGCTTTCTCTCCAGATCAGTCACTGAACATCTATATCATAATCTCTACCAATTTAAATTCGACATATTACAACATCCCCAGACCTTCAGGCATACTTCTGGGGATATTTAGTCATATTTACAGGGAAATTAAGTTAACCTGCCTTGAGGATAAACATGAATCTTCTAATCAAGTGGCTTTCCAGTTCAGGCAAAATTCTATGTTATCAATGGTTAATAAACTATCATAAAAAATAAATGAACTTCAGACTGCAATTATTTTACATTAAAATCTGTGTAAATATTTGCTTGGATAGGATTTTTGTGAGCACAAATTATTGGACATTTTGGTTGACTTTGTAGTTTAGCTGATTTATTTTCTGTTGTCTTGTTTCAACGCCAACTTTCAATATATCTTGTTATCTACAAGGTTACACTATTTGTAACTTACACATTGAATGTTATATGAATTTTATGTGTAGTGATCCAAGTTTTTTATAATTGTTACTATGTAGATTAGGTAAAATATTTCTGCAAAGTGGCAGAATTTTAGGTAAAGGACCTAAGAAAACAGGCACTTGTTTGTGAAATATGGAAAAAACTAACAACATTAGCAGCCGTGTAAGCCATGGACACAAAACATTTGATGAAAATCAGAAAATTGAACACTCTCTTTATGAATCAAAGAATCTTATCTTTATTATGGCGCTTTCTGACAGCATTTTGATAAAGTATTTTTTATTAGAGAAGGGAGGTTGCGAGAGGAGGGACCAGGGAGTGGTAATGAGGCTTTGTTAGATAATTGTATCTAACTGAAACTGATACAACATCCCTTCTTCTCACAGCCCCAAAACAGGATGCCTATTTTTAAATATGAAAACGCAGTACTCCAGAAATGTAAACACCATTTAACAAACACTACTTTCACCAAATTATCATGGATGCTGTCAGGGTCCAGCAGAGGGATCAAAATGTATTTTTCCTAATTAAAAAAATAGCTTTATAATTGTCTAATTATGCTCTATGTCAGTCTCAAAGTTTTAAAACATATATATATTTGTATTACAATCAACAGTGGTAAGGGGCTGGACAAGCTTTTAAATACATGTTTAAACCTAATTGCAGATCGGGTAAACTGCAGCTAAAAGCATTATTTAGAAATATTTAAGTTTGTGCAAGTTCCATTCTTGAGACTCTCCAGATGATAATGATATAATTGATGAAGCATTTGAAGAGTACCAGATTTGCTCCTGGCAGGCTCTTGGGTCAGTTGGAAACAGTTTCCCAGCAACCTAAAAATAGGTTGGCATGGCTGGGAGCATATCTTGTCTACATTTCTATGCCCTTAATTGAGAGAAAAAATACTGCTTTATCAAAATAAAAATAATTGTGAATTCGTATAAATATGATAATAAATCATTCCTGGCACAGTGGCCTAATAAAAAAAAGAAATATTCTGTTCACTGAAACTATGTTTGATTAAGTGTTCTTCATGTAAATTAAAACTGAAATTAAAGGATCAATGGCCTAATAAGCACCAAACTGTTTGGAGGAATTCTAATGACTGAAATGTGTACAGTAGAAGAATTTGCGATTGTGAATAAACTAGTCAAAATTGGGTATTGATCCATTTATCTTCTTGCTGACAATATGTCCTAATAATTAATATTATTATTATTATCTTTATTTGTAACGCGCCAACATATTCTGTAGCACTGAACAAGGGTTAAGTATGAGGCAAAACAAAAATTGACACATACTATAGAATGGAGAGCCCTGTCTTTGAGTTGAAACACCTTACAAGATCGAAAATTTGCAAACTTACACTCTAATGAGTTGGGAGGGTGAGAGATGTGTTCTGCATGTTAAGGTGGCAGGTGATAGGCTTCTTTAAACAAATGTGTTTTTAGTGAGGTTTTAAAGGTTTTGAAGCATGAAGATAGTCTAGTGGAGCGAGGCAAAGAGTTCCAGTGAATAGGGGCAGAGCGAGAAAAGTTCCGAAGGCAGGAGTGAGAGGAGGTGATAAGAGAGGAGAGAAGAATGTCATTAGCAGAATGAAGAGGATGGGTGGGGGAATATTTTGAGATAAGAGCAGAAATATAAGGGGGTGTATTGTGTTTGAGGGCTCTGTAATTTTTTTGATTTTAAAATTTATTCTGGAGGTTACGGGTAGCCAGTGGAGAGATTGACAGAGATGTGCAGCAGATACTGAGTGATGAGAAGAAGGATCTGGCGGAGGCATTCATTATGGATTGCAGTGGAGACAGATGAGTGATGGGAAGGCCAGCAAGGAGAGAGTTGCAGTAATCGAGGCAAGATATGATCAGAGAGTGAATTAAGATTTTAGTTGTGTCATGTGTAAGGAAGTGACGTATTTTGAAGATGTTTTTTATATGGAAGAGAAAAGATTTAGTTAATGATTGTATATAAGGATTGAAAGAGAGGGCAGGATCCAATGGAACTCCTTGTGC
Source organism: Discoglossus pictus (assembly GCA_027410445.1). NCBI lineage: Eukaryota > Metazoa > Chordata > Amphibia > Anura > Alytidae > Discoglossus > Discoglossus pictus. The sequence goes on along the minus strand of CM050165.1, from coordinate 109,005,430 downwards.
ATGAAGAGAAGGAGCAATATCTGGTGCTGAGTGTCATCTGCATAGAGAGGATGCTGAAACCCACCTTATTTTATTAGGGTACTAAATGAGGATGTATAGATAGTGAATAGAAGGGCCGCCTAGGGCTGAGCCTTCGTGTATGCTAACAAACAGAGGTTAAGGAGAAGAAGTGGTGTCAGAGAAGGAGACACTAAATGTTTGGTCTTCTAGGTAAGCTGTGAACCATGAGAGAGCAGTGTCAGGGATGCAGAGGGACTGGATAATGTTGATTGGTAGGGGGTAGTCAACTGTATCAAAGGCAGCAGAGAGATCCAGAAGAATTAGAATAGAGAAGTGGCCCTTCGACTTGGCAGTGATCTGGTCATTAGTGACTTTAATGAGAGCTGTGTCTGTAGAGTGTTGGGTGCAGGAAGCTGGATTGGAAGCAGTGAAGGAGGGATTTGAGGAAATAAATTGGGCAAGACAATTGTTTATGAGCCGCTCAAGCAGTTTTGATGCCAGGGGAAGCAGAGAAATAAAGCGATACTTAGAAGTAGAAGCTGGATCAGATGTGTTTTTTTTTAAGAATAGGTGTAATTGTGGCGTGTTTTAAAGTGTTTGGAAACTTGCCAGTGTTTATGGAAAAGTTGAGTAGATGTTGGAGAGCTGGTTAAGTATATTAGAGAGGGGAGGTATAAGCTATGTTGGAATAGGATCCAGAGGACAGGTAGTGAGGCGGGAGTTTGAAAGTAGACTGGATATGTTATCCTCTGATACAGGATGACACAATATAGGCACAAGATAGGTGTAATATTTGTCTATTGGCATCTCAGGACCTTTCTTTATGTACAATTAGTGAAGATCTCTTCACGTTTTAGATTGTGTACGCCAACAATGTGTGATGTGGAAAGTGGGAGAGGCCTCTGTCATACAAATGCTGGATAAGGTTCGGTTTAAAGTCTAGCATCAAATCTTTTTTTAATTGTGCCTCTATGTGTAAAAGATATACTGTATATATGTTAAAAGAAGTAACAATCAAAAACAATTTCTTGTGCAAAGCAAATTTACTTTTCTGGATATATTAACTTGTAGACCTGCTCTTATGATATTGTATGTTGGTGTAGTGGTGAATGTACTAACTAAAAGTTTTTTCAGTGGTAAGACATTGGTTCAAACCCCATGACTAACTTTTTTTGGTTTTACTATTTTTTATTTACAGTAATAAATAAATAAATTAATTAATTAATATTTTAGATAATAAAAAAAGTGTTCAGAACTGGATTAAACCAAAAAAATCACCAATGTAAAAACTTTTAAACAACACATTTGCTGTTAGCTTTGGCTATAGAACTCATTGTCATTAGTTTGATCCCCCACACAGATATCTTTTGCCATGAAAATGGATCAGCATGGTGTGTTATGGTCCATAAGGTCACAGAGAGTAGAATATGACTGAGCAACACACAAAAAAAAGAAACTCATATTAACATTTACTTTATTATACAATCTAAATAACCTATTTCTGAAATTTAAATAACAAAAAACATTGGCACAATGAGGAATTGAACCATGGGTCTTTTGCTTCATTACCTATTACTTAACTAGCTGTGGTATTTTTCAGTTGTTACACTAGCTGCTAGAATATAATCAAATAGTTACTTATAACATAGCCAATGTCTAATTCAGGCTCTTCATCTGATTCTAATTAAAATCTATTACAAGTGCATGGTACAAAATTATGAATCATTCTGGTGAATGAATGGTGAATTCTGAAAACACCTGACTTCTACTGACCGTAGCTTAATTAATGCAGCATTAAGTTGTAACAAGAAAAACACTCCACATATTTTGTCATCTTCTATCTCATCATGCAGAGCATAGATGTTTACTTCAGTGGCCTTATACTTAATCCTTTAGTCAATCCAATTGGTATTTGGTAGCTGTTGCAGCTCTCAGTTCCTTCTGTGCTTCCAACTGATGTGACATTTCAACATGACGTCATTAGAGTTTGAATTACCAAGGAGATAGCAGCAGCATTGTGGTATTCTATCTACTCATTTTCCCCACTATAGGGCTTCTTCTGTTATCATTTTGCACAAAACATTGTTTTTAATATTTAAATGCTTTACGACCAGTTCAGACAATATATTTTTTGAATACTAAGGAACTGTAATGGCTGCATGAGCTCCGTGTTACCTATAAATATATACTAAATAAAAGTTATAATGGAAGTGTTAAAATGCATATTATTTCTAGATGGAGTTTGAGAAACTTTTAATTTAGTGGGCCACTGAAGTCACTGTATGTACACAGCACCATTAGATAGAGGGTGAAAAAGCATGTCGTAAAAAGTGTTTCCCTATTTAAAATGAATGCTGAGTTCATAGACTTATAATTATTTGAAGTCAGAGGATTTCAGTGTGTTGCCTTTGCCGTGAATCATTAATGAGCCTTGATTACATGGTGATAATGAATATTAGTTAGGATCAGCTGCAATAATCTGAATCAGCCGATGGATATATCATGTGTAGCTACATATATGTGTTTTAGCTACTTTTCAAGTTTGATGGTAGACTAAATTGCTGAAAGTAGTGTGAGGATTGTGAGTTTGAGTCTCTTCCATAGTTTTTAAATTATTAATATTTTTTTTAATTAGGATATATCTTATGAGGCAGCTATGAGTTTCTTAGTGCGTTAAAAATAATACTTGAACTAAACGTGCATATTCCATGTATCTAATTTTTTTTAATTAATATATTTCTTTTATACAGCGGACATATGCTTAAGGGAAGCCATGTTTCATATGTTTATAGAGTGAGGCATTTGTGAGCACATTTGCATGTCCCTACCAAGGTTCCCAGAATGCAATAACTGTATTTCTCAGAATTCTGGGCATGAAACCATTTTTTTAACTTGTTTTAGACATTCAAATGTGAATACAAATGTACTTTTTATATACTGTACTACTATACAGTGGAGGTCTTCTATCGCACTTTTGGCCACCGTATATTAAATGATTGTTGTGGTGAGCTACCTACTCAAAATATCCACTACGCAAGTTAAGGATCCGTCCCCATGCTAATGATAGGCAGTAACCTTGAAACGGCTGAACGTGGGTGGGAATCCTGGCTTGTGAATAATCCAAACCTAGCTTTGCTCAAAATTGTTTCATACAACAAGCATATGCTTAAGGGAAACCATATTTGATATGGTTTTGGATTGCAAGAGCGTAGCCTTTGTAAGCAGATTTGCATGTCCCTGCCAAGGTTCCCAGAATGCAGTGTAATAACTGTATTTCTCTGAATTCTGGGCATGAAACAATTTTTTTAACTTGTTTTAGACATTCAAATGTGAACACAAATGTAATATATATATATATATACAAATACATATATAAATATATACAGTAAACTCCCTATTATCCAGCACCCATGGGGACTCCCTATTGCCAGATATGTGTAGTTGCCGGTTAATCTGGAGTCCCCCCAAAAATGGTCTAAACGACCCTTAAACGCCCCCAAAAACTCCTCAAAATGCCTAAACTGGGCCATTTAGGTCCAGAAAAAATTATTTGAAAAAATGTTAGTATTTTTTTTTGCAGTCTCGAACTGCCGGATAGTGTCGTTTATGCTTGTTTAGTAGGAGTTTTGTTCAAATGGGGAATTGATACTGGTGCCGGTTGCTTGAGAGTCCCTGTTAGTTGGGTGCCGGATAACCAGGATTTTACTGTGTATATATGTATATATATATATATATATATATATATATATACATATATATATATATATATATATATATATATATATAATTGAAGAGTGAAACAGCCGTGAATGTCCAGTAATCTAGTAATTTAGTAAATATAATCTATATTTATCATCTATATGATACCTTTTGTATTGGACAAACATGTTATTTATATTGACGAGCTTTCGAGAGTTTCAACCTCTCTTTATCAAGTATTGCTTCAGTCTTGATAAAGAGAGGTTGAACCTCTCGAAAGCTCGTCAATAAAAATAACACATTTGTCCAATGCAAAAGGTTTAAAATTATACTGCAATACTCATTATTAATATATATATATATATATATATATATATATATTAATAATTACTAAATTACTATATGTAAATATATATATATATACTGTATATACTGTATATATATATATATATATATATGTTATTGAGAAAGATATAAATAATCTGTAATCATGTCACATTCTATTTTTGATATATTAATAAATAAAATAGTAATACATGCTATAAATTTGCAAGAAAAAAATACCTATCTATTATGTAGTAGGATTTATTATTGAGTCAATACAATTAACAGAAAAGATAAAAGATAAATAATTCACCCACATTTATCAATCTCTAAAAAAATGGTCCCCTTCTGGACTGCCATCTTTTCGTGGTGAAGGGGCTTGTACATTGCTGAAGCTGTGAGCTATATATTGTACCCAAGGACATAGCAGAGCGATCAGGCAAATTGTGGTCCAGTAGAAAAGGAACATACAACCCATTTCAATATCTTTGCCAAGAAACCCATATGGACAAGCACAACCAGAGACATGATGAATGATGTGCCTGGCCTGCTATTTTCCATAGGGTCATGAAGAGTCACATATGGATATGACTGAACAATTAAACAAAACAAGAGGTATTTTGAATTGCAGTGTACATAATGAGATTTGAACCTAAGACTAAAAAGTGGGAAGTTGGTAGCATCTTTAACCACTACTTTAGTTTTGTATTACTTGCTAGAGTGGCCTTAGTTTTGGTTTGTAATTCCTTTTGCCAGGATGAATGTTCCCTCTGCACATGGCTGCCTCAGCTTTCACAATCTTTTCATCACTGGGACTTTAGCCTTACAGATCAACTAACAACATGCAGTTTTTTCCTAACCGTGACAGTACTTTATGTGCTGTAAAAATATGTGATTAGCCTTAAGAGGGTGATTGTGGCAATGATTATAACTGACGATAGAAGGTATGGCCTGCACAGATATTATCTGACAATTGGAAAGATTTTGTTCTACAGCCTTTTTATCTTCTATCCAAAATAGCCTGCTCAAGTAATAAGAAGGGATTATCTAAAGTCTGACCTGTAGCTGCTTCATCCAAACTGTAATCCAAATTATCATCACTAAAAATGTTGAACTGCAGACACAGATAAGATCGCTTTGAACTAAATTCATATTATTTGGACAGAATTTAATGTATCCTGACCATTTTTACTATAAGTAGTACAAAATAAATCTGTTAAAACTTAGTTTAACACATTGGCTGTTTTATGTTATAAGATTTAAAGAACCTATGGTATATAAAAAAATGATTTAAAGATCAGTTACAGTGTTTTCAAATCTTCAGTGTTTTGTTTGTTAATTTGTTTTAGTTTCTACAAAGAATTTTGATCAGTTGGTTAAACCAACACTACTTTTAAATGATGAGAACTCGTTTATTGTTAATGTTGATGTAACCAGTTGATTTTTCTTCTATATCATTCATTGCTCATAAGATCAATGTCTCTCTTATCCATTGTTAGATGATAGATAAGCAACATTTTGCCTGACCAATCTATCAAGTAAAAATAAGCTTAATTTAATAATCATCAAGATGACCTTATGTGAGTTTTATTAATCATTGTAATACTTTACTGTGTCAGTTCCTGCCACTTCCTCAGGAAGGCTGTTCTAACTATCTGCTACCCTTTCAGTAAAGTAATACCCTTTTTTCAGAAAGATACTCTGTGCCTAAACTTTATTAAAGGACCACTAAAGCGTAATATTTATAATATGTTCTTTTACAGCCTTTAACTATTGTATTTCATTTTACTTTACTTTATGGAGAACCTAATTAGATCCATGGGAGAAATGGAGGAAATGTGAATGCAGATAACATTTCTATTCAGTTCTATAAATATAAGAGCAACTCACAGTGTCATAAACCCTAATCTACAGGCCAAAAGAAATGTGAAGTTTTCCCCAAACTACATTGGTCCTATCAATAATTTAATTATCTGTCTAAAAAGCTTTAAGTATTACGGTCATGAAATATTTTGTTATAGGTTTTGACTTTTTCCCCTTGTACGATTTTAGGGCTTGATTACATGGCTCCCGCAGGATCTCAAACTGATATGCAGCTCTTACAATACGATTTATGTAGCTACTGCATGGCTCCAGCAAACTATTTCTTGTAAGACATTACTGATACATGGCCAGGAATTTCGACATGTAAGGGAAATAGCTTGTGAGTGCTCACAAGGATCCTTAAGTGTTACGTAAGGGAAGCGAGTCTCAAGTCAGAAACCCACATAGCAACTCCAGTTAAGTTAAAGAACATCAGTGACAATTGCAACTGCTCACTGCCAAGTCAGAGGGACATTTTGCTATTCTAATTTTTTAGATCTCTCTGCAGCTTTTGATACAGTTGACCACCCTCTTCACATCTTATCCAGAAAAAGAAACATTTAGTGTCTCTGCTTCTTCCTCATTCCCTCTGACAGCTGGCATACCCAAGTTCAGTTCTAGGCCCCTCTTCTTCTCCATCTATACATCCTCCCTTGGTATCCTAGTATAATCCTTTGTATTTCATATATCATCTAAATGCAGATAACACTCAAATCTACCTCTCAGCACCAGATCTATGCCCCTTTCTTCTAGCACATGTTGCCAACTGCCTTTAAAGCCCACCATCCCAGACTCAACATTTCAAAGACTTATTTCTTAATCCTCCCTCTATTAAAGCTTCCTCAAATATTCTTCAATCGTGACAATGCCATTATCACTCCCACCTCTCAGGCCTGTTTTCTTGGGGTTTATTTGCACCCTGCTATCTCTTTAAATACCCACATACAATCAATAAAAACATCATGCCATTTTCACCTAAAAACATATTCAAACTCATCACTATCTTACACAAGATACCTCGACTATTCCAACTCACACCTTGCTGGCCTACCTATCACCCGTCTGTCTCTCCTCCAATTCATAATGAAAACATCCAGCTAGACTCAGCTACCATACTCAACGTACAGTGTCTGCAGCACCTCTTGTCAGTCATTCCACTGACTTCCCATAGTCCCCAGAACACATTTTAAAATCACCATCCTAACATATAAAGCCCAACAGTGCACTCCCTTATTTTTTGGCCCCATCTCAAAGTACTCCCTGAACTGCCCACTTCACTCTTCTAACAACTTTTTTTTCTTTCCTCCTCTCTTGCCACCTCCTTTCACTCCTGCCTACAGAGCTTTTCTCAAGCTGCACCTACCCTGTGAAATTCCTTTCCTCTCTCTGCCAGACTGTCCTACTGTCTCAAAAACCTTCAAAAACTCACATTTTTTTTTCTGTTTAAGGAAACCTTCAGCTTTAAAGAACCATAACAGTCACTGCTGTATATGTACTCTGCACCATTAGATAGAGGATAAAAAAAGCATTTGGAAAACATGTGTTTCCTTTTTAAAGTTTGTAATGGAACCCATCACTGTTTTACCCTGTTTTATGGTTATTTAATTATTATGGTTAAAATATGATCCTACTGTTATACTGTATGTATGTTGGTTTATGCTCTGCAGAATATTAGCCCAGACTATTGCAGACCTTGGCATAATAGATAATCCTATTACAGAGACTCCTCATAAGATAAGGAAGTCTATTGTATAAAGTGTTTTCATTATCAGACATAAGAACAAAGAAGTATAATCTGATCAATGTCTGATTGTATCAAAGTAGCCAGGTAGCCTCAGGGAGGTGTAACCACACCTATTGTCTCTCTATGTGTATTGTGTGGCCAACTATGGGGGATGTGTATTGCCTGTGGGAAGAGATGTGTATATATATTTCTGCACAACAAAATAAAGACAGTATTCTTTTGACTCCCAGGCCCTCTGGTGGCATACCGTTCGATTTACCCCCTGGACGGCTGAACGCGACTTACCGGAGAGGGATGATTATGATGGCCCGGGTTTATTATGGGATGCCTTGGAGGACGACATCGATCTTGGCAGCACGGAGGGGTCTAGGTTTTGGGACATCTACGACTACCGGATGGGCATGTATGTCTGGGTTGACGAAGGCGAGGTGAGCAAAGACATGACCCACCTTGTAACAAGAGAGTGGGAGCTGGAGCAGGACTACCAACACCTGCTCAGCTTCGTGCAGCCCCAACCGACCCGACAAGCAGAACCAGACCTCATTGACTGGTCCTGGGATGACCTCCAGATGGCAGGTAGAGATAGGACCGACGTCTCTCTACCGGTCCTACAGGGAGCCAAAGGTGTCGTCCTTCCTCACCAGCGGCAGTGTGAACCACAGGGAGCAGAGGGTGCCGTCCTTCCTCCCCAGTGGCAGTGTGTACCCCAGGGAGCAGAAGGTGCCGTCCTTCCTCCCCAGCAGCAGTGTGTACCCTAGGGGGCCGAAGGTGCGTCCTTCCCCCCCAGTGGCAGTGTGTATCCCAGGCAGCAGAAGGTGTCGTCCTTCCCCCCAGCGGCAGTGTGTATCCCAGGGAGCAGAAGGTGCCGTCCTTCCTCCCCAGCGGCAGTGTGTACCCCAGGGAGCAGAAGGTGTCGTCCTTTCTCCCCAGTGGCAGTGTGTACCCCAGGGGGCCGAAGGTGTCGTCCTTCCCCCCCAGCGGCAGTGTGTATCCCAGGGAGCAGAAGGTGCCGTCCTTCCTCCCCAGCGGCAGTGTGTAACCCAGGGAGCAGAAGGTGTCGTCCTTTCTCCCCAGCGGCAGTGTGTACCCCAGGGGGCCGAAGGTGTCCTCCTTCCCCCCCAGCGGCAGTGTGTATCCCAGGGAGCATAAGGTGTCGTCCTTCCCCCTCAGTAGCAGTGTGTACCCCAGGGGGCCGAAGGTGTCGTCCTTCCCCCCCAGCGGCAGTGTGAACCCCAGGGAGCTGAAGGTGTCGCCCTCTTCCCCCAGCGACAGCTTACCCTAACAAGGGGAGACACAAATCTCCCGACGGCGCAGATGGGACCGTGGTCTCTGTGGGTGACCTACCGGGATGCTGGACAGCCTGTCCAGATCCCCAACTACCCTCACTGGGACAACCGGAGGAGGGGGTAAGTACAAATTCCCCTCCCCAGCTAACTCATAATGTGGCCCCAGGGTTTACAGAGGAAATGTTAACCCCCACTGACCCCCACCTTTCCCTGGCTACTGAGCCAGAATATGTCCCAAGTACCCCAGCAGAAGAGCTGACAGCGGGGCAGAGTGCAGTCGGCCTCTGCCCTCCCTTTGTCCCTTGTACAGAGCAGGATGTCCTGAAGGTTATACCAACAGAAGAGCTGGCATCAGGGCAGAGTGCCACTGGCCTCTGCCCCTCAAGTCCCCTCAGCATGTTGCCCCATCACCACAGCGAAATATCCAGGTGCCTGGTTAGACTTCCCCCCAAAGTAGAGATGTGTGACGAAGTGCCCTTCGCCACTTTGTCCTGGAGAGGAATTATTGCCAGCCTCCTGCCCTGCGACTATGGCCCTGGGACATATTGCCCTTTAAAAACAGTATTCGGCCATACCAGAGTGTATGTCACTCATTCTGGCCCTTTAAATACAGGGGGGTCAGTCGGCACTTGCCCTGTGTGAGCGATGATACCCCCAGATAGCTATGCCATGGAGCCCATTCATATCATGAAAGACTATGGGAAAGGCTTTCACTACATGGCAATTGAACTGTGTGTTATGTGTAAAAGGTGACTTTATGTATTTTAAAGTGGTTTATGTTTTTTTTGCAACCATGTGCTCAATGGAGTCTGCCTCTATTCCTGGATAATTGGATTACTTTCCCATTGTCTCCAGTACGGAGGTCTCTGTAAAACCTGTTTGTAAAATGTATTTTCCCTCTCCATGAAATGTTTATTGCTGGGAATGCTGTATGAAGTGTGCGTTTGTTTTGTTCTTGAAATGTGAGTAAAGGTGAATTGTAGTACTGCTGATGGGTTGTCAAACCTGAGAATTGACCAACAAATACTTTTGTCCGTACATCCCCAGGCCGTTCCGTTGGGATCAGACCGTGTATGCCGGCTTATGGTCACGGGGGAGGTGTGTAACGGAACCCATCACTGTTTTACCCTGTTTTATGGTTATTTAATTATTATGGTTAAAATATGATCCTACTGTTATACTGTATGTATGTTGGTTTATGCTCTGCAGAATATTAGCCCAGACTATTGCAGACCTTGGCATAATAGATAATCCTATTACAGAGACTCCTCATAAGATAAGGAAGTCTTTTGTATAAAGTGTTTTCATTATCAGACATAAGAACAAAGAAGTATAATCTGATCAATGTCTGATTGTATCAAAGTAGCCAGGTAGCCTCAGGGAGGTGTTACCACACCTATTGTCTCTCTATGTGTATTGTGTGGCCAACTATGGGGGATGTGTATTGCCTGTGGGAAGAGATGTATATATATATTTCTGCACAACAAAATAAAGACAGTATTCTTTTGACTCCCAATTGAGTGTCGTCCAATATGGGAGGTTGGGGATGGTGAGACTGTAGTGCTTCTTGGATATTTTACCGTATACCAGCGGAGATATTGGATTCGTGTTCCAACTCCGTTACAAAGTTGATGCTGAATTCATGGAGTTATGATCAATAGAAGTCAGACTATTCCAGTTTGTTGCCTCTGCCTGAACGAGTAATGAGCTCTGTACCACACATGATTAATTAGAGTCAGGCGTAGAGGCTCTGAATCAGGCAGTGGGCACTATTATTATAGTCGGCATCTCACTAATTTTCTATAAAGAGACATTAGTACCTCACTTATTCTGCTGCTATTTCATCTTCAAATAAACCAATCATCCTGACTTTCACTGCAGCTTTCTGCCTAATTCTTAAATTCTTTGCCTTTTTTTTTTTTTGCAATAATCAAAATACCTTTATTTTATATTTCACACCGGGAAGTTTGGTTTTTAAGGGCAGAAGTATGCATTTTTCCATACTGAACTTACAATCCCAACGTAACCGACCATTCCTCTAGGTTTTTTCACTACACTTATGATCTACTCTACTCTTGATATGTCATTTTTTGTCATGATTTTTGTATAATTTTCCTGCCTCACCGATACATCCTATACTGTACCCGACTATCAAAGACAAATTTACACAATAAAAGTCAAAAAGGCCATTCCCTGAACATCTAGTATTAATTTATTCTCCATCTTTTCAATAAGTTGATTTTTCACAAATTTCAGGCTACAATAAAACTGCTATTTAATTACAAGTGAGTGTACATTATGCATCTATTCAGCTCCCATTCATATTTCAGTTGCTTAATATGGAGCATATGGAACAGTCACCAATTATGGTAGCGGTTTCGTAAGAATCTCTGTTTTATGAAATACTATAATCAATAATTTTATAATTTTTGCTATAACTGTATGTCTGTTATATTTTTTTGTAGAATCTTCTAGCTGAATTATTTGCTCCTTACTAATGTTCTAAAATCTGTGTAACTATACTCCATACTGTTCCTGGCCTACTTCAAGTCCCACTCACCCATTTTATTACTTGCTTGACTTTGCCATCTTCTTTCTCTATTTGTCGCACTTTTTGCTCATCTCTTTCCCTCTCTCTCTCTCTCTCTCTCTCTCTCTCTATCTATCTATCTATCTATCTATCTATCTATCTCTCTCCCTATTTCCATACTCTCTGTTCTCTTTCTATGTCTCTCATACCTATCCTTGTTCTTCTTACATGAGCCCATTTAGAAAATAAACAGAAAAAGCAGCATTCAGGGTAAGTATTTGTAACGTATTGAAGTGGCCACTAGCTCATATTGCTCACACACTATATAGTTTCAAGCCTCTGATGTTCCACCCAACTCAGCCTCCTAATCTTTAAGCATCGCACCTCTCAAACCCAGCCATAGAGCAATACAAATAGAACTAGTGGCAAGAAAACATGTTGGTTTTAATGGACACGCACATATTTCTCATCACTCAATTAAAAACTGAAAAAGGCTCAACTCCAGCTCTAGGGAAACCATGAAAAGCTGTTAGATCTCAGCTCTCTATCCATCTCCCACCTGCCTCTGATTAGTCTTTTTTTATAGAGACATACACATCACATGTATCTGACCAGCTAGCAACACCTGCTACCAAGTCCTGCAATCATAGCTTGTCACCTACCTACTCACCATACCCACCCTGATTAACCTTCCCTACCTTGACCCTGCTTTGATACAACACACCATGACTACTGTAAAGCCCTTGCCCCTATGTAATTTAGTCCAAATCACAATTACTTGAGCCTGTAATGGAGCCTGTAAAGGTTACTGATATATAACTGGCTACATTTTGCTACTAACATTCCTATTGCAAGTTACAGGTTCAAAATCCCTGCGGTTGTCAAAAAAGGTAACTCTATCCTATCTCCTCCTTTGATGTTTCAAGCTTGTAAATGTTAACAGTGCTGTAGACGCAAAGTCCATATTTAACTCAACAAGCCCGCAATTGCCTTCAAACCCATAAATGGCAAATGTATCAAAATATTATATGAGTACTAGATAGGACTCGCAAGTGGTTTAAACACCTGTTCGCACTGCAAAAGCAAATAAAAACACACTACTGTACTTTAAAATACTGGGAAAGCAATGAAATGCACTAGAATTAATTGCTAAACAGTCTCAAGCTCGCAAACTTGCGGTAAAAAATCTTTTTTGTCTGGGAATCAAGAAGTTAATACATATTCTGGAACATGCATGGATTAGAACAGTTGATTTTATTGATTTTTATTGATTTGTACATTTCTGGATTGCGAGTCCGATTGCAAATCAGACTTCTAATCACTAACTGATTGTAGTTTAAACTGCATGTTTTACTGACGTCATGATGATGGTGTAATTTACTATTGTCTCTTTCTAAATTGTCATTTACGGGCTTGCATAATAGATCATGATCATGCCCTGAAATGCAATTTACAGGTTCATAAATACATCTATATATTAAAGAATTTGGAACCCGCAGCCAAAAGTTCAGTTTGAAGGTAATAACAGGCTTGCAATTAAACAGCTGCCTTTGTCTCATCACATCAACACATTTCTTCTAACTTCCTGCTTATTCCACCTGCACAAAGTTGTACTGTTTTTGTAAGTTTGTAACTGATTTTGCATAAAAAAGCTATATAAGTTTAAATAAATAAATAATAAAGGTTACACGAAATTACAGTATTTTTATGATTTGTCTAAAATCTATCTATTTCATCCATCAGTTCTTTTCCTTTGTAGATACCCTCTAAACTATTAGGTTCTCATACAAATACATTGTGGAAGAGACCGATTTAAAAGAACATTGTGACCCTATTTAAAGTATTGCTTAATAAACTATGCAGGACTTTTGTACACATCATAACATTTGTATTGTCAATTTTGGAAAAAACATTATAGTCCTGTTTGAATTCCTTCTGATGCACAGACAATATGTCACTGAATTAATAAACTATTTGTCACATTCATAATTGTATCTGTTTAGTTGTTTTCTACACAGTAAATTGATCAGCTATGCCAGTTCATGGGTATGAGAATAAATAAACTTCTACTAAAACTTCTCTTCTAATTCTTTCAAATGAATATCCATTATTAGATATAGATTTTAGTTAATTAGCATATCATTATATATACATAAGTAGATAATATATTTACAGATAGATATATAGATAGATAGATAGATAGATAGATAGATAGATAGATAGATAGATAGATAGATCAGTCTGACAGTTAGATTTTGCCTTAGCTGCCTAAAACACAAGGCAAAAATATTTTGTTTTTCAATGTAATATTAAAGGGACAGATTTACACATTGCTATAAATTAATAATTCATGAGCTCTTTGGAGACACAGCCAATTAGCTGCAGTAATTTGCATTTTTATGTTCCTCTGCTAGTTTTGCAAGGTCTGCTTTACTATTATAGAAAAGCAAATGCCATCTTTCATAAGTGACCAACCAAGCGATAATTCTTCTCTTCCAAAATGCTAAAAAAAAACTTGAAAGTGTCTCTTTTGTTCTTTTAGTGTCTGATTTACTTCTAGATCCGAAAATTGCATTTAATAAGACAGCACATTTTAAAGACATATTGCAACTTGCTAGATTGTGTGCTAAGTCCTTTTTAATAATTAAAATTCAGATACTGCAAAATATTACTGTCTCTGTTAATATTTAAAAAGTAGCACTGTGTTACCCTCTCCACACATGGAACATATTTAGTATTCTGTTTTGACTTCTTGGTTAGTTTAAATGCATATAAAATTAGGTTACAACACAACACATGTTGAAAAAATTCTTACATTTAGAGAAAGCATTACAGTGTAATACACATTTAGGTCTAACAATAAAAATAAAGATATTCTGAATAGGCACAATTAAAATAAATAGAGGTTTTGTTTAACTGCCTGGTATTTATTGATAGTGATTTTTTCATTCAGTTAATCTTCAGGCAGCGATGGATTAAAATTTACTTCAATTTTTACTTTCAAAGTTTCTACTAATTGGATTTACTACAAATGGAAATCAGCAGTGGTGAGTTCCTTTGATACATTGTTGCAAGAGGAGTTGCCACACTATGCAAATGTAAACTAACAGGGATGAGAAACCAGCAGGCGAGAGAGGTCAGACAATTTGATGCAAGTGGAGTTGATATTCTATATGACTCAACACCAGCTGGGAAACCATAATACTTAAAGGGCTATTTAATTCAGCATAAGTTGGACCACATCAAAGTAAAGATCTCTTAAAACCATGTGGAAACATTTTTTAAATTTTTTAAATATGTGCATTTTTTCACTGATAATTCAATAAAGTAAAATCTGTGTTTACATGAGTCACTGACTGCCCACTGACAGACACACAGCTTCTGCTCTGTGTAGTGAGCAAAAAAACAAAAAAAAGAGTTATCCCTCAACAGAGCATGAAATGCTGGAATCACCTAAATGGGTCAGGTATTGGTTAACTTTTCAGTGCATTCCTGCTATCAATCTTTGTCCTCAGCGTGCACCTCAGCTTTTTGTTATTAATCATGAAACTGAAAGTAGGCCGGTTAGGCTTAAAACTTTAGATTTTTAGCTGTTATTAGTGTAATTAAAAAAAAAGTTGATCATTTTAACATACAATATTGTGCATTTGAATTGCAACAGCTCTTATCAAATACGGTATGAAGAAAATACAATTTGACTTTTATTATCACAGTTTGTAATGTATCCAAAATAACATTTTGGAATTACATATTATTAAGCAATCAGACCTGTTGGCTGATGGTTATTTTCCAGAGAAATACTCTAAAATTTGAAAAGTTGAGTGTTGCTGACTGCATGCCATTAGAAATCCATTTGAGTCCATAGAAATGCTGCAAAGCATGAATAGAAGGCTGTGGACCTGTTTTTTTTTGTGTGTATCCTCTGGGAAAAAAAACTTCATGGCTGTACCTTGTAGCAAAGTCTCATCTAAGGGGCTTGTGTAACATCTGGATGAGAATTCTAGGAACCTAAAGATAAAGAATGTTTTTGCAGCATGGCGTGTACATGGGTAGCTCAAAAGGGGTTCTTTTTGTTTCTAAGTTTTTGACCTGGCACACTGACATGATTATGATGTTTATTTTCAATATAGATATTAACTGATCTCATCACTGTATAGAGATCTAAAACAGTGGCAGTACATTAGAATACAAAAGGATCTAAAATAAAGGAGTCTTTACCTCTATTTATATAAGGGAGTAGCCAGGGAAAACCTGTACCCTATGGGTTATGTATTTTAACTACACACACACATATACAGTATATATGCTATATATAAAAAGTCTTGAATAGGGTTTATTCCCAAAACATACATTATTTTCACTATAGATGTATGTTTGGTTTTTGGGTGGTTAAGGATGTTTTTTTTGTTTATGCAAATTACCCTTAGGTTTAGCCTCCCTAAGGGTAATAGGGGACTTCAGACATGGACCCCTTGCTCACTGTGCCTTGGGGATTTTAGCTGCAACTCACCGACGAGGCCCATAAAGGCCGGAATGCGTCTGGTGTTTTCTGTTTTTTCCTGTTCAGGGTAGAATTGCCTTGTACTTCGGGTCTGGGTCACTCTTGAGTGAGACCAGACTGATATACTACAGGATATTTCTCCCTGTGAAGGGCACAAGTGAGCTAAAAGAGGTTGCTCTCAGAGTGGCTTATCATGGCCATAGAACTAACCTGTGATGGTTGGTTCATTCTCTGATAAGCGCCTCTGACTTAGTTTTATTTTTTTTGGTTAAGGATGGTGCAAATATTTCTCATTAGAAAAGATTAGCAGGTGAAGACCATATATTATAAATATATGTTCAATAGTCTATATGTATATATATAATAGTTTATGGAATATAAGAAGTAGCTTACTAAGTCCAAAAAAGGTCTTGTTTTAATTTTGTTGCACGTTCATTTAGGGTCAGTGACTGTCTCTACTATCTTCCACCTTCCTTCTTTCCTGGGCCACTCTCAAAGCCTCATCAGATAACTAGTTTGCCGTCCGAGTTTTCTTTCATTTGGGAATATTCTTTGTTGCTGCTTTCTGGACAATATCAAAAACTTCTGTCCAAAGATCTTCAGGCATTCTATCTACCATGATTAATCTCCTAAATCTATTCTTTACCTCCACTGTATATTCACTGGGGATATTATTTATTTTGTACCAGCTTGGTCTGATGATGTCCCCTCTTTTCCTCAGTTTAATTTGGAACTTTACAATAAGAAGATAGTTTTTGCTGACTCTATCGTTGGCTACAAAGTATAAAGTAAATCTGATTTCTATATTGTCCATCGGTTGATGTCCATGTGTGGAGTCGTCTCTGAGGCTGTTGGAAGAGGATGATTACTATTACCAGGGAATTTTCTTGACAGAATTCTGCTAATCTCTGACCTTCTTCATTTTGTATTCCAAGGTCAAACTTGCTTGTTATTCTAGGTATCTTTTGGTTCCCTACTTTAGCATTCCAATCTAATGTGATCAGAGTAACACCTTTTATAAGTGTTATATCTAGGAGGTGTAATATTCTCATATAATTGGACAACTTCAGTCTCTTCAGAATCCATGGTTGGAGCATAGACTTGGATCATGTTAAATGGATTGCCTTGAATTTGAATTGAAATCATTGAACACAGTAGAATATATGGTGGTTGTCTGATATATCATAATGCATTCTAGTCTATTTGAGATCACTAATTCTCAGGATATCAGTAATATTGTCATCTCATGTTTTACCACATCCAGTTTGCATTGGTTTATAGCTCTATTGTTCCAGGTTTCTAAAATGAATTGTTCTTTGCAGCAGTAGACTTTCCTGTTTCCTCCAGACACATCCATAGCAGAGTGTCCTCTCGACTTTGGTCCAGCCACTGCTCTTCCCCACTTTTGATCTAAGGGGCTCAATTTCCAGTGCTATATCATTATGTCTCTGATTGTACTTATCCATACAACTTTCTTGGTAAAGACAATGGAGTAGGTTGTCTTGTTCCTTCTCCATGGTTTTTCTGACCTCTCTGCTATGATCTGCCCATCTAGGGTGACTGTACATGATATAGCTCACATTGAAGTGCACAAGCACCTTCATCTCTACAAAGTATGTCTTATTTGTTCTGTCTTAGATTCATTACTACTAGTTAAATTAGTTAGCGCTGTTAATGCACTGAACAAAGGATACTACATAGTTACATAGTTATATAGTTACATAGTTACTGCATTGCAGAAGTGGGACTGCTCAATACCAAGTATAGTAGAGCTCCATACAGAAACAAGTGTCATTTAATAGGTTCCTTACAGAGTTGAGAATGGCTTGAATGGAATATCGGTTGTTTTGCTGATAGTACCAAACAAAGTAGGTGTTCAAGCAAGATGATTTTTTCAATAAATAGAACCACAATTTCAATTACAAAGTAATATGTCCAAGAAGGATTGTCCAGTCAAAGGCGCTCATTGCAACCAGCGACGCCAACACACATGCAGACGATATGGCTGACCAAAACCGCAAAATTTCCAAAACAGCATAAAAACGAGGCTCAGCAACACCAGGCTCGCAAAACATACAAAAAATACTTACACCAACAATGTCAGGCACGTGGGACTTAGAAAAAACACCATACCAAACACACTAACACTTACACCAACAATGCCAGGCCCGCAGGAGTTTGAAAATTAAACCAACGGCAGTCACCGCATACCACACAATGGGGGGAGAAGCTCACAATGGGCGCCAAAGGTGTTCAGAGGACCAAAAGCCTCACATTGTGTGGCAAACAGCATTGCCAGCCTTACAATTTTAATTCTGTCATTCTTTTTTTTTTTGAACAATCTTTTTATTGAAGACGTTCCAAATTTTTTCAAACATGTATTTACATCCTGTACATAATGTTATGTATGAGTTCCAGGGTTTTCTATTAGCAATAAGCTAATACATTTGAATATTGCTTGTAGTCATCTTAGTTTTCTAAATTTTCAGTGCCAGATACCTAGGAGCATTCACTCCTACCTTTTTAACTATAACTTTCCCTGTTTACCATAGTCGGGGGAATAAAATTATATTAAACAACAATGAATAAAAAGATAAACCATTATAAGAAACAAAAAGAAGAAATGAAAAACAAAAAATAAAAGGCACTGACCTTGCCAGTGCACTTCCGAGCTCACGCTCCAGCTCCAAGGACCTCATCCACGACCCCACCAGCTCCTGCATCCCTTTATATGGACAGCCATGTATTTCAGTAAAGTTTACCTTTCTACAGCCCTACACTGCTATGCTATGTTGGGAGTCCAACCATGTAGACCAAATTGTCAAATATAAGGGAAATTAATCCCTCAATTTGTAAGTTATTTTCTCATTTATCATAACATAGTTAACCTTAAAGATGACCTCCTTTATGCTAAGGTTAGGGGTTCTCCAACTCTTGGCTATATGGTTTTTACCTGTCAAGCAAATTAATTGTAAAAGTTTGTTTTGCGGGGAAGTTAGTGTATCCATATGGATTCCAAGCAAGTAGGTCTCCACTGAGGGTTGTATTGGTATATTTAGAACTTGGGATATTAGTTTGAGGGATTGCCTCCAAATTTTTTGTGCTGTAGGGCAGGTCCATCAAGTGTGTAGGAAGTATCTTGCTACTTAGCAGCCCCTAAAACATTTGTCAGTATTTATAGGGTTGATGGTATGCATTCTTGTGGGAGTCACGTACATCCTGTGAAGGACCTTCAACAAAGTTTGCTCTATATAACTCCGAAATCTTCCTAGTTATCCTTACTCCAAGATATCTAATGCTTCCCTTAGGCCAAACAAAATTGTATTGGTTTTGTAGCTGTTCAATATCTGTGTTATTCATCCCTACATCTAATGCTTCTGTTTTGTCTATGTTGATTCTCATATGATATGGAGCTGAACTCATTTATAGTGGTAAGCAAATTACGAATTGAATAGACCAGATTGGCGAGGGTGCAAAGCAGATCGTCTGCAAACAGAGAACACTTCATCTGCTGCAGCCCCACCGCAAGGCACCCAACATACAGGTTGGACTGGATGGCTTGAGCAAGGGGTTCCATAGCCAATGCAAATAGAAGGGGAGAGAGGGGGCACCCCTGCCGCGTACCTCTTTGAATTTTAATGGTAGTATCACTTGTTCCTGGGAGCCTGAGATTTGCTACAGGGAGGTGGTAGTGTGTCTTTATGAGGTTTATGAAACTCCCCCTAAAGCCAAATTTTATCAGGGTTGCATAAAGGAATGGCCATTCAACTGTGTCGAAAGCTTTTTCAATGTCTGATGCCATTATGCAGAGCGGAGTTCTAGATGCTTACACTAGGTGGAGAATATTTAATGTCCTCTTTATGTTATCTGCTTCTTGCCGAGGTTGATCTTTATGGACAAAATCAGGGAGACGTACTGATAATCTATGCGCCATTATCTTTGCAAGCAGCTTGATATTCCCGTTTATGAGTGAAATTGGGCAGTAATTTTTGGCTTCAAGGGGGTCCCTACCCTCTTTGGGAAATAGTACTGGGTCGGCTTGGTTAAGCTCTGGAGACATTCCCTCGCCTCTTAAAATTGCATTAAATTATTTACTAAGAAAAGGGCATAGGAGATCTGTAATTTTTTATAATATGAGTTTGTAAAGCCATCCAGTCAGGGGATTTGCCCACTCTAAGACTTTTTATGGCTTTTTGTATTTTGTCAATCATGATATCTGAATTAAGGATTTCTAAATTTTGTGCCGTTACACTAGGTAGGCTGAATCTGTCTAGGTAGCATGTAATGACACTCAGATTATTCTGGGGTTGTGAGGTATATATGGTATGATAGAATTCAGAGACATTTTTTTGTTTTTATTTTAGCTCACCGTAACTGAGCCATTGGAGCTTTTTATTCTAACTATCTTTGCCTGAGTAGATTTAGACTTAAGTCTCTTGGCAAGCAGAGAGTTCGGCTTATTTGCTTTAGTATAGAATATTTGTCTAATGTGCCGAAGGGCTTTCATAGTTTTCTCAGAGAGTAAGTTATCCAATTCTAACCAGCATTTGTCATTTTTTTGGCGTACTTGAGTCCCTGGGCTGTTGATTTTTGTGCTCAAGAATCTGCAAGTTCTCTAGCAGTTCTTTTTCTTTTTGCTTAAATTTTTTTTATGGGTCAACGCCAGTTTAATGCAGACCCAAGTCCACCCTATACCCATGTCCGTATAGGGGTTCAGTTCAAAATACGTTTTCAACTCTTTTTCCAACTGCTCCATAATTGTGGGAGTAGACAGGAGATTGTCATTAAACCTCCATTTAAACGGAGGTCTATGGTTTGGTTCCAAGTTCAAGGTTATCATTACTGCTGCATGGTACGACCATGGGCAGTGTACAATTTTAGCTTCCTTTGAGCTATCAAAAAGAGATGAGTCCATTAAAATTGTGTCAATCTATGCATGTGTGAGTAATAAGTGTACTCTCTCAACCTGGGGTGGTGACCCCTCCAGTCACCTATTAGATTCAGCTTTTGAAGAAGC
The DNA here is from genome assembly GCA_027410445.1 of Discoglossus pictus. NCBI lineage: Eukaryota > Metazoa > Chordata > Amphibia > Anura > Alytidae > Discoglossus > Discoglossus pictus. The sequence goes on along the minus strand of CM050165.1, from coordinate 108,984,466 downwards.
TTTGTAATTAGTTTATTTGAAAAACGCCAACTTGTAAGGCTATTAGATCTATCTAAATTATGGTCAAAAGCTAGATTAAAATTCCAGCATATTATCAGGCAGAGGAGAGAGCTGGGATCCGTGCAGGCAGAGCAAAGAGCAGGGGCTGGAGAGGCACAGGGGAGAGCAATGACCAGTGAAGTGACATGGGGGAAGGGTCAGGAGGACCATGTGAAGGTGGTCACCCCTGGAGAGACACACACACAGACTTACACAAGACATACTCACAGCAGGCAGCAGCAAGGTCAAGTGATGCTTTACCTTCCTTGGGGGAACTTCAAGCGGGATCTACCAAATGTCATCACATGATCGACCGGCCGATCACAATCGACGTGTTAGACATGCCTGCTCTATAGTGTTATATACACTTTCATCCACTCAGTTGCACTTATAAACAGTCTCTGCACTTTATTGTTATGTACAGTGCCTTGCAAACGTATTCACTCCCTTGACTTTTTACCTATTTTGTTACATTGCAGCCTTAAGTTCAATGTTTTTCTAATCTGCATTTTAATGTGATGGATCGGAACACAATAGTCTAAGTTGATGATGTGAAATGAGAAAAATATATACATAAAACTATTTTTTAGAAATAGAAAACAGAAAAATTGGCATGTGCGTATGTATTCAGCCCCTTTGTTATGAAACCCATAAAATGCTCTGGTGCAACCAATTACTTTTAGAAGTCACATAATTAATGAAATATGTCCACCTGTGTGCAATCTAAGTGTCACATGATTTGTCATTACATATACACACCATTTTTGAAAGCCCCCAGAGGCTGCAACACCTTAGCAATTGGCACCACGAACCAGACACTACCATGAAGACCAATGAACTCTCCAAACAAGTAAGGGACAATGTTGTTGAGAAATACAAGTCAGGGTTAGGTTATAAAAAATATCCAAATCTTTGATGATCCCCAGGATCCCCATCAAATCTATCATAACCAAATGGAAAGAACATGGCACAACAGCGAACCTGCCAAGAGACGGCTGCTCAACAAAACTCACGGACCTGGCAAGGAGGGCATTAATCAGAGAGGCAGCACAGAGACCCAAGGATGACAATAAGCCGTACGCTCCATAGAGTGGGGCTTTATGGCAGAGTGGCCAGAAGAAAGCCATTATTTTCAGAACAAAAGTGAACCTGTGATTCAGTAAGAAATGTTTGATAAACAAGCATTGAGTTTAACAAATACATAATAAAAATTGGATCATAAATTGAACATACAGTATTAATTCTGCAGTGCTATAGCATAATTTAAAATATTTTATTAATATTACATTTGTTTATCATAAAAATCTATAATGTTACTATTACATTACGCAGTATATTCTAATCATTTATCTAATCAATTTTCTGAAAGTGACATTTCTAGAATCCTTACAAACACATTCATAGCTGGCACCCTTGAGTACCAGTCCGGCTCTGCATCCTCTCGTTGACTCATTCCTCCCCATAAACACTTGAAGGATTCATGGGAATGGAATTTAGCACTGTGTCATGGATTTTTTCACATCCAAGTGGAATTTCAGTTTTGCTGCAAATATCCAATTGTAGGTACCACAGGCCCAGCATTTCTCAAACACACTGGCCTTTTACCTTTCTTTAAAGAGACACATCAGAGGTCCAGATTTTGCTGAAATGGGAATTACATCTCCAATTAAATAAACAAGCTTGAAAGTTCAGTATTTTCAAGCACATATTGCATAGGAAGGTTGTGGGAATGTACTTCCTGTGTATCACCCCTAATTAAAAACGACTTTATTTTATTATAGAGTTTATTATAGAGTTGTTTACATGTGTTATGTCCTAATCAACTATACACTGTACCAACAAACAATCTGTTATATCTGATTTCCATTCTAGTTCAGTGTGCGTAGTTACATACAACAATGCTTCCACATAAAGGGCATTTTCAGGGAGAAAACACTTTACCTTCACCCTTTAAACTTTTGGCACCAACTGCAATTAAATAACCTTTAATAAAGGTTATGTTTTGACATTTTCCTCTTGCTGAAGCATTGCTCATTTCTCCTGAATTACTATATTGGCAACATTATGGGGTAGTGGGCATACAGGTATTGAGTCTTCTCCAAGAAAAAAAAAATGATAGATAGATAGATTGATGGACATATATATATATATATATATATATATATATATATATATATATATATATATATATATATATATATATATAAATATATATATATATATATATTTACAGTATACAAATATTTCACAAAAGTGAGTACACCCCTCACATTTTTGTAAATATTTTATTATATATTTTCATATGACAACACTGAAGAAATGACGCTCTGCTACAATGTAAAGTAGTTAGTGTACAGCCCGCATAACAGTGTAAATTTGCTGTCCCCTCAAAATAACTCAACACACAGCTATTGATGTCTAACCGTATTGAGCATATGTGGGGCATCCTTAAATGTAAGGTGGGGGAGTGCAAGGTCTCTAACATCCACCAGCTCTGTGATGTCTTCATGGAGGAATGGAAGAGGACTCCAGTGGCAACCTGTGAAGCTCTGGTGAACTCCATACCCATGAGGGTTAAGGTGGTGCTGGAAAATAATGGTGGCCACACAAAATATTGACACTTTGGGCCCAATATGAACATTTCTACTTAGGGGTGTTCTCACTTTTGTTACCAATTGTTTGAGTTATTTTGAGGGGACAGCAAATGTATACTGTTATACAGGCTGTACACTTACTACTTTACATTGTAGCAGAGTGTCATTTCTTCAGTATTGTCACATGAAAAGATATAAAATATTTACAAAAATGTGAGGGGTGCTGATTCATGGACATAACAAAGTTTTGAAAACTAAGGGAAAACCTAATATATTCACCTATTAGACCTATAGTCCATTTATAGATATTTTCCCTAACAACTACACAACTACCAATAGGAATGGATATTACAGCATGCTTTAAACAAATACTGACATCTATACAAAATGGGTTTTCATACACTGAATAAATAATAGTTGAAAATATTTCATAAAATAGACATGAAAGGGCAGTTAAAGTAAATCTAGAGAGTTGGAGCAAATCTAGGGATACACTAGTATACCTGTTCATATGGATGTCCCGAAGTAATGGTGCACACAAGAAGTGCCCCGTCAAAAGCGTGCCGACAGAACCGCAACCCGATTAAAATGCACAGGACTACATCGAGCACGCGACAAGTACACATGTGCAAGCAATAAATGAGCGCAAGCGCAGACAAGTGAGCTCTGGCCAAAAGCGTGCACGCCCAAATCACACGTACAACAAAACCACGCATAACAAAAATGTCCGCACCCGCATGCGCACATTAACAAAACGGCCAATGCGCCCCATCACAAGAGCGTCGTCAAAAGAGCGCAGGATGGATGGATGCCAGGATGGATGGATGGCAGGATGGATGGTAGGATGGATGGATGGATAGATGGATGGCAGGATGGATGCATGGATAGATGGATGGCAGGACGGATGGATGGATGCCAGGATGGATGGCAGGATGAAGCGCATAGACAGGGTGCCGTTGTTTTAGTGTTTTAATGCTCCTCCTTTTAATTCAGCTTTATTACAAACCTATTAACAAAGGGATATACAAAAGCCAAGAAGGACTTAGCAACACTGGGCTAGTATCCTTGAAGTCAGTCATATTTATAGCTGTTGCACATATATCAAGATGCCCACATTCTCTGTACTTTATCTATATAGGACAGAGCTGCATTCATGTTCAGCTGTGTGTGTTTACAACTGGATTAATTGTATACCATGTTACACTTACATATGGAATATCAATCACAAATACTCACTAGAATCCCCATGTCAATGATAACATTCAACAAATTAGTGTGTCTTTCTCCTCTGCAAAATTGAGAGGCTTAAGATATACCGGGATGTTTTAAGTATGTCTTAAGTATTAGAACCTCTTCACTTCTTCACTTGCCATCCATCCATCCACCCTGCCATCCATCCATCCTGCCATCCATCCTAGCATCCATCCATCCATCCTGACACCCATCCATCCTGGCATCCATCCTGCCATCCATCCATCCTGTCATCCATCTATCATCCATCCATCCTGGCATCCATCCATCCTGCCATCCATCCTTCACACCATCCATCCTGCCATCCATCCATCCTGACATCCATCCATCCATCCTGACATCTATCCATCCTACCATTCATCCATCCTGCCATCCACACTTCCTCTATCTTTCTTTATGACTCTTTACCTCTATCACTCTTTATCTGTCTGGTCAGTGCCTCTCTAAACTTTATTTCTCTCTCTGTGGTCACTCCCTCGCTGCACTGGAACGTGTAACTTGACTGAGCTCTTTTGTCGGCACGCATTTGACAGTGCTTTCCATACAGCCCTCAATTGATGGTGTGCTATTGTCACTGTGCTTACGTCATTACACGATTCACTTGCGCGCTATAGACGGGTTGCCGTTCATATGACATTTCAACAGTTCTAGAAATTAACAAGTACTCGCCAAATATCTATACCGTATTAAATCTAGAACAAAGAATATCTATTAGAATTCTATTTCTTTTGGTATGAGCAGATGCACACTCCATTTAAAATGATAGAGCTGACCTTAATGCATTCTTGTTAGTTGAAAATAGTACACTTTGTTCTATCAATATCCCATTTTGTTAGGGTACATTACTAAAAGGTTTTTAAGCATTTAGTAATGTTCCCCCTATCCTCCTGCTTTTACCCCATATTTCCCCTCCTCTCCCCATAATCCGTTGTCAAGTAGATGTCCCTAACTATGTAAAAACTAATTTGAAGCTCTTTTGGAGGGAATTTTTTTTAAATGAAGCCACGTTCTGCTGCTGCCAGCACAGAGCTTACACAATTGTCTCTATTGTCACCTGTCAGTATGCCAGAGACAGCTCTAGCCAGCCTTGATTGCACTAGGGAAAACCACAGAGACTACAATATTTACAGGGGTAGAGGGGCAGTTGTACTGGAACTAGGGGTGCAAGGAGTAATATAATGTGCAGACCACGGGGGAAACTACACCCTCCTCTCAAGTATACCCATTCATACACTATGGGCCTTATTCATACCTTCATAATGGCTATAGGCTGCGGGCTTAAAAGTTGCCACAGTTAAAGAACAAGCCCGCAGCTACCTGGCCGAAAGCCTAAACCCTAAATTATGCACCCATAAGTAGCATTGATGAGCATGATCATGATCAATTTAGCAAGGCGTAACTACCGAATTTAGAAACAGCCAATAGTAAATGAGACCGTCATCATGACATTAGTAAAACATGGCGTTTAAATGTCAATCAATTTGCATTTAGAAGTCCTATATGCGATTGGACTCGCAATCCGGCAATGTACAAAATAATACAAATGAATAACGATACTGTTCAAGTACATGTGGGTGGCCTGATATATATTAACTCCTTGATTCCCGACATTGATATAACACGGAAATTAAACATTTAAAAAAATGATTATATTATAAATTATAATAATTGCAGGTTTGTGAGCTTGAGACTGTTGTGTAATTAATTCTAATGTCTTTCATAACTTTCCCTATCTTTTAAAGTGCAGTATTGATTTTTTTTTGTATTTACAGTGCTACGATCAGTCCTTGCGAGTCCTATCTGGTACTTGTAGAATTTTCTTCTACATTTGCCATTTACGAGTGTGGAAACATTTGCGGGCTTGAGGAATTGAAGAGTCCTGCGAGTCCTATCTGGTACTTGTAGAATTTTCTTCTACATTTGCCATTTACGAGTGTGGAAACATTTGCGGGCTTGAGGAATTGAAGCAATTGAATAGAGATTTGCGATTGTAACAGTTACGGGCTTGAATGATCAAGGCTTAGATTGGTTGGAGTTACCATTTTACCAACCGTAGGGATTTTCAGGCTGTAACTAATGGAATTTTTGCAGGTAGTGAAAATACGCCAGTTGAATAGCAAATTAGTTTACAGGCTACATTACTGGCTCCAGTAACCAACAATTGCTCAATTAAGTAAGGCCCTGTGTATACTGTAGTTAAATTGTTTAACTTTGTGTGCTGGCATTGTGGTTTGCTAAATCTAGATTAAATGAACAGTCAGTGGTATCAGCCCTTGATCCTATTAATAAGTAAAGATGGGGTGAACCAACATTTTCCTCTACCATTTTACACACGAGTAAATACATTTTCATGATGGTTTCCTGTGGAGTCTGTTGATACATAGCACAGATTCTATGTACAAATTCTATTAAGATCTGAGTACATAAAGATATAATTTTTTCACTTGACCAGGGTTGCAGGGTTGGCTCCTCCACAGGTTCAGTATGGTCAACGCCACCCCCCCCCCCCCCCCAATATTAAACATTAGTAGTATACTTTCTTAATATTATAATAATTTTATTTCATGAAAAAAAATGAATATTTTTTCCTGGTCACGAGAAATAGAGGTGCGGCCTGGGATTCTCTTTCAGAAGAGGCCGGTCTTGTCCACCAAATCAGAAGGATAACTGCCTCTCTCCACAATGTCCCTCAATTTTAACCAGAAAGACCTCTGCAGCCTCAGTGTCAGCGCTCGCCACTTCCCCTTTGATTTTTATGTTATACAGGTTGTTCCTCTTCCTGCAGTCGAACCAACCCTGGCTGACTGTGAAGCTCTCCGTCAAGTCTGGTGATTGTGCCTGCATATGGGCATAGACGCTCCTGGCCTTCTCAATAATTATGGGCTGGCTCAGGGGCATGTTGCGTTCCACATCATCGTCAATCCAGATGGACAGCCTCTTCTCCATCTCCTCCAAAGCGTAGCATCTGGATCGCGTTATCTTTTTGGAGGAAGGTGCAGTGCTGGCAGTGGCTGAAGTTTTAATCTTCTCCTTATTCTTCAAGATGGTGCGGATGGTGGAGATTGTCAGTTTAAGGTCCGCTGCAATGTCCACTTGGTGCTCCCCTTTAACCAAGCGCTCCGGCACCTGCATCTTCACATCCAATGGGATGCTCTGACGCTTTAGCTTGGCTTGATCCTCCTTGGCCTTAGACATCTGTAAAACAGTAAAAAAAATACAATTAATGTAAATTTGATTAGACAATTAACAATAAACAATCACAATGAAAAACAAGGGAACAATAAAAATATTTTGTACCGTACCTTGCCACTAGATGCAGTACGTTGGGTTTCGGGGTCCCTTGTGGCAATCTCTCCCTCCAACACAGATGTCTATTCCCAAACATAAAAAAAACATTAAATGTAGGTTTTACAATTACAGTAATTACAGTAACAATTAAAAATCACATTATGATAAAAAAAATTGTACTGTACCTTGCCACAGGCTGCTGTGGGTAGGATTTGGGGGTCTTCTATAATGTTCTTTCCCACTTTCTCTGTCTTTCTCTGTCTCGCTGTAAAATGGTGCCCCTGTTAACACTGTAAATCTATTTAAAGCGTTAAAGGTGGTCCCACGAGGGGAAAAAAAGCATTCTAGCGAAGCAAAGCATTAAGTGAGGTTCGCGGCCCTAAAAATAGCGCTATAGCGAGGTATAGTGATAATCCGGGAAATTGCGGCCAAAACATCTCTATAACGAATCAGCGCTAAGCGTGGTAACGCTAAGCGGGGTATACCTGTATATATAAATAAACCTGGAAGCAGGTTTTTTAACTTGCTTTAGACATTCAAATGTGAACACAGATGTACTTTTTAGTTACTATACTACTGTACCGTGGAGAGCTTCTATCGCTCTTTGGCCATATTATAAATGATTGTTTTGGTGAACTACCTACTCATAAGGTCCACAACACAAGTTGAGATCCCGCTCCATGCTGATGATAGCCGGTAAGCTTGAAACAGCTGTACATGGATAAGATTCTCGGCTTGTGTAAAATCCAGCCTTGGCTTTGCATTAAAGATGTGTAATACAGCAGGCATAATCTTAAAGGAAGCCATGTTTGATAATGGCTATGGATTGAAGAGCGAAGCATTTGTGGCCATATTTGCATGTCCCAGCTCAGCTTCCCAGAATGTAGTGTAATAACTGTTTTCCTCGAAATTCTGAGCTAGAAGAAGGTTTTTTAATTTGCTTTACACATTCAAATGTGAACACAGATGTACTATTTATTTATTTCATATATATATATATATATATATATATATATATATATACATATATATATATATATATATATATATATATATATATATATATATATACTGTATATATATATATATATATATATATATATATATATACAGTAAAATCACGATTATCCGGCACTCAACCAACCGGGACTCTCAAGCAACCGGCACCTGCCTCCATTCCCCGATTGACAAAAACTTTCACTTAATCGCCATTATCCGGCGCAACCAGCATCCAATTTTTATTTATTTTTTTAAATGTCATCTTTTTTTTCTGTAGTTTTTTTTTAGCTTTAAATGACTTAGATTAGATAGCAGTTGCTGTTGAATAGCTAGTTTAAGGGGTTTTAGGAGTTTTGGGCAGTGGCGGCTGGTGAACTTTCAAGTTGGGGGGGCGCCAGGAAAAACCTTGGCTCCTCCCCTTACACAAACCACACCCATTTTTAACTCCTCCCCCTGCTGTCATAATGACCTTTATATGCACCGCCTAATGACCTTTTACTTGCCCCGTCCATTGAAATACATGATCAGCACTGCAGCAATGTCATGAAGCAAAGTAACAATGTGTGAAATGCATTGGTATACAATATAGGTTGAAAAAACTCATGTGACAAGATTACAGCAATATCAAAATTGTATCCATACGCATTGACAGAAAAATTTAAGTAATGACACTCACCATTAGTTGGCTTTTCTTCTCGGGCAGTTCATGTTCAGTAAGTTGACCAACGAGTCCAAACAAATCTGCTGGCACAGAGGGTTTGCAGCTGGGGGTGATATAAACCAAGCAAATCAATCAGACCGTTCAAGACCCAAACCATACCTTAAAAACCTTAAAAGACCAAGTGGGACCATATAGGCCCCAAACGTACCTTAAAAACACACAATACACCAATCAGGACTGTATAGGCCCAAACAATACCTTAAAAACCTTACAAGACCAATGAGGACTGTATAGGCGCAAACCATACCTTAAAAACCTTAAAAGACCAATCAGGACTGTATAGGCCCAAACCATACCTTACAAACCTTAAAAGACCAAGTGGGACCATATAGGCCCCAACCGTACCTTAAAAACACACACTACACCAATATCTATATATGTATATATATATACATACACATATATATATATACACGTATATATATATATATATATATATATATATATATGTACGTATATATATATATATATATATATATACACATATATACTTACATATATATATATATATATATATATATAAATACATATATACATACACATATATATATATATATATATATATATATATTTATGTATATACATATATATATATATATACATATACACACACACATAAAACAATATACATAAAACATAAAAATATAACAATTTATATTTATTAAAAAATTTATAAATACATATTTAATAAATAATATATATAAATATTATATATATATATATATATATATATATATAATGTTTTTTTATAGTATATACGTATTTATCTCTTTTTTTAATAAATGTACTTATGCAAATAATTGATAAATTACATGTATATGTTTTTATTTAATTATTGTTCACATGTATTTTTATTACACATTATTTATTATACATATTACAGTGCTATTTGTGTGCTATATATGTTACAGGATATTATCCTGTAACATGCATAGCACATAAATAGCCCTGTAATATGTATAATACATATTACAGGGTCACAAATTCACACTAAACTTTTTTGCCCTTCCAGGCCTCCATACCTGCTTTTCTAATTTTTAAAAGACTCTGATTGGTTGAAATCAATGTCAATCAAAGTTTCAGCCAATCAGAGTCCTTCAAAAATTAGAATAAAAGGAGGAGCGTGGGAAAAAATCAATTAGTCGCCTGGGGAGCTCCTTGAAGGAGGAGCTTCATTAGAATTTTTTTTTTTTTTAGAGCGTCAGGTTTTTTAAGTGGAGGCCTATTGCAATGGGCCAGAAAGGATGGACAAGGGCTTCAATCAAGATGAGGACAAGGGCTTCTATCAAAATTGGAGGACATGGGCTTCAATCAACATGGATTGGAATGCCCGACTATCCAGGGCAGAAGGCCACCGCTGGAGGGGTCAATTTGAAAGGTAAGTATGTGCTGTTGTTTGCTTAATTTTTTCCCCTTCCCTTATTTTTATTTTATCTGTAAAAGTGACAGGCAATGTATCCTTTTTTTTTTTAACTGCAATGTTAAAGATGCATTGCCTGTTACTTAGAAAAATGGAATAAAAATAGGGGGGGAGGGGGGTTGTGTTGTGTTTTCAATTGATTTGTAGGTGGCTTGGTTGTTGGGTCACTTAGTCAGGGTGGTAGGTAGCTGGCTTGGTAGTTGGGTCAGGGGGGGGTCACTGGGTCAGGGTGGTAGGTAGGTGGCTTGGCTTGGTACTACCGAGCCACCTACCTACCACCCTGACCCAGTGACCCCACCCTGACCCAACTACCTAGTTGGTAGTTGGGTCACTTAGTCAGGGTGGTAGGTAGGTGGCTTGGTAGTTGGGTCAGGATGGGGTCACTGGGTCAGGGTGGTAGGTAGGTGGCTTGGCTTGGTGCTACCAAGCCACCTACCTACCACCCTGACCCAGTGATTCCACCCTGACCAAACTACCAAGTTGGTAGTTGGGTCAGGGTAGGGTCACTTAGTCAGGGTGGTAGGTTGCTTGGTAGTTGGGTCAGAGTGGGGTCACTGGGTCAGGGTGGTAGGTAGGTGGCTTGGCTTAGTCAGGGTAGGTTGCTTGGTAGTTGGGTCAGGGTGGGGTCACTGGGTCAGGGTGGTAGGTTGGTGGCTTGACTTAGTCAGGGTGGTAGGTAGGTTGCTTGGTAGTTGGGTCAGGGTGGGGTCACTGGGTCAGGGTGGTAGGTAGGTGACTTGGCTTGGTACTACCAAGCCACCTACCTACCACCCTGACCCAGTGATTCCACCCTGACCCAACTACCAAGTTGGTAGTTGGGTCAGGGTAGGGTCACTGGGTCAGGGTGGCATAGGCCCATGGGGGTGATAGGGGGGGTGGCACAGGCATTGTTGGCCTAGGTGGGTGGGTGGGTGACAGGTAGGCATAGTGGGGTAACTGGGGGACCCTTTTTTATTAGGGGGACTAGGGGCTTTGGCTGGGCAAGGCAGGGCACTGAGGGCAGTGTTTCTACTTACTTGTAGATGGGTTGTTTAGCACCAGGAGCGGGAAACAGAGGGGGCTGGCTTAGGGGGTCAGATTTTTATAGCAGGGCTGCTAGGGCACCTGTCAGTCAAACACTAACTCAGGTCTCTATTTGTTAGTGGGCGCCCTGGGCTAACGGTGGGCTTATATGGGGATCATGGAAACTAGACAGCCTCTCAGCATTGATTGGATGATACTGAAAGGCTGTCAGTCATTGAAATTGATACATTTTCACTGCCCATGCATAGCTTCTCCCTGGTGGCTGGGCGGCATTCATTAACGGTCATGACTCGCTCTCACAGTGTCAGGTTAGTGTAATATGATCACACAGTGCAGGGAAGCTAGTTACAATGGATAGCACACAGTAGTTAAGGTATACAAGGGGTTATCTTAAAGTGATAGTGTCCCAGGGAATATTTTGAATGAAAGCATACTTAAGAAAGAACGCTTAAATGCTAATTTAAAGATGATATTTTATTGTTTTATGATTATTTCTAATTATTATTTGTCTTTTTTTATTGCTGGGTCACTGAAAACTTTTGAGGGGGTGCTTGCCCCGACGCCCCTATGGACGGGCCGCCACTGGTTTTAGGGTTAATTAGGCTTCATATAACAGTGACTCTCAATCAACGGGCAACTACACTTATCCAGCAATAGGCAGTGCCCGTGGGTGCCAGATAACGGGGAGTTTACTGTATGTATATATATATATATATATATATATATATATATATACATACTAGAGAGCTATGTATAGTGATTTCAGTTAATGTGCAACAGATGTACTAGGGTGCTGTTGATATTGTGTGAATTAATATATATGTACTAGGGTAATATGCTAGGTTTATTTAAATAAATATGTTCTGTGTACTAAATATTAAGTATATCCTGTGTACTGTGTACTGTTTGTGTCCTATGTATGTATGTTTAGATATGTGTATGTGTATATTTAGATATTTGTTTGTGTGAATCTGTTGTTTTATTTTATGTATCATAATACCCCACTCAGAGAGAGGCATGGCACTTAATGGGCTTGTGTGACTTTGACTCGATGTGCCCAGCTGGCAGTGTGTTTAGTTAACCAAAAGTTTATGTATGGTTGAGTGTGCCTGCATGTAAATAAGTTTGCATGTATGACCATGAGTGAGCCTGCATGAGTGGGACTTGTGTAATGGGAGTGTGACTCCACACGTCTGACAGTGATTGTGCATGTGTCAGTTAGTGAATCTTTTTGAAAGTATGGCTGTGTGTATTTGCGTTAGTGTCCCTGTATGTGACAAGGGGGCCATATTAGATTCCAAGCCCGTAGAAGCACCGGCACATCCGCAAAGCCTGCAGGCTTTAAATTCGACGGAGTTACAGAGCTATTACATTCAACCATGCCGCAACCAACAGACTGGAGACGCAAACACGTAAACCATTCTTGTGCACGTTGCATGTGTGGCCGTTTACATGATCAATTAATCAAACTCGTAGTTACGGGTTTAGACAGAGCCAATGGTAAAAGAGATCATCATCATTACGTCACTGAAAAATGGAGGTTAGATTTCAATCCCTTACGGGTTTCAATTACGAGTTACAATCGGACCCACATTCCAGATATAATGCAATATTAATAATTCATTAACTCTGATATTCTAGTCCATGTGTGTTCCATTATATGTATTAATACATTGATTGCCAGGATCGATTTGTGAGCTTGAAAATGTTGTGCTATTTATTTTAATTCCTAACATGACTTTTCCTTTTTTTGTATTTTAAGTATAGTAGTGTGTTGCTATTTACATTTACAGTGCTACGGATAGGACATTAGCCCCCATTGGTGTCCTTTCTAGTACCCGTAAGCTTTTAGGGTCCGTTTGCTGGTTACGGGTTTGAACGCCAGTGGATTCTTAGCAGTTTAATAGCTATTTGCGAACGTATCATTTACGGGATTGACTGATGCGACAATGGAGTTCAGATTTCAACAGCCCAAAGGGTTTTTCCGCATGTAACCCACAGATCGTTTGCGGGTAGCTTTACAAGGCCAATTGAATAGCCAGTCTAGCGTGCTCCGTTACATGCTACGGTATTGGGGGAATTTAATAGGGCTGATAGTGTGCCCGGCTGACGAGTGTGTCTCTGTGTAACTGAAGCTGACAGTGAGTAATATATCAGATCTCATTTAGAATACCATGTTCAGTTCTGGAGACCTTACATCCAAAAGGATATTAATAAATTAAAAACAACTTAAAGGAGGGCGACTCAAGTCATGCATGGTCTAAAAGACAGAACTTATAACAAGATGATTCACAATCTATATATACAACTTAGGAGACGGAATGAAGAGGGGATATTTGATAGAAACCTTCAAATATTTATCAAAGGATTTAATAAAGCTTTGGAGGGAAGTGTCTTCCAGTAAATTGAAAATAAAAACAATAGGTCATAATATGAAGTTGGAAAGTAGAAGATTTAGAATAAAGTACTACCTTACAGGAAGAGCAGACGTAGGTAAGAGGAACAGCTTTCTATTGGAAAGGGCAAGGTTCAAACAGTAAAAAAGAATACAAGAATGTCTGGGATAAGTAGAAGGCCACCCTGAGGGGTGTCCATGCATTGTCATCTTTCACTGAAGTATCTTAGCTGAGTGTGATGTTGTGTCTAGGATAAATATAGGGTCAGTTTGAACATTAATTAGGCCATATTTTTAGAATTTACATAATAAATGGGCCTCATGTTTCTGCCATTAGATTTATGTTTCTACTCCTGTGTCTGCCGGACCGTGAGTATGGGTGTGTGATATGTGTGTCTGTATAGCAATGAGTGTGACTGTGGGATCTGCAGTATACCAATATGGTATTTAGTATGCCCATCTGACCCTGAGTGTGTCTATGAGTGACTTATGTGCCTGGTAGTGACTTTGTGTAACTGTGTACAACATTGTGTACCATATATGTGCCTGGATGAGAGTGAGTATACTTGTGTGTTACTTATAGTGAGTAATAAAAAATGTTTTGCGCATGTACAGTGCCTTGCAAAAGTATTCACCCCCCTTGATTATTTACCTATTTTGTTACATTACAGCCTTAAGTTCAATGTTTTGTTAATGTGAATTTTATGTGATGGATCAGAACACAATAGTCTAAGTTGGTGAAGTGAAATGAGAACAATATATACATAAAACTATTTTTAAGAAATAGAAAACAGAAAATTGGCATGTGCGTATGTGTTCACCCCCTTTGTTATGAAGCCCATAAAAAGCTCTGGTCAAACCAATTACCTTCAGAAGTCACATAATTAGTGAAATGATGTTCAACTGTGTGCTCTAAGTGTCACATGATCTGTCATTACATATACAAACCTTTTCTTAAAGGCCCCAGGGGCTGCAACACCTAAGTAAGAGGCATCCCTAACCAAACACTGACATGAAGTCCAAGGAACTCTCCAAACAAGTAAGGGACAATGTTGTTGAGAAGTACAAGTCAGGATTAGGTTATAAAAAAATATCAAAATCTTTGATGATCCCCAGGAGCGCCATCAAATCTATCATGACCAAATGGAAAGAACATGGCACAACAGCAAACCTGCCAAGAGATAGCCACCCACTAAAACTCACAGACCGGGAAAGGAGGGCATTAATCAGAGAAGCAGCACAGAGACCTAAGGTAACACTGGAGGAGCTGCAGAGTTCCACAGCAGAGACTGGATTAGCTGTATATAGGATGACAAAAAGCCATACGCTCCATAGAGTTGGCTTTATGGCAGAGTGGCAGGAAGAAAGCCATTACTTTCAGCAAAAAACAAAATGGCACTTTTTGAGTTTGCAAAAAGGCAGGTGGGAGACTCCCAAAATGTATGGAGGAAGGTGCTCTGGCCTGATGAGACTAAAATTGAACTTTTCGGCCATCAAAGAAAACACTTTGTCAGGTGCAAACCCAGCACATCGCATCACCCAAAGAACACCATCCCCACAGTGAAACATGGTGGTGGCAGCATGGGGATGTTTTTCAGCAGCCAGGACTGAAAAACTGGTCAGACTTGAGGGAAAGATGGATGGTGCTAAATACAGGGATATTCAAGAGCAAAACCTGTACCACTCTGTACGTGATTTAAGGCTAGGATGGAGGTTCACCTTCCAGCAAGACAATGACCCCAAACACACTGCTAAAGCAACACATGAGTGGTTTAAGGGGAAACATGTAAACGTGTTGGAATGGCCTAGTCACAGCCCAGACCTCAATACAATAGAAAATCTGTGGTCAGACTTAAAGATTGCTGTTCACAATTGGAGCAATTTTGCAAGGAGGAATGGGTAAAAATCGCAGTGGTAAGATGTGGCAAGCTCATAGAGACTTATCCAAAGCGACTTGTGCTGTGATTGCCACAAAAAGCGTCTCTACAAAGTATTGACTTTAGGGGGGTGAATAGTTATTCGCATTGACTTTTTCTGTTATTTTGTCCTATTTGTTGTTTGCTTCACAATAAATAAAAAAAATCTTCAAAGTGGTGGGCATGTTCTGTAAATGAAATGATGCAAATCTTTAAACAATCCATGTTAATTCCAGGTTGTGAGGCAACAAAACATGAAAAATGCCAAGGGGGGTGAATACTTTTGCAAGGCACTGTACCTATAATTGCTTTTGTATAAACAAGAGGCAATATTAGTTCTCCTAACCTTAGGTAGTATGTAGATCCACCTTTCATTGTGCAAATTAAATGGATTTTGGTGTATACTGTTAATATTGTTTGAATAATGGTTTGAGTAAAGAGGAGAGCAAGTGCACTGGGGTATGCATTTGGGTATGTATTGTGGCCCCCAGGATGTACAAAGTACATCAATAAAAATATACCATTTTGTTAAAAGTTGTGCTCTGTCACCGCAGTGTAGCAATGGAAAACTGCTGATAGATCAATTTAGGTAAAAATCTCTATCACAGGTGTGTATAGTGGTGCATCTATGCATTATACCAGAGGAAAGAAAATAAACATATTTTTTTATTTTCCTTTAATTTTTAAATGTTTCCATGTTAAACTCTGCTTCTGTGTGTCAAATGTAAGCAAATTAATTTGAGTTTTCATAATTCCGCTCAGAAGGCATTTGTAACCTGAAGAAAGGTGTTATTAATGTCTATTGGCAGCATATCCATATGTGGATCAAATGTGAGAAATCCCAATCCATAGCTTTTCTAATACAGTCACATCTGTTACAGTCATGTCTGCAACTAGGCTGATCGCCAGTGGGTGGGTTCATTATTTAAAGTGACACAGTGGAATAATAAATGATTTCATTAAAAAGTTATGTTAAAAATTGCATTTTCATATAGTAAACTAAAGTTACTAAGTTTGTCATTTTTTAGCTGTCAGTAAGCCTTTCTGATCCAGCCTAAAACATCTCTCAATAGTCTTCTATGATTAAGAGATAATTGCTATTAATTACTAATTATCCCTTGAGCCAATGAGCCTATTGCCTTAAGTGCAGTCGCGTGCATGAAAACATTTTAGATATGCTCAGATCTAGGTTAAGACAATAAACCCAAAATCTCAGGGACAACTCACAAATTTCATTAATTAAGACAATGAACTTTCATTAACAAAATATAAAAATCTTGCCCTTGTGGGTGAGTAAGAAAGTGGCAGGTAGCCTTATGTATTTCTGAGCTGTATTACCATTGTGCTTTTATCCACCCTTCTCAATGTATTATTATATTATGATCATCGTTTATCAGTAACGTGCTAACATATTCTGTAGCGCTATACATACATTAATCTCCAGGCAAAGACAAATTCAATATTAGCATATTGCAAAGAATGGAGGGCCCTGTCTTTGCGCTTAGAATCCTGTGTCCATAGTGCTTTCCACAAAGCTCGATGCAAGATTGTAAACTCGCAGACTTACAATTCAAACGTTTTATGCATGGTGCATGAGGGTGACAGAAGTGTTGTGCATGTTAGGAAGAAAGGTGATAGGCTTCTTTAAACAGATCTGTTTTTAGTGAGGTTTTGACGTTTTTGAGTTAGGAGGATAGTCTGGTTGAGCGAGGCAAGGAGTTCCAGAGGATAAGGGCAACACGAGAAAAGTCCTGAAGGCGGAAGTGAGTGGAGGTGATAAGAGTGGTCGAAAGAAAATGGTTATTTGCAGAATGAAGAGGGTGGGTGGGGGGTATTTGGAGAAGAGAGCAGAGATGTAAGGGGGTGCTTGAGGGCATTGTAAGTTAGGGTCAAGTCAGTGGAGTGATTGACAGAGAGGTGCTGCCAACACTGAACGTTGTGTATGGTAGATGAGTCTAGTGGAGGCATTCATTATGGATTGAAGTGGGAAAAAATGGGTGGTGAGCAGGCCTGCAAGAAGCGAGTTGCAATAATCAAGACAAGAAATGATGAGAGAGTGTATTATAATCTTAGTTGTGTCTTGTGTAAGGTAGTGGCATATTTTGGAAATGTTTTTTTAGATGGAGAAGGCAAGATTTTGTTAGTGACTGTATGTGAGGGATGAAAAAGAGGGTGGGGTCCAGTAGAACCACAAGGCAATGGGCTTGGGAGGTGGGAGTGATGATGGCATTGTTGACAGTGAGAGAGATGTGAGGAATTGAAGGGTGGAAAGATTAGGAGTTCGCTCTTGGACATGTTGAGTTTGAGATGGAGGGGGACATCCAAGAGGATATGCTGGAGAGGCAGTTGGAGACATGTATTAGAAGAGAGAGGGATAGATCTGGTGCTGAGAGGTAGATTTACAGAAGTTTTTAGTTAGTGAAGACCTTGCTTTTGAATATAAGTTCACTAACTAAAATCTTCTGGAAAAAATATGCTATGTGCTTATATAGAGCCCTATTCAATTGGCTAAATTGCAATTGAGACCCCCTTGTTATTAGGCCTGAAATATTGGATAACGATTAATCATGAAAGAAAATATCTTAATTTACCAAGTAACAGCAGACACCACCTAACACTCCTCTTCACATATTTATTCTTGGCATCCCTGATAAGCACAAGGCTATCCTAAATATGTATACAAACAATTTGTTTAGGTAGATATAATGGGTAGACTATATATGCATATTGGTTCTTACCTGCATTTTGCTATGAAGTAATAGTTTTATTAACTTTTCTAATATTTAATATAAATAGAATTATTTATAAAATAATATTTTGTATATGTATAATTATAAATAGTATTCATGAACATGATCGATAACTGACCTCAGATATAAGGTCATAAATGCATGTTGTAACTTCACCTAAATTGAACCAACATAGATAAGTGCAGCAGTTATACTTATTAACAGCCCACAATGGTAACAAACCTGGGAGGTCTGCCAAGGCAGCTACAGCAATAATAGTTCTTTAGTACTGTTGTTGAAGATTCCGCTTGCGTTCACTTATTTAGTTGTTGCTTTTCCAGAAAATTTAGTTTATGTGCTGGTTAAGCTTGCCAAAGGGACTTTAATATCTTGTGGCCCTTCCAATTAGTTTAAGGTTCTGTAAATTCTTGGCCATCTACAATAAGAGATCTGTTAATTAGTAGTGTATGCAAAACTGTTGTGATATTTACAATCGCAGATGTTTTTAATAGAAAAGGGAAAGAAAGAACAAAATGTTGAAATAACAGCTTATAAAGGGTAAAAAAGAGAATTATTTACATCTGTTAAAAAATATAACAATAAAAAGAAAACAGTGATAAATAGGAAATATACTGTAAACACAATTGATTTTGTATGAAATAGAACAATTAAAGCAGAACTGTGGTGGTGACATAAAGGGTTTAATAAGTTTATTTGATTGCTGCTCAGTATTTGATGAAAATCTAGCTTTTAAAATTGATATTTGAAATTTAACATTGTATGCCCAGGTAATTCTGCTTTTCTTTACACTGCTTAGTGTTCAGGAATTGGATGCAGGTCTTCACAGGATGATGTCCTGACAGGGGACACTGCAGACAAACCTGCACCTGTACAGTAAATATGTTAGGACAGTCTCTTGGGCAGTTCTTATTGACCCCACGACATGTAATAAGGGAGAAAATTCAACCTGGTAATGTTTTCAAATGTACATTTAATTTGTTTTCTTTAAATACTGATTGTATTGCTAATCAGTAAAAGATTCTTACCTTCGGGAACCTCTACCACAGGGGTCCATATGGACCCTTATAACTCTTTAACTTCTACTATAGGGGTCATTATGGAGCTCCATGGACCCTATCCCCTATGGTGATCTACAAGAACCCCTATAGTTCTTAACATTACCTCCATAAAAATAATTTGAGAAAATTAAAAAAATGATATAAATTATAAAATAGTTACACAAAAAAATGAAAACATAAACATCAACACAACAGAATACAAATCAACAAAAACTACACCTATAGGGGGGGGGGATTGTACTTACCCTCCACTTTAATGACCCTGTAGCAACAATCTTCGAACTTTTCAGTTCTGGATAAAAGGGTATTTTCATGTTAACTGTAGAATCCTTCCTCTTCTTGCTTACTTGAAGTCCTTGTTCCTCATCTTTGGTCCGTGGAAATGGGACTGGTGTTGAGTGGGAATCCCGGGGGATACTCAGGATCATATGGAGTAGAGTGTAATAGGTGGAAGGGTCATAAATGCCCCTGCAATTTTTGTTGTTGTTAAGCCCTTCTACTGCTATGGTAAGAGGTATAAATAGATAGCTAGGCAAAGATAATTAACCACACAAAAGCTACTCTGTTACATAGTGCATCCCTTTCCGAATTGTCTTCTTTTCTCTTTCATTCTCTATCTCTCTCAAATATCTCTCTTTTCCTGGTGCTTCAAATTTCTCATATGTGTTTCTTGCAGATGTTTCTGTCTCTCTCGTTCCCTTTTGATTGTAAGAACCCTGTACAGAAGATTTAAAAAGCCCTTTACTGTTTGCATTGTGTTTAATATTGTATTTTTTTCTTTGTACTTATGTCTTCTATAGGGAGAATGCTGGTGTAGTGTGTTCACATGGGTACCATTTCACAGCGTTGCTTCCCCATTCCAATCTTATTCTTTCCCTACTCCTCTTTCTCCCCCTCTCTTCCCCACTCCCACCCCCCCCCCCCCTTCCACACTCCCTCTCTTTACCACAAAACTTGCAATGATTCATTGTGGTTTTTGTTTGCCTTCTTTTGTATCAACTCACAAAGCAAACGTATCTGAGAAGCTCTAACAAAAGTTTATTTAAAAAGGGACTGTGATGGGGGAGCTCTACTAAGCTTCACTTTGGCATTGATATTCATCACTGTATTCATTATGCTCTATTTCCTGTGGGAGAAATTTGGCATCACAGCTATTCACACCTCATCACTGTCCTTTTGATAGCTTATCGAATATTCCCCAAAGGCTAAACTATTATCAATTACTATTTTCTCTGTTACTATGAATGTGTGGACTGTATAAGAAAGTATAGTGAAGTACAGCCCAAAGTAAGAGCTACTGAGACTTTTTATCATATTGGTATTTAGTAATTTTTGGAGATAACCGGCATATGGTTTGCAGTATAAAAATAACTCATAGACTCATTCAATTGCTACTTTTTTTTAAAACAGGCTCACAAGTGGAGGTCGCAAGCTACTTTGTTATTCAATTGGTTATCTCTTGCGGCCTCCGATCAAGTTATTTGCTCCAACCTGAGATTCCTAGCTAACCATTGTGATTTAAAAAATCGCTAGTCTCTGTACAAAGTTACCCTCAGCTGTTACTGACACGTAGTTAGAATTGTACGGTCCCTATGGGCGTAACAAGAAGTGTGAGTTTTGCCGCGTAACCCGGCTAGAGGTCGATGGAGGAGCTGAAGGCGGTATGCTGATGCCTCGCTGGTAAGCAGCTGATTGGAAGTTGTTTTTGAGCCTACAGCTTTCACATAACATGGCAAGTAATCAATGGTAGAGCTTAGGGTGGCAAGCTGAGAATCCACATAATGTGTGCTGCCAGAGTTGCAGCCTCTATCTGACACTACTATCGCTATATGGAGGAGCAGACGGTGACAAACAGATAACCCACAAATACCTCGCTGAGTGGGAGCTGTTTGAGTTGCAGACTCAGTCTGACGTCACGAACATCTGAGCTCCTGAACTGGTCCTGTGCTGTGTTCTTTCTTGGGCTCCCCAGCTATCTCATCTACTTACTGGCTGTTCACATGTTGTTCGGAGTCTGGTAGCAGTGGCTGAGACCCAGCCATGAGAAGAGGACGTGCAACCTTTAGCAAACGTCGGCAAAGATGTTTCCATAAGGCGCATAGCCGCTGTTACACGGTGCACGCTGAGGCGATCGCAGCAGGGGTTGAACTACGCTGCACGGCAGAGAGACTGAATGCAGCTGATTTAATCTGACTGATTCCACCCATTTTTCGCCTCCCTACAAACAGCCTCCTGACAAAGCGGCTGGACTCATCTCCTCATTAACCTAACCCATTCTCAGGGTCTTGTGAGTAAAAATCCTGGGCTATTGCCCTTTACAGCAGTACATGGTATACTAAACTTTTGTTGAATAACATCTGCTTACAAAGCCTACTAATAAGGAGACAGCTGAACTATTGGCAGCATTAACTACCATTATACTCATATAATAACTTCTGTCTCCTGCACTCAGTAGATTTTATTAACACAACTATCTTACTAACTCGTTATTACAGTAATGTACAAAGCTTTTAAGATAAGAAATCCTCTACAGGCTGGTTCCCTTTAGACCTTGTGGAGTATTAATTGCTGGCAAAATGCATTAACTGAAGGGCTATCTGAACAACAACTAACATTAACCTAAACAACACCCTTGCAATACCCACGAGATTTCTTACAGATAGGTAGCCTTTGTACTCCTGGACCACTAGTTACCTACTAACTACTCCTGTCAAGGAGATAATTTAATCCCAGGAGGCATTTAAATACAAAACAACAATAATTTATGGAGGTGTACAATTGCACTAAAGTGTTCACACTTATTTCAGCAACTTGAGAGCACATTACTGAACAAAGGGTTAAGAGAGGAAAATCATCATTGGTTGCTTTATAAGGGTTTTTCTTTACAGCATTGTAATCTTTTCAAGCCACATCAAGCTAAATTCTTATTAAGAAGAGACTGTTTTTTCAACTACCTGCATTTTATTATTTCAATGACATAGTCACAAGCGATTCTCCCTCCAAGAGATTTTTTGTTACTTTTCTCACCATGATTACATCTTTTGGGAAAATGCTATACTCGCTTTGTTGTCTTTCATCAAACATGCTGGCAAGAAATAAGCCTAAAGATAAAAAACAGGCTCAGAAAGTGTCTGCCTTTTTCTTACCTAACATTCCTAATTCCAACCAAGAAGTTTCGTAACCTAACTCTCCTGAAAAAAATACATTTTTAGAAACTAATTCAACTATGCTCTCTGAGAGCTAGCTACACGGAAAATATATTTGAAGAACAACTGAATCCAGATGAAAGAGATTTTACACAATTTTCAAATCAGCCTAATGGCTGATGTAAAACAACAAATTAATAAGGACGCTTTAGCCATTAAATTCTAAAACAACACAGATTGAAGTTTACTGCGACAATTTACAACTGAACACAACTCTCTTCTCTCTTACATGAAAAAAATGGAAGACAACGTTAAGGAACTGACCTCTAAAATAGCCAATCTGGAAGACAGATCAAGAAGATCAAACCTCCGAGTGAGAGGTATCCCGGAAACCATCTTACGCACTGAGCTTGAAACCTTCCTGAACAAATTGTTTGTTCTCTTGGCCCCTGATCTCCCTTTACAAGATCTGAGACTGGACTCTTGTCAGAATTCTTACACCAGCTCACCTTGACAAATCCCAACCGAGAGACGTCATAGTTAAGTTCCATTACTTTTCATCTAAACAAATAATCTCTCAGGCAAGCTATGCACGGGTAATCATTTGATACTCCCTTCGAAAACATAAACATTTTTACAGAGTTATCTGCAGCAACATTGCTTAAACAAATGAATATCACTCCTATCACTCAGGCTCTGAGGTCAGAGAACTTAACGTACAAGTGGACATTTCCGGTTGGTTTGCTAGTCTCGAGGGAGTCAAGATGGCTCAAAATAAACTCACCACTGGAGGGCCAAAACCTACTAGCTGAATGTGGCATTACTACTGAACTGTCACTTGGAGGAAACAAATCTTTAAAACCACTAAGACCTGAGTGACAGATCAAATAACAAGTTTTCTTAACTTTTATTGCATATACCTTCACCTTAGTAAGGTTTCTCTTTTTTTCTTTTTTCTCTTTCTTTGCTTATGTTTGCACTGTAATAAGTATTTTAATATGTTATTTAACTAAATCATTTGGCATCACGTAATTCACTTCTATATATTATTATTCTACCACTTACATATTTTAATACTAGAGGTTAAATCTGCATAATTAAATAAACACTATATATACAGTATATTGGAAACAGTGGTCAACCAATTATTTTTTACAATACTAACATTTTTAATTCTGAACTATGCATGAGTAACAACAACATGAATGAGAATTTTAAACCATTACAGAATGTTTCTTAACGTGCAACTTATAGTTGAACTACTGGTAAAGCACATAGGTATTAAATCCAGAGTAAGGCAAACAGTAAAACCCCCCATTGAAACTTAGCCAATTGTATCAAAGAGGGAAAAAAATGAATTCCTTTCCGACACCAGTAAGTGGCAATCAGATTATTTTGAACAAATAATTATGATCTTTCTGACATAAACCCTTAATAACATCCAATAAAACAACTTTTGAAACCTTGTAAAATACAATGTCAACAATGAGAACATTAACGTAATGTAATAACATTTACAGTAATCTTGAATATTGAATCCAGAGGAAAGCAAACCAAAAAAAAAAACAGTGAAACTTGGTCAATTATTTCAAAGTGCATTTTTTTTTATTCCTTTCTGATCTCATTAACTGGCAATCAGATTACTCCCTGGATCAATACTCTATGTAATTAAACATTTACATTTTACCACAAATGATAATCCTCCTACTAACATGAACCCTTAATTACATACAATAAAACAGCTTTTCAGTCCTTGGAAAACAGAATTTTAACATTACAAACATGAACTTAATGTATTAAAATTGAAACAGTAAATTTAAGAAAACGCAAGGTAACTGTTTTGAGAGGCCAATCCTGTCAAAAATCACTTCCAAAACATTCCAATGTTTTTTGTTTTGTATGTTGAAGTGGTTCCCTTAAAAAGAGCCCAGCAGACTTGTAATTTTGTGTATGGGATATAATCACTGTTTATTGTTGATGTTTTTTTTTGTTGTTTTTTCACTTGCTTTTTGTATTCTTGTAGTTATTGAAAATGGCACATAGAGTTTCCTATGTGAAATAGTGGTCCTTTACAAAGAGAGCGCCAGACATCAAAGTTCCACCGTGGGGTATAACCACTGTTTTTTGCCATTTTATAGAGTTTCCTTAGCAAAATAGTGGTCTTCTAAAAAGAGTCCGAGTGACATAAAATTGCATCCTCGAAATAAAAACACTGTTCTCTATATTTGTTGTGGTATTTTTTGTGAATTTGCATTTTTTCCTCATAGAGAGAAGCACTGAGCTTTACACTCTGCATTTGTATTTCATATCATTAAGGTATTTTTGACCATTGAAAAAGCCACAGGATAAAAGTGGAGAAACGCGTCTGGCAGTATTTTTCCTATTTATTTATTTTTTTATAATATTAGAGTCACTGTATTATTTGCCATTTTTATTCTTATTTTTCGCTATTGAAAATATTTTATTATTTTTTTTACAAACATTAAATAAATTGAATATTTATATTGAAACCATGTTTTATATAGTATTTTGATTAAAGACACCTATTACTCCAAAGGGGATATATTAAACCTGGCCAAAATATTTTTATTTGGGTACCACTATGTATTGATAGTGTTGTAATATTCCTCATGCTCTGAAAAGTACACAGATACATTACCCTAATACCCACCCTCTTTTGGAAGAGATAAGATGTTTACGGAGGAAAGAAGTACCAACCTACAAGCCAACAAGTGTTGGGAAGTCTATAATATACCCCATAGACTGAGGTTAAAAAAGGTGAGAGCTTTACCTACTGAACAAGGGTTTGGGATTACAGTATATCGGTTATTTTGCACTAGGAATTGGTGTACTATCTCTCCCCACCCCTCTTCTCTTTGTTGCATACCATACAGAGACACCAGTGAATTGTGTTCCAAGAGAAGCAGCACACCTAGCTATAAACATCACATTGGACTTGAGAATACACCAACTTAATTCAGAGTCAAATGAGAGCAATCTAAAGATCTGATTGATAACTAATCCCCTAAGAACTAGATCACCTGAGAAGCGCTGCAGAGTATTACAGGGTCATACAACCCTGTACTTTTTTTTACTTTTTTATCATTTGTGAATTTTTCATAGATATAAGAGCACTGTTTCTTTTTCTTTTGTAGATTAGTTGTATTGTTATTATTTTGTGTAATTTAATTTACAGTACTTCATAGTAGATTCTATTTTTTTGTAAAAATGCATCCATCATCTAATAAATCACCCTGACTTTGTTTTTCTTCAATATAAACTTTCATTTTCTCTGGATTTTTGCATCTTGAAAATGCAACATCCAGTTGGCCATGGGCAAATACTGGTTCTTCTAAAAAGATTCCAACAGAAGTGTGTCCTTGTGATTTATTAAAGGTCATGGTAAATGCCATGATGATGGGAAATTGTCTTCTCTGAAGTACAAAAGGCAAGCTACTTTCACTTGGTGCCACAGTTGCAGCGGTCTCGCTGCGCGAGCCCACAAGCATTGGCAACAACCTGCAATGCTTACAACTATATATGTGATACAAATGTCAGTTAAATTAATCAGTTTTAATGTAAGAGGACTCAACTCACTGAGCAAAAGGAACTCCATATTGAGGCTGATGAAACAACAGAAAGGGGACATTCTCTTTCTTCAAGAATCCCATTGGGATATAAATAAGATTCCAAATTTCGGCTATCCAGACTTCAACCTAAAATATCACTCCACTTTAAAAAAAAAAACTCTAGAGGAGTATCAATAATATTTAGCAGAAAATGTATGATTAAGGAGGATTTAGTAGAAAGAGATCCTTATGGCCGTTACAATCTGTGGATCGGCGAGATTATTAATCAGAAGTTAACTTTGATAAATCTGTATTTTGTAAAAAACTAATCAAAAAAATTAACAAATATAAACACGGTTCAGTCAGTATAGCAGGTGACTTTAACTTACCATCTAATCCTGACCTTGACAGAAAAACTACAAAACCAATTAAAAATCAGGTAAGGATTCAAATTAACTCTTATTTATTTATACGATGCTTGGAGAGTCTTGTTCCCTAAGCGGATTGACTTCTCAGTTTTCTCTCCTGTTCACAAAATGTATTTAAGGCTAGACTTTCTTCTTGGGGACAGATGCACTATGAACCTAATTATTCAAGCTGAAATAGGTCCTACTACTATCTCTAACCATGCTTATGTCACATTAAAGATCAAATTAGATTATCTTAGAAGTCCAAAGCCGCATTGGAAAATGGACTATTCATTAATCAATAATGATAAGAACAATAACTATCTTATTTCTAAAGAGTTCTTTGAACTTAATAAAAAGTTAATAAAAAGTTTCGTCCATGAGTTTCTGTGGACTGCATATAAGGCCTTTACCAGGGGCATTCTAATTAAAATGAAGAGTAATGTAATCAAACAAAAAGGGACCTACTTGTATAAGTTATTCTTTCAGCTGTATAACTTAGAGAAATTTAATAAATTAAACCCCTCTGATAAAATTTTGATAAAAATTAAAAACATTCGAAATCAAGTTAACAAAATTAACCAATCAATTTTACCAATACGACAATAAAACAAGTACATTTTTAGCAAATAAGATTACTAAGCCTGATGAAATCGCTGAAGCATTTACTTTAAACTACACAAAACTATATAATTTGGCACAAGACCAGAATTTCAAAAATCCTTCAACGGAAGATATCAATATCTTCTTAAGGAAATATAAACTTCCAAAAATTAGTCCTCTCTAGTTAGAGACCTTAAACTACCCAAATTCCGACAACAAAATTCTTGAAACTATAAAAACTTTAAAAACTACACCACTCCTGGCCCAGATGGTTATACCAACGTATTTAATAAACAATGCAGTGCAGTCCTAACACCACCACTGAAAGAAATATTTAACGAAATTATGTGTCTGGGCAAAATCCCACAAGAAATGTTGAAGGCTACCATTATCATTATCCCTAAAAAAGATCAAGACCCTCATAATTGTGCCAATTACAGACCAATTTCACTGATGAATTCAGACTTTAAATTGTATGCTAAAATCCTAGCCACTAGTCTTGGAAAGATATTTTCAGATTTGATATCCCCCGACCAAGCGGGTTTTATCCCTGGTAGACAAGGCCCCGACAGTGTCAGGAAGCTTATGCATTTGATATCTATTGCTAATACATCCTGTGCTCCCACCCTATTTATATCACGAGACGCTGAAAAAGCGTTTGATAGGGTAGGCACGAAAGTAGATGAAACTGATACTGTTGGAAATGGGCTTAGACTCCTTCGGCTCCCATGCAATTGGTGTTTTTTACTCAGGTCCCTATGCTGCAGTAGCAGGAGTTGGTTTCTGCTCCCAGAGTTTTACGATCGCAAATAGCGTGAGACAGGGTTGTCCTTGCTCTCCCATTCTGTTTACCCTTCTGATTGAACCATTCGCAGAAGCGATTAGATGCTTATCTACTATAAAGGGGGTGAGCGTCGCAGAGAGAGAACATAAGACTACTTTATTTGCCGATGATATCATTTTATCACTCACTTCCCCTATGGAATCTTTCAGTCAATTGGATCAACTTATCACTTGCTTCAGTTCCCTTTCTAACTGTAAATGAAATCCTTTAAAATCTGAAATTTTTAAATATAACCTCTCTAACAAACTAAAAAAACATCTGGAGACAGATTTCCCATTTAAATGGGACTCAGATTCATTTAAGCATCTTGGTATTACTTTTTCTGAAGACATTAAACAGATGCCCACTATTAACTCAAGCAAGGCTTTTTCTAAATGTGACAAAACTATAAAGAGCTGGTCCGGTCTTCGATTGTCTTTCTCAGGCAGAATTGCCTCCATCAAAATAATTATTCTACCGAGAATTAATTACATTTTACAAGCCATTCCTATATGCTTCCCATTATCTTGGATCATTCGGTTCCAATGTATAATCGATAAATGTATACATTGTGGCAAACACATAAGATTGAAATGGACAGTTATCGTCAGGACATCTTCCAAAGGTGGCATTGGATACCCATTGATTAGGCTTTACTGTGATGCCATCAGACTTTCTCATATTCAGAAATGGCTAGATCACAAAAGTAATAATCCATGGAAACAAATAGAAAGTTTTTTCATTTTTAATCAAGATCTGATTCTTTTGTTCTTTAAAAAGTATTCTATTAAAAGTTTAAATACAGGGACAGATATAGTTTGCAATAATTTAAATTGTTGACACTCTATTAATAAAAAACAAAGATATATCTCTCTACCAAGCCTCTTAATGCCAATTACTACTATTTTCAAGTTTGCTCAAATTTCCTTAAATACTAACCTTCTTAGCAATAACTTTCAGGTTTTGTTTGAATTCCTCTCCAACTGTAAGCTTCTCCCTTTTGATCAATTTAGAAATAAACTAGGTATTCCCTCCATGTGTTGGTTAACTTATGAACAACTTAGATCCTGGTTACATGAACAACTAGGCAGGGAAAATCCCAGGAAGGAGTGGAATTCAACCGTACTACTAATTCTAAGAAAATACTTCTCTCACTTTATATCCAAATGCTTCAATATTGTTCGATCTATTACTTAAAAAAACAAACCCCATACCTTACTACTTTGGGAGAAGGATTTATAGAGATCATTTTCTTTAGACACTTGGATAAAAGCTTTCAAATTTACAAATAAATTCATAAAAAATGCTTCACAAAGAGAAGTTTGCTTCAAACATTTAAACAGATGGTACACAGTGCCACTTAAAGTATATCAAATCTCCCATGATCCCAAGGATAAACTTTGCTGGAGAAACTGTGGCAACACTGGAAGCCAGCTCCACATTTGGTGGGATTGCCCGCCTGGTAAATCATTATGGGCGAAATGTTTCGGATTCATTTCAAATACCTTGGAAACAAAGGTTACACCTACTCCGGGTGTTTGTTTTCACATTTTTTCTGATTCTTTTAAACAAAGTGAAAAGGTGTTTATAATTCAAATGTGCTCTACTATTAAAGCAAACATTATAAGTAGACTAGCGAATTGCCCGTCAAAAAATGACGGCAATCAAATTGTAAGTGAGCTAATGCTGTTTGGTGTATAATAATAACATTTCTAAAAAATAATAAAGTAATATACTTTACCTATTTTGAAGAAATATATGCAGGAATCATAGTGTTGAAGAGCTGACAATCTGTTTTGATGTTGCTGCAGCATCAGTGCTGTGGAGCTGCTGTGTAAGCATGAATGTGTGCAGTGTAATAGTGTGCGTGCGCGAGGCAAATCCGTTAGCGTAGCTGTGTACTTCCGCATTGTATAAGTTATTGCTCTAAAATGGCGGCTAATGTGTGGTATGCGGCTGTGGCAGAATATCCGTAGCTGTTTTCTGGTGTTTTGCGTGTTTCTGGTGGTGTTTTGCGTGTTTAGAGTCCTGTAGCCTTCCAGTAATTAGTTGAATAATCAGAGTATTGCAGTATATGGTGATACCTTTTCTATTGGACAAACATTCATTATGATAAGCTTTTGAGAGTAGACTTCTTTATAAAGTCTTTTGCAGTACCATATATATATATATATATATATATATATATATATATATATATACACATATATATATATATATATAATGAGTGGGTTTATATCAGCTAGTCCCTATACGACCCGCCATACCTGTACTGTCTGTCCGCCCGCTCTAACAGCTTGCTCGCTCCTGGCACCGGCAGCCTGCCCATATTCCATCCCTCCACAGTTATCGGCCCGTTGTTCTCGCAGACCGGCCTGTGATTGGCCAGTCTCAGCTGCCACTCATTCTTCCTTCCTATCTGCCTAGCCTCCCTCCCCACCCAGTTTTCTCCTCACAATGAGACCCGCATCTTAAAAAAAAATAAAAACCCCACAGGCGGCTTCGCGAGGGCCTCAGTTGCTGGCAAGGAGCGCCTTCGGCCCTCGCATAGGCGCTCCATGCCAGTAACTGCGGCCCTCGCTTCGAGAGGGCCTCAGTTGCTGGCAAGGAGCTCCTGCGGCACTCCTTGCCAGCAACTGCGGGCGTGAGCACCGTCTCGTATGCTCACAACTATATATGTGATATATATATATATATATATATATATACACACATACATAATAACATACAGATATATACACACACATGCATCACAATATACAGATATACACATGTATAATGTACACACATACTGTATATATATATATATATATATATATATATACATACATCCTAACATACAGATATATACACACATGCATTACAATATACAGATATATGCACATGCCCACATTACTCCTCAGTATAAAGATGCACATTACTCTCCAGTATACAGACCCACACTACTCTCCAGTATAGAGATGCACATTACTCTCCGGTATACAGATCCACATTACTCCTCAGTATAAAGATCCACATTACTCTCCAGTATACAGACGCACATAACTTCTCAGTATACAGACCCACATTGCTCCTAAGTATGCAGACTCACATTACTCCTCAGTATACAGTTCCACATTACTCTCCAGTATACAGATCCACATTACTCCTCAGTATATAGGCCCACATTACTCCTCAGTATACAGACCCACATTACTCTCCAGTAGTGATGTCGCGAACATCAAATTTTAGGTTCGCGAACAGCGGACGCTAACTTCATCAAATGTTCGCGAACGGGCAAACATTGGTGAACCGCCATAGACTTCAATGAGCAGGCGAATTTAAAAACCCACAGGGACTCTTTCTGGCCACAATAGTGATGGGAAAGTGGTTTCAAGGGGACTAACATCTGGACTGTGGCATGCCGGAGGGGGAGCCATGGCAAAACTCCCACGGAAAATTACATAGTTGATGCAGAGTCTGGTTTTAAGCCATAAAGGGCATAAATCACCTAACATTCCTAAATTGTTTGGAATAACATGCTTTAAAACATCAGGTATGATGTTGTATCGATCAGGTAGTGTAATGGTTACACCCGCTTCTCAGTAACAGACCAATCTCCCCGTTTAATGCACCACAAACAACCGCAAACAGTCCCTTTGCACAACCGCAAACTCCCCATTTGCACAAGGTTGGATACCAAGCTAGCCATGTCCCGTTCCTTGTCCTCGCTGATGTCATTGAAGGTCTCTTCCTCCTCGCAGCCACCAAGGGTCCCCGAAAGGTGACAACAAGCCCCCTGGGACGCCTGCTGTGTTTGGTCTTCCACCTCCTCAAAGCCACCTTCCACCTCTGACTCCTCTTCTGCAGACTCCCAGAGTCTTGGGGCTTCCATTGCCCAGCATGGAATATTATACACAGGTCAGAGTCTGGGGGCTTCCATTGCCCAGCATGGAATATTATTTACAGGTCAGAGTCTGGGGGCTTCCACTGCCCAGCATGGAATATTATTTACAGGTCAGAGTCTGGGGGCTTCCACTGCCCAGCATGGAAGATTATACACAGGTCAGAGTCTGGGGGCTTCCACTGCCCAGCATGGAATATTATACACAGGTCAGAGTCTGGGGGCTTCCACTGCACAGCATGGAATAATTTACGCGTTGCCTCTGTCTGCGTTATTATAAGGTGTGTACTGTTAAGTAGTACTATTCCTATCGGTTTAATTCCTGTTACGTCCACTATTAGGGGACGTGTATATGGCATGGATTTTTTGAAGCGGGAGATGGAAAAAGATGCTTGGTCGGTCCTCCCACTTCAAATTTCGGGCACTGTGCGTGCAATCTAAGGTGCCACCAGATATGAGTGGCAAAAGTTGGCAGAGTAGATGCAATAGGCTTCACACACACGCCTGTAGGCAGGCAATTGCTATTCAATCTATTACAGTCAAAAAAGTGTTGTTTTATGTCACTGTACACTACGGTTGCGCCAGATATGACGTATCCCTGTGCACTGGCAAAAGTTGGCAGAGTAGATGCAATAGGCTTCACACACGCCTGTAGGCAGGCAACTGATATTCAATTACAGTCAAAAAAGTGTTGTTTTATTTCACTGAGCACAATATAAGCTGTTAGGTGTTCTAACAGCTCGCTCGCTCCTGGCACCGGCAGCCTGCCCATATCCCATCCCTCCACAGCTATTGGCCCCTCGTTCTCGCAGCGCGGCCTCTGATTGGCCAGTCTCAGCTGCCACTCATTCTTCCTTCCTATCTGCCTAGCCTCCCTCCCCACCCGGTTTTCTCCTCACAATGAGACCCGCATCTTTAAAAAAAAAAAAAAAAAAACACAAGCGGCGTATGCCCCACAGGCGGCTTCGCGAGGGCCTCAGTTGCTGGCAAGGAGCGCCTGCGGCCCTCGCGTAGGCGCTACATGCCAGCAACTGCGGCCCTCGCTTCGAGAGGGCCTCAGATGCTGGCAAGGAGCTCCTGCGGCGCTCCTTGCCAGCAACTGCGGGCCGCAGGCTCGCCCAGCGAGCCTGCAAGCGTGAGCAACGGCTCAAGCGGGCTCGCATGCTCACAACTATATATGTGATGGAAATAAGTTGACTCGCCCAATTGAGCTGAAATTGTACAAAAAACTTACTACATCAGAGATTTGGAAAATTTCTATGATGCTGGTAAAATTGTTAACCAACATAAACATAAATGGTCAATCTGGGATGACATTACCTTAACTTGACACTTTAGCCCTTTACATATACTTTAAACTATCAAAATATATAAAAATCGCTAGGCTATTATCGCAAATCACTATTCAATTGCTCCAATTCCCTCTTCCTAACGACCCCGCCAAGCACGCAAAAGAGAAAAATACAACCACAGGTTACTTCGACGAAGGAGGTCTCGCCAGGGCTTGAAAAGCCCTTACTTATCCCCCACTGCTCCTAACACCTCCCACTCCTAAATTAAATACACATGATGCAAGGGTCCCGATCTGGGCCCTGCAGTGTCCTCACATTAACCCCATTATGTGAGGGTCCCGATCGGGCCCCCCTCAGGGACCCATATGAGCCTCTCGATCGGTACCCCTGCAACATTTACTAATTTAAAATTCTGGTCACGGGTCCTTAAACGGCCCGTGGTCCACCCCAATAGTAAACCCCTGTAACGGGGGTACTGTAAGTACAATATTTGAAATATGGTAATATGTGTGTTTGGCCACTTAAAATTAAACATTTTTTTAAGGTATATAAGGTCATTTTGTTTAAGGGAGATGTTCAGAGCCTCTGATTTATCTACATTAATTTTTAGACCTGAGAAGTTTCCGAAGGTCTCAAAAGCATGGAACAAGGCTAGGATTGAGGTGCAAAAAGACAGCATTTAAAGTGATGGTGTAGAATCCCAACACTTTGAATAACTGAATTTGATCTGATGGATTGTGCTAATGGTTCTATTGCTATGCAAACAGGAGCAGGAACAGAGTGCAGCCTCTTTGTTTCACATATATCGTTGTGAGCAGCAAAAAATGTTGCTAACGCTTACGTCATCAAGGGGGCGTGGTTATGATGTCAGTGGGGGCAAGGCCTAAAACCTGATCTTAACAGAAGCTGGCGCCATTGCATTTCAGAGAAAGACAGCAAAGTGAGAGAGAGGGAGGGAGAGAGGTACAGAGTGAGAGAGACAGGTACAGAGAGAGAGAGAGAAAGACCGGTACAGAGAGAGAGACA
This sequence comes from Discoglossus pictus, assembly GCA_027410445.1. Classification (NCBI taxonomy): domain Eukaryota; kingdom Metazoa; phylum Chordata; class Amphibia; order Anura; family Alytidae; genus Discoglossus; species Discoglossus pictus. Next base: position 108,950,263 of record CM050165.1, on the reverse strand, counting down.
GGTACAGAGAGGGAGGGGTACAGCGAGAGAGAGAATTACAGAGCAAGAGCGCACACAGAGAGGGCGAAAAAGAGTGCACAGATAGAAAGCAGAGAGAGCACACAGACAGAGAGCACACAGAGATTGACAAATAGAGGGAGGGGTACAGAGACAGAGAGTGCACACAGACAGAGATCACACACAGACAGCAGTGCACACAGAGCGCAGATGGAGAAAGCGCACATGCAGAGAGATCACAGAGATCGACACAGAGAGGGAGGGGTACAGAGAGAGAGCACACAGACAGCACACACAGAGCAAGAGAGAGCGCAGACACAGAGTGCACAGAGTGAGAGAGTGCACACAGAAAGAGAGCACACACAGACAGCGCGCATAGAGAGTGAGAGAAAGCACACAGACAGAGTGCACACAGAAAGAGAGCACACACAGACAGCGCGCATAGAGAGTGAGAGAAAGCACACAGACAGAGTGCACAGAGAAAGACAGTGCACAGAGAGAGAGAGTGCACAGATAGAGAGAGAGCACAGACAGAAAGCACATAGAGAGAGAGTGCACAGACAGAAAGCGCAAAGAGAGACAGTGCACAGACAGAAAGCTCACAGAGAGAATGCAGAAAGCACACAGAAAGAGAGAGAGCACAGAGAGAGAGAGTGCACAGAAAGAGCTCACAGAGAAAGAGAGCACACAGAGAGAGAAAGTGCTGAGAGAGCAAGAGCACACCAGGAGCGAAAGAGACAGGTCAGATAGAAAGAAATGAGAGCGAGACACATATGACAGAGAGAGAGACAAGACCCGTACGTGAGGGCTGTACGTGACTGACTTGAGGGGAAATGAGGCTCAAAATGGCTTACGAGTTACAGGCTTCAAAAAAATTATGTATTTAACTGCCATTTTTTTTCAAGCCCGTAACTCGGAAGCCATTGGGAGACCGCCAAAAGACGGCAAGTAATTAAACAATTAACTTACAACCTCAAACACAGCACAAGGGGAGAGGAAGGAAGCTAGTAAGTGAGGTTGCAAGCTAATTTAATATTTAACTGGTTGAACTTCCCAAGCCTGCAACACCCGTAAATGCAAACAGGAGCACAGAGGAGAGAGAGGAGGAGAAAAGGGGGGGGGGGGGTGAAAAGAGACATAAGGGTGGGAGTGGGGGGGGGAGAGACACAGGGTTCAAAGAGGGGGGTAGAGGGTGTAAAGAGACACAAAGGAGGGTGTGGAGTGGAAAGAGACACAGGGGTGAGAGGGGGGAGAAAGACACAGGGGGGCTTGCGATGACCGCCGAAGGTGCTCATTTCGAGGCCCGAAAGTTGCGGGTTGGCCGACCCCTGCAATGAGAGGCAAAGCCACTCATTGCGGGGCTCATGATGAGCGTCAAAGGCGCTCATCGTAAGGCCCACAATTTAGAGGGGAAAGAACCTGAAATTGTGTGGCAAACAGCATTACCAGGCTTCAAATTGTATTGCCGTCATTTTTGACTGGCAATTCGCTAGTATCTAATAATGCTATATATTCTCCAGGCAACTTCAAAGATGCCTTAGGAGAATTGTATTATGTATGAACTAAATTCATGAGGGGTCCCTTAAATCTGAATTTTGACAATGCCGCATTAAGGTATGGCCATTCGACCATGGCAAAGGCCTTTTCAATGTCCAAGGTGAGTAAACATGATGGAATATGGTTTAGTTTCGACCCAGTGCATAATGCTTAATATATACCTAATGTTTTATCCTGCTTGTCGAAAGCGAATAAAGCCAACCTGGGGCCCGAGTCAAGTGCAAGCCCGAATCTCACGGGATAAAGGCTGTATGTCTGCAGTCATGCCTTGGGCTCCCATTCGTCTCTGATTTCGGTGCTATTCAAGTTATGGGCCGAAAGCCAACTCTGTAAACCATGCACTAGTCTATAGCAGTTCAGGGCGTGAATATGATCAGTTAAGCAAGACTGTAACCTCCCATTTCGAAACAGCCAATAGAAATTGAGACCACCATCATTACGGCAGTAAAACATGGAGGTTACATGTCAATCAAGTAGGTTTGGGGATCCGATATGCAATGGGACTCGCAAACCCTCATAAAACAAAACTATAAAAATGAATGCCAATACTGTTCTAGTCCATATGGGTGGCCTGATATGTATTAACTCATTGATTCCTGAGATCGATATAACCCGGAAATGAAACATAAAAATGTTTTTTTTTACTGACGATTTGCAAGCTTGAGACTGTTGTGCAATTAATTCTAATGTCTTTCATCACTTTCCTTGTTATTTACAGTGCAGTATTGATTTTTTATCTCCATTTACAGTGCTATGGACAGGGGTTAAACACCCTTGCGGATCCTCTCTATCTCTCGTAGCCTTCTCTCCTACATTTTCCATTAATGGGTGTGAAACCATATGCGGGCTTGGGTAATTGGAGCAATTGAATAGTGATTTGCGATTTTAGTTATCGTAACTCTTGCGGAAGTGAAAGATCAAAGGCTTTGGGGCGCTGTAAGTTCCGGGTTTAAGCATTGCAAAGTTTTCAAGCCTGTAACCCATAAAATGTCCAGAGCCTGCAAAAAGACACTAATTGAATAGCAAATTAACTTACAGCCTTACTTACAGGCTCCAGTAACTTACGATTGCTCAATTGAATCGGGCTCTTGGTCTTTGTGAATTAAGTTTGGGATCATTAAAGCTAATCTGTCAGTCATGAGTTTTGCTAAAATGTTTGTGTCTCCATTTAGTAAAGGTATAGGATATAGGATGAAAATGTTTAACTTCAGTGGAGTCATGCCCTTCATTTGGGATACATATTATATCAGCTTGGTAAAACTCAGGAGGCTTTGTGTGACCCTCAAGGATGTCGTTAGATAAGTTAGTCAAGTGGGGAGCTAGTTTATCTGCAAACTTTTTAAAATATAGGTTGGTGAAACCATCCAGCCCTGGAGCTTTGCCAATCTTAAATTTTTTGGTGAATCTTTAATTTCCTGGGGCAATAGAGATTGAAGATCACACAAGCCTAGAAATGGGGACATTTGGGAGGTAGAGGACCTGGGAGAGGCTTGATATAATTTCTGAAAAAAAGGTATGGAATATGTTTTTTATGTCATTAGGACTACTAGTGGCAGCCCCTGAGGGAGATTTAATTTGGAATATTTTTGGTTGAGATACTTTTTGTTTAAATTTTATAGCTAGAAGAGTGTTTGGTTTATTGGCACTAAAGTAAAATTTGTGGGGGGTTAATCTCCGTCCGAACAGACAGCACCATGTCAAGTTCCAGCCTGGTACTGTCTATCCGGCAGCAAAGATTCTTGGATATCTGAGTTTGGTTGAGTTCTTCAAATATTGTAATTTTTCCCTCAGATTGTCCTCATTTTGCCTTAATTTCTTTTTGTAGGCTTGTGCCAACATAATGCAGGTACCTCTTATATAGGCTTTATGAGCTACCCATGTCCAACCAGTGTTTGAATCTAGCGTATTATTGACCAAGAAAAATACAGTATTTTTCTGTTTATAAGACGCCCCCATGTATAAGACGCGCCCTACTTTTTTAAACTCAAAATTAAGAAATCAATAGTTTAAACATGACACAGAGGACACTTTTTTAAATGTTCAAAGTACCTGTGTATTTAGTACAGTAACAAGAAATAGAACACTCAGTGGGAGGAGGTCCAAACTGTCTCTCTGAAGCTTTATTTCCATATTCTTTTGCAAATGACTTTTAACTTGTAGTTAGAAGAATATGACCATTGTTTTTTATTTTCAGACATATTGAGCATTAGTGCTCAAAATATTATTGTTAGGATTCACACACAGACTGTTCCGTTTATCCAGCGCAATAACACCACAACCTTACCCCCGCCTAGGAGTGAACAGGATAGTGATTGGGAGAAGCTTGTTCACAGAGACAAGGAACTGGAAGTTACGCTACAGCATGCGCAACGGCAAGCGCAGGGTCTCTCAACTGGTTACCCCTGTGTAAAAGACGACTCCCATGTATAAGACTAGCCCCAATTTTGGAGTTTACAGCTGACCTGCAGAGCTTTAAAGATTTGCAACCTTGAGAACAAAAGGACACCTTTATATCCCTGTTAGTGTTTTATAGAACCAAGCTTTAATGTCTAAAAAACTTCTGTGAAGACTTTCTCCAGATGACACAGATAAGTTTGCACTATGGTTATACAGCGGGAAAACCTCAGGGTTAATATGTAGATAAAATTTGAATGTATAGAGCGCATATGTATATATTACACTGCAGTTTTCCCACTGGCTGACATCAGATCAATCTGACGAATCATTTGTTGGGGTTTTATTGTTTAATTCCTATAGCGTTCCTTAGGCCTCCCCGCTCTCCCTCTTGTAGTTTATTTTGTAGCCTAGACAGGTATACTGTATATAGCACAGCTCAAGACCGAGCACCTAAGTTACCAAGGTTCAGCTACATAGGTGTATGGTAGGATGGTCCTCCCCTATTGCCAAGATACCATAGATTTTGCTTAACCAGCATAAGTACCACATAGGGATGATTGTTGATTTTGATTTATTAGGGCCACAGAAATTACCACTCTAAAATGAGCTTGTATGCTATTCTTTATCCAATTATTTAATGTGGTCCTAAACTGGTGGAATCTTCAGGGGGAATACTTGGCGAATTTGGAGCGCAGATCAAAGATTTTAAATTTGTCTTTATCTAGGATTGTGATTTTTTATTTAAATAATAAAGGTTACATTTTAATCTCAACACTGTTCTCTTTCCATAAGTAAATTACATAAGTATTTACCTACTTGGACTCTTCCACATTTTGCATATTTTTTATTTAATCTGAATTTTATATAATTTGATTTTTACAATAAAATTTACTTTAAAAGTGCAAAATATTTTTATTGTGTTTCAAATGTTAATCAAACCAAAAGAAACAGACATTTGTTGGTTCCATAAGAATTCAAGGTATCATAATTCTACCAGTCCAGGGATTAAACGTATGCTCATTATTGAGAAAGAATTCATTAAACTCAAGCAGGGTTAAAGGGCAATTTACCTCACTATAATTGTTCTTCATGGTGTGAAAAAGCACAAGATTGTATGTTAAAATTATCTATTTTTGTTAAATACACTAATAACAGCTAAAAAAAAGTTTTATGTATGTTTACAAACACATTGAGTTCTGCCTACTGACTGTTGATTAAAACATATACCGAAGGTAGTACGACCTTGGTGCGCTCACCAACAGGGCACCGTCGCCCCAATCCGATGGCACCCCGACCTAAGCGGCCCACCCTGCATCCCAGATCAGATGTGCCCTGGCGGAGATGAATGGCGACTGCACGAGCATACAGGGAACTTCCCTCAGAAAACAGCTCTGCCTTCCTCACTACGCTCCTCTCTGCTCCATCAGAACACCTTATTACCACTCATCACTCTCCCCAGTTCACTCTTCCCAGCCACTCTCTACCTTCTGTCCCCATTCTCCTTCTGTCCCACCACCTCTTTTCCCTCTCTCCAGCCCTCACTGTAATCTCTTCAGTCCCTCTCTGAGATCTCTGCAGCTCCTCTCTGCCTCCACCCATTTCGCAGCTCTGAGGGCTGCCCTTTGTAATTACTGTGAGTGTCAGTGATGGGTGCGAATGATGGGATGCGGGGTGGAGCGCAGTTGTCAGGCGCCTTCTTTTCTGCCGCGCAGTTGTCTGCGCGCAGATGGTGAGCGTGCTGGGGTTGGGGTGCCTATGCCGAAACTTAAGAATGCAGCTTTGATTCCAGGTGATTTCAGAATTCAATTCTCTTTGAAGGGTTAACTCTTTTTTTTGTTGTTGTTGATTTGCTCACTGCATGGAGCTGTTGCTGTGGGTCTGTCTGGGGCTGTCAGTAACTCATGTAAACACACATTTAATTTATTAATTTCTCAGTGAAAAATTTACATATTTTAAAAATTCTAAATGGTTTTCAGCATGCTTTTATGAGATCTTTACTGTGATATTGTCCAAATTGTGTTCAATAAAGTGGCCCTTTAATCATGGTTGTGCTATCATTTTTACATTGTTTGCTGGTTTTTAAACAGGGTAGAGCCTAGATACACTCTATTGATGATTTCTTGTTCACTACAATGAGGTATTATGTGGCAAGTTAAGTATTTAGGAAATAGCCTATTCTTCTTAGGAAAGTAACATCTTACTTTAGCGCTACAAATAACAAGTTCACTTTTGATATACTGCACTTTTGCCACAATTATGTTACAAATTTGTTATTTGAAATTATTTCCTCTTTTGTCTGGTCCATTCATAGTCTCTTTAGATATTCATCAACTTGACATGTGCGTTATTGTACTACCTTTAGTTCATTATGATGCATTTGGCAAACAGTGTGTTATCTATTTATATGATTTACCTATGTACTTATTATACCATTACTTTAGGGTTCTCAGCTAGCTTTTGGGGCTTTAACCTAATTAAGCCTTGGGGATCATAGATTAACCCCTTGTTATCACCTTTGACTAATGTTCATAATTGACTCACTTTACTGACCAGTGATACCATTTTAACATTTTTGTAGTATTGTTGTAGACTAAATAAAGTTTCAAATCTTTGTATTTGTTACTATAAGTATTAACTCGTTAATCGAACCACATTGCAATAAACATGAGCTTGAGAGAGCCCAGAGTGGCAATCAAGAACCATCTTTGGCTGAAAATATGGCTGTGAGACATTTTGTCTCTTCCAGCTTTCCACATGTGGATCCTGCAATGTTTCCATACTTCTTGCCAAGGATTCTCAATCAAATTGAAGTCTGCTTTTTGACTAGACCATATCAAGACAAAAAGCTTCTTACATTTAAAACACCACGGTTATCATTGTCTGTGTTTTTAGGACCACTGCCCTGCTGAAAGGTGGAACCATTGTCTCAGGTCTTTGAAGACTGAAGCGTGGTGCTTCTCCAGAACTTTATCATTGACTTGTTTTAAAAGCTGCTTGGTCTTCATGGTACTGTTTGTTTAGATCTCTTCTCCAACACATTCCTTGGCCTTCCAGAAAAAAAGATATATTTATTCTGAGATTATGTGACCCTTTAATTGCACACAAGTCTAATTCATTCATTAATTACAGTATGTGACTTCTGATGGGCAATGTGTTACACCAGAGCCTAAGATATCAAAATTGTTCAATTTTATATTTGTAAATAATTTTGAAAAATATGTAATATAGTAATATGTAACTGTGGTGTATTTTGTGAAGATCAATAACAATAAACACAATTAAAACTTATGGGCAGTATTTCAAATAATGAAAAAAATATATTTTTCTTACTTTTAAATAGTCTGTTTTCTCATAAGCAAAGCTGCTTTTCTCCATCTCTTTGAGCCTTATGAGGGAACATGACCAGCTCCATTACCACGGAAATTAGAAGCTGGCAGTGCTTTGATGTCATTTTGCCGCATCCTGTGATGTTATTGACTATATCCCCACCTCCTTGAATCTACCCCATTGGCCTCACCCAGTGACATCACATGGACAGGGCCAATGGCTGCACGTCTTATCAAAGCCCCACCTCCTTTATTGAGCATGCACAGTCTAAATTAAAACCTAAATTTGTCAGAATTGTTTTAGTCCAAGCCCCAGAGAGAGCTGGTCATGCCACCTCCGGCACAAGTGAGTGGGGAGAAGCAGCTCTGCTTCAGTGAAAACAGACGATTTCAAAAGAAAAAAACAAAAGGATATTAACTTTAATTTATTTTAAACTGCATACAAAATAGTCTATGCCCAATAAAACAAACATAAACTTTACTTACAAAAGCTTCATAATGGTTCTTTAAAAAAATGTAATTACCAAAGTCCAAGGGGGTGGTATTTTTGCAAGGTAGTGCATACCAATAGATTCTTAACTTTTTAATTATTAAAATATTGCTAATTCCTCTGCCATTACCAGAACTAATGTACTTTGCAGGGGGTTATTGGCGATGTATCCTATGTCCTGAAGTTAACCTTTGGTGCCTAATACTTAACTTTCTGTCTACATAGCTTCCTATGTGATAAAATCATGCTGTTATGGAAAAGACGCTACAGTACAATAAATATTTACTCAAATTACCACTGAAGACTGGGAAAAACTTCATATGTTTGGGAAATTAGCAGCATTGGCTGCTGTTTATGCATGTTTAGGTATAATCTTTATTTCAATAGTCACTGTCTGTGGCTGTAGGATGCCATGTTTGTGTCTTCCACACCTCCTTCTGTTCTGGGTACTGATTAGGAATGTTTTCCTATTTATCTATTCATAAGTGAAAAGAGCAGAAGGGAGATTCATTTATTTTGATTTATTGGTGGATTCAGATAACATTTCTTCACACACCACCTTCCCCTTCCCTCAGTAGATGAAGTGTGCGAGTTTCCTTACAAGCCTTGCTTACCATGCCCTGTAACAACCCAAATTTCTTTAAAAGGAAGTATAACTATCATGGCAGCTATTACGCACTAGCAGTGTCTGCTTAAATGAAAAAAATGTTATTCCCATGATTCTACATAGATGCTAATGTTGTTAGTTTGTGCATACTTCCCAAAAAATTGACATTTTTGCAAATTTGTAGTGAACCTTTAACAGGAAAAACATTTCCTCAGTGCACTAAACAGAATCCATACATTTACAGACATTTGCCATAAACTGAGCTGAAATTGCCTTTACTCTCCAACTCTCCAGACGAATGATATCGCCAATTCCAGAAAGCAAACTGGCTAACATGAAGTTTTTACCTGTAGGGCAAAACTAATTAGAAATGCAAGCTTAACTGGACAAATTGTAAATTGCTGAAATGTTCAATTTACGTTTTCTATTGAAATCAAGAGTAATATTGTATTACTTGTATGTTAATCATGTAAATTGATATAATAATGCAACTAGTGTAAGGGTCTGCAAACCTTTATAATTCAGGAGCCAAATGTAATCTTCAGAGAAAGAAATCAGCAAAGGGTCTGGATATAATAAAGACTAATGGCCCTATTCTATTTGCCAGATCGAAAAGTCACACACACTTAAAGTCGCTCCTAAAATTACCACACGTTCTATTAGCTACTCACATTCTGATTACAAGTTACCCGCTCACAATCACTCCGGGTCAGCCGAAGATGCAAATTCTGGCTTACAACTCCTTTGATTTTTCCACAGCTCAAACATTACGAGTGCTAAATAGTTAAGGTTACACAAAATCGATATTCTATTAGAACTGTCTAGCTCGTAAATCAAGTCTTAACTGCAACTAGAAACAGTATCAAGTTTCTGTCAAAAATTATACGAGGACTAAATAGGACTCACAAGGGCTTTTACAAACAGATAGTATAGCTTTAGCAGCAAATAAACACACTCTACTGTTCTTTTAAAGCATGGGAGGGCATGGAAATTCATTGAAACTAATTGCAGAACAGGCTCAAACACAAATTTGGAAATAAAAAATATTATTTATAACTGTTATTTATGTGTAATATCGATCCCGGGACTCAAGGGGTTAATACATATCATGAAACCCACATGGACTAGAACAGATGCTCTAACATATTTTATTGAGTCCTAGATTGCTTGATTGCGAGTCCAATCGGCCGATGTTTCTTATTGGCTCTCATTAATTTGTAGCCTCAGATTGCAGATTATGTGTAACTTCCATGTTTTACTGACGTCATGATGATGGTCTCATTTACTATTGGCTGTGTCTAAATTTAAATTACGGGCTTGCTTACATATTGCCAGGTCATATGATCATGCCTTTGAAATTCTATATAAAAAGGCAGGGTATACGTGTGGAGGCTGAAATAATTAAGCTGCGAGCTCAAGTCAATATAAAACATTTAGAGAAAAAAACACCTCCAGCCAAAATTGAGGGTTAGAATCACTTACAGGCTTCTTATTGAACATGGCCCTAAGTTACTGAATGTAATATATAATGTTAAAATGATCAGTAGTAATATACTATTGTTTAGTAACAGCATCCTTTATATTAGGCGAGTTTGGAAAGTTATGTCGCTTGCCCATGCTACCTTTCCTCTTGAATATTATATTTGTTAGGATAGGATGATGAGGTGAGTTGCATAGAACATTTGTATTTAAGTTAAATAATATTGCTCTGCATTTTCTTGGGTTGTTTCAATAATCAAAAAGGGCCAATAGTCGGGAATCATGGGGCCTCATTCAAATGTGATTTGGCCAATTGAATAGGGCTCTATATAAGCACAGAGCAAATATTTTTCTACAGAAGTTTTTAGTTAGTGAAGACCTTGCTTTTGAATAGAAGTTCACTAACTAAAAACTTCTTTAAAAAATATTCTATGTGTTTATATAGAGCCCTATTCAACTGGCCAAATCTCATTTGAAAAGAGGCCCATGGATATTACACAAAAGCTATATGCTTATATGTACTGATCCATATTTGGCACATGGTTAGAAATTCCTGATCTAGTTAATGTTAAAATAAATAGGATTTATTACAAACATTTTACTCTGATAAATTCCTCTATTTAAAACTAAAATTAAATTAGCACATTTTTGGCAACCCTACTTAGAAGTATCTCTTGATATTTAATTAAGAATCGGGTTTAAGAGCCATAGTAACATTTTTGTTAAAAATGCTATTTGAAAATAAAGTCTATTTCAGCAGGGCACTAAAGGCAAGATTAAAAATGCTAATTTGATCTATATATTATGCGTTTAGACTGCAACAAAACAGCAATTTGCTATTAAACTTTATTGTAGAAGACCCGTCCGTATACATTAAGTCAGTAAACATGTACATTTTCAGTTCAGTTTAATATACAAAGTATGTAAAAAGCTAACTGGATTATTTTAATTAATGCAGATTTGATACATTTAAATCCCAATAATAAAATGACTAATTCTTCCCATCCCTATAGGTACATCTTGTTTATTCTCTGCTGTTCTATTACAGTCTATTCAATGCTGACTCCTAATTTTAGATATTTTGAAAAAAAATCATAAAGAAAGTATAATATTTAAAATGCATTCAAATATATTAAAAAGGAAAGTTTTAAATAAAACATAATAATACATAATATTATGTAAAACATAATAATACAAGCTCTAATATATTATCTTTTATATGCAATTATGATGTGTAATCTACTATTTTAGCTTCAACAGATCGACTTCCTGTAGAGGAAGGAGATTTGAAAACACAGTATGACTGTACAATGAAAATTTGGCAGTTACATTTGCGCATGCTCTCAACAGGAATAAAGGCATGATCAAGGATACACCAACTCGAAACCATAACAGGCTGTCACCAGGAAGAATGCAAAATGGAGCCATACAGTAAAAAATAATAGCAAGTTGCAAAATATAAAGGTTGTGTTTTTTTCTCTTGAAAAACATTTTGCTCACTATCATGTTTAGTTTTTAAAAAAAACAATATAGACAAAATTTACTACGGTGGTGTTTTGATCTAAAATACTGTATAAATCTAAACAATATGAGAAAAGAAAATATGATTAATAAATTAAATTAAACTGATTTACTTTTGCTAATTTGTATTAACATCTTCCATATATCTGTATTGTCAAGTGACTATACTGATAAGAACAAAACTTAAGGTCTGATATGTTCTCATTCCATTTCCAGTCTCTAGAAATGTGATATGATTAATACAGTCAGGACACCAGTCTTTATCAAAGTCTTCTGCACAGCAGAAGTAGGTAAGCTTAAACTATTTAACTGAACCTATTAAGTCAATTTTAATATTAATGCATTACATATTTTAACAATATTTTCTTCACTATTGTTTATTATAATATACCATACATTTTCATTAAAAACATTAACTTCTGGGATGTAGGCCGTATGTCTGCGGGCCTCCTGCGTGCCCGCAGCAGCCGAGACTTAAGTTGCTATATAATTTGCCAAGCCCGCAAGTCCCGGCCCTTTAGCGCACATCTTAACCATGCTATCGTATGTAGCATTTGCAAGCTTGAACATGATTATTATTATTATTATCTTTATTTATATCGCGCCAACATATTCCGTAGCGCTGTACAGGGGTTTAGTACATGGCAAAAAACAAACTTAACACCTTAAAGAATGGAGGGCCCTGTTTTTGAGCATATAATCAAATGTACATAGTGCTTGTTTCCAAGACACGGACACACAATTGAAAACTCGCAAACTTACAATCTAAGGGTTTAGGTGTGATACAAGAGGGTGACAAATACAAAATGGCAACGTGAATGCAATTTGTTTAGTCAATTGGAGGGGTCTGTGAGCTGTACTGTAGATTGTGGGTGGGAGTGTTATTAAGCTGTGGAGTGTGCAGTTGTAATTATAAAGGCTGAAGGTGATATGATTTTTTAAATAGGTGTGTTTTTAGTAATTTTTTTAAGGTTTTGAGGCAGGAAGTTAATCTAATGGAGCGAGGCAAGGAGTTCCAAATAGTAGGGGCTGCACGAGAAAAGTTCTGAAGACGGGAGTGAGAGGAGGTGATGAGAGAGGAGGAAATAAGAAGGTCGTTAGCAGAACGAAGGGGGCGGTTGGGAGAGTATTTTGAAACAAGAGCAGAGATATAATGGGGTGCACTGTTGTTGAGGGCTTTATGTGTTAGGGTCCTGATTTTAAATGTGATTCGGGAAGCTATGGGAAGCCAGTGGAGTGATTGACAGAGAGGAGCTGCAGACACTGAGCGTTTGGTATTGAAGATGAGTCTAGCGGAGGCGTTCATTATGGATTGGAGGGGAGACAGACGAGAGACGGGGAGGCCAGCAAGAAGGGAATTGCAGTAGTCGAGTCGAGATATGATGAGAGAGTGTATTAGAATTTTAGCTGTGTCTTGTGTAAGATAATGACGAATTTTGGAGATGTTTTTTAGGTGAAACTGACAAGATTTAGTTATCGATAGGATGTGAGGAATAAAAGAGAGAGCAGGATCCAGTAGAACCCCAAGACAACGGGCCTGGGAGGTGGGAGTGATGATGGTGTTGTCAACAGTGAGAGATATTTGAGGAGTGGAAGCTGTAGTAGAGGGTGGAAAGATTAGGAGTTCAGTCTTAGACATGTTAAGTTTGAGTTGACGGGTAGACATCCAGGAGGATATGCTAGAGAGGCAGTTGGAAACTTGAGCTAAAAGAGAGGGGGATAGATCGGGTGCAGAGAGGTAGATTTGAGTATCATCTGCATAGAGATGATACTGAAATCCAAAGGAGTTTATGAGGGTGCCAAGGGAGGAGGTGTAGATGGAGAAGAGGAGGGGACTTGGACAGAATCTTGGGGAACTCCAACAGACAGAGGGAGAGGTGAAGAAGAGGTGCCAGAGAAGGAGACGCTAAATGTTTGATCTTTTAGATAGGATGTGAACCATAAAAGAGCTGTGCCCTGGATGCCAAATGAACGGAGAGTTTGGATTAGAAGAGGGTGGTCAACTGTGTCGAAGGCAGCAGAGAGGTCCAGGAGAATTAGAATGAAGAAGTTACCCTTTGATTTGGCAGTTAGGAAGTCATTGGTGACTTTTGTGAGGGCTGTTTCTGTTGAGTGTTGGGCACGGAAACCAGATTGGAAGGGGTCAAGAAGGGAATTGGAAGAAATAAATTGAGTGAGGCGATTGTAAACAAGCCGCTCAAGCAGTTTAGAAGCCAAGGGAAGTAGTGAGATAGGGCGGTAGTTGGAGGCAGAAGCTGGGTCAGATGAGGGCTTCTTGAGAATGGGTGTAATTACGGCATGTTTTATGGAGGATGGAAACCTGCCAGTGTTTAGGGAGAGGTTGAATAGATGTGTGAGAGCTGGGATAAGTGCGGTGGATAGGGGAGGAATTAGCTGTGAAGGAATAGGATCATGTGGACATGTGGTAAGGTGAGAGGTTGATAGTAAAGTAGATACTTCATCCTCTGTAACAGGGTCAAAGGAATCCATAGTGGAGGAGGGATTGGGGAAGGGTAAGGGTTGGGTGTTGTCGTCTTGTGGAAAGGATGGTGGGATAGGGCCAAGCTGGGAGGAGAGCTCATTTCGGATAGTTTCAATTTTAGTTTTAAAGTGGCTGGCAAAGTCATCAGCAGTTAGACAGGAAGGGGCTGGTGGCGGGGGTGGGCAGAGGAGGGTGTTAAATGTAGCAAATAAACGTTTAGGGTTGGAGGACAGATTTGATATTAGTGATGAGAAGTAGTGTTGTTTGGCAAGATTGAGGGCAGACAAGTAGGAGCTCAAGGTAAACTTGTGGTGGAGAAAGTCTGCTGAGGTGCGAGATTTCCTCCATAGTCGTTCTGCAGTGCGTGAGCATCTCTGTATATAGCGTGTTTGTGCAGTGTGCCATGGTTGTGGATGAGTGCGAGCGCGTTTGCTTGTGATTATGGGGGCAAGAGAGTCAAGGGTTAAAGTTACAATAGTGTTGTACTGTGAAGTGGCGATGTCAGGGCAGGCAAGGGTGGTGAGGGGGCTGAGAAGGGGTTTTAGTACATTTGACAATTGTTGTGGGTTGAGTGCTTGCAGGTTTCTGCGTGTTCTGATGGCAGGATTTGAAGAAGGGTGGTGAGCGGAAGATGAGGTGAGGTTGCAAGTTAGCAGGTGGTGGTCAGATAGGGGAAGTGAGGAGATGTCAAGGTTGGAGATAGTGCAGAGATTAGTAAAAATAAGGTCAATGGAGTGTCCACCACTGTGAGTTGCAGAATCTGTCCATTGTGAGAGGCCAAGGGAAGAGGTAAGTGCAAGTAATTTTGCAGTTGTTGGGGAGCTGGGGGTGTCAGTGGCTATGTTGAAATTGCCAAGAATGAGTGAAGGTATATTGGAGGAGAGAAAGTGAGGGAGCCAGGCGGAAAAGTAGTCCAGAAATTGAGAGGGTGATCCAGGTGGGCGATAGATCACAGCTACTCACAGAGGGATGGGAGAGAAGATGCGGATAGTGTGGACTTCAAAAGATGAGAATTGGAGGGAGGGAACAGGGGGTATGCAGTGAAAAGTGCAGCGAGAGGATAGTAGTATGCCCACACCTCCACCTTGTTTGTTCCCAGGTCTAGGAGTGTGGCTGAAGTGCAGACCACCATAAGAGAGTGCGGCAGGGGAGGCAGAGGCAGATGGAGTGAGCCAGGTTTCCGTTATAGCCAGTAAATTGAGGGATTTGGAAATGAAGAGATCATGAATGAAGGTAAGTTTATTGCAAACAGACCTTGCATTCCAGAGGGCACAGGAGAAGGGCAAAGTAGATGGTTTGTGACAAGTGATGGGTATTAGATTATGAGTGTTTTGGGCATTTGCTGCCCTGGGGACTCTGCGTGGCTGACAGCAGGAGGGAATGAGTGAGGGGCCATCAGAAGAAGGAGAGAGAGAGTAAAAGGAGATGGGAATAGGACTTACATTTCTGCTTTCCAGCTTTAGGGGAGGAATGAGATAGTGACTGGAGGAAGGAAAGGAGCTCATGGGAGCAGAGAAGAGGAGAGGACAGCAGGGAAGGTGAGATTGTTATATTATTGGAGACATGATGTGTAAAGACAGTATAAGAGAGTCTGAGAAAGAGGCAGGAGGTTATAATAAGGAAGGTGGTGTTAGGAAACATAATGGCACTGTGTAAGCAAGAATTCTTGAAGGGGGTGTTTAGAGGTGATAATCAGATGTCACTGATTGAACATGTGCAGGTAATTAGTATGCCTCAATATATTAAGTGTAAACAAGGGTGGGTGGGTAGAGGGGCAGGGTGGGAGGGGACTGCTTTCAGGTGGACTTCTATGTGAGATGTTTCTCAGCAGTATGCTTTTAAAAGTGTCTATAAGACAGAACAAGGAGATATTTCAGGGGGTGGATACATTGGAGCAGTAAAATGGATCAGTGAACACAGAGCATTTCTGGTTTACTGATAAGCAACAGTATATGATGAATTAAGCAAGGCCGTAACTCCCGAGTCAGAAACAGCCAAGGCAAACACAGATCGTCATCATTACGTCAATGAAAAAAGGATGTTGGATTTCAAAGTCCTACGGGCTTCAATTATTGAGTTTTGATCAGACCCACATCCCTGAAATATTGCAATATTGCTAAAGCTGTAAATATGATATTCTATTACATGTGAGTTCCATTATATGTATTAACACATTGATTGCCGGGATCGATATAACACAAAATTAAACATGACATTTTTGGGCCAATTTGTGAGCTTTAGAATGTTGAGCCAATAATTCTAAGACCTAACATCACTTTCCCTTTTAATAAAAGTACAGTAGTGTGTGTATATGTGCATATAAAGTGCTCTGGACATGTCTTTAAGCCCTTTGCAAGTCCTCCTTGGTACCCGTGACTTGTGGATAGACTTTTGCCATTTGCGCGCTTGACGGCTTGCTTAGTGAGGGGGAATCGGAGCAATTGAATAGTGATTTGTGATTTTAGCTTTCACAACTCTTGCGGCCAAGATCAAAGGCTTGAAGGGCATTAACTTGTGATGTGAACCATCGCAGTGAATGGGAGGCAGGAGCCCGTAACCCGATCGGAGCCTGCAAAAAGACGACAATTGAATAGCAAAATAACTTATGGCCACCATTTCCGAAGCCTGTATCTCCCAAAAGCTCAGTTGAATGAGGCTCCAGGTGTTCTATATCAAGAGTTCTGTCATCCAAAAATATAATAAACTGATTATTATGACTGGCACATCTCATGCAGAGTAATCAACATGCAGACATAGGTATGAATCAGGACCTTCTGTCCCTTTCTTCCTTACCTTCATTTC
Source organism: Discoglossus pictus (assembly GCA_027410445.1). Lineage (NCBI taxonomy): Eukaryota > Metazoa > Chordata > Amphibia > Anura > Alytidae > Discoglossus > Discoglossus pictus. Next base: position 108,933,605 of record CM050165.1, on the reverse strand, counting down.
TTCATTGAGCTTATCATATATTTAATCAGGAGCTTGAAGAGACTATTAGCCCTATTAAATTCCCTCAACGTTGAAAATCGTAGCCCGTAACGTAGGCCGCAAGCCTTGCGGCTATTAAATTGGCCCCGTAAAGCAACCCCCCAACGACTTGCAGGGTAAGGGAGAGAAAAGGCTAAAGGACGTGGAAATTTAAACTGCACACCCACAAATCTTTGATCTGTCAAGCCCGTAACTGTTAGGTTTGAATCATGCTATCAAATTGCAACTAGATCCAAATTGTAAATGGATCCAAGAAGCCAACGGTACTAGAGAGGAACCGATAGTAGGTTAAAGTCCTATCCGTAGCACTGTAAATGCACATATACACACACTACTGTACATATAATAAAAAGAAAAGTGATGTTAGGTATTACAATTAATAGCACAACATTCTCAAGCTCACAAATCTGCAATATAAAATTCTTTATTTACAGTTTAATTTTATTGTTATATTGATCCCGGCAATCAATGTGTTAATACATATACTGTAACTCGCATGGACTAGAATATCATATTACTGATTTATTACTATTGCATTTTTTCTGTAATTTGGGTTCGATCGAAACTCGTAATTGAAGCCTGTAAAACTTTGAAATCCAACCTCCATTTTTCAGTGACGTAATTGGCTCCATCTACACCCGTAACTACGGGTTTGACTAACTGATCATGTTCACGGCCGCACATCCGATGTGCAACAAATGGTTTACGGGTTTGCGTCTCAAGCCCATAACTCACGGCATGGTGGAATTTAATAGCTTTGTAAGCAAGCCTAATTGTAAGTCCGCTGCCCTTGTGGGCTTGCCGATGCCGCTAGGGGCTTCAGATTTAATAGAGCTGTCTGTCTCCCAAAAATCAGATGTCTTTAGTTATTCTAAATGAGCCTAAAAAATACATGAAATCAGTATTGTTTGTGCTGAATTTATATGCAAATGAGAAGCTCTTCAATACAAATTAGCTGCTTTGATGTGGTAATTAGTACACTCTGTGTGTCTTTGTGGTAAGCAAAACAATGTCCCCCAATATTATCATGCAGTTAAATTCCCATCCCCACTCTCATCAGGCACTCAGTGAGTGAAATAAGCATATTGAACACAAATTAGCATAAAAGAGCCAAACAAATAATATTGAACATATCAAGAAATATTTACCCTTCAGAAAAACTGTTCAATGTAAGATGCATAGCTAGGTTTTAATATTCTTTGAAATGTAATCAACTTGTTTTTGGATTACAATGCCCCTCTAAAAACTGCAATTTAAATGTTAAGATTTTCTGAAATCCCATTGACTTTTATATTTCTTTTCTGTACACTTTTGAATGCAATATTTGTATGTAAATTCATACAACAATATGGATTCTGCACTTCCACCTAATTTTCATGAAGATATTCTAACCTCTGTGAATTGTGTTCAAAATAATTGGCTATCCCTGGTCTAATGCCTTTGATTTCTGAAGTCATGAAGAACAACTTCACCGCTATAAAAACCTTCAAGAAATAAATATTGGAAATTTGTATTGACTTTTGAGTGAAGTCTTCCTAGTACTTAGTAAAAAACCTGAATTCCCAGAGAAAGCTTGTAATGCTTCTTACGTAATTTCTGTCAAAGCTTATATCAGTGTAATAAATAGCCAAGCTTTTCAAGGATATTTTTGGGAAATATTTTCTTGACACAATTTATGGGTACATTTACACAGTGCTGCTCATTTGATACTGACTCTTGGTGCTTTTCTACTTTTTTAAATTCTCCTTATGCCAAATATATACTGTCACATTAAGAAAAGCAAAATACCTACAGTTCTCACAATATGAACATATCTTTGACCTAGGCATATGTTAACCCACCAATAATACCCAAATAAGAAACATAACACCAAGATGGGGTATTAACAGGCCACAGCTTTATTACCCCAACGTATGATAACAGTTAACAAACATCCAAGGTCTCTGCACCCGCCCGCCGAAGGAGCTCCCCTTCCCAGAGGCCCAATGGAACCCCGTGCCTAATGGACCTCCAGGACCAACCAGGACCGGATACCATACCTACCAATGAGCTCCAACCTAAGACGAATGCAGCACCCCCGCCAACAGCTGTGACGAATATCCTAAACTTAGAGAGGGAGGGCGGGAAACCATGCTGTCTGGACCTTGTGACGGGAAAGGGTGGGAAGCAGCTCCTTTTATCACCAACCCCTATTCCCCACCCCCTACGACTTTTCTAAGCCTCCCCTATCCCAGTCAAAAGCCCCCTTCTCCCATTCTGTCTCCAGGGGCTAAATTAATTAACTTTCAGGCATCTTTCATCAGCATGTAGCAGACACCCTACTGATGTCCACCTATCATGGGCATGTGTGTGTGTGAAACTGTTAACCACAAACAGCTTATACAATGCTATAATCAACAAAAATTACTGTAAAAGCCTATTAAAGATAAGCCACGTGCCAAACTTAATGATGTAAAGCTGGTCACCAAGGCAATTCAAGATGTATAAGTGTTTTGGAACCTTTGGTTGACCAGAACTATAAAAGCTATACAAAATCCCTGTTTGGTCACAAGGGAAACTGGAACCCATTATATGCTATAAAACATCTCTAAGGTAGGTGAGGTTCTTATACATGGATATATTTAGTACAAATCATTATTATTAATTTTACTAGCGACTTGCCCGTCAAAAATGACGGGGCAATAAAATTGAAGCCATGGGAATGCTGTTTGACTCACAATGTAAACCTTTTTGTACTGTAAGGGCCTTCGGTGCTCATTGCAAGACTCGCGCTGAGCGCCTTTGGAGCTCATGGCGAGCTTCTTGTCTTGTCTATTTTTGCTCCTCTCAGCACCTTTGGCACTCATTATAAAGAGAGATATATATTCATCTATATTTACTTAATCAATAATTAAATAATTATTTATTGAATAAATTAATATACTTTACTTATTTGTAATTAATATATTCAGCAATCAATAGTCTGAAGAGCTAACAATCTGTTTATATTTTCCGGCACCATAGAATGTACAGTGAGTGTTGGTGCCCTGATGATAAATTAATGTCCCAACTGTGCATTCTAAATGGTTTGTGTGCGCGACGTAAATCCGTTGGTGAAGTTGTGTAAATCGCCATTGTAGATTGGTAATGTTGTTAATGTGTTACGCGTCTCGCATGTATTTTCCGTATTTTGTAATCGTGTATTTTGTTCGTTGCTGTGTGAAAGTGCAACATGTTTGGCAGTGTTTTGCGTGGTCCACGGTCTTGCAGCCTCGCTGAAATTTTTTCCGACGGCCATTTTTTTTCTCGCTTAGGCGACTTTGTGTGGTGAAAGTTGTCGAAATCGCATTTAAATTGCGTTGCACCTCACTCCCAGACGTCCTAACTGATCCCCTGTGCTGTGAGTAATGTTTTTGTTGTATTTCTTTGTATTTTTTGTGTTGTTATTGTAATTTTGTTGTTTGTGGTTCGGCCGTTAACTCGTATTTTTGCTCTGTCGTAATTTTTTATTCTAAGTACCGCGTCTCGTTAAGCGCCATACGCGTTTGGCAGTGTTTTGCCCGGTCTGGGGTCTTTTAGCCTTGTTTTCACTTTTTTAGATGCCCATTTTTTTTCTCGCTTTTTGTGTGGTGAAAGTCGTTTAAATCTGCCTAAATTCACGTTGCACCTCACTCCCAGATGTCCTGTTTGTTCCCCCTTGCTGTGGGTGATATTTTAGTTGTATTTATTTGTATTTTCTTTGTGTTTTTTGTGTTTGTTGGATGTTCGCGGTTCAGCCATTACCCTTGTATTTTTGCAATCTTGTTTGTCAAGTGCTTGAAGGCTAATGCGATTGCGCATTTACTAAGTGTTTTGTAGCTAAGTTCCGCGTGTTTAATTGCCTTAACAGCTAGCCTCTCTACGTGAGGTTTGCAGCCGATGAGCGCCTTTGGCGTTCATCGCCTAAGTGCTACGCGTTAATGGCTCGCCTCACAGCAATGAGCGCCTTCACCGTTTATCGCCTATGTGCTACGTGTTAATGGCTCGCTTCGTGAGGCTGACAGCGGTGAGCGCCTTCGCCGTTCATCGCCTAATTGTTACGCGTTAACAGCTCACTTCGAGGTTCGCAAGCGATGAGCGCAAGCAAAGTGTGACGATGTCTCGCAGTTTGACAACTATTATATGTGATTATTTTTATTACTATTAACAGTAATAATTACATAGAAAATGTTATACTTCAGTCCTAATTACCATATAGGCTCCAAGCAAGACCAAGAAATTAACCATGTTATAAAGTTTTAAAATAATATGGATGTGGTCTCACCAATCCCTTTCGTTCACATACTGACACAAGAACAGAGTCTGGGTATCTCAATGTACCAAGTACTTACTGGCATACCTAACATTCCTTATTCACAAAAAAAAGAAAGTTAATAGGGATATGCAATCCTTAACCAACCAGCTGCTGCAAGTTTTTAAGCTCTTCACATATTTATTTGTTAAACAATAATTATTTAATTTTAGCTTACATTATATATTTGATAATGACTACTGTATCTAAGGAAATTTTCCAAAGTGTATATGGATTAGTTTATAAACAGTTCCCTAATCATATAGACCAAGATCAATACTATAATAATTTGAACCTATAGAAGAATTCCAGAATATAAAAAAGAGACATTATTGTAAACAAATGTCACAAACTAATTAGGGATATAAAAGACTTTGAGTCTGGTAACGTTTTTAACTGGGCTTGGATACTTGATAAAATTACTTGGTAAAAGTGATATTAGAACATTTTAGGGTGATGTTAAAGCCTAAACTGATTCCTGACATACATAATATTGAACGTCAGATGGTTTAGGGATTTACTATGTTCCAATTGTATGCAAATGTAATATTTAGCAAATAAATACTTGCTAAATTAGTACCCCATCTGGTTTTGCAATAGCACATTGATGTTTTTTTTTTTTAAAAGAGAACAAATAAAGATTGATTGTTTTTATTGGTGTTCGTTGGTGATCTGCCTTTCTCATCTGGTATCTCATACAATACAATACAAGATCGAACTACTACTGGATTCATCTTCATGCTATATTTGTTGGGTGCTTCTATATATATAGCTGCTCTTTGGTCTTCCTTTGATATGGTCAGCTTCTTAACTCAGTTTTATTAAAATGACTCCTGTACTGATCCAATTTTCATAACTATTAACTGTTAAAAATGAGTATAAACATTTTCAGTTTACTGTGATTAAAATAGTTTAAACATCACAATTGAAATTACTTGTTTTATAACTAGTTTTAAGCTGTTGCTCCTCCTATCTATATTTAAAACTGTGACAGGAAGTGCAGCACACCTCACAACACTCTGCCTTTACAGCTGGGTAGTAATCAGAATGAAAATGATATGATTATTAAATTAATTAATCACAATAAATTGAAAATGTGTTAAATGGACATCATTGAAAGTATTTTTTATGTTTTGCATCTGAATGAAGGTATTTGATAATGTACCACGGTGGACTTTCTTTTTGCAAATGATGCTCTCAAAGTACAAACAACCTGATTCAAAAGTCTAACTGATCAGGGGACTTGACGCGGTCAGCCAATGAGCAGTAATATGAATGTAACGATACTGTCTGTGGAATTCATGTTAGTTTTAATTCATTTTAAACATGTTTCCCTTGATAATACTATTTTACAAAGGCTTTTATTATATTTTGGATTTTGATTTCAGATCTGTGCTTTAAGAAACGCCAACACGTTACATTTATGTTACAGGTCATTTTTAGTTTAATAATAAGTAATTGTTAGTTTGTATAGGGATACTTTCAATTGTTGTAACATTGCTTATTTCTTCAAGTGGGAGGAAACACATCACCTAACCTCACATTTGTTGCTTATACTGTTGCCAACCATGTGCTATTAATTTAACAGTAAACTTCAGTACGAAAATGAAAAAGAACAGCATTACGGTTGTATTAATTTACCAGATACGCTTTGCTATGTATTTGACAGTATATAAAATTTCAGAGTCGTTCTTAACAAAGACTGTGAAGCAAGCCTACTGCTTACATTTTAATTTTCATGTTGGTGATCAGGATAAAAGGTTGTCTCCTCACATGTGATGAATTACATGCTATGAGCCCTATTCTATTAGAAGCCTGCAAATGCCTCTTACTACTAATTTTGGCTGCTGGTGTTTTTTTCTCTAAATGTTTAGATGTATTCTATAGACTGCAGCTCACAATTTCCCTCTTTAAGCCTAAACTCATGGACCCTGCCTTTTTAAGTATGATTTCAGAGGGCGTGGTCATGGGATCAGACAATATTTAAGCAAGCATGTACTTTTTAGACACAGCCAATAGTAAATGAGACCATCATCATGGTGTCAGTAAAACATGGAAGCTACACGTAATCTGCAATCAGAGTCTACATATTAATTAGTGCTAATAAGTAATATTTGCGGGCTCGCAATCAAGCAATCTAGCACTCTATAAAATGCATTAAATCATCTGTTTTAGTCCTTGTGGGTTTCATGATATGTATTGACCCCTTGAGTCCCAGGATTTAAAAATTAATATATATATTTATATTAAAATAAATGCAATTTCAACAACAATCAAAATAATTACATTTTATTTGGATCCCCATATTTTATTTATAGAATTGGTAGAATAAGGCCTATAATCAAAAATATTTACTTCCAGCAGAAATTTTATGGACATATTTAAATTCAGCACTATGAAATTAGTAAAAAAAAACAAATAGGCTATATGATTTGGGTAGAAAGCTATCAGCAATTCTATCTGCATAGGGGGGAAAAAGCATGCAGCACATTGTAACCATATTTGAGGGCAGAGCTGGTACTGCTAGTTCAGAGGGTGCTGTTATAATAAAAAACAAATTAAATTTGGCACTAATAGGCATTAGCTGCTCTGCCAAGGTGCTTAGTATCCTATAGTCTGGTCGCAATTGTCAAGTTGTTTTGGGTTTAATAAGCTTTAAAATGTATTGAGTTAAAAGAAATGTAGACATCAATCATTTAGGCAGTGTAGGCATAATGCAGCCAGAGTATTAAAGGAATATGGTAGTTCAAGAAAAAACTGCACATTTGTGAAGTATTAATTTTTTTTTTAGAGGAAATCAAAATTGTTTAAGGGTGTTTATAGAAGATACAATCTTGTCTCATTTTCTGCCTTCCTGATAGCTGGTGTTTGCAAGATGTGATTTTTTATAAATCTATCAGTGGAAATAGGGCTGGGGAGGAGAGAAGAGGGAAAGACGGGGGCATTGGTAATATAATTAGATCACATTGCATTTAACACCTACACCCTTCCCCACTTGCTCAGAAGCCCTGCTCCTCCAGAAATGTAAATGTCTTCCTCACATATGCAACGTAAACTAAAGTATCATGGGTGTCTTTAGGTCACTGTCATACAATTTGATATGACACAAATATTACAATGTTTAGATTTGATAACGTTTATTGAGTTCAATGATTACTTTACAGACAAGTATATGCTTTGTTACAGAAAAGCTTTGGGACAATAGTAAAATGAGGAATATACAATTGGATGTATTTACTCGGAAGCTTTGATGTTTAGATAGATCACAATATAAAATATATATTATGTTTATTAGAATCTCTTGTGAATGATTGGATAACAATTAGTTTTAACACATTTTATATTCTGTTAGTACAATATAGAAATCAATAAGAAGTGTATAACATCTTATTAAACTTAGATTAGCAATCTATCTTAAAACATTCTATATCTGTTTAGTTCAAGATAGGAATATTACAATCCTTAACTGATTAGATAACAATCTTGACCCTGGCAAGATCCATTGGGCTTTAGAATAAACACACTGAAACAGCGTTTCTTGGGAAAAATACGGGCCACAGCTTTATTAAAACAACCATAAACCAATAACTAATTAACTTAATTAACATTGTTAAATCACAGCTCAAATAACATCCCGGAGGAGGAGCCCGGTCAGTAACCTCACGCCCTGGGCCCGCGCCCAGAGCCTCCCAGTGCTTTCCTAAGCACGCCCATGAGGCAGGGCAACGCCCACTTAAGCCCTTGGGCCGGGTGCCTCACCTCCCGCCACAGAGCAGGTGATGGATACCTCCTGAGGCTGTGATCCCCCCTCCTGCTCTCTTAATAAAGCCAAGGCCCGGCTAGCTCCATCCTTAAGCTCCAGGATAAACAGCTCTAATTCTATCTCCCTTAGATGGACCTTATCTGGACGAAAGAAGTCATCGCCGCCTACGCCTTCGAATTCTTAGTGTCTAATGGTAATGAAACCCAAACTCCTTACAAAACTGGCCATCTGCTTGTTTATCTTTTGCCTTGCTCTATCCACCGAAACCAGATCCCTTGCGTTCCGCCAAGATCTCCTTTTGATCATTTCGGACCAGACTATGAACAAGCCTGGGAGCCGTTCTAGCCAACACCTCACATCCCTCTTCATCTCACATCCCTCTTTTTCTCATAGGTATTACCCCCAAATTGTTGCCCCCGGCATGTATAATTAAAATGTGTGGGCTACCGTGATGCTGAGCGTTGCTCTCCAACAGGCCATTCACCTGTGTCCATCTCAAGCCGCGAAACCCGAACCATCTTACTTGCATGCTTGTCTCCAGAAAGCCCAGTTGGACCTTGTCGCCAGTGACTGCGGCTAACCGGTGAGCCCAATACATGTAGGAATGGCCAACGATCCACAGCTGTTTAACTTCTGCAACATATAAAACTAATTCCAATTAGACAACCCTTTTCTGGCCGTATGTATGACCTAAAGCGATGCGACTCCCATCTCCCAATCCTTTTAACCATTCTCTCGGGGAGACCTAGCCTTGCCGCCTCCGTAGCGGCTCCGATCCAAAACGAATGTGTGCCGAAGTCCGCAGGGTCGAAGCCTAACTGCCGTAAGGACTTCTTCAGCATCCTTTCGAATTGAAATCGTGACAAGGCCTGGCCATTGGCATGCAATAGCAGCGTACCTGGCACCGTTGGCCTCTTTTCCAAGTAAAACATCACACTTGCCTGGGGGCAACACTCCGTTCCAGTTTTGTATATGACCACTTCCCTTCTTTTTCCGGCCTGATCCGTTTTTGAGCTCCTCAGCCATACCAACAATCTGTCACCTTCCAGACAGATGTCCTCCGCCAGCAGCCCCCCGAACCATGCCTGTTTTCCGAGACCAGTTCCCCAATACTGAAAGCACCAAAGAACGCTAAGGAAAAGGCCGTACGGAAAAGCAGGGATTCAAAGGAGTCCATGCATAGCACACCCAATGCCTCCCCCAGGCGTAGTAACAGGGAGAAAGTGATCAGGCGCCTCCTATCCGTCAGGTGCTTCCCTTTAAACATGCCTTTTACCACCCGGCAAACCACAAACTCCTTTGTTAGGTCCTTCCATCCTTCCAACCTTAAGATAAATGCTAGATCTGTCAACTGTCGAGCCACCGTTGCCCTGGAAGCACCTCTCTCTGCACTCCGAAGCAAAAACTACAGCAGAATTCCTATGGCTTTCTCTTCTGAACCCTCGCCACCGGCCTCGTCAACCATGTTGCTCCACAAGTTCCACACCTTCCTGTAGGCCACCCACGTCTTTGGCACTACCTACTGCCTGATGTAACCAGCTACCGTACCACTCCAAGCTCCCAGAGTTCTGAAGGTATGTCCTCTCCTTGATCCTTCCGTGCCGGTGCCAGTGTGCGAAACGGATTCCCTGTAACCGAGAAAGGGCATCAACCATCCCTACGTTAAAGCCAGAAATACACTCCGCCCTCACCCAGATATTAGCCGGCAGACAACAAAGAACCAAGTGCCGTATGACCCGTATCAACGGCCCAGGCTATTAACTACCCAGACCGTTTTCGGGCTGCCTGATTGAAAAAGGACCTGCCGGTTCCTGAAGCCCCTGCCCCACAGATGAACCACTGTGGTGATGGTGAACGTCTCCAGAACCGTAGGATCTTCTGTAAGCCTTCCTTTGACCCATGATTCGGGCCATGGTGCTGCGCACCATGCACCTCTAAAATAGGCTCCCATTCTGACCACACTTGAACCAGCATAGAGGTCTAGCTGCCCATTCGTCACCCTGCTCGGCTGGATCAGGGTGCTCCCATTGAAGTTCCGTAGAAACGCCGTCCACACTCGTGCATCTTCCTTTATGGCCCCGGACACCTTTATAAAATGATGGGGCTGAGATATCCCGGCTGTAGCCAACAACATTCTTCTGCTGAATATACGGCCCATGGGAATGATCCTGCACGCAAAATTCAGCTTTCCAAAGATGGATTGCAGCTGCCGCAGTGACACTCGCCTTGCGCCTTCCAGGGCCGCCAGTTCTGCATACAGGTCCAACACCTTCTCCATCGGCATGCGGCATTCCATCTTGTCCGAATTGATCCGAATCCCTAGGAAAGTCAGATCCGTGGTCGGTCCTTCTGTCTTCTTTTCTGCCAGTGGAACCCCGAGATCTTGACATATCCTTGCAGTATGAAGTCGCATGTGTCTCAGCCCGCCAGTCCCACGAAAAGGAAATCATCGAGGTAATGGGTAATCCCTTGGCAGCCCGACTCGGTTTGTGCTACCCATTGCGGGAACGTACTGAAGGCTTCGAAGTAGGAACAAGAAATAGAACATCCCATGGGGAGACACAGATCCACAAAGTACTGTCCGTCCACGAAACACCCAAGGAACCGATGACTCTGAGGATGTACCGGGAGCAAACGAAACGCAGATTCTATATCCACCTTCACCATCTTAGCCCCAAAGCCTGCCCGCCTGACCAGATCCGTGGCCCGGTCGAAAGGGGCATACGACACTGACGAGTACTGCTTGTCAATCCCGTCGTTGACGGAACCACCTAGAGGATAGGATAGATGCTGGATGAGGCGGAATTTTCCTGCTTCTTTCTTTGGCACTATGCCCAGAGGGGAAATCACCAGACCCTGGAAGGGGAATAAGGGAAAGGACCCCGCCATCCTACCCAGTTCTACCTCGGTCCGGATTTTTTCCGCCACTACCCCAGGAAACTGCTTTACCGATTTCAGGTTTCTTAGACGTGACTCGAGCGGGACGAGAGAGCATGGAATCTTGAACCCTTCCTGGAAACCCTCCCGTAGTAGGGCGGTCGCCCCGACTTTTGTTGCCAACCTACCGTAGTGTTCTAGCCACTGCACCATTGCGCCCAACTGTATGGGGGACCGCCCCTTTTTGAGCTGGCTCTCCAGCCCTGGATCCATCCTTTTGTCTGGTGCATCTTGAGGCCGCGTGATCCCCTCCACAACTCGCACAGACGTGCTTGAAACGGCAGTTTGTTGCCCACTTGCAATTGCCCTCATTGAATGAGTGACAGACGCCTCGACCAGCTGTGCTCGTAGCGGCAGGGCCTCTAGCCCCGCCTGGGTTCACGCGAAAGGGCGGCACTGGCTGCATTGGTGTCATTATGTTCAGCCAATAGGCCACCGCCTTGTCGCTCCATGCCATCTCCGGACGGGAGGACATGTATTGCCGGAATTCCTTGTCATATCGCCACCACGCCATTCCACCATACGTCCGATATGCGTTCCTGATTTTCTCCATATACACGAACAGCCCGGAGCATTGTTCCGGGTGTCTTTCTCCCATGACACAGGCCATGATGGCAAATGCCTGTAACCAGTTGTCGAACGTTCTTGGCACGCGCCTGAAAGTGTGCCTCTGGTCATCTCCTTTCCTGTGAAACCTCTCTGGATTCTCGTTCATCCGTGACATTGGCAACAAGGAAAATATCTCTATGTACTCCCGTCGACAGATTTTTTCTTTGACGTCCAAGGCTAAATGCTCCCCCAGATTGTTCCAGGGCGCAAACGATGGACGGCCTTGCAGCCCCATCCCACACATTTCCTCTGCCCCTGTCCTGCTCCTTCGTGTTTGTAGTGGGTATGGTAAGCTCCGCTCGGGGCGACCTAGTGGGAACGGATGGCTTTGCCGACGCCTTCCCAGCCATGCCCCCCACCCATGCACCAACTTCCGCATCAGAGACGGCAATGTTATGGGTTTCTATAATGGCTTTTAGGGATGACAAGAATTGAGATTCCCTGGGAGAGGCTCCATGTACTGCCACCCCCGTCTCCCTGAAATTTGCCAGCTTCTCACCTGATTCTCTTTGCCCTGGTGCGGCTGCCATCCTGGGTGCGACCTGCCGGTCTGGACGAGCGGGCGTCCCCGCACATCTCGACCGCTGTGGGCTCTTTTCACCCCCTCTTGTGAAAGCACAGCTGCATCCGCAAGACCATCTGCTCCGAGACCTGGATCTCCCTCTGGCTCTGGGGAAGCATGAAGAACAATCACTAGCTCTCCTGCGTCTATCCCTCGTTATGGAACACGCAGTCCACTCCCCCCCAAAGGAGTACTCAGACTCTGCGGCTACGCTAGGGCGTAAGGATTCCCTCCGGCTCGGCGGCCTATGGCGGTCAATGCTATCCCTACCCCAGTCCTGCCCCTGAGTCACTATGGGCGTCCCTGTATCCGTAATGATGTCAGAGATGGGTGAGTTGCGCTGTGGCCTAGCTCTCTTGTCAGGGGATTTCTGTAACCTGGCAGGTGTTGAGTTGAAAATCAAAGGACTGTACCTGCTCGTTGACTTCCGGACCCTGGTGGGGCGTGACTGCCGTGCCACCTTGGCCGCTACCGGAACCTCGTCGATGACTACCATGCTGTCGTCTGCAGCCATCTCCTCCATCACCTGATCACCTCTTCCTCTGGTCGTCTCTTTTTTCTTCTCGGCCTCTCCCTTGGCGTTGCGTCGTCCCTGCGAAACACCCGCAGCGCTGGCAGTGGGTGAGGCAGTGGGGACCGCAGGGGCCAAATGGTGAGAACCTGTAGGAGCTTTTTTAGAGCTCCTTGTACTTTTGCTGTTCCCCTTGGAGCCTCGCGGCTAATTAGGGGTGTCGCAGGAACCTTGGTTCTGCTGTGGGCCATGGGACAAGACGCTGGGTGGTGGCCGGATGTCCAGGCCCTCGCCCGCGCTTCCCGCTGGCATCACGCTTTCTGCGTTGGGGGGGATTAGCTCCTGACTCTCAAGAACCATATCCGTGCCCTCCACGCTGCTCCTAGCCCTATTGCTCCGATCAGAGGTAGCACGCTGCTCCACCAGGCTATCTAGGCCATGAGGCCTGTCCACCTGGCATAGGCTACCGGACACTGCAGGCCGTGCCTGTGCCTCGGTGGCGTCAGCCTCCCCCCCTAGATGGCCTGAGTCCATCCTGTCCTAGACCCATCTAACCCCATGGCTCAATGCCCTAGTCTGACCATGGTCAGCAAGGCCTCTAACTCCCCAGGGTCCATATTAAGCTGCCACCCCACTTGTGACAAATATGACACCCTCCCCAGGGACCTACAGAGCAGGGAATGCTGCTATGGGGAATTATATGCAAATGCTGGGAGCCTGGGTCCCTATTGCCAGGACCAAGTGACAGGGGAGTGGGAGGGGGGCTACTAGTGGGGTGCTCAGGCACTTTAAGGGCAGAGGGTAGGTGAGAGGGGGGTCGGGGGCCACTTATAAGCTGAGGCCCCCTATTTTACTTGCTTTTATTGGTTTATGCAGAGAGCGCAGCGTGCAGACCTCAGATCAGCTCAATGGATGGCGTGGAGTGAGGAGGAAGCCCGCGAAACGGGCTTAAGTCCCTCCTCCTCCTCCCAGCCTATCAGCCTCGCCCAGGCTCCACCTGGTCACGCAGCGCTGCGTCAGACCCGGCGTGCCTGGGCTGCCTCCGCTCCGCCCAATTTCAAAACAATCTATAATTTGTTAGTTCATAGAAGTGTATGAAATCCTATTAAATTTGGATAAACAATCAGATGTCTATTCTACACAGTATACTTAGTATTAATATTCAGTGATACAGCATGTTACTCTATGAAAGCAATAAATAGCAGGTATGACACCCTATTTGGCAGCCAGAATATATACTGAGGCAATATCACTACTTAGGTTATAATGTATCTAAATGGCAAGCTAAATAACCTTTGTATTTGGGTATTGGATTATTTGATAAGGGGTTTTATAGCAGAATTTATTACATTTAATATATCAAAGAAGTCAATTCAATCAGTAATGCTAAAAAACAGATTTGTTATAAAAGAAGACTTGTGTTGAGAAATTATAAGTAGGTTTTGTGTATAGGTGTCTTTAATAAAAATTTAAAAAAAGAGTTAAATGGCTATATTATGTTATAAAGTCAGTCAGTCTGTTTAGGAAAAATGGGCAGATAGCAATATATTAAATTAACACATACAGTTTGGAATGCAGGTGCTAATTAGGCTTTATTTTGTGACTATTCCAGAAATTAATGATTGTAGATATTGGACTATTTTATCTCCACTACAAAATATAAAGTAAAGCAATTTTATACATTACCAAGTATATAATTTCAGGGTAAAACCCTGTCTCATATAGGGCCCCTTCTTAAAATAGTTTGAAGCAAACCTTTTTGGTTCTTTTCTTTGTAGGAAAGATAGAGATTGGATATAGACAGATATAGTCAAATATCTTAGATAAAAAATAAGGGGGGCATAAGTTTATACCAGAGCGTGACAGATAGAAATTAGCCCAGAAAAATGACAGTCAGAAAAACAGAAAATACCCTGATCCCTCTCTCTGCCTATTAGATAAACACCTTCCTTATCATCGTCACAGGGTTGGTTTCCACCAATTACTGATAGGGTCCTGCGCTGTTTGTTTTTTATATGCATAATTATAATGTGTCAATAAACACGTTGTGTAAATCTGTTTCTGCTCGCTGGGGAACAGTTTGATTACATGTATTAAAATTAATTTATTAAGAAATATATGTGACCTTCAGTCCAGTTATGCCTGCCAACTATTTTGTATTATTGAGTAGTCTATTGTATGTCTATCTACAACTGTTTAATAAGCGCTTGGTGAGGAAGAAGAAACTAGTCAGTACAAACATCCTATGTATGTTTTATCTTACTGTGTTTCTCCCCCAAGACCTTCTCAGCGGTCTAACATATTTGGCATTGGCTTGGTTCCCACTTGAGGGACTTGTTAGTAGGCTCTTTTTTTGTAAGAAGGGAAAATGGTTAACCCTTCACCTGGTAAAAGAGTCTACCATAAGTACCTGTATGTGTTTACAATGGCACCAGCAAAACCAACATATGCTTATATAATGTAGATAATATATGTATATGGTCTTTTATCCACAAATACCACAACACCACAGTAGAGGCGTGATTTTTTTTTCTAATTAAAAACTAACTTTATGATTTTATTTCTTGTCTAATCAAACTTTTAATCATATTAAACTAAAATAAACATGTTTTTCATTGTATTGCTGTTTGTTCAGACATGCCCAACTCTCTGTTACCATATGGACCTTAGAATGCCAGGCACATCTATCAGCCACTGCACTTTGGAACTCTCTCCAATTCATGTTCGTTGCTTTAAAATATATGAACTTTAGCCTCATGATCAAGACTTTCAGGGAACAGTTTGGCTTGATTTCCTGTAGTATTGATTACATCGTTTTGCAGTCCAAAGGACTCTAAGCAGTTTTCTCCAACACCACAATTCAAAGGTTTCAATTCTACGAGGCTCAGCCTTATTTATGGTCCAGCTCTCACATCAGTATGTTACTACTGGGAATACCATAGTTCTAACTAGGCATATTTTATATTTTTGTTGAAAGTGTAATATCTTTCCTCCCCAAAAGCAAAAGTCTTTTAATTTCATGGCTACAATCAACATATGCGGAGATTTTGGAGCCTAGGAAAATAAAATCTGGCACTGCTTCCACTTCCTACCCATCTATTTTCCAGGAAATTAGATTACTGTTTGTCATGATCTTCATCTTTTTAACATTGAGCAGCAGGCCAACTTTTGCACTCTCTTCTTTCTTCAATAGGCTCTTTTATTCCTCCTCTCTTTCTGCCATCGGAGTAGTAGCATTAGCATATCTAAGGTAATTGATATTTCTCCCAGGAATATTGATTTCTGCTTTGCATTTGTTCCTGCATGATTCATTCTGAGTATAAGTTGAATAAATAAGGTAACAATACACAGCCCTGTTACACTCCTTCTGCAATCTTGACCCATTAGATTGTTCCATGTACGGTTCTGACCGTAGGTTATTGGTCCACATACAAATTGCTCAGGACATTGACAATTGTATTTCTTGTGCCTCTTCCTCTATGAAACCCAGATTGAGCATACAGAAGTTCTCTGTCCATATACTTTATTGTTGGAGCCCAATTTGTAGGATATTAAGCATTACCTTTCTGCAGTTGTTTGATAATTGGAGCAGTCTTTGGCACTGCCTTATTTTGTGATTGAGATGTATACTGACCTTTTCTAGTCTACTGGCTACGATTGCATTTTCATTATAAAGTGGTCATTTAATATCATCATACAATGGTGGTGAATCCATGTAGATAATTATTTTCCATCAACCAACATTAGCCAAGGTGGATTACGTATTCTTTATTATTTTTTCCACATTCTTATTTCCATTAAAAATTGTTCTGTCCTTTTCCCTACTGCAAGTCACGTCTTACAGAACTGTCATTTCTTATCTACAGAGTATAATAGATCCTAAAGCTGGGAAAATTGGTTTACATGGTAGTATGTTACGTTGCCCTTTTGCCCTTTTACATGGGGGCGGGGGGTATGTTCTTCCTCAATCATACTCATCTGTCATGTTTTTAAATTGGGTTATCATTCATTTGTTTGTCTGCTTAGATTCCGTTTTTCTTTCCAGTTTATTTTTACTGTCAGTTACCTGTAAGTAAATTGTCCAGAAATCAGGAAATCTTAATAAACAGCAAGCATACTATTTAAAATCAGACTGCAATTATTTTATGGCTTAAACATTTTGTGTTTTGGTGTAGTTTTGTTTGTTTTTTCATTGATATTAATGTGCTATATATGATAGTTGAGATCTCAACAAACAATGATTAGTGGCAGGCTATAATCAACCATTAAAGGCTTTTCCTGGGAATGTGAACCTACTAGCTAGCAATTCTGTCTATTTTCTATGAGGAAATCCAGAAGCTGTACAAGAAGCCATGAGTGAAATGTATTAACAGCATCAATGTCATATGAACAATTATACATCCATGGGAAATATTAATCAAAATGGGAACTGTCACCCCAGAATCATTATGTTTAGATTATTCTTAAAGGGCATTGTCTATACAATACATTAGCTATTTTGTTCTAAAGCGGGTCATTCATGTGGAATTCATTATTATCTTCTTATACAAACAAGCAACTACTGAATACTAATAAACTGATTTGACGTGTTAATTCTAATTACAATCTGCTTATCTGTTCACGTGGGTGCAAAAACAATGACCCCTAGTACTGTCATTCAGTTAGAATCCTTTGCCTACCCTTTGAGATGTAAGTTAGATATTGAGCCACACTGAAAACCAAGTGGAAAAAAAAATAATGTAAATAATTTATATCATTCAGTTAACAGTCATGTTGATCTTCCTTCAAACTGCAGGTTCTTCAAAGAGTAAAAATCACAAGCACCCTGCCAATGGCGATGCATTCTCCTTGCTAGTAACAAACAAATGTAATATTACACTTATTACAAATGTATTACTGCTGTGAAGAAATCATATTAACATTTAGGGGGTGTTTGTTATTTGTCCATGTGGGTGCCAAAACAACGACCCCCAGTGCTGTCATTCAGTTAGAATCCTTTGCCTACCCTTTGAGATGTAAGTTAGATATTGAGCCACACTGAAAACCAAGTGGAAAAAAAATAATGTAAATCATTTATATCATTCAGTTAACAGTCATGTTGATCTTCCTTCAAACTGCAGGTTCTTCAAAGAGTAAAAATCACAAGCACCCTGCCAATGGCGATGCATTCTCCTTGCTAGAAACAAACAAATGTAATATTACACTTATTACAAATTTATTACTGCCGTGAAGAAATCATATTAATATTTAGGGGGTGTTTGTTATTTTATGGTACTTTTGAGACCTGTAAGCATTACCACCACAAGCCTAATAAATTGTATGGTGCAAACCAAGACTCACTGTATAAATACAATTTAAGTGCTATAAAACAACAGGAGAGTACATTACAACAATGAAATGAGCTTCAAATGAAAACATATTTGTCACATATCATCTACTTGATTTTGCTCTACATACTGATGCAGCCCAATTTTCATGACTTCAGTGGCCATTTTAAAGGATACAATAATGCTCATGCAATGGGGTTTCATTAGTTCATTTAGTTACAGATTCACAATAAAATCAGTAATTGAATATAAAAAAAATAAAAGTAACTTATAAAACATACATTTCAAGTTTCCAGGGAATTTGCTTCTCGTTCTGTTAGATGTTTAGGAGGTGAAAGAGGATCTGCCCAGGATGCTTGCCTAATTTTTTTCTGACCAGCATAGGTTTGCCTGCAAAAGCCACTGCAGGGAAGGGGGCAGATAAACAATATTATCAGGACAACAGATAAAGACCCTTATTTACTTTAAATACAGATTTTTATATCCAATTAGTAACTAAATAAATAAATGAAACTCTATTATATGACCACAACAGTGGCTCTTTATGACATTACCTGTGGTCAATATTTTCTATATAGTTTTTTTTTTAACTAACCCTGAAAACAGGTTTTAAGACAGAAAAGTAAATAAATAATAACAAACTCACTATTGTAACTTTAATATGCAGTTACTCATTACTTTGTTACAGTTGATTCTGTCCATTAAGTTCTCAGTCCTACCGCTATAGCTGCCATATTCCCATTTAGCAGCATTCAGTCTGCTCTCACATCAGGAAGTTGAGCAGCAGAAGCCAAAATGGTGAATTACATTCAATATCATTAAAATTGACAATATGTCAATTTAGAATTTCATTAAAATTGACAAATGTGTCACATAAGTAAAAAACACCCTAACATTTAAATGCAAAAAATAAATACCATAACTTTTAAGCAAAAAAATATATTTCACACCAAAGGTTATGTGTTGAGTCTTATTAAAGGGACACATTGACATCAAGTTAGTTTATTAGTAAAATGTATATTTCTTTAGTGTTTTTTCTAAATTGAATCATTCTGAGATAGTCAGAACTGTTCGTGCCAATATGCGGCCCAATATGGGGACTGTCACTCCAATTTTTGGTTCATTGTGATTGTGAAGGGTAGGGGTTAACTACATAATAACACTGGGAGTATGTTCCTATTCTTTGTTTATATGTATGCAAAAACAATGTGCCACTAATTAGCATTTAAGTAGTTATTTGAGGCATAATAAAATATAGCAAGCAAAAATGAATATTTCAGCAATTATTTACTTTAGAAACTAATGGTTAGTACAATGTATAACCAATGTTTTTAAGAGGAACCTGGACATGGCATGCTTTGGGTTGATAGAGATCCTATATGAAGATACAGAAAGGTAAGCCGGTATCTGGTTTGTAAGGCTTAATAAAAAAATGTACCTTTTGTTAACTAATAAGCAACAGAAAGAAATACAGATATCAATAAACTGCAAGCTGCCTCAAGACAGAGATTTCAGTCATGTTTTAGTTGTTGCTTCAGTCTCATTGTCAAGTCTCAGCAGCCATAATCTGCCATTGTTTTACTTATTTTGATCTCGTTTATCTCTTTCATTCTACTCGTTATCTACTGCAGTTATTTATTCATGCTGCAACTTATGTATTTATATAATCTTTTGTTTTCATTCTGCTGTTTCACAGGTGCGACTCCTACTCAGTGCTTCCTATTGTGTCTACTAATGTCTAGCTCCAGTCCCTCTGCTTTAGTACAATATACAAAGCAATATTATTTGTGTCTTTGTAGCAATGAGCATTTTTAATACAGATCTTTTAAAACAAAAATGAAAAAAAATAATTCTAAGTACACCTATATATCTCAAGCAGACACAGGAAGCCTGAGGGGAACAAAAGGAGGGACGAAGGGAGGGGAGAGTGATCAAAAGATGAGAGATGGGAAGAGAGAGTGAAGGGGCAGAGTAAAAAAAGGTAGAAAATCTAAATGAAGATACAGGGGCATGTTGAGGGAGAGAGAAAGGAAAAGATGTGGGAGGTGAAAGGTGAGAGAGGGGGAAATGAAGGAGAAAAAGAAGATGGGTCTAAAGAGTGAGAAGTAGGAGGCAAGGGGAAGTTATATAGAAAGGAAGTTGAAAGTAGAAAAGAAGTAGAACATGGTTGGTGGAAGGTAGAGAGAGAAGGAGATGGGGGAGGTGGAGAGAAGGGGGAGACAGGTGTGTCCAATGTGGTCAGTGTGGTCCTCAGTGCAAACTTTGCCTCTGTTGGTATCTAAGTATTCCATGCAAATATTAATAGTTCTGTAAGCCAGGAGCATAAAATTATTTTGGACAAAAATATTAATTTTACCAGATTCTTCTGTTTTTCACTTATAGGGCTCTCTTATCTATATTTTTAAGAGACAAAAATGGCAGTCTTTCAACTAAACTATTGGTTCTACACCTAGAGTGCTTCTCAGGCGAGTACTTATACTGGGAACCAAAGCAAGTGAATTGTCCTCTCCCCAATAATGCAACAATTAAAGCAATAATTACAAGATGAAAGAGTATTCCTTTTATTTTAATTTTCTAAAAACATCTAGCTCTTTGTCAAGTAAGGTTATTCAAAGAAGCATACTATAACTATGACAACTTTAAATACTAAAGCCAACATGATAATGTTTTATCCAATGAGACTCAAATTAAAAGGATGCCTAAAACCCAATGAAAGATGTATATTTTTATGACAATTGGTAAAATGTTATTTTTTGTAGTTTCGAGAAACATACTCTGTGCAGATTCTTGGTTATTCATAGTTCTACACGGACTGCATTTTTGTTTATTTTTTATAAGCATGGGGAATTGTGATGTGTCAAACTGTGTAGCAATATTTTTTGATTACATGAAGGATGACATTCAATGGACAACACTGACTTTAGCTTGAATAGTCAATCGTGTGACTCTTTTAAAATATTCATGCAACAGTTCACCTTATATACAACAATAACATTTATAATGGATGATTTTATGACACATTCACTTATATTATAAATATAAATTCAATATTTCAGGACACTTTCCTTCTTGCATCTATTTATGATATTATGACACTTTATGCTATTCATCATTAGAGTAAGTCTTTAAAACAGTAAAAACATCACTGTTCTATAATTTTATAATAAAAATAATATAAAATAATAGACTCATTTGTCAGAAGTATTAAAAGTTTTAAGTATTCTATTCTTTAAAACATTTACATCTTAGCGCTATGGAACACGTTGGTGTGTTACAAATAAAGGATAATAATCTAATGTAAGACAGTTACTCAATGAATTCAATAGTATTTGACTAGAAATAAACAGCCTTATTAAATTGTGATTCGGACAATTGAATAGGGCTCTATATAAGCACAGAAGTTTTTAGTTAGTGAACTTCTATCTCAAAGCAAGGTCTTCACTAACTAAAAACTTCTGTAAAAACATATGCTATGTGCTTATATAGAGCCCTATTCAATTAGCCGAATCGCAATTTAATAAGGCTGATAATCTTTAAGGCTGTACTTGTTACTAGGGTGACTGGTGACAGAAAGTTAGGACATGACGGTACACCGGCAAAAAACTCAAAACATGCCTCAACGTATTTTTCTCCTACATGGCAATTTTATGTAACCAACTGGCAGAATTAAAAGATACAATGGCTATTTAAGTTATTATTGCCTTTATTTGTAACGAGCCAACATATTATGTAGCGCTACAAAGTAGTAAAGTCAAAACAGTACTAACACAATGCAAAAAATGTAGGACCATATCTTTGAAATTAAAAGTTAGTGTTTTTTGGAGTGACTTTTTACTTCATCCAGTTGAAAATGTACTTATATTAGATGTTTCTTATTAGTTAGGTGTGTGTTCTATGTATATGCGTTGCTCAGCCGTGTCTCACTCTCCGTCACCTCAGGGACTGCTGATCTGCTTGGTATTCATGGAAGAGATCCTGGAGTTCCTTCTCCAGTGGGCCACAGTATACAGCTCCTGGTACTGACCAGGCCCAACCCTGCTTGGCTTCAGGATGGTGTGACCTCTTGGTTCCCTGACTGGAATTGAATCCAGGTCACAGAGATAAAAGCACCAAATCCTAACCACTGGACCACCAGGAAACCCATTTTTAGTTAGATGAGACACTGTCAATTCCTATATCATACTATGAAGTCTTATTTCTAAAATGTAACTTTAAAACTTAATATAATAAAACAGGAGTCAGAGAGGTGAATTTGTAAGACAGGGATAAAAGTGAGGATAGCAGTGTTAATGGCAGTTAAAATATAAACATTTCCACTTCCTAGGTTTTCTATTTTTTATCAAGTGAATGTAAACTTTAACTTCATGTGATCAGAAAAAAAATCAACCTAGAAGCCTAATATTCTAGGAGCAGATATCAATCTATTTTTTTCTTTATTCACATAAAACAAAATACATAAAAAGTCCAATTTATATACAAGGAAATCTTATAAAATGTCAATAATTTTACAGTTGGCAAATAACTAGAAATCATCTTGTAGTTATATTATTTTTCCCTTTTTATTTAATATACAAATGCCATAAGTGCCATATATTATTTAATCGTTTTTTTCATAGATTGTGTTAATATCATATCTCTCTCTAACTCACGGTTTCTTACTACAATACCTTTAACTTCTTCTCAGGTCAGGATTTGTTTATTTTTCTAATATTTTACTAAAGTCCATTGATTACCAACAAGATGTGAATTATTAGATATGTGTTTTTAGGTAACTTATCTTCTATCACCAACTGAAGGCTTGCAAATTCAAAAGAGGAAGTAACTTCTCTAACAATTATTGTAGAGATCTGAAGTAAACAATGTTTCCGAAATATTTTAATCTTTTCACAGTCCCACCACATATCATTGTGTTTACCCAAATGATATCTTCCTTTGATTTTAATATTGAGTTAGGAACTATTTCAGGGATACTCCTTAATATATAGGTTATCTTTGGTAATATAATCATTTTAACTAGGGGAATTCTACCCATCCAAGATATTTTAATAGATTTCCAATCGGACAAGAGAATTCTAATTTGCTTAATTACACGCTCTAGATTTCTTCTAAGTACATCATAACAGAATTTTATACCTAGATGTTTTATAGATCTTACATTGCAATTATAATGATAATTCTGTTTCAAATTAGTTAATATGTCGGGTCTAATTCCTCTCATGATGACATCTGACTTTGTGGGGTTTATGTCGAAATAAGATACTCTTACATATTCAGCGAAGATACTACATTGTCCACAAACATTAAAGTTTTATGTATTGATTTCCCTATCTTAATTCCTTCAATATTTAGAGAAGATCTTATGAACTCTGTCAGTGGTTCCATCAGTAGAACAAAAATGAAAGGGGACAGGGGACACCCCTGTATTGTACTGTTTTTTACTTCAAGTGTTAATGTATCGAAGCCTAGACCAGTAATTAATGCTTTAGATTTATAAAAGTGCTCTAATGGCTTTTAATCCAAAATCCCCCCGAACGAATGTATTCATTACTGCATACAGAAAATCCTAGCTGACTCTGTCAAATGATTTTTCAGTGTCTAAAGACAGAGCCAGCATGGAAATATTTAATTTATTTGCATATGTGAGAATATTTATGAGGCGTCTGCTATTATCACTCCCCTGTCTTTTTTTCATAAAGCCTGATTGATCTTGATTAACCAATTTAGGTAGAAATGTTTCCAGTCTATTGGCTAAGATTTGCGCATATCATTTTATGTCAGCATTAATAAGATAAATCTTTCTGTAGCTCTTTCTATCTTCAAGATTTTTACCAGGTTTCAAGATATTTAGTATTTTTGTCTCTTTCATTTCTGCTAGTGCATCCCCTATATTTTTAATTTCATTTAACATTTTACAAGTGTGCGGAATCAGGGTTGAAGAAAACATCTTATAATATGAGTTGTCATAGCTGGCAATTTCTGGAGCTTTATTTAACTTCATCACCAGTATAGCTGTTTCTATCGCTTTGTAACTAATTTCTTGCTTAAGGATTATTAATTTGTCTTCTGATACACTAGGGAGATTTATCTTTGTTTATTTCTATATGTGTGGGTTTTATAAATCCATCTTCGTTTTCTAAATAGTATAAGGATCTATAATAATCAAGGAAGATCTGCCCAGTCTCGTCAGGGTGTGAGTATATTCTATTGTCTGAACCTTTTATGTGTTCATTTCGCTTTAATAATTTTTTTTACCTTATTTGCTAATAATTTCCCAGATTTGTTCTCCAGAATATATTGGTTTTGTTGGGCTCTCCACTTATCTGTTTGTAACTGTTGATTTTTTTTTGATTTGGAGGTTTAGATCTCTTAGTTTACATACAGTTCTCTCAGAGGTAAACCTCTAGTTCTCTTTTATTAATTTTGCCTCGCTATAAGAATGCCCCGTATCTATGCTTTATGAGCGCATTATATCATAGCATTAGATTCTATTGAATTCTGATTAATTAAGAATACATTTTAAATATCATCCTTTAACTTCTCTCTCTGTACTTGCAGTTTAAAAGGTAGGGGTCCTTTTTTCAGTATTTAGTTGAATTATCATTCCATTTTTCTTTTAGAGATAAACTAATATCAGAATGGTCTGACCATGACAAATTCCCTATTTTTACTGATTCTATTGATTTTAGAGTCTGTAGAGTCTACCAGAATATAATCAATTCTTGAATACATATTGTGTCTATTTGAAGAATATGTATAATCTCTGTCACTTGGATGCATGGTTCTCCAGGCATCATATAATTCATTATTTAATATTTGTTTAAGGATTTTTTGAGAGCTATTAACCGTATGTTCATCCGGTATAGGTTTTATTGCTGAAGACCTAAATCAATCCTAGAACTACAATCTCTTTCAATAATGGTCTGACTCCTATTTCTTAGTTCAAACTTTAAAAGCATCTGTTAGTTATATTTAACACATTTAAAGTTTTATCTACCTCATGGCTAACAGATGTGTAAAAAAAGTCTCCCTATTAAAAATGTAATAAAAATGTACTAGGCACTTAAATCAGTGCAAAAAAAAGATAAAACGCGAAGATTGTCTTCTTTCTATTTCCATTTAGAAACTTACACAAATGTAAAAGCCTCTTCAAACCATCTATAAAATTACTAACCTAATTTTTGCTGTCCTAGTGGATTTACAGTTATTAAAGCCAGACCACAATGATACTCCTCGAGTCCAATCTTTCTCAATTCGGATGGTACATTATAAACTTATTTCAGTCTCTAAGATTCCAATCTACTCAGCAAGAAACATTTACTCATATGTAGGGTAAGTTGGGTACAGGATAACATTGAACATTGTCAGTGCTTCATACAATTCCATAAACAACTGTAGCTTTCTAAAAAAAATCTCATGCATTATATAGTATAATTATTTAATATAGAGTATTGAAATTGTGGGAATGAAATGCTATTTTAAATGTCTAAAAACAAATTGTGGGTTGAGTCTGCATGTAAAAAATGTTCTGTTCACTCAAAACTCATCCATATGCATCTCTTAATTAAATCAAGTCTTAAGATCAGACTCTATTTAGGAGACACAGATTTAGAGGAAGAATATTTCTAAAGTTTTAAAGTTATAACTTCACACTTCTCAGAATGAATGCACCATTGTAAATTGTATACTTGATTTATAATATTTAAACTTTGTAATGCTAGTAATTATACTAACGCTATTACTTTTACAGGTTTCTGTATGACAGGCTGTGCTTCTTAGCTCCTTTGCACTTACTCAAGTCATATAATGTGATTTTATTTATTGTTGTAGGCTAGAAAATGGTATCCTATTCTGTCTATAGATTACATAGAAAATATAAACACAATGGTTGAGCTGGTATAGATGTATTTATGTGAACTAAGTACGTAAACCAGAGCAAATGAAATACAAATACTCTGTAGAAGGACTGGTATTAAAAGCAGAGAAAGAAACAGTCACATTGGAGTCAAAGGCTCCAGAAACACTTTGTTGATAGGTTAAAATGCACAACCGAAGAAAGAAGAGATGAGGAAATGCAGAGCCATACTGACAAAGGCAAAGAACATGAGACAAGGATGAAGACAGGTCTCTCGGGTGGCTTGTCCATATGGGGCAGTATGGGCAGTGCCCCCCATATTTAACACCAGTAATATACTTTCTTAATATTATAATTATTTTATTTCATGGAAAAAAAAACAGAAACATTTTCTCCTTTATTTATTTAATCTATATTGGCTTCTTTCCCCCTCCTTGCTGACTGTTTAATAAAACATCTAATACAATATACAATGTTACAACATACCACCACTAGGAGTAGGAACACAGCGCAGCATTCAGTCCCCATTGAGAATCTCTGCAAGGGCAGTAAGGGATTTTTGCCAATATTTAGAAGTCTAAACTTGCACCGTGGGAAGCAAATCTACACAGGAACGAGGCTCCTATATGTGCTGCTTATTTAGCTACATATGTTTAGTGAGCGGTTTGTACGGTAATATTTAATCATAAATATATATTTATTGGGGTGCTGTATATGCTATTTAATATATATGTGCTAGAGTGTTATATGTGCTGCTTATTTAGCTAAATATCTTTATGTTTATAGTACTGTAATGTTTAATCATATAAATATATATTTATTTGGGGTGCTGTATGTGCTGTTTAATTAGCTACACGTGTAAGAGTGCTGTAAGCACTATTAATATATGCTATGGTACAGTATGCATTGTTTATTCAGCTAAGTATGTGTTAGGGTGCTGTATGCACTATTTATTTAGATATATCTCTGCTCAGGTACCATATTACTGTTTATTTAGCTAAAAATATGTTAAGGTGCTTTATGTATGTTTTAATTAGTTATATATATGTTGGACTGAGTACAATATTTTAATATATATATATATATATATATCACATATATAGTTGTGAGCATGCGGGTTGTTGCTAACGCTGCGGGCTCTCGTAGCGAGACCACAGCCACTGCGGCCCTCACAAACAAGGGCCGCAGTTGCTTGCAAGGAGCGCCTTTGCAGTTGCTGGCAAGGAGCGCCTCGGCGCTCCTTGCCAGCAACTGCGGACTTTAGGTGACGCATTTGCGGAGGTGGAGGCTCCCATGTCGCTGCAATGAGCCGCAGGCAGGACTTACACCGCAAAATTTACGGACTTACCATCCACAAATACGAGCCGCGGGACTTAGAAAAATCACCCATTACGAGCTCACAAAAATACAACCTTACAGCCTGAACCGTGCGCACATGAAAACATTAAAATCCCAATAAATACACACAACAAATACATAAAAAACTTACCCACAGCAAGGGGGGGCACTCAGGACCTCTGCAAGTGAAGTTACACCTCAATTTAAGTCCAAATTCCAGAGTTTGGACACACGAAAATCTCCTAAGCGAGAGAAAAAATGGCCGGCAAAAAAAAACGAAAACGAGGCTACAGGACCCTAAACACGCGAAACACCACCAAAAAGCCGTACGAGGTACAAGATACACTATTAACAAGGACGCTACATCAGTACACAGCTACCCTAACGGACTTCCCTCGCGCATGCAGCCTATTTACACTACACACTGCACACATTGCTGACACTTACACATCAGCTCCACAACAGTGCAAACCTACATTATATGCTGCAGGAACATCAAAACAGATTGTCAGCTCCTCAACACAATGCTTCCGGCATATATTACTTCAAAATAGGTAAAGTATATTCATTTATTAATTTATTAATTATTTAATTAGCATACAAAAAAACATATACACCAAAAAAATATACACTCGCCCAATAAACATAAAAGCCATTCACTGCGCCACTCACAACGAGCGCCAATGCTGCTCATAGCACACAAAGCCTTGCAATAAGCGCAAAAAACACATCACCGCCGACCAAACAATAACAACAAAAGGGCCTATCATAAAAAAATGACAACCAACTGACTCGCAATGAGCGCCGAAGGATCTTGGACCACCAACAAAATTTATGTCTCGACCAAACAGCATTACTTACCTTACAATCTTATTGCTGTAATTTTTTGACGGACAAGTCGCTAGTATATATATATATATATATATATATATATATATATATGCAAGAGAGCTATGTATAGTTTTTTCAGTTAATGTATATTTGCAAAGGTGCAGTATACACTTTGCTTTAACAGATGTACCAGGATGCTGTGCATATTGTGTCTGTGGCTATTGTGTGAATTAATATATATACTAGGGTGATATGCTCTGTTTGTTTAAATATATATGTCCAAAGGTGCTGTGTACTTATCCAGTGTATCCTGTGTACTGTTTGTGTTCTATGTATGTTTAGACATGTGTATATTTAGAAACACAAGCTATATATGTGCGTATTTAGATATTTGTGCAAATCTGTTGTATGATTTTATGTGTCATAATACCTCACTCAGAGAGAGGCCTTGCAGTATTACATAGTCAGTTCATTTAGGTCCTGGGCACTTACTTGCACCCCTGCAGATGCCTATAGCATGCAACTACTTCATTGGCTGACCTGGACCTAAGTCATCTCCTTGTAGAGAGTGACTATGTGTGTGATAAAGTGTATGAGTGTTCGTGATGATGAGAGTTCCTGCACTATATTGAGTGGATCAGTCTCTCATTTAATGTGCTTGTGTGACTGAGTATTTCTGTCCGACAGTGCGTGTCACTCAATGTGCCCAGCTGACAGTATGTTTTGCTAACAGTAAGTGTATGTTTGGTTGAGCGTGACTGTGTGTAAATGAGTTTGCATTTGCATGTGTGACAATGAGTGTTGTATGACAGTGAGTGAGCCTACACAACATTATCCTGCATAAGTGGGACTTTTGTAATGTGAGTGTGACTGTGCACGTCTGACAGTGATTATGCATGTGTCAGTTAATTAATCTTTCTGACAGTATGTCAGTGTGTATCTGCATTAGTGTCCCTGTGTGTGACATAGTGTGCATGGCTGACAGGTGAGTGTTCCTGGTTAACAGTGATTACATCTGTGAGTGACGAGTGTGTCTCTGTGTAACTGAAGCTGACAATGAGTAATATAGCAGATCTCATTTAAAATACCATGCTCAGTTCTGGAGTCCTTATATCCAAAAGGATATTAATAAATTAAAAACAATAAAAAGGAGGGAGCCTCAAGTCATGCATGGTCTAAAAGACAGAACTTATAATACGATTATTTACAATCTATATTAGAAGACAGAATGAAGAGGGGAGATAATGATTTAATAAAGCTTTGGAGGGAAGTGTCATCCAGTAAAAGTGAAAACAAAAAACAACAGGTCATAATAGGAAGTTGGAAAGTAGAAGTTTTAGGATAAAGTACTACCTTACATGAAGAACAGACGTAGGTAATTGAACAGCTTTCTGTATATGATACCCTAGATTTGTTCCATTAAGATTACTTGGCTTTTTTTTCCCATTTATTCATTTAAAATCTTATCTGTCATTTAAATGCCCATTTCTCTCATTTATGCAAATCTGTTTGAAGGGAAAGTACATCACTTTCTGATTTAATTACCTTGCACAACTTCAAGTCATCAGCAGATATGGATCAATACTTTCCAGTCCCACTTCTAAGTCATTAAAACATATGTTAAAAAGGAGATGGCCTAATACTGAATCCTGAGGAAGCCCACTTACCACATTAGTCCAATCTGAATATGTTCCATTTACAACAATCCTTTGCTTCCTGTCTTTCAGCCAGCTCTCAATCCATGAGCAGATATTTACTTCAATTCCTGTATCCCTTAGTTTGCACAATAGTCTTCCATAGGGCACTGTATCAAAAGCCTTTGCAAAATTAAAAAAGACCACATCCAATGAGTTGCCTTGATCCAAGTTCTTACTAACCTCCTCATAGAAACCAACTAGATTTGTTTGACATGACCTATGCCTCATAAATCCATGTTGACTCCTATTTATAATTCTGTTCACATAGACATTTTCTATCCCTTATTAACTCTTCTAAAAGCTTTCTCACTACAGAAGTGAGGCTTACAGGTCTATAATTCCCCAGATTTTCCCTTGCTACCTTCTTAAATATAGATATCACATCTGCTTTTCTTCATCTAGTAGCGACCCTGTGGTGAGTGTGTTTTAAAAAAATAGATATAAAGGTTTGGCTATTATAGAACCCAGTTCCCTTAGATGTATTCCATCAGGACTTGTGGCTATATTAACATTTATTTTTTCCAACCACTTTTTGATTTCTTAACCAATTATTTGGTGAAGGTATTGTAGACAATTGTTTTGCGTTATCCCAACCACTGGTACCTCCTTTGTATATACTGAAGAAAATAACTTATTTAGCTCATCTGCCTTTTTCTGGTTACTAATTATCAGATGGCCTGTTTCACATTATAATGTTCCAATAGCTTTCCTGGCCTTCTTCCCATTTAAATATTTAAAACTAATTTTAGGATTAGTCTTACTTTCTATTACAGCTAACTTTTCATTTTCTATTTTAGACAGTATTTAAATCATTGTTAAGCCACATCCGATGTGATTTACTCATTTTACTTTTATTTCCACATATTATATGGTGATATGTATGTATATTTAGTAAGGAATTGAATGTTGTCCATTTATCTTCTGTATTTTTACCTGTCAGTTCTTTGTACCAGTCTATACATTGTATATACTTTGTATTGCTGCTTTTAGACCATTCACATCTGCTCTTTTAAAATTAAGAGTTTTTTTGTTGGTCCCTTACAACTTCGTTTTTTTAATTCAATCCCAAATGAGACTGTGCTGTTCCCCTATTTAAACATTTGGTACTATATCAATGTTGTTTGTGATAACTAAATCCAAGATAGCCTCATTAATAGTAGTTGTTTTTATAACCTTGGTCAGATAATGAGCTTAAATTCAAGGAAAAGCAAACATACAAGTCACTCCTCCTCTCCTACCATTGTCCCTCTCTTTCCTAAATAGGTTATAACCATTCAAATTAACAATCCAGTCATGAGAGTCATCCCACCACGTTGCAGTAATACCCATCAAGTCACATTTTCCATTTACTGCTAATTATTCTAACTAGCCTATTTTCCCTGAAAAGCGTCTGACATTAGCAAGCATACACTTTACGTTGCTATAATTTTGCAGTTTTGAAGTGCTTGCCACTGTATACAAGTTACTCAGCAATAAATCCCTTTTCCTCCCCCACGGGTAGTTAATTAATTCCTTATGCCCTCTACACTTTCTACCACATTACTTCTATCTAGTCCCTCCCCTCACCTACTAGTTTAAAAACTCCCCCAGCTACCACACCTGCTCCCTCTTCATTAAGGTGCAATCCATCAGTGCTATAGAGTTTGTACCCAAGTGAGAAGTCAGCCCAGTGCTCTAAAAAATAGAACCTCTCCTTAGTGCACCACTTTTTTTTGTCCTGCATTAACCTCCCTAAGCTCCATCTATCTCCTTGGGCTAGCAAGTGGCACTGGGAAATATTACATTGGAGCTTCCCTTAAGCTTATTTCCTAGTTCTATAAAATCATTATTTAGGACACTTCATCTTCAACTTACTTTGTCATTGGTTAATGTACCAAGGTCACATGTTCATTTCCAGCCCCTCCAATAATTTATCTACCTGATCCACACCATGCCGAACCCGAGCACTGGGGAGACAGCAAACGTTTTGAATACTGGGATCTGGGTGACAAATCACCCTGTCTACCTTCTTAATCATAAAGTCCCCTAGCACCAAAACCTGTCTCTCTGCCTATTCTTCCCTGGACATTCTCACTAGCCCTCAACTGCACATTAATCACTGCACAAGTACAAAAAACCCCATTACTGTTCAGAAGAAAATCAAAGAACAGGTAATCCAATTAAATTCAAATACATAATAAAAAGAACAGGATATTTTCTATTTATTTATATTTGAGTTGTTTTCTTTAAGAAGTAAGTATTGTGCATAAAATGTGAAATATACGATTGTTGTGCAGAGTCTATATGACAGTTATGATTGTCTTTGGACAACAATTATACAAGACATGCATAATCCCTAGCCTACCCCATTGAACTTTATTCCATAAGATGAGAGACATTTCACTAGAGAGAAAGTACCTGTTCAATTCCTGCATTATTTTTTTCATGCTGGATAGGCTCTGTAGGATAACACTGTTTGATGATACAGGGCATGAGAGACTGGGTTGCTGGGATCTTTAAAAAAGCATTCAGCTAAATGTATCAGAAGGGACTGGAAACTCGTTTCACTTGATTCTTGATTCCCAATTCTTTTAATGCTTACTCCTATATCTATACTTTAGACTAGACTTTAAAGGTTCACTCAATTCAGCAGAATTTGAGCTGTAACAATATCCTAAAAGTATTTTGAAATTAATTTTGAATTTTTGAAATACATGCATTTTTCACTGAGAAATTAATAAATTAAATCTCTGTTTACATGTGTCACTGGCAAGCCCCCAGGCAGACCCACAGCAACACCTCTGTGCAATGACCAAAAAAAAAGAAGAAGAGTTAACTCTTTACAAATTCATCTGTGCAGAAAATGGAATCCTGAAATCACATAATCAGGTCAGTTGTGGGTTAGCTGCTAGTTTAATTCCTGAGTTCAGGGAAAACTGTTTAAATCTTTGTCTTAACAGTGACTTCAACTTACAGTTCGGCATATGTTGTTAACAGTCAGTAGGCAGGACACAGTGTGTTTGTAAACAGACACAAAACTTTACATATTTTAGGTATTATAAGTGGAATCAAAAACAGAAATTTTAACACCATGAAGAGCACCTACAGTGAAATGAATGGCTCTTTAATACCGGGGACCCTATAAATGAAAACGTATGTAACTGTATTTTAAAAAGAAGTCCTATGTATTTATTCTGAAGCAACATTTGTACCTAACGATGAAACTCTTAATATACACAGTATCTTGCACTTTACAGAACAGTTTATAAGCATTAGAAAAGGATTTCTCAAACACAAGACTTTTATAGCTCTAGTAACACTTTTTCAATATCTTATGTTTAGAATTAGCAATTGAAGTTGACAATTAATAGAAAATCCATCAGTAAATAATCCATCAATATTAATTTGTAAAGTAGATAGAGGAATCTCTATTGTGGTGTTATCTTATGATCAGTACAATGATGAAGCTTTGAGACAACTAGAGGATAGTGAATTTAATTGTAAAATAGATTTTAATCCAACTAGTAGTTTTTCTGTGGCTTTAAAACATTATTGGCTGATGATGTTGAGTTAGGATTTATTAATTCAACCTTATTTAAATTCAGAATCTAGTGGTACCTATCTTTCACCATTTTCCTAAAGTCCAGAAGGGTTTTACAACATTGGAAATTGTTGTATTATGTAGAAGTTTTTTGTTAGAACCTCGATAAGTGTGGAGGAAAGAAGAAGGTCTTTAGCAGAGCGAAGAGGGTGGTTGAAGGTTTATTTAGAGACGAGAGTAGAAATATGAGGGGGTGCATTTTTGTTGAGGGCGTTATAGGTTAGGGTCGTGAATTTAAAGTTCTATTTTTTTCAATACAACCTTCTGTGTCATTCACCATGGTCAAAAGTTTTGTAATTCAAACCTAGCACATGTTTCCTACAAGAAAATAACTTTTTTAATTTAAAAAATATATATTTTATGTTCTCAAAACATTTCAGTGTATCTTTTACTGCAGGATTTGGATGCCTCATACTATCTGTACAATAATTAAGATGATGTTGACAGCAGGAATTGATCTATATTTGTTCTATCATGCCTCATGGAGCACATTTTTCTAAACCAATCTTTCATGCAAAATGATGATATACAATTAAAAAAAAATAGAAAAAAATACTTGCATGTTTATACAGTAATTACATATCTTTGAGTGTAGAGACCATACTGTAACAAATCATTATAAATGAATGAACATAAATGATGTGATGCTATACAGGATATTCCCCTATTGATCATTCATCCAGATATTTAATTACATTAGTTATCATATTTGAATATGTGTTGATTTTTTTTTAGTTACTAAGGTCTAAATGAGTACCAGAAAAGTACACTTTACATTTGATACTTCACATAGGTCTCAGTATTTATCAAGGGACTGCTGAACAGCTCAACTGGTAGATTGTGATTACATTTGACAACTCTAATCTTTTAATTAGACCTGTTAGGTTTTAACACCAGAGTTAACACTACATCCAGAGTTAATAATACATATATGGGGTACCATACTGGATAAATGATGGGACCTTTGTGACCTACTTTGCTGTTGCTCTGGAAACTATACAAATATATTACTTATTCGCATTGTGTTCTCACTTAAACTTGTCATCTGTACTAGATACATTTAGCTCTTAACATAGCAACATTACAAAGACATGTTAACAAATATGTTTCTTAACAGGTACATTTAAATGTAAAGCTGAAATAAACTATAAGGTGTTGCCGTGCTGGATATTTAAGCTGGTTGCAAATTGTCTAGTAACAGGACATCAACAGGTATGATATGACTGAGATTCAAACAGGACCCACCAGACAGGCCATGATTTAAGTGAAGCACTGTATGAATGAAGGTGAGGCAACTAGTGGTGGAGCCTCAGATTGCTTCACCTGTGTATTCACACACATTTTTCACCTAAATCATGGCCTTTCTGTTTGGTCCTGATGCGAGATTTGAGAACCACTGATATCATTGACCTATGTTCAGCAGTCAGGAATCAACTAGGAAAATCAGGATATGAAGAATGTTGTTTAGATGTTCCAGTACTGGACAGGACTAGAAATAAACACAGAAATAAAGTCAGGTAAAATGGCAATACAGAGCCAATTCAAAGATTCAGGTATAGCAAGACATGAACAAAACAGAACTGCAACAATGGTATCCTCTAGCAATCACACAGAGGAAAATAATGTTAATAATATTCTTGCATGGAACTTATGTCAGTATTAATATATAATAAATAGTTATTAGCAAAAGGAGGCGCACCGGCAACATGAATCAGCAAATGTGTAAATATGAAAAGTACTACAATGAAACAGACTATTCAGGATGTGTAGAAAAAACAGGGTGCTAATACAGAACCCCTGCTGTGTGTAATTCACTGATTTTCAGTTGCAGATTCTTACAGGGCAGAGAATTTTATGACTTCAAACAGAATAGTTTTTAGTAAGATTTTGACGTATTTGAGGCAGGAGGATGGTCTAGCGGAGCGAGGGAAGCAATTCCAAAAATAGGGCAGCATGAGAAAAGTCCTGAATGTGGGAGTGAGAGGAGATGATAAGAAAGGAGGAAAGAAGAAGGTCGTTAGCAGAGAGAAGAGGGTAGTTGAAGGTGTATTTAGAGACGGGAGCAGAAATATGAGGGGGTGCATTATTGTTGAGGGTGTTATAGATTAGGGTCGTGAATTTAAATTGGAGGCTATGGGAAGCCAGTGGAGTGCAGACACTGAGCATTGAGTAGGGTATATGAGTCTAGTGGATGCATTCAATATGGATGAGACGGTTGATGGGGAGGCCAGAGAGGAGAGAGTTGGAGTAGTCGGGGTGAGATAAGATGACAAGATTTTGTTATGGATTGTATGTGAGGAATAAAAGAGAGGGCAGGTTCCAAGACAATAGGTTGGGGAGGTGGAGGTGATGAAGACATTGTCAAAAGTGAGAGATATATGTGGAGGGGAAGCTGTGGTTAAGGGTGCGAAGATTAGGTGCTCAGTCTTTGACCTGCTGAGTTTGAGTTGATGGGCGGACATCCAGGAGTATATACTAAAGAGACAGTTGGTCACTTGTGCTAGGATAGTGGGGGATATATCTAGTGCTGATAGTTAGATTTAAGTGTTACCATGCAGAACAGGAGGGGTCCTCTGACTGAACCCTGGGGTACGCCAACAGTCAGAGGGTAAAGAAGAGGTGCCAGAAAAGGAGACACTAAATGTTCAATCTTCTTTATATATGTTATTTATTGTATTGTCACAATTTGCTGCTCTACTCGAAACAGCCAGGTCCTCATTTTTAGATGTTATGAGCTCTTGGCTAGATTATCCTGTTGAGTCAAATCTCTCAGCTTTGTGTTGCAGTTTAAGTACAATACTTATTTATATCTTTCACTTTGGCATTATACAACGTTAACATTAAAAAATAAGAGGGTACAAACAGAGAGTTGAAATAATCAACCTTTAGCCTATAACTTGTTTAAATGTACTTCGACCAGACTGTCACAACCTTTTTCTTCAATGTGGCTTGATAAGCACCTCATTCAAACCTACCCCAGCAGGACTGTGTAGTTCTTGTTACCTCTGGCACAAAAGATGACTTCAGGATAGGAACAACATCCAAGAATAGGTACAGAGGATTATGCAAGCAGCATACTAGTGATTTTAGAACATGATTACTCCCCACTCAGCATACAGATACACAGTAAATACCCCCACACATTATTTATATGAAAACTATAATTGACTTTTATTAATTTCTACATATTTATACCCTGTGCCTAGTTATGAGTAGCAAATGCCAACAATGTGCGTTCTTGATTATCCAATAAAGATATGCCTATGTGTGAGATGGAACATTTAGTAACCACCAATTAGGTCAAGGTGCATTCTCAGTTGCCTTGGGTACATATGCACACATGTCCAACATAACATCCCTGGGGCACAGCACCACCTGCCCTGCAACAGTCAGTTTTACAGGTAATCCTCCCACCCCCTTCTGGAATAACCACATACATAACACAGAGTAACAGTATATACAGTGCATACAGGTATACCCCGTTTAGCGCTATATGCACTCCTGCATGCAGGAGCGCTACCCGAATATGTCACTAAATGGGGCATTATAAAAGCATAGCGCTGAACAGTGCTATGACGGAAAAAAAGCACGCTAAACAGGGATTTAAATGCCCATAGCGCAATATTGCAAGATTTAGCGCTGTTTGGGTCTGGCCTGGTAAAAAGCGATATAATGAATCAGCTCTACTCGGGGCAGCATTGAGCAGGGTATTACTGTATATATCTTTATAATAACAGTGCTCCCTGACTTCAACACAAAGATGTCTGGCCCAATCCAACATCAACTTTTTAATTCCAGGCCTAGATACATTGATCTTCACAGTCTATAGGGGCTTTGGCCATGACACAGACCATTTAGTGAAAGATATCAACACAATGTGTGCACAGTGCAACTCTACAGTTTTTAGTGCATACATTGTCTTATATTTCAGTTTATGTGTGGTATACATTGCCTGCATTGCCAATGAAGAGTATGGGAGGATGTAATATTTTTCACACTATTGTAGATAATGTGATTGATAAGAGACAGCTGTAGTTACTGCCAAACCAATATTTTATCTTATATATCCTAGCTTAAGCCTCTATTCCATTACAATCAAGTTTTAGGAACTATTGTAAACATTTTGTAACTCTTACTAGGTGGTTGACCTTAGCTATTTAGCTCTAATGTGTGCTCACAGCCTGCTTAAAGTATACCTGTAAGATATTCCAAGTGTAAGCCTCCTTGCCACTATGCCGATCCCTATGGACACCCATGCTATCCAAACTACTACCACCGGAATCCACAAGAACCCCCATAATCCCGAACACTACTCCCCAATTAAAAAATCTAAATTACAATAAAATAAAATATATTTACATAAAATTTAAATATTTGCATAAAATGACTTTAAAAGTAAAAAAGAATTACAGCTAAAATACAAAAGAAAATAAAAAATTAATTACAAAATAAACTACACCACACTAGGGTTATGCTCCCCTTGATGATCCTCCAGTGAAGATCATTGACGCCCTGGTCCTCAATATTCTGTCTTCAATGAAGTGGGTGCTTCTGTGTTTTTTGCAGATGTCGGTCGTCTTCTATCTTGATTTAAGACCCTGGATCCTCATGTT
Organism: Discoglossus pictus; assembly: GCA_027410445.1. NCBI lineage: Eukaryota > Metazoa > Chordata > Amphibia > Anura > Alytidae > Discoglossus > Discoglossus pictus. The sequence continues at coordinate 108,895,637 of CM050165.1, read as the reverse complement.
CGGTCAACGAAAAGGGCCATGTAAAAAACTCACGTCTCTAATAAAAAAATAAACAAAACTAATGGAGCTCTTAATCTGAGGAGCTCCCTAGGCTATTAATTGTTTTTTGCCGGTGCCCTTATATACCATTCAATTGCCCAATTCTTAAAGTTATACACATTTAAAATCACTCTTAATATTGCTACATATTCAGCAAATATTATTTATTGGCACTAATGAATTCTTAAGTCAATAGAATGTTTTATGCCAAATGAATAATGGTTTTTAGTATTAAGAAGATAATAGTTTTTTTTAGTTTTGTTACAATTCTTTTAAATTGTTTATCTTATATATAATTGTCGCAATTGCGAGTTTGTTCATAATGCTAGGTTAAACGTTACGGGTTGCGCATACGCAATGATCGCCTTGGGTTTTCCATGAGCCCCTAAGGCGCACATCACCAGGCTCAAAAGTTATCGGTTTCACAAGGTCTGCAATGAGCGCCAGAAGCGCTAATTGCGAGGCCCGTAAAGAAGGGGGGGAGGCTCGCCGAACGCACTCATCACGAGGTCCACATCTTACAGGGCGAGAGGCTCGCAATGAGCACCGAAGAGACACAGGGGAGGGTGTGAGACATAAGGGTGAGAGAGGGGGGAGACACTGAAGAGGGAGAGCTAAGTTACGGGCTTGTGCATGAGCACAGTGCATGTCGCAATGAAAGGGGAGAGGCTCGTAATGAGCGCCAAAGGCACTCATCGAGAAGCCGTAAAGTAGAGGTGGAAGAGGCTAGCAATGAGCGTCGAAGGCACTCATTTGCAAGTCGCTCATCGCTAGACCCGTAAAGTAGAGGGGGGAAAGGCTCGCAATGAGCACCGAAAGCGCTCATCGCGTGGCCCGCAAGTTGGAGGAGGGGAGAGCCTTGCATTGTGTAGCAAACAACAACATTGCGAGGCTTTACATTTTTTACAGTAATTTTTGACGTGCAAGTGGCTAGTATGTAAATATTTTTCATTTTAAGTAAACATTGCTTATTTTATTATAATTCATTTTTTTTTTTAAATTGTGGGGTAGTGTTAACAACTATGGTGGTCCTTGTGGACTCCCATGGGAGTTAGATTTCATCAGGGTCCATAAGGACTCATATGATAATAGTTAGTTTTAGGTAAGGGGGTAGGTTTTGTGCTGTATACCAGTATACTTTAGAGTAGGGGTGGCCATAAGGATCCCCGTGGGGGAAGGGGTTCATTTTAGATTCTATTGGTTTCCGTAAGGACCCCTGTGATATAAGGGTTAATTAAAGTGTTAATGTTAGGTATACAAATCATGTGGGTCCTTATAGATCCCCATGGCACACAACCTTGATTGCAATTATAAAATAGTTTGTGATAGCCTAAGACCATATAGTGTACACAGTATTTTGTAAATTTGTTCCAGTGACTTTTTTTATTTTTTATATTTCAATTATTTTTTAATTATACAGTTTTATGTAAATACATAATATATGTTAAGTCGTAATTGGGTCTTTAATACACATATAATTGCAAACACATCATGACAGCTAGGATTATATCTAGAAAAAAAGATCATTACATTAACAACTATACATTTTGTTTCATGCAAGATCATATTAAAAAGTATTTCTTTTCATCATTTGGTACACGAGTAGCATTTCTAGAAACTGTTAACAAGTCAAGCAAGGGAAAAACTAACAAGACAAATTACAATCTGTTTTTTTTTCTCTGAATATTAGTTTCACACTCCCTTACTGACTGATACTTCTTCTTGGTTACACGCACAAGCCTTAACAAGCTGGGAAGCTATGTTCCCTGCCAAGTAGAGCTATGTTTTTATGTATTATTTAGTAGGGTTTTGATGTCACACAGAGTTAGGCTACTTTTCATATAAATCATTGAGTCTTGCACAGGCTGAGCTGGGAAGGGAAATGTTGGACCTGTGGTTCAAATACACACTGCACAAAATGCAGGAGAGCAAGGATGCCTGCCAGGGAGGCTAATTTACACCATCCAAAAACTGTGCAGGTTGGCACATTGGTAATGATTTCTTAATGATCATTAGAAAAATACTGAAATACATTTATTAAGAGACAGGATGCCATTACTAATAAACTACAAAATATTGCATATAATGTGATAATGATGTCCTCTTACAAAATGTGTAAATTGAAGATATCTATTTTTTCGGATTTAAGTGATACAACAAATGCTGCAGAATGTAAAAGTACAGACATACATAAATGTGGTTGTAATTGGCTGATATCAAAACTTTTGAGTGCAAGTGTAAATTATCTGAATACTTATTATTTTTTGTTATCTTGTTGCATTTTTTTTCCATTGAAGAAACATTAGGAAAGAAAATATGAGCAATAAAGTATTAATATTAGCATGTTTTTATAAAATAAAATAAAAAAATGGCCAATCAATTAAGGGAATAGAGCTGTGTATAGTCCATAGGAGAGTCAAGCAGCAATATTGTCCAGCAATTAGAGCCTTTTCTTTTGTCACCCATTAAATTCAGGTGTGATACGGACACTTTGGCCCCCATTCAATTCCAAGCCCCTAATTGCCTTCATATAGGTCGCATGCCTTTGGGTTATAAATTTGTTACAATTGCTGTATCCAATTGACTCAAGCCTCCAATTACAGGGCTAAACTCTAAAAACGTAAATCCTTCCCGCTGCCGCAAGTTTTTAGTGGGCTGGAATACATGGGGTCCACAGTTCAATCCAATTCCATAATTACAGTGTGCGCCACAGCCCTTTGAGCCAATAGAAAGCGGGCTATCTATTATGATTGACAAAGAGAGATAATAAAGCTGTGTTCCCCCAGAGCCAGCATTGACTGTGTTGTATTTTCTCAAGAAGTAGCAAATAAGTCCCAGAGACGGTGGTTGGACCATTGAGAGAGAGAGAGAGAGAGAGAAAGAGAGAGAGAGAGAGAGAGAGAGAGAGAGTAGGCATTGATTCAGAACAGGTTTTTATGTTTTTTTTTTATTTCAATTTCTTAAATACCTATTTTACACTTAATCCTTGAAAACACATATCAACTGATAACACATAATATAAATACACATGAAGTAAATATCATGCATAGATACACATATAGATACGTCAATACCTATACACACCCCTATCCCCACCCAATTTCCTAACAATTGAAATTACACATAAAACATACACATTTTCCCCCTCATAAATATATGCACTTTTGTTGATCTTATATGTCCTTATATTATTTTGGGGATTATGATGGAGGGTGGAGAGAGGAGGGGGGAGGACGAGAGCAGTAAGGAGGAGATGAGGAGGAGTGTAGAGGAGGAGAGAGAGGTGGCCCTGAGGAGAGAATTAGAGAGGAGTGGAGTAGTGGAGTAGAGAGGAGTGGAGGAGAGAGGAGTGGAGGAGAGGGTGAGGAGTTGTGCAATTGCCCATAGTTATAGCCACATCAAGTTCAGGGTCAGAGGAGGGAGCACAACATCCCTGTCCACAGCTGGGAGGGCAAGAGGCTCAGGGCAGACACAGTGCCCTTAAAAACACGCACGAGGAGATGATGGTTCTTGTGGAAGAAAAACATATATCCATAAGCCGACATTCTACTCTAAAACCCAGTCATGCCACCAAAAAAACAGAGATTTCTCTAATTATTTTGTTATTCTGTTTTATTTGATTTTGCCAAACCTTTAAATCCAGGTCCAAGTCCAAGGTAGGCCAGCCCTGGAAGAAGAAGGTCATTTATTGGGACTTAAGCAGTAGCCACTTGGGACAACATTTTTTTATTAGAAAGCAGACTTTTACTTGGGCTATGGGCTGCAGCTCAAGACTATCATTTGTTAAGGATCATAGCCACAGAACTACTGTCTGGGAAGGAAGAGTAATGTCATGGACCCCTTTTTCTCTGCCTGGGTGTTGGGCCATTGAGCCACCATAAAAACAAAGACTGCTTGGCTCCAGCAATGGATTATCTGCATAAACACCTCCATTGTCTTTGTAAATCTGCTTTGTTCTATTGTTTGCCAGATAAAGTTAACTGCATCTGATATGTGCTAGAGACTGCAGGATGTGTATTGGAGGTTAAGCCTATTACTCTCAGTAAACTACTATTAGACCCCATGTGGAGATTATCTCTTGTTATTGTCTGCCACACCCTCTCATTGTTGCATTGTGTACACCCTGTCTGTGTCTAACTGCTATAAATATTCAAAAATTTCAAAAATTTCAAAAATAAAACCTCTTACTCTGAGGCATGTCCTAGTCACTACCACAGGAAGGTTATTGGGACTCCTGGAAGTGCTGATTCCTAATAGAGAAACTCTGACTGATACAGAAGCCAGATCAGGGTGATGGCACTGAAATTTCAAAGAACCCAACGGTCCTTGTGGATAGTTAACCTGTAGTCCATAGCAGGTGGCTCTGGGCTTGTATGAGTGACATATAAATTAATATATTATTATTTTTTGGGTCCACATTTGAGCCTCTGTGAGTGTAAGGGATCATTTGTCAGGCAGTTTCATGTTTTTGTGTTGCAATTTAGTCATGTAGTGTGTCTTTAATTACATAGTTACATAGTTACATAGTAATTAAAGTTGAAAAAAGACTTTCAGTCTATCAAGTTCAACCTTTTAAGATCTCCTCTTATCTGCAATATGCGGATTAGTTATTAATTAGTTGTTAATTAATTGTTAATTATTAATCAACTATTCATTTATATATATATATATATATATATATATATATATCTGCCTATTCTGCCCTCCCACTCCTCTAGTAGAACTGTTCTACAAGCTGTTAGAGGGAACAGCTTTATCTGTCATTGCCATTCCTGAATGGACATCCCCAACAGTTTCACTTAATCTGTTGGTGTTTGCCAACTCAGAACTGGCCTGCCTCCTCCTGTTCCCCCTGCTTCTCCTTTTAACTGTAACCCAGCTAATTCCCTGGACATCCTCACTAGCCCCAGCAACACCCTCCATGCTAGGCCCAGCTAAACTGTGCTCAGTAAGCACAGCTCCCTTTCCAGTGGAGTAATATCACTAAGTGCTGCAATTCTCCTCTCCATTTCTCCAATTTGAGCTTCCAGAGAGGCAACATGCTCACACCTCTCACAGAGGAATGGACCCTGGATCAACTGTTCCAGTATTGCATACATATGACAGGATGTACACTGAGTGAGGTTTGCACTGGACTGACTCATAATTATTATTATTGTCTATAAAAATCCCATGGGAATAATAAAATAATATATTTGTATAAAGATTTGTAAAAAAAAAACTCCATCCTTTAATTTAAACTCCGTGGCCCTCATTCAATTGCATTTTGGCCAATTGAATAGGGCTCTAAATAAGCACATAACATATATTTTTTAAATCCGTTTTTAGTTAGTAAGCATCTATCCAAAAGCAAGGTTTTCACTAACTAAAAACTTCTTTAAAAAAATATGCTATGTGCTTATTTAGAGCCCTATTCAATTGGCCAAATCGCAATTGAATGAGGGCCCTACATTTTTACTAGAAACGCACTTATACTAGAAATGTTCACAAGTTCGCCCCTTCTGTTTATATTAATTTCTGCCTTCTCACATGGTCACAATTAGTGCACTCAGCAATTGATACTTGCAAATAGTAAAATCCACTTGCAGCTACACTTTTCATATTGACACATGCATGACTATTCCAAAATATTAAAAATAAATTCATATTGTTTTGAGACCTATTTGTTCCTTTGGAATTGTTGTGCAATTAATGCCTTCCATTGCTTTCCCGGGCCCTCATTCAATTGCAGTTTGGCCAATTGAATAAGGCTCTAAATAAGTACATAGCATATTTTTTTTAAAGAAGTTTTTAGTTAGTGAAAACCTTGCTTTTGGATAGATGTTTACTAACTAAAAACTTCTTTAAAAAAAAAAATGTTATGTGCTTATTTGGAGCCCTTATCAATTTGCCAAATTGCAATTGAATGAGGGCCCCGGTATTTTAAGGTGCATTAGTGTGTTTATATTTGCTTTTGCAGTGTTAAGAAGAAGTGTTTAACGCGCTTGTGAGTCCTTTTTGAAACCCATAATATTTTTTGCTACTTTTGCCATTTAAGGGATTGAAAGCAATGGCGGCCTTGTGGAATTGTTGCAATTGCATTGTGGTTTGTGATTTTAGTGATTGTAACATTTGCAGGCATGGAAGATCAACGGTGGAGATTGGTCAGAGTGAAGCTTTTGACAACCTGCAGGACTTTTCAGCCTGTAACCCGCAAAGCGATTGCGGGTAGCTAGAACAGGCCAATTGAATATCAATAACTTTTATGGGCTCCAGTAATTACAATCTGCCCAATTGAATGGGGGCCTTTGTGTGATTTATTTGTAATATTTGTTTACCGCAGGGTTACATTTTGCCTTTGTTCATAGCATGATTAAACATTTGAGAGAAATTGTAATATCTATTACAAGCAAAGTCAATTAAAAAGATGTTCACTAAAATGCTTTAATACTCATTAATTACATAGATACTCATATTGTTTGTTACATGATTTGCATTTTTTTTTTCCAAACCACAATTGCTCTCTTACAGTAGTTGATGATATAAAAGAAGGGAGTGTGTGGCCAGTTGGTAGATTATAATGACAAGACAATTAAGGGACATGGAAATCATGTTTTTCTCTTATTACATACAACTGTATGCTTTCTTTTTTCAAAGCAGAAAACTGTTTTAATGTTTAATTGGGGGCTTGGCCCTATCAGCAAATTTGCTGTTTGAGTCATGCTTCTCTGCCAATGAAATCTACAGATGTGTGTATGCTCTGGGCATTTCCTGTTGGTTTTAATTAAAATTAAACAAGTGTTAGCAAAATATCTTGTAATTTCTGACAGTTGAAAAACAGGGTAAAAAACCCTCTCCAAACCCAGGGTAAACGAGCATTCATTAAAAAAATAAGCAGAGCCTGAAAAATTTGAGGTAGATGTCTTTGCTGTAAAGCAGCCTGGGAAATGTAGTCAGATCCATATGAAAATAAATAGAACTTTCTAACATGTGCCAATCTGTGCAGCACATTCACAGTAGATAGATACCTAGGCCCTCATTCAATTGCGATTTGGCCAATTGAATAGTGCTCTAAATAAGCACATAACATATTTTTTTTAAATAAGTTTTTAGTTAGTGAAAACCTTGCTTTTGGATAGATGTTTACTAACTAAAAACTTCTTTAAAAAAATATGTTATGTGCCTATTTAGACCCCTATTCAATTGGCCAAATTGCAATTGAATGAGGGCCCTAGAGTTGTCTGTTCTCCTGCATCACTGCTGCTAGTGGTTTATTTCCCACAAGGAGATAGGCAGAGAGAAATAAGCTGTGACCCCAGCAACCATGTGACTGGCAGTACTTCCTCTGGAAGTCACAAACTGTACCCAGATGCTGTGCTACCTGTACCCACTGTAATGCAAGCTTCATAGGGGTGTGCAATTCCAGATAGCAGTATCCAGCATATAAATATGTAAGTACATTGGACGTTTCAATATAATACATATTTTCTACAAATCAGTGGCTGTTTTTTTAGGAAACATTTGAAACCCAGGAAACTTCTATAAATCTTTAATACTTTTTTTCATGCAAAACACAAGGTTGGTTATGTTTAAAGCATGCTCTTTTAATTGGGTTCCATGCCCCTTTAACAATTGCTGTTACTATTTAACTGTGACATTTTATCATCCCCACAATGAAAGTTAACGAATATCCTAAGATACTGGCATCAGTCAATTGCCATGTTTAACATTTAAAAGCATATACATTTACACAAGTGTTGCTTTCAAAATGTATTGCAAGCAATCTAGGGGGAGCTTTTTTCTCACTTGAAAAAATGTAGCATACATAAGACATGTGTCTGCTGAGGTCATTTATCAAAATTCACACTGCAAATTCACCTTCAATAATGGGGCGTTTTGTCAAGGAGAGTCTTCCTCTTCTTTGCAAGTACTTTCACAGGCAAACAAATATTCATATTACAGTTTGATTAATGGGAGCTTTTGGTCCTGCCAAGCATTTGTTTCTAGTAGGTAGAGATAGAAGCACTTCGAATATTTTCAACCAAACATTTTTACTAAATGTATTTTTCATTGAAATAATATGTATTGTGTACAAGAGCAATGGTTTATACTAGCAGCTTGGAGTATCTTTGTATACTGTTTGATTTTCCTGGTTCTGAGCCTTTGGCTATTTTCTTTGGATTCTGCATCTGTGCTTGGTTTCCTGACATTGGCTTGCTTCCTGCATATAAACCTAATTCACTGGCTCTGACTTGCCTTTGCCTCACTACGATTTTACTTCTAGCCCCTTTGGTCTTGCTGTCCTGATAGCCCCTTGCTATTGGGTTTCCAGTTATAGTTTTCAGGCTACTCCTGGCATCTGTACTTGGAAATCATGAGTTTAAGCTAAACTAATTGGGAATTTGTTTACTAATACAGTATGGCCATTGAGACTCTCTCGCAAGCTAATACATATATAATATAATGAGAATAGAAATGTGGCACAAGAACCGATGAGTTTCTTCCTGTGGCCAGTAAATCAAGTCAGTAGAGCAATATTTAGTCTTCTATAGGAAAGCCAAATGGTGGAATTGTCCAGCAATCAGAGTTTTCCTTTTGTCACTGATCACCTTCCTATTTGGTGCAGATGCTTTGTGTGATTTATTAAGTGCCCATTCTGCATTGCCATAGCTGTCTTATACCAATTCTTACAGTTTTTCTAAGAAAACAGAGATGAATATCTGAATCTGAACCCCAAACACTGAAGCTAGGTGCTATAACACTGAGATATATATCAACATGATAATTAGATGAGAGACAATTATAACAGTCAACCAAGCACAGCAAGCTCTAATGCTTGAGTTGTTGTAGCTAATTGTATATACACCGGTTTCATGGAGAGATTTGGATAGTCTAAATCCGCTAAATTAAATAATTTGAATTCCATCAATTCTACGACAATTTAAAAAATGTAAGCACTTTTCAAACTGGTGCACTTTTCCAAATTCAGTTGCCCTTTAGACACAATAATTAGACAGGAAATATACATTCCTAATTTAATAATGCTTTTCACCTTATCCAGTGCTGTATTATTGGAATTTCAACATGTGTTCATAAATATCCATAAAGCCTTTTGTCTGTTCCTTGGTTCAAATCCAACAGATTCAGAGGGGAGCATTTTCTATGGAAACATTCAGGATGTGAAATAATTAGTTTTTTTGACACTGGGAGAGCTCCTAATATCTAACCCCTCTGGAAATGACTTAACATTCACCACTGTTGTAAGACATTTGAGGAATAACCTGAACTTCTTGCCATATTGATCCACTCTACAAAACCCTTAGGTGATCATCATGCTATAAAATATATTGATTGATGTACATTTGTTGATCTTTGTTAAAGGGTCTTACTTAGAATACATTATTTTTCAAGCTGCAATGCTGCTTGACATATGAATATTATAAGGTGTATAGGGGAAAATGATTTTGGGATTTGCATAAGTCTCATACATGAACACATGTTTTTATCAATAATAACTGAGGTTTGATTTACACTTCAAAATTACGGTACTTATGTTACATATGATTTGCACTAAAGTGGTTTATAATTCAAACAATTATTTCCCAGTTTAAATGACCGCTGTAGTTTGGGAATACCTTCAGTATGCTTATGCAGTATGTAGCAATCTAACAACCTTAGCAGCTATTTTGGTCTTAACATGGAATAAAGAGGCCATATCTTTATAATTAGACAAATCCTTAGTTTAAAATAATTCTTGGGTCAAACCATCGATTCATCAGCAAGATCCCATCCCCATGACATCTTAAAGGGACATGGAAGAATCCCTGCAATATAAACATGATATGCTAAGTAATTGTTTGTATACCTATACATCATATTATTCACAAGAGCTTAAAAGCTTTGTTTTGAAACACTAAAATCTTCCAAATAGTACGAACAAAAGTTATGCCCATGGTGTATCAGTCTGTGATTGGCTAGTGTACTTATTACCAATTAAAACACTATGGCATGAGCTACTGGGGCATCCTTTTTCAGAGACTGTTTAAAAGGAGTCAGTGAGTCAAAACACAGCTTTTAAGCACTGTGAGGATTATGATTTTTATATTTAAAAAATAATACTTCAATGTTATATTAAAAACAGTGAACCTTTCCTGTCCTTTTAATTCACTAATAGTAATATTGTCAAGATGTCTCTTAAACATTACATATGAAACCAATATTTGGCCTTGCAAATGGTCTAAAGCACTTGCTATCGGGATGGGAAACCGTGTTTTATATTTGCTTGCTGTAAATGCTCAATATTCAGTGTGCAGAAGAGCAGACAAGTTCGATTTGAACAGGGGGAAGTGGCCAACTTACGAGCTTGCACACAGTTCTAGTGTAAGTGAACAGTTTGCTGCCTCCCGGGTGCTTGGGTCAGGCATGTTGTGGATTGGGGGAATACATTATTGGATGGGGCTGGAAATTACCCAGCAGTCTTGTTACATATTTAGACCAAAGTTAGTGAAAGATGGAGTGTCCTAAAAAATTATGTAACAATCTAGAAAAAGCTTAGGGCAAGTAATGTTGAAGTAGGGGAACTCTTGGGGGACTGTGATCATAACACAGTCTTTTGACTGATAGTGTCTGTCTGACCAGGAGACCTGTGACATCACAGAGAGAGGCTGTTCTAATGAGCAGCCTGACTCAGTGGAAATGCTTCCATACTTTTTAGTGTATAATGCCTATATATATATGTACTGACACTGCAAGATGTGGGATATTTTTGTTTTATTGGTGTTTTAAATCTATTTTAATAAAAAATAGATTTATGCATTTTATTACCTTTTTGCTTGTTTCTCCGGTGTTATGATGTAGATCACATGCACGCACAGCATGGCACACACACAGAATATAAACAGCACGGCACACACACAGCATGCACACTGCCTGGCACACACTGGCACACACAGCACCAATCGTGACCCCGCTGCATTTCAATTCTTAAAGGACTGTAAAGTAACTAAAATTAACCCCATAACTCATGGGGGTCAACACAGACCACCATAAGCACATTAATTAACCCTATAACTCATGGGGTCAATACAGACCCCCATAAGCCAATAATTAACCCAATGATTCATGGGGGTCAATACAGACCCCCATAAGCACTTAATTAACCCTTTAACTCATGGGGGGCAATACAGACCCCCATAAGCCAATAATTAACCCTATAACTCATGGGGGTCAATACAGACCCCCATAAGGCGTTAATTAACCCTATAACTCATGGGGGGCAATACAGACCCCCATAAGGCCTTAATTAACCCTGTCACTCATGGGGGTCAATACAGATCCCCATCAGCACAATAATTAACCCTATAACTCATGGGGGTCAATACAGACCCCCATAAGCCTCTATTTAACCTCATCAGTCCTGTAAGGGTACATTATGTCCCTTATGGGGCTGTTAAAACCCTAACATTAACCACATAAGTGCCATGACGGTCCACAAGGACCATCATGACACTAACTACAAACACTACACTATAACCCACAATAAACCATTAAATCTAAACTAACCCTCCTCTACACTAATCTATTAACACTTACACTACCAATGAGACAACAGCCAATGAGAATGCGCAGATGTCTTCACCCAATCACTCCGTGGGCCGCCATTGCCAATTTCCTTCCGGAAAAGGCTCTGGGGGGTTCATTAGCGTTGGGAAGGTCTGTGAGTGCAGACCTCTGTTAGTTTTTTTATTTTTTTAGAGCGTGGATGGTTCCAGGGCCCAGCCGGGGCTGAAGAGGAGGAGGCCGGGGACATCGCGGACAGGTAAGTTGAATGTATATTTATATGTTTATATGTTTATTTTATTTTGTGTCTGTATGTGTAGTAATGTATTGTGTTTTTTTTAACAGGCCCGCGGGGGAAGAAAAGAAGAAGGACGGGACATGCTGGAAAGGTGAGTAGAATATTTATAATGTGTATAATGTTTATTTCATTTATGTTAATGTTTTGTACTAATTTTTGTTTTTGTTTTACCCCTAGGTTGGTGATCTGAAGGGATTTCTCAAAGGTAAGTGGTCTTAATTATTTTATTTTAGCTAAGAATTAGTGTTTGTGTATGTAGTTAGGATTTTAATTATTTTATTTTAGCTTAGTATTAGGTTTTCTGGATGTAGTTAGGATGTATTGTATGTTAGATAGATATGGGGTATTGTATATTATTTGTATTGTATGTAATGTATGTATGTAATGTATTATATGTAATATATTGTATGTATGTATTGTATTGTGTATGTCTGTCTTTCCTTTTCAGGTGTGTAATTTTTTTGTTTTTTGTAGTGGGGGAGGGGTTGTAATGTATTTTTTTCTTTTCTGTAATGTAGGCTTTTTTATTTTTAGTGACTTAGGTTTTTTTCTTTTCTGTAATGTAGGTTTTTTTATCTTTGGTGACTTAGGTTTTTTTATTTTCTGTAATGTATGTTTTTTATTTTTGGTGACTTAAGTTTTTTTATTTTCTGTAAGGTAGGTTTTTTTTATTTTTTGTAATTAGAGTGGTGGGTGGGGTTTATTAGGGGATAGGTAGGGTAGGTAGGTAGTGTAAGTGTTAATAGATTAGTGTAGAGTGGGGTTAGTTTAGATTTAATGGTTTATTGGGGGTTATAGTGTAGTGTTTGTAGTTTGTGTCATGATGGTCCTTGTGGACCGTCATGGCACTCATGTGGTTAATGTTTGGGTTTTAATAGCCCCATAAAGGTCATAATATACCCTTATGGGAATGATGGGGTTAAATAGAGGCTTATGGGGGTCTGTATTGACCCCCATGAGTTATAAGGTTAATTATTGTGCTGATGGGGATCTGTATTGACCCCCATGAGTGACGGGGTTAATTAAAGCCTTATGGGGGTCTGTATTGACCCTTATGAGTTATAGGGTTAATTAAGGCCTTATGGGGGTCTGTATTGACCCCCATGAGTTATAAGGTTAATTATTGTGCTTACAGGGATCTATATTGACCCCCATGACTTATAGGGTTAATTAAGTGCTTATGGGGGTCTGAATTGATCCCCATAAGTTATAGGGTTAATTATTGGCTTATGGGGGTCTGTATTGACCCCCATGAGTCAGAGGGTTAATTAAGTGCTTATGGGGGTCTGTATTGACCCCCATGAGTGACAGGGTTGATTATTGGCTTATGGGGGTCTGTATTGACACCCATGAGTGACAGGGTTGATTATTGGCTTATGGGGGTCTGTATTGACCCCCCTGAGTTATAGGGTTAATTAAGTGCTTATGGGGGTCTGTATTGACCCCCATGAGTTATAGCCTTAATTATTGGCTTATGGGGGTCTGTATTGACCCCCATGAGTTAGCAGGTTAATTAAGTGATTATGGAGGTCTGTATTGACCCCCATGAGTTATAAGGTTAATTATTGTGCTGATGGGGATCTGTATTGACCCCCATGAGTGACGGGGTTAATTAAAGCCTTATGGGGGTCTGTATTGCCCCCCATGAGTTATAGAGTTAATTAAGTGCTTATGGGGGTCTGTATTGACCCTTATGAGTTATAGGGTTAATTAAGGCCTTATGGGGGTCTGTATTGACCCCCATGAGTTATAAGGTTAATTATTGTGCTTACAGGGATCTATATTGACCCCCATGACTTATAGGGTTAATTAAGTGCTTATGGGGGTCTGAATTGATCCCCATAAGTTATAGGGTTAATTATTGGCTTATGGGGGTCTGTATTGACCCCCATGAGTCAGAGGGTTAATTAAGTGCTTATGGGGGTCTGTATTGACCCCCATGAGTGACAGGGTTGATTATTGGCTTATGGGGGTCTGTATTGACCCCCATGAGTGACAGGGTTGATTATTGGCTTATGGGGGTCTGTATTGACCCCCCTGAGTTATAGGGTTAATTAAGTGCTTATGGGGGTCTGTATTGACCCCCATGAGTTATAGCCTTAATTATTGGCTTATGGGGGTCTGTATTGACCCCCATGAGTTAGCAGGTTAATTAAGTGATTATGGAGGTCTGTATTGACCCCCATGAGTTATAGGGTTAATTATTGGCTTATGGGGGTCTGTATTGACCCTCATGAGTGACAGAGTTAATTAAGTGATTATGGGGGTCTGTATTGACCCCCATGAGTTATGGGGTTAATTATTGGCTTATGGGGGTCTGTATTGACCCCCATGAATTATAGGGTTAATTATTGGCTTGTGGGGGTCTGTATTGACCCTCATGAGTTATAGGCTTAATTATTGTGCTTATGGGGGTCTGTATTGACCCCCATGAGTTATGGGGTTTATTAAGTGCTTATGGGGTCTGTATTGACCCCCATGAGTTATGGGGTTAATTTTAGGTGCCTGGGGGTAATATTTTTTAGTGCAAGTCCTTTCAGGACCCTTACGGTCCGTTAAGGACCCACGAGGCAGGACATTTAAAAATGAAAATGCAGCGGTGCCAAACAGGGACCCCCGCTGCAATGGGTTAATGTGGGGGGGGGGGGGGGTGCGGGGGTCCCTATGGACCCCTGCAGCAAGGGGTTAATGTGGTTACACTTTGGGGGTCCCCAAGCATAGAGGGGGGTTATTTTTTTTTGCTGCGGCCGGCATTATTAATAGTCTGCCGCAAGCCCTTTAAGGAGCCGCGGTGGGGAATTTAAAAATTTCAAATGCAGCGGGGGCCTGATCTATGCTGATCGGGGACCCCTGCTGCAAGGGGTTAATGTGGGGGTGCTGCAGGGGTCCCGATAGGGACACCTGCAGCATGGGGATGTGTATAGGGAGCAGGGGGCAGCCTCACACGGCTGTCTCGTGCTGCTCCGAGGCAGCAAGTAGAGGCTTTAGGATCCCTTGCTAGCACTTTTTGTGCTCGTAGGGATTCTTCCGAAATGCGAGAATCACTCGTAGATATAAGGCTGCTTGTGACTCCGTAGCTCTCTCTGAGCATATTCTCTGCCATTTTTTGTAGTCATCTCGCAAAGCAGGCTGCGAGGGATTCGGTCCTCGCAAACAGCAAAAAAACTGCCTTTTGCGAGGACCGAGAGAATTATGAGGGAGAATTTATTTAATGAGTTTTTAGATTGTAAACAGAATGTTCTGTCACACGCAAAAGTGCACTATAAAGAAGGTAACTGGCCCTTTAAGTAGGAGTCAACACAGAATTATGAGGGATATGTTAAGCAAATCTAGTTTATATGAGGAACTTGAACCAAGGCCAATCAGTTGCAAAGGGTTTGATGCAGTATCACATGGGAAGCTGTTGTTCAAAGTAAGGGATACTGGAATTGCAGTACATATATGTATATGGACTGAAAACTGGCTAAATGACAGGAAACTAGAGTTAATGTAGATGGAACATATTCAGATTAGACTCATGTGGTAAATGGGGTTCCTCAGGGTTCAGTATTAGGTCCTCTCCTTTCTAACATATTTATTATGTAATGTGTTCATATTCACTGATGACACAGAGTTGTGCAAACGGAGTTACATACATTCAAAGAATATGCAGTTCAATAACAGATGATATTTAATACAAATTAATACAAATAAAAGTTATTAATTTGTTGGAGGGAAAATAAGCATGCAATTTAAAATTATTCTGGCTCCTACACCCCTGCTAAGGTTAGTTTGTTCTCTGATTGAGTGTCTTTGATTTTGGATTTTCAAATTTCAAATAAATTACAGAGGGCTGGATTAACCATTAGAAAGGCTTCTTTTGCAATTAAGGATGTGTAGGCTATTTTGTTACAGTCCTGAAAAATGCTTCTTCAGGCTACTGTTTTCTTGTATTGGGACACTCAGAGTGTTCTTGTAAGGGTTCTATCATAAGGATTTGTCTCATTGTGAGTAATTGAAGAGCCTTACAAGAACATGTAGGATGTTCAGTAACACCCATGTGATAAAAATGTAGGTAGTATCTCCCATAGCAACACGGAATAGTTTACGCATAGCGAGACCTATTCAATTCAAAGACTGCATCTTGTGGTATACAGGCCGTATATATATGCGGGTGTGCTGCGGGCTTGAACTCTGCTACAATTATGGTGCTATTCAATTGAACAAGGCTGTAAGTTATGGGCCCGAAAGCCGAAACTGTAAACCATGCACTCATATGTAGCATTTCAGGGCGGGAACATGATTAATTAAGCAAGGCCGTAACTACCAATTTAGAAACAGCCCATAGGAAATGAGACCGCCATTACGTCGGTAAAACACAGAGGTTACATGTCAATCAATTCGCGTTTGGGGGTCCGATATGCGATCGGACTCACAAAACTGCAAAATACAAAATAATAAAAATGAATGCCAATACTGTTCTAGTCCATGTGGGTGGCCTGATATGTATTAACTCATTGATTCCTGAGATTGATATAACCCCAAAATGAAACAAACAAAAAAATTTTTATAGCTGATTTGCGAGCTTGAGACTGGTATGCAATTAATTCTGATATGTGTCATCACTTTCCCCGTCATTTACAGTGCAGTATTGATTTTTTATTTGTATTTACAGTGCTATGGACAGGGGTTAAACCCTCTTGCAAGTCCTATTTGGTACTCGTAGGATTTTCTCCTACTTTTGCTGTTTACGGGTGTGAAAACATTTGCGGGCTTGGGGAATTGTAGCAATTGAATAGCGATTTGCGATTTTAGCACTCGGAACTCTTGCGGACAGGAAAGATTGAAGGCTTTAAAGGGCTGTAAGTTCTGGTTTTAACAACCAAAAGAATTTCAAGGCCGTAACCCATAACCCGTTTGTAGTCCGCAAAAAGACGCCAATTGAATAGCAACATAACTTACGGCCTCCATTATGGGCTACTGTAAGTTACAATTACTCAATTGAATCGGGCTCAGCAATCACTAATAAGGGTTTTCTGCTGGAAGAATTTGATAGCTACATAGCTCCCATTGTGGAATTTTTACTTGTAAGATTTCTTAGGGGAGACTTCAGCCCAACAGTAAAACAATTTGTGTAATTCATGGACATAATACGTTTTTTGACATTGTCTGAATTTTTGAAGACTCTGTTTGAGAACAAGAATCCCTTTTGTGTTAGCTACATAATGCCCCGAGATCTGGTTGATGGGTGTGTTTGTAGTTCAATGGAGGGAGGAGTGGGAGAGGAGGTAACAGGCAGGATTTTAGAGTGTTAATTTCATAACTAGGTAAGTTTGAAATTGACACTGCACCCCTCCCCCTCACTGGCCCAGAAGCAGGGCAATGCATCAAAGAATACAAGCATAGCTCTTCAAAAATGTAAACACCACTCTCAAAACAACTAATTAGTATTCAAGACTAAATTGTTTGCATAAGAATACTGTACAAACAAAGCTGTTTACCTTATGAATTATTAATTTGTGAAACAAATGACTAGTAAGAGTTGCTTTTTCATGCTTTTTAATAGTAATTTTAAAAACTGATTGGGATGATAGATTCCCTTATTAATTGGACTACAGTGGCCCTTTAAATGGAGATATAGGGTTTCTGGATTTTATTAAGTATATAATATACCTATGTATTTATTTACTTTAAAGTACTTTATTTTTTTTAAGAAGTACTTATAAATTCTGCTTATACTGACTAAAATCAAATAGTACCTGATTTGGTCTTTCCTCTGCAGCTCATGAAGCTATAGACTCTGTAGTCGCGTCTGTGCTGAGTCTCATATAAGCCAATAAGTGATCAACGTTGCAGCACGTTACTGAGACTTTGCCCCCGATTGGCTAGTATGAAACACTGTATGGCCAGTGTTACAGAGTCTGTGTCTACATGAGCTGCAGAGGGCAGACTCAAGCAGGTACTATTTGTATGATTTTAGTAAGTAAAAAGAGTGCTTATAAACATTTTCTAATAAAAAATAAAATACATAAAATTAAATGAACACCTAGGTACATTATTTACCTTGTAAAATCCAGAAAGCTTCCACGTCCCTTTAAGTCATTCTTTATTACTATATCACTATGTAGTTTTCGACCTGAGCAACACTGCTGTCCCATGTCTGCCCTTGTGTTTCCTTTTTGAATGTCGGTGCAAGTATTAAAGCTGTGTTAGTTTTCCAGATCAATATATTTCTCACTATCATAATATACATGACTGTCTGAAATCTATTATAAATCACTGTGGATTATATTCATTCAAAATAATACCAGGCAAAGGGAAACATAAATCTTAACCATTATAAACATACCAGACGTTCTTTAAGATTTTCAAAATATGTTACCTTTTAACATATTGCTGAACTTCTCTGCTATGTGAGCTATTAGCAATACCTTTCAAATTATGCTTGAAGGATTATGTTTTATATTTACAGAATGCTACCATGTGGATTTTGCAAAGGTCTGGCACATCTGCAAAAGATTAATAGCCCTATCAATAAAGAATACACTCTATTTCACCCAATTTGTTTGTGCTTTTATTGAAAGGGTCACTGCACAATGAAATAAATAATCATGTAAGAACATCAAATTGCCTCAAATACTAAGCAAGTTTTTAATTTACTTGCCATCAAAATATGAGTCGGTATTAAATGGATATGGAACACAATCCTTTTTTTTTTTTTATGCATTTAAATGACTATGCTTTAATCTTTACCAAAGTTGTGTTTTGAATGAAAATTATTAAAACTTGTTACTCAGAGCATACATAGATTTAATAGGCAGACAAATATGAAGCATTGGCAAGTATGACAAGTTTGGAAGATTGGCAAGGGTATCTGGAGCCATGCAGACTGTAGTGCATCTGACTGAAGAGTGCGATAAACAGCACCATGGTTAAAGATCCATATAGCAAATATGGAGATTGAGGTGCTCAATGGGGTTCAAGTCCGGGGAATTTAGAGGCCAAGGAAGTACTTGGAAGTCTTCTTTATGCTCCTCCAACCACCGCAGACAATTCTGGCTGTATGACATGTTGCATTGTCCTGCTGGAAGATCCCATCCACTCCAGGGAAGAGTCAACACGTATAAGTGTGTTTGATCTGCAAGGATGGATAGATAATCTAATCGGTTGCGAGTGTAATACAGAGGTATGAGTAGACCCAGGCAATGCCAAGAAAACATTCCCCAGACCAAAATGCTGCCGCCACCAGCTTGTGTTCTTTAAACAATGGTTGCAGAGTGTTTGTTCTCGGAGGTTTTGCATCTGACACGCCAACATCCATCCAGCTGTTGGAGCAGAAAATGTGACTCATCAGAGAAGGCAACCCTTTATCAATCAGAAGATGTGCAATTTCAGTACTGTGTGCAAGTTGTTTCTAGGGATGAATCGACGTTTACATGGGTGCAGTGACCAGCCATTAGCTTCTGAGCCCTATTCGCAACAGAGTTGGCTGTACAATAATTTTAGACACACGTCTGGTAGCCCCTTGGTTCGTTTGGATGCTGAGTTGCTGAACTGTAGCGTGTTGGTTGGCCCTTGCACACCTTTGCAGCCGACATTCATCTCTGACATTAATGGCACATGGTGCTCTGCAGTTTTCAAGCCGGTTAATCGCAGTGGTGCTGTTTGTCCAGTCATCGTTACACTTTAACCATAGCAGCACACAGACAGTTCGCAAACTGTGCTGTTTCAGAAATATTGCCACCCTTGCCCAAAATCTAATGATCATACTCTATTTCAAAGTCAGACGTTTAACCCATGACAGTGATGGCTGATATGTTTTTAGAATGCCTACTTATATACCCGACAAGACAGCTTACGACATAGGCTCTATTAGACTAGCTACACGCTGCTGATGTCAAAAGTAGGCAGTGATCATAATAATGTGACTCAACACTGTACTGATCACCCATATAAGCCAAACATTTGAATCAGTTTTTTCTGCTTTAAAAAAGAAGAAAAGACACAATGGTACATTTTAAAAACCCTCAGATACAACAAAGAAAAATGCTTTCAATGTCCCTTTAATTTTTGGTTATGATTGATAGTAGATGGAAATAAATGCAGTAATGCCATTGCTGGTGTGCTGTTTAATTGAATTTAAAGCACTAAATATGTTACATTTAAACATTCTTACCCTTTTCTCGTAATTTTTGAACATTCACACATTGGTAATTGAGTATCCACCCCACAAAACCTTATTGATATCACATGATTAATATGAATAATGATATTACAGAAATGGAACTTAAAGACAAGCTTGCTAAAGAGTACATACATATATTTTATTACTTGGGATACATGGATTATTAAAAAGACTACTTTATTGAAATAATATATTTCAAATAACTACCTTGCAATTTGATACATTGGACTACAATGACCCATAACCAAACCACTTTATTATGTATTATTGATATTATTATTTATTGTTTATATTCAACATGTATGGTTATTTTTGTTTATATTTGAAAAATTAAATTAGGAATTTTTAGATTTCCCTTTAATAATGAGGTCAGAAAAGGTTGTGAGCCTTGACCCCTACAACAATTATAGTTATATCAAAAAGACAAAGAAAATACAAATTTAGTTATATCAGAAAGACAAAGAAAATACAAAAAGAGCCAATGTCCAAATCCTTAAATTCCCAATTTTTGTTTGAAATTAGGACAAAAACGAAAACAGAATACTTAACTTTTACTTTATCATGTAAAAATAAAGAACTCCTTATAAACACAACAGCAGAAAATAAATTAATAAAATTGCTCAAAACCTCTCTGGGGGCCTCATTCTATTAATGGCTGTAGGAGATGCGTGGCCGCAAGGGATGGCCGCAAGCTACTTCCCTATTCTATTCCCTTGCGACCGAGGGCTCCGGCCGGCTCCGGCCGGCGACCTGTTAGCCCTTGCGGTCACCCCTGCCGCAAGGAAAGCCTTTGATCCCACGGTGCTGCAAGAGATTCGGTCGCATGGAACCACCTATCCCTATTCAAATGCTCTGGCGAGCCCTCTGCCAAGCCCGCAAAACCTCTCAAAAAGGCTGCAGCTTACTTGTACCCTGGAGCAGCCGCAAGGGCTATGAAGCGCTTGCGGCTGCTTCAATGAAACCCTCCGCTGGCTGCAGGGGACCTGATCGTGAACCGATCAAGACCCCTGCTGTGTCCCCACAGTGTCCCCTCAACACCCCTATATAGCAGGGGTCCGATAGAGACCCTGTCAGGACCCCTGCAGTGTGCACACATTAACCCTATAATGCAGGGGTCCCCATTGTGCACATATTAGACCTTCCTGCAGGCTCCCCACATAAACCCCTTGATCTCCCCACATTAAGCCCTTCTCTTGCTGCAGAGGGTCTCGATCATCACCAATTGCGACCCTCGCAGCATCTACAGGATTTAAAATTTTCCGCCGCGGGCTTGAATTAAACTGTGGGTCCTTAAAGGGCACGTGGCATACTAATGGTTACTCCCAAGCCACGTGGGTACTATTAGTACCCCCCTTGGACCTAATATTAACCCCATCACTCATGGGGGTCAATATAGACTCCATGAGACTAAAATGAACCCCCTTAGTCCAAAAGGGGTCTATATAGACCCCTATAGGACACTATTAACCCCTAGGTTAACCCTACAAGTGCCATGAGGGTCATCCACGACCGGTAGGTCGGTAGTGTTAGGTAGGTAGGGTTAATAGGTTAGGGTAGAGGGGGGTTAGTTTAGATTTCAATGTTTATTGTGGGGGGGGATATTGTAGTGTAGTGTTTGTACTTAGTGTCATCAGGGTCCTGGAGGACCCTCATGGTACTTATGGGGTTAATTATAGTGTACTCATTGTCCTATGAGGGTCTTCATAGACCCTTATGGGACTGATTGGGTTAAATAGAGGTTTACTATAAGTGCTGGGTTAGATGGAGGCTTATGGGGGTCTGTATAGTCCGACGGGCTTGAATAATGAATTACAAGCTTGGAGATTATTCAAGCCAGTTGGACTTTGGACATAAATTAAATGCGAAATCAAGTATTGTATTGTGGGGATATGCCGGCTTGAGAATGTTGTGCCTTTAATCCTTATGTTGTCACCCATTGTGTACCCCATCTTTTACAGTGCTTTACAGTGCTGTCTTGAAATTATATTTGCATTTACAGTGCTCCGAGTTTGCAGTCTTGGACCACGAGTTACAAGCTTGCGGACGTAAATAACGATTTACAGGCTTGGAGGTCTTTCAAGCCCGTAGGACCGCAAAGGTCTTACTTTCAAAACGTAGCACTAATTAAGCAAATAAAAAAGCCATCCTTTACTTTTATTAAAAGAGAAAGTGATGTTAGGTCTTACAATTAATAGCACAACATTCTCCAACTCTCACATTGGCAGAAATAACGGCTTTATTTCATGTTCAATTTCCGTCATGAAGTCCTACGGGCTTCAACCTCCAAGCCCGGAAGTTGGATTCAAACGTCCTACGGGCTTGGAGGTTGAAGCCTGTAGGACATTATGACGAAAATCTAACATGAAATAAACTATTTTTATTTCCCGATTTGAGAGTAGGGGAATGTTGCGCTATTAATTCCAAGCCCTAAAATCACTTTCACTTCTAATAACAGTACAGGATGTATTTTTTACTTTGCTGAATTGGTGCTACGTTTTATAACCTCTTTGGTGTAAGTAAGCTGTGGTTCCATTTTAGCAATTTATGGGCTTGACAGAAGGGTGAGCGTAGCAATTGAATAGCGAATTGGGATTTCTCGCCGCTGCGCAAGATCAAAGGCTTTGAAGGAAGTAATCTGCGATTTAGCAAATCGCAAGGGATCGCAGCTCGAGTCTCATAACCCGATCGAAGGCCACAAACATAAGCGAATTGAATAGCTAAGTAGCTTGCGGCCTCTTATGCCAAAAACATAGCATTTGAATAAGGCCCTTGGTCTACCAAGCTTTTACCTCTACTCAACGTATCAACGTTCTGTTGCAATGGTTTCCACTAATTCTCCATATTTGGGACTTAATATCAACTAGGATCCTAACCTGTGTGCAGGACTTTGATCTAACCGTTACAAAGAGGAACCTTGGATTCAGATTACTGTAGATCTCTATAAATTCTACTGAACGTTTGCACCTATGAATATAACTTAATAAAAGAGCAAATAGAGTAGGATAATCCTCCCCCCAGGCTACAGCCCAAGTAACAGTTCAAGATGGAGGTTTCCACTATATTCTTACATACTTTACAAACATGTAATATTCCAAAATTACACTGGTCCTTTGGCAAAATTTTACAAGCCCTTCCCTTTCTAATGCCATGAACAGAGAAGGAATTTCTGCTCATACATTTCAGTAGTGCTATCTGTTAAAGTAGATATGCATGTTATTTTCTTGTTGTCATAATGTATTTGTTAATACAGAATACATTAAATTATAATATGTTTTGAGTAGTGAAAACCATATCTCCTTGCTCTGACTTCTGAGTTGTGAAAAATTTCTTTACCTTAAGAAATGTATAATTAAGATGCCACAGTAGGTTGTGTACTAAAGAAATGGCAAACTATATATTTATCCCTTCATATATGTAGATATATTCTGATATTATAACAAGATACATAAAGGAACGCAGACAGAAATATATTAACGTATTGCTTACTTAATAATACTTAATAATAACACTAAGCAATAAATGCAGTATAAGTTTCCAATCCATATTCCAATCATCTAAACAATAATTCAGTCAGATAACAGGCTATATTATCTAAGGTTTATTGTGAAAAACCACAAAAGTAGGGAAACTGTCACACTATCTATATAATGAATATTAATATTGCCTTATAATATTGAGACCTGCATAAGCTGCAGGGCTTGACCTGAGCATGAGTGACATAGTCTGTTAAATGCAAATGTGAGAAAAACCCAACCATAATAAAGCAACAGACACCAAATGTGGGATTAAAACAGGCCACAGCTTTATTGATAAGATTAAACATAATCATAAAACAGTGGTGATTGCTCGAAATATAAAATCAGCCCAAAAACCAACTGAGGCCTCCAGGAACCCCATGCCCAGGAGGCCTCTGGACTACCCGTGGTCTAAGACCATCACCAAAATAATTGGGCTCCACACTATAGAGAGCAATCACCAACACCACCACGTAGCCCATACAGCTAGGTCCGCTAACCAACAAAGCTAAGGCCTGTTGAATACCAACCTTCAGGGTATAATTAAACAGCTGAAGGCTGACCTCATTAAGGTTCCCTGGCAGCCATCCAATGAAGGTGAGAAGCAATTACCAACCAGATTATCAACAAATTGGGATACAACTCCTTTAATCGCAATAAATCCGTCTTCATAACCAAGTGCTGAAATACAGGACTTGAAAACTGCTCGGAATTGAAACCTAGACAGGCTATCACTATGAATAAAAAATGACCCCCCACCCTGAGGGCTGAATATATTGCAGAACACAATTGTAAGGGCAACAAGGGCCTGAAATGGGTTATAAAATAGCAACCTTGCCCTTTCCAAACTGGTCCGTTTTTGATATACGTAACAGACTTGACACTTTAGACCCTAAGATTGAAATGTCTGACCATAGTAAACCCACCACCCCTTTGGACAGTGCTACCAACTTCCCTATCCTAAAAGCCCCAAAAACCGCAAATGAAAAAAGCAGCCTTAAATAACACATATTCATAATCAGAACGACATAAATTCCTCAAGGAGCCCATTAATAGTTGCAATAAGGAATATGACACCGGCCTTCTCTTATCACAAACCTTAGCCCGCAACCCTTACAAATACCCTTAAGAACCTGACGTATCAAGAAAGCCTTTGTGACATCCTCCCCCCCTTGTAGTTTAAAAAAGCTAAAGCTGATAAGGTTCTAGCAAGGGCAGTGTGAGATGTACCCTGTTAATACGTTTGTAAAATATAGAACAATAAAACCTGAATGATATCACCGCCAGGTTCCTCAGCCAACGCAAACCTTTGAAAAACAGTTGATTCCTTCCATACTTTATCATAATATCTCTAGGTCACCGGAGCCAGGGAACTACATTTCAGAGATGCTATACCTGGCAGCCCAACTCACAAGCTCCTGCGACATTGGTGATCTGATGAATGTCTGCTGCTTGGGCCACTTTCCGGAATTTCTGCCACTGAAACCATGAAGAGCATCAGCAATGACATTATGCATCCATGGTATATGCACTGCCCTACAAACTATGTTAAACTGGAGACATTTTTTACACCAACTTTCTTAACAATTTTACGACAGGCAGTAAAGACGCTGAAACAGAGTTAATTGCCAGCACCAGGCAATTGAAAACCACATGCCGGTTACGCAAGCAGTGACCCCAGATCATTATAGAAACCACAATTGGGAATAGCTCCAAAGAGGCAAGATTCCTCTGCACCATTTCCTCCCAATTTTGAGGCCACGCTTCTGTGCACCAATGACCTTGAAAATAAGCGCCAAAGCCTTTTGAACCTGCTGCATCAGTGAACAGATCTAACTCCAAATTATGCAACGATCATGCATAATAACTGCCTGCCGTTAAAATGGCTGAGCAACACCAACCATACTTTTAAGTCTTCCTTGTGTGCCGCTGAAACCCTGATGTGGCCAGTGATAGTCCTAGAAAATATGCGGCCCATCGGCATGATCCTGCATGTGAAATTGAGTTTACCCAATAGTGACTGCATTTCACATAGCCTGACTTTTTTGGAGCTCAATAACTTTTCCACCGATTCCTTAAGATCAACCACCTTAGCTAAAGGTAACCTACATTCCATAGCCACGGCGTCTATCTGAATGCCCAAGAAATTCAGAACAGAAGTAGGGCCTTCCGTCTTTTCTGCGGCCAAAGGAATACCGAAATCTGAATCCACTTGCCGAAACCCTGAACCCTGAGGCCCCACGAATAAAAAATCATCTAAATAATGAACTAATGACTCGAACCCCACCCAGCAACTTGCAACTCAATGGAGAAAATAACTAAACTTCTCAAAATACTAGAAATCGAGCAGCCCATTGGCAAACACAGATTCACAAAAAACGGACCATTAACGCGACAGCCCAGGAGGTAATGGGACGATGGGTGTACTGGCAGTAATCGAAAGGCCGATTCAACATCAACTTTTGCTAGCAATGCTCCCTTGCCAGCTCTTTTTACCAGTTCCACGGCATGCGAAAAAGATGCATATCACACCGCCGCTAACTCCTTCACAATCCCGTCATTAATCAACGCACCCTTAGGGTAAGATAAGTGGTGAATCAAACGAAAATGACCCAGATCTTTCTTAGGCACTAAACACAATGGAGACACCACTAGGAAATGGTAATTCAAGACATGGGCCTGCCATTCTCCCCATACCCACCTCTCCCATCAATTTTTCAAACACCAAATCAGCAGATTTTATATTAGTGGGGCACCTCAAACCACCAGGAACTGAAAAAGGGATAACAAAACTTCCCGAAAAACCATTGTAAAGCAACCTAGCATTATCTGCCCGCAATTTAATGAATTCCCTTAGCCAGGGGAGCATCGTTTTTAACAGAGCCGGTGTCCCCCCCCCTTTGCAGCAGCCGCACCTGATTTCTGGGACTTGTTTTTTTTGAAGGAACGAAAAAGCAGGTGGACCAAACTGCACTCTGAGCATTGGTGCCCAAACGTACATGACGACTTACACAAGCTCTTATTGGAAACAAAACATCAACCTCTATTTTTTCCCAATGCCACCAACCCGGATTTTACCATGCCCAACGATGTTGGCCTAAGGGGGGTGACAATTGTGAGCCAGTTACCCATGTCCCTATCATCCAACTGCATCTTGGGTCTTACCGCTAGCTTCTGACAGAACTTTTCGTCATACTGCCACCATGCTAGCCCCCTGTACGTCTTATGAATCCCATCAATTTAATCTAAATAGCAGAAAACATCAGAGCTTTACCCCTATATTGCTTGCCATAATAACATACGCCTGAAGCCAATTTACAAATGTTTTCGGGATCTTCCTGTACCGCCACCTACGCCACTCCTCCACCTTCTTAACCTCATCTGTTTTATCATCCTGCTTGAATTCTAGGAATTCATCCAGCTGGAGTAAACTAAAAATTTTGATAAACTCCCTCCGCCAAATATTTTCTTTTAACTCAAAGGAAACATGTTCACCAATAGGGCCAATAGAGCAAAAGGAAGGCTTCTTAAGTGCTGTGTCCGCCACTTTTATGACCGGAGCTGTGGCTGAATTAGACCCTAAACTGTCAGCTGTCTCCAGACTAACAACTGCATCTGAAACTTCAGCAGCCGATCTGACCTTCACTGGGATGTGTGGTG
The DNA here is from genome assembly GCA_027410445.1 of Discoglossus pictus. Classification (NCBI taxonomy): domain Eukaryota; kingdom Metazoa; phylum Chordata; class Amphibia; order Anura; family Alytidae; genus Discoglossus; species Discoglossus pictus. The sequence continues at coordinate 108,868,423 of CM050165.1, read as the reverse complement.
TTCCCACCCAAGACTTAGCCACCCCTGACTTGCTATTCTGCTCTTCAAAACTAGACAGAAAACCCTTTAACCCAGCTAGAAACTCCAGCATCAGTGTTTTCGAGGGTGCATGTGATTGCTCACTTGTAGGCCCGGCCGATGAGGATCCATTGGCAGCTGTCCCTAATATCACACTTTCAGACTGCGCAATATCAATATCCCTTCTAAGGGGAGTAGAGTCCTGAGTAGATGCATCTCTCTCCATCACTTCATTCTGAGATCTGTAATGAGTCTCCCTGTCCCCTCCGACCCTCCTGTGACCCCTCGCTCCCCTTGAGTCTTTACGTCCAAAAGGCGTAGGTGAGTGAATAGCAAGAACCCTGATGTCTGGGGGCCTTTAAAGGGACCTGTCTCTGCCCCCCACTGTTCCGTTGCCTCCCATAATGAACAGTACCTTGGTCCTGATGTGGAGAAAGAGAACCTGGGGAGAGATGTCTCTGTAAGTGTGATGACTGTGGACTAGCCCGCCCTCGAGTATTGTCCTCATGCACCACCCTTAATGAGGAGGACAGTGTATCATGACTCCTGTATTGTCATTTGCCATAACTAGCGTAAGGTAGAGGGCTGTGTCTCCCGTATGTGCATCCTAAATTCCTATCTTGAGAGGAGGTAGACCATAATTCCTTAAGCCTGACAAGGCATGTTGTTGAGAATGGAACTGGCTTCGCCTGCGCCACCAGTTGCATGCCTGCCTCTTCTAGTACTGTAAGTTCCAGGCAGCCTGGCAGTGGGAGGCCGGCAGCCTATTGACACCAATCCTGTGATGAGCATAGCCTCCTCCCTAGATGGCTGGATCTTCATGAGATCCTTCCACACAGGTGGCCCGATGTCTCTTCTTCGGCACTGATGCGCTGTAGGAGCACAGGACACATCAGCTGGTGGACCGGTGCCCAGGTCAGAGCAAGGGGGATTGTCTGCACAGGTAGGGGACAGCTCACCCTCCTCACAGGGGTCCTCTGTAGCGGAGCCCAGTCCATCCAACAGTGGTGGGGTGTCCAGGCCTGTCCGGGATTAGCCACCACAGTGATAGGAGCCTCTGCGACCCCCGCATGGATATTCCTCCCGGCATCCCCGTCCCCAGTAACAACCAAGGAGGAGGTAGGGCAGTTTTGTGAGCCCACTGCAGGCGGATAAATCAGGGTTTGGCAGAGGCAGTAGGGGAGCCCCCATCAGATCTGTTCCTCGATGACCTTCGCACTAGTGCAGGCTTCTTTGCGGGCTGACCACCTCTCCTCCGGACACTGGGACTGCTCCTCCTGGGAGATGTCTATCCCATGACACATCCCTCATAGCTTACTTTTCAGATCTCAACTTACAGGGATATAAAACTAAACTTCCCTTTGTGTGAGTGTGCATGGGGCATAAAGAAAAAGGTAGGTACAAATGAGTATATGCAAAGAACAAATAAGAAGGGTAACTGGAAATAAGCATGTGTAGAGAAAGACAACTTCAAATGCATAGGAGAGATGAACAATAGAGCATACCTGTGTATTAAGCTTGTGTTAAAACAGAAGAATTGCAAGTGCATATTAATTAAATATAATTTGCTAGGTTAGTTTTTTAAATGGAATATACCATCAACAAACACTCATGAATAAAACGTGTGATGACAACAAGAATATAATACTGGGAACCTATCCCCGAAGTAAGTTAACTGTATGTATTGTGCCTTTCTGCAACTACATGGTTTACCATCACATTGATCAATAATTTAATTAGTATAGCTATTTTTCTCTGTTGTTAGTGTAAATCTTGAAGAAATGGCTACATAGAGAATCTGAGTTTAGGCGTGCTTGCACAGCCAATGAGTTGTCTCATGTGGTTATATATGTTTCAAAACTTGAGTTTGACTAAGAGCATAATTAATTTAAAAAAAAAGTAATAAAACTAGTTTTTAATAAAAATTACCCAATCCCGGCCGTGGCACTTAAAATTAACCCCCCTCTATGCTGGGGGTCCCCATCGGGACCCCCGAAGTGTCCCCACATAAACCCATTGCAGGGGGGGGGGCCTGATCTGCATAGATCAGGCCCCCCGCTGCATTTAAAACTTTTAAATTCCCCGCCGCGGCTCCTTAAAGGGGCCGCGGCACACTATTACCCAAACAAATAAAAAAAAACATTAAATAATTGATTAATAATTAATTAACAACTAATGAATTAATAGTTAATCCGCATATTGCAGATCAAAGGAGATCTTAAAAGGTTGAACTTAAATACTATATAACTATGTAACTATGTAACTCATGGTGGTCAATACAGACCACCATAAGGCTCTATTTAACCCATTAACTCATGGTGGTCAATACAGACCACCATAAGGCCTGAATTAACCCATTAACTCATGGTGGTCAATACAGACCACCATAAGGCTCTATTTAACCCAATCAGTCCCATAAGGGTATATTATTACCATTATGGGCCTGTTACAACCCAACATTAACCATATAAGTGCCATGACGGTCCTCAAGGACCATCATGACACTAACTACAAACACTACACTATAACCCCCAATAAACCATTTAATCTAAACTAACCCCCCTCTACACTAATCTATTAACACTTACACTACCTACCTACACTACCTACCGCCTAATAAACCTCCCCAACACTCTAATTACAAAAAATAAAAAAACTACCTTACAGAACACCAAAAAACCTACAGTACAGAAAATAAAAAAAACTACAGTACAGAAAACATAAAAACCTACAGTACAGAAAACAAAAAAATACATTACAACCCCACTCCCCACTACAGAAAATAAAAAAATTACACACCTGAAAAGGAAAGACAGATAAACACAATACAATACATACATATAATACATTACATACATTACATACAATACATGACATTACATACATTACATATAATATATTACATATAATATATTACACATAATACATTACATAAAATACATGACATTACATACATTACATATAATATATTACATATAATCTAAATCAAATACCCCCTATCTATCTAACATACAATCTATTTAATATAAAATAAATCCTAACTATATCAAATACATCCCCCTATCTATCTAATATACAATAAATCCTAACTACATACACAGACCCTAATTCTAAGGTAAAATAAAAAAATGACAGTCCTAACTACACAGACCCTAATTCAGACCCAGAAAACATAAAAACCTACAGTACAGAAAACAAAAAAATACATTACAACCCCACTCGCCACTACAGAAAATAAAAAAATTACACACCTGAAAAGGAAAGAAAGATAAACACAATACAATACATACATATAATACATTACATACATTACATACAATACATGACATTACATACATTACATATAATATATTACATATAATATATTACACATAATACATTACATAAAATACATGACATTACATACATTACATATAATATATTACATATAATCCAAATCAAATACCCCCTATCTATCTAACATACAATCTATTTAATATAAAATAAATCCTAACTATATCAAATACATCCCCCTATCTATCTAATATACAATAAATCCTAACTACATACACAGACCCTAATTCTAAGGTAAAATAAAAAAATTACAGTCCTAACTACAGAGACCCTAATTCGAATCTAAAATAAAATAATTAAGAGCACTTACCTTTAAGATGTTGCTTCAGATCACTAACCTAGGGGTAAAACAAAACAAAATAATTAGTACAAAACATTAACATGAAATAAATAAACATTATATACATTCTAAATAATATACTCACCTTTCCATCATGTCCCGTCATTGTTTAGCTATTCCGGCGCGGCCCTGTTAAAAAAACACAATACATTAATACATTAATACAATATATAAACAATAAATAAAATAAACATATAAACATCTAAATATACATTTAACTTACCTCCCCGCGATGTCCCCGGCCTTCTCTCCTTCAGCCCCGGCTGGGCCGCGGAACCATCCGCGCTCTAAAAAATTAAAAAAATTAAAAAAAAATAACACTCGCAGACCTCCTTGACGCTAATAAGCCTCCCGGAGTCCTTTCCGGGAGGAAATTGGCATTGGCGGCTTGTGATTGGCTGAAAAAGCTGTCTATCAATTTCAGCCAATCAAAAGTCGTCAATGTGTGAGCCAATCAGGATGGGATACACCCCAATATCCCACCCTGATTGGCTAAAACACTTGTCTATCTTTATGGGAACCAATCACGGAGTGATTGGTAGAAGACATCTGCGCATCCTGATTGTCTCATACATTGACGACTTTTGATTGGCTGAGCGCGGATGGTTCTGCGGCCCAGCCGGGGCTGAAGGAGAGAAGGCCGGGGACATCGCGGGGAGGTAAGTTAAATGTATATTTAGATGTTTATATGTTTATTTTATTTATTGTTTATATATTGTATTAATGTATTAATGTATTGTGTTTTTTTAACAGGGCCGCGCCGGAAGAGCTAAACAATGACGGGACATGATGGAAAGGTGAGTATATTATTTAGAATGTATATAATGTTTATTTATTTGATGTTAATGTTTTGTACTAATTATTTTGTTTTGTTTTACCCATAGGTTAGTGATCTGAAGCAACATCTTAAAGGTAAGTGCTCTTAATTATTTTATTTTAGATTAGAATTAGGGTCTGTGTATGTAGTTAGGATTTATTGTATATTAGATAAATAGGTGGATGTATTTGATATAGTTAGGATTTATTTTATATTAAATAGATTGTATGTTAGATAGATAGGGGGTATTTGATTTGGATTATATGTAATATATTATATGTAATGTATGTAATGTCATGTATTTTATGTAATGTATTATGTGTAATATATTATATGTAATATATTATATGTAATGTATGTAATGTAATGTATTGTATGTAATATATTATATGTAATATATTATATTTAATATATTATATGTAATGTATGTAATGTCATGTATTGTATGTAATATATTATATGTAATATATTATATGTAATATATTATATGTTATGTATGTAATGTCATGTATTGTATGTAATGTATGTAATGTATTATATGTATGTATTGTATTGTGTTTATCTGTCTTTCCTTTTCAGGTGTGTAATTTTTTTATTTTCTGTAGTGGGGAGTGGGGTTGTAATGTATTTTTTTTTCTGTACTGTAGGTTTTTTTGTTTTCTGTACTGTATTTTTTTTTGTTTTCTGTCCTGTAGGTTTTTGTTTTTTTTGTAAGGTAGGTTTTTTTGTTTTCTGTAAGGTAGGTTGTTTTGTGTTCTGTAAGGTAGTTTTTTTTATTTTTTGTAATTAGAGTGTTGGGGAGGTTTATTAGGGGGTAGGTAGTGTAAGTGTTAATAGATTAGTGTAGAGGGTGGTTAGTTTAGATTAAATTGTTTTTTGGGGGGTTATAGTGTAGTGTTTATAGTTAGTGTCATGATGGTTCTTGAGGACCGTCATGGCACTTATGTGGTTAATGTTGGGTTGTAACAGGCCCATAATGGTAATAATATACCTTTATGGGACTGATGGGGTTAAATAGAGCCGTATGGTGGTCTGTATTGACCACCATGAGTTAATGGGTTAAATAGAGCCTTATGGTGGTCTGTATTGACCACCATGAGTTAATGGGTTAATTCAGGCCTTATGGTGGTCTGTATTGACCACCATGAGTTAATGGGTTAAATAGAGCCTTGTGGTGGCCTGTATTGACCACCATGAGTTAATGGGTTAATTAAGGCCTTATGGTGGTCTGTATTGACCACCATGAGTTAATGGGTTAAGTAAGGCCTTATGGTGGTCTGGATTGACCACCATGAGTTAATGGGTTAATTAAGGCCTTATGGTGGTCTGGATTGACCACCATGAGTTAATGGGTTAATTCAGGCCTTATGGTGGTCTGTATTGACCACCATGAGTTAATGGGTTAAATAGAGCCTTATGGTGGTCTGTATTGACCACCATGAGTTAATGGGTTAATTCAGGCCTTATGGTGGTCTGTATTGACCACCATGAGTTAATGGGTTAAATAGAGCCTTATGGTGGTCTGTATTGACCACCATGAGTTAATGGGTTAATTAAGTCCTTATGGCGGTCTGTATTGACCACCATGAGTTAATGGTTTAATTCAGGCCTTATGGTGGTCTGTATTGACCACCATGAGTTAATGGGTTAAATAGAGCCTTATGGTGGTCTGTATTGACCACCATGAGTTAATGTGTTAAATAGAGCCTTATGGTGGTCTGTATTGACCACCATGAGTTAATGGGTTAATTAAGGCCTTATGGTGGTCTGTATTGACCACCATGAGTTAATGGGTTAATTAAGGCCTTATGGTGATCTGTATTGACCACCATGAGTTAATGGGTTAATTAAGGCCTTATGGTGGTCTGGATTGACCACCATGAGTTAATGGGGTAATTATAGTTGCCTGGGGTTAATATTTTTAGTGCGAGTCCTTTCAGGACCTTTACGGTCCTTTAAGGACCCGCGAGGCGGGACATTTAAAATTGAATTGCAGCAGGGTCACGATCGGTGCCGATCGGGGACCCCCGCTGCAATGGGTTTATGTGGGGACACTTCGGGGGTCCCGATGGGGACCCCCAGCATAGAGGGGGAATAATTTTAGGTGCCGTGGCCGGGATTGGGTAATAGTGTGCCGCGGCCCCTTTAAGGAGCCGCGGCGGGGAATTTAAAAGTTTTAAATGCAGCGGGGCGCCTGATCTATGCAGATCGGGTCCCCCCCCCCTGCAATGGGTTTATGTGGGGACACTTCGGGGGTCCCGATGAGGACCCCCAGCATAGAGGGGGGTTCATTTTTTGGGCAGCGGCCAGGATTGGCAATTAGTGTGCCGCGTGCCCTTTAAGGAGCCGCGGCAGGGAATTTAAAAGTTTTAAATGCAGCAGGGGCCTGATCGGTGCCGATCGGGGACCCCCGCTGCAAGGGGTTAATGTGTGGGGTCTGCAGGGGTTCCTATGGACCCCTGCAGCAAGGTGTTCATGTGAGGACACTTCGGGGGTCCCGACGGGGACCCCCGCATTGAGGGGGGGTTAATTTTAGGTGCCGGGGGGGTATTTGGAGTACCCCCCACGGCAGGGCTTATGTGGGGGACTGCCGCGGAGGTCCCTTTTAGGACCCCCGCAGCAATTGATGAGGAGTGGGAGCCTGCGATATTATATCAAAGGCTGTCACTCCTCATGTACATTTACGCAGTGTAGATACGTACGGCCCTGCTGCGTAGCTGATACGTTGCTCGCAGCAGGGCTAATTTAATAGCATTGTAAGTTAGAGAAACTTTGCAGTACGTAGGGCTTAAGTAGAAGCCTCTTATTTACGAGGCTGGAATTTAATAGGGCCCATAGTACCTATGGATGAACACTGTGGGCTAGTATATCCTCTTCCAGCTATGCAGGTGATGTCAGGTGTGGCTGATTTAATAGCTCTGTAACTCCGCTGAATTTCAAGCTTGCAGGCTTTGCGGGTGTACCGCTACCGCTACGGGCTTGGAATTTAATATGGCCGTATGTCTGGTGTAGAACACAACTGTTCACTTTAGTGGCAATTTAAACAGCACTTTTACATTGAATACAAACAAATGTTAACAAGAAACAGATTCCCTCATGGATATGCCAAGAAATGTATTGAAAGCAGCAGGTTTGTTTTATATGCTGCTGAGCATATTTACGTTAACGTTGTACTACTTTCACTTCATTGGTTTCCAAGCAAAAAATAAGTCTGTTTACTGTTTCATGTTAGCTGGAATTAAGGTGCTAATAATTAATTATTTATCCAGTCATGTTAAGTGCTACCAGTTTAGTTAAACCATACTAACTATGCACTGCTAAATCGTTCTCTGTCACATGACTTAAAGTAAATCATAATTGCAGCCCCATGTAGAGAGGAATGTTAAATATGCCACTGGAATGTCGCAGCTTGGAAAATTCCTTGGATCAATTACTAGTACAGGGTCAATGTTGTGCTTATTCCTCAAATTCTGTGAACAGAGCATTTTTGCAGAGCAAGTTTTGTGTTGCTGTATATAAATAGCTTGCTATACATCTTGACATTGGCATTTTTATAAAAGGACCCCATTAGAGTTAGAAGAACTACATTTTAAAAAAATGCAAACTGTTTTAGAATTAAATGTAAAATGCTTTAGAGTAAAAATATTTTTTGTAATAAAACTACTACTAAAAATAATGTATGGCACTAAGCAGCTTCCTCTCATCCATAAGCACTCTTTTACCATAATGTGTCTCTATGCATTTTTGCATGCATTTAAATAGATTGTAAGCTGTTTGGATCTGGTCTGGTTGTCTTTATGTTAAAGGAAAGGTTCACGGGATAGGCCTGTGGTCTTATATTTAAAATATACTGTCATTACCAGTTCTTCAATTGGGCTCACCCCGAACCTGGTTCTGACCCACCCACCGATATGTGATGGTTCTTGTTATAATCTCTGCTTGCAGAGATAGAACCAAACCAGTATGGGACTGCTAGTATGACCACAGGAACACAAGAATTATCAGGCAGAGCAGCAGCGTTATGGCTGTAACTCCTCTTTTAGGCAAATGTAGAATTATTAACCCTTATGATCAGGGCTCACCCTACCCTCAATAATGAGCACACATGTTCTTATGTATGACCACACTGAGAACATTTGTCTTCCATTCAACAATTTTAGACATTTTAGTCACATCCAATCTGCACGCTTCCTTCCCCCAGCCTGTCAACCATGTCGTGTCAGCTTTTCTAGTGATCCATATCTTCCTATCTGCGAGGAAGGGGGGCTAGCTGGCTAACTAAGGGGAAAAATATGTATCTGCCCTCCCATTGTGATGAAAGCACACCTCTGAGTAGAGCTGGAATGTCTTTGTGAGAAGCTCCCGGAGTGGTAACAAACATGTGTCACAAGTAAACAACACTGGGTAAGTAGATATCCCCTTCCCACCAAATCCAAACTCGTTGACTCTTCTAAGTCGGAATCTCTGAAGTCTTCTCAAACCTGTTACCCCATAACTCTGACGTTATACCCAAGGATTCAGGCGATTATTGTATTCCTCAGGGAAAATGGTCATTTTGGTACAAAAAATTATATGGGGATTCTCATACTTAACAGTACGAATATACGTCATCTGTTATACCACAGGCATTATTAACCAACTCATGCCAACAGGGCAAAACCAGTCCATGTACCCAGATGGTGGAACAATCTCTTTGCAGAAAAGGGATCAGTTGTGCCACTTTAAACCGTGCCCACCCAGAGCCCATATTAGTTTGCTCAGTCGCAACAAGTCCATAGGGCCCCTGGATATCATAAATCCTAAGCATGGCAACAGCCATATCACACAGTTATAACTACATGCCCTTAATGCCACACTTATTATGAACCCACATATGCCCACAGGGCAACCCTAAACCACTAATCTAGGGGGTGCCACTATATGACCACCCTGCTCACAGGGAAATAACAGTCCAGATGCAGTCCATGTATCCATTTGTACAGTCCAGATATCCATTGGAGGTGCAATATTTGCCCTGAAAAGGACTCCCAGGGCACAGGCTGGTTGAATAAATAACCATAGACCCCTTTGGCGTCACATATACTATTTAAAAGTATTAGATTAGAAGCTGGTTTGTTTTATTTTACTTTGGAAGTTGAGGTTGGAGGGGGCTATAATTGTGCAGAAATATTCTATCTGGAGAAGGGGCTTGTGGCATCTAAAACTACCAATAATGGAAAGCTCATTAGTTTCCATCCTCCTGAAAAAGTAACTGATATAATGCGCTGACAAAAAAAATTAATGCCTGCAGTATAGAATCATTTGGTATAAATAATAAAAATACAAAGCTTAAATGCACTTATCTGGCATTTCATTTATTTTGTATATTATCTCTGAAGAAATCTGTGCACATTGATGCTGCTCTGCAAATAAAAATATATACATATATGCAATTATGCTCAAGTGGAATGTACTACTTTGGCTTCTGTTGATCATAAAGGTTAAATTTATTTCCTTATTTTGATTTTTAAAAAATGTTTTACAATTATCGAAGTTAGTTATTCAAAAACATTTTAGAAACAATACTGATCATAACTGTTCTTAAAATATATTTTTGACATCACCGCCTATATCTTTAAGAAAAATCAAGATATTTTTGTAACCCAGCAAACCTGGATTTTTGTCTGGAAGCTAAAAAGTTACCAAATGGAATATAATATTTTAAAAATGTACTCTGTTTCAGGGTTTTGATATACAAAAGAGAAAGCAGCTGTTGGGACTCATCAACACATGTCACTGTCATGGTGAATGCCATTACATCAATTTTACTATGCACCATATGATTAAATTGTCATTTTGTCCATTTTATAGAAAATTATATTTAAATTGAACCACAGCAGATATTTTCTAATTTACATGTGAAAAAAAAATAGAAATAATTTTATGACAGCATTATTGTATCCTACCACAAAAGAAATGTGGTAAAAAGTCATGTTCTTTTAGTGATATTTTTATTTATTCATGCTTTAAAGGGAAACATGGTTTTATTTAAATGTAATATTAAGTGCTCAAAAGTCCAAGATAAAACAAATCACTGAGATGATTAGACTTGATTCTAGATAACTTCTGGAAGCCCACGAATCAGCAATCTCCACAAATGTTAATCATGAAGCATTTCTTGGGGAGTATCAGAATATTAAAAATAAAAGTATCATCAAAATCCATCTCTCTCCCTTTTTTTTCTTTTCCTTAATTTCCTTTAAATTCCTCCCTTCCCTGGGCCAGCACACGATGGACATGACATTCCAGGGCTTTGTTGTTTCCAGCCCAGAGCCACCTCTCTGATTACCAGGATTCCCTTGTTTGGACTGTCTAGGGTCTGGAGACCCTTATCCCCAGTGAATACCACTATGTGTTTTGGACATTATCAGCCTTATTAAATTGCGATTCGGTAAATTTAAAAGGGCTCTATTTAAGCACATAGCATATTGTTTACAGAAGTTTTTAGTTAGTGAAGACCTTGCTTTTGGATAGAAGTTCACTAACTAAAAACTTCTGTAAAAAAATATGCTCTGTGCTTAAATAGAGCCCTTTTAAATTTACTGAATCACAATTTAATAAGGCTGTATATGGCTAACTGTTTCTTGTGCTGATAGTATTGTACAACATTAAGTTCTGGAGCTACCACATGGGGGAGCACTATAGGAAGGAGGTATCCTTTCGAGGATCCTAGGCCTTATACCCTACCTAGATATATGTAACCCATTTAGCTAATGAGAATGTGCTTTCTTCTCTCCCAAGTGTTATAATATTTGAAGCAGCATCTTCAAATCACTTCCATCTTGAACTTTTTAACGTGTGAGTTGAGATTTTAATTAGGTATTTTGTTTTCTTGTTCATGATGTGCATTGTGTCCATGCCCGGCATAGCTGATGTTGGTATGTATTTTATATACCGTATTGGTCCGAATATAAGCCGCACCTTTTTTCCGATTTTTGAGCTTGCGAGTTACAAGTGCGGCTTATATTCACGACCGTCAAAAAAATCATTGGCGATTTGCGAACTTTGCTTGTTAGGTATGCGGCTTCTATTCGCGAACGCAAAATGACTGCCGACTTGCGCGCTTGCGCGTTAAGGGTGACGATTTTCGCGCTTGAGACTGCGGTATTAAATAGCGATTTACGGTTTTAGTGATTCTAACATCCTGTAAAGCCTGTAACCTGCAAAAAAAGCTACAGTGCTAATTAGAAAGCCTGTTTCTTGCAATGGCTGATCACTTTGAGAGACTTTTTCTCTCCAATTTTACGGGTGCGGCTTATATTTGAGTACTATCTTTTTTTAATTTTTTCCCCTTGAACTTTACGGGTGCGGCTTATATGCGGGTGCGGCTTATATTCGGACCAATACGGTATATAGTTTTCTAATTCATATACTGTGATCCAGTTATTGTTTGTGGGGGACAGGTCTGAGAGGCCCATTGTGAAGTTGATACAATAGGGGCATTCAGTACTGAAGAGCTCCTGCTGAGTGATTAAGTTAGCTGGCCTTCCTATTTTACTTATGTTAATCTGCACCCAGATTAACTAAATTACCAGGACCTGTTTGTTCTCCCATGTATATAAGTTCTTATGTGTTTCAATAGGGTGCATTACCTCTTTTTGAAGTATATTAGCCTGTCATCTGAGAGGTGGAAAAGAGCTTGTAAATAATTTTGTTCCAGTCTAACTATCCAGGAATTTTGCATCTACGTTCCAGAACTACATTCCTGCACTCCACAGATCCTGATTCCTTTTGCCAGGTGAATCCCTAGAAGTGATACACGGGTGTGACCCATTCATTGGCTGGTCCATTTGGTCTCTGCTTGTGAATAACTGTCTTTGAGAATTTTACCTGCCAGCAATTGTGTGTAGCAACATATCAGTATCAGCCATATTTGTCTGCAAATAGGAACCCCAGACACAAGTTCTCTATGTACACACAGATGCATTTCTTGTTAGTTTCAAGGAAATGTATTTTAAGATTGTCTGATGAAATGAATGTGCAATGTTTAAATCATGCTATTTTAAATTTACATTTGAAAATAACAAATCACAATAATTATATTTAACATCAAACACTGTAATTTTATACTTTAGTTAGTCCTAAATCAAATTGCTCTGGATACATTAATTCAGCAGGTGTCACATGGACCAGAGCAGAAGGCTGGATGCACCACAGTTTGCATGAAAAAAAGTTGTTGGTTAGTTGTTATAGAAAAGTAACCCAATTTATTTAAAGTCGATTTCCAGTAATTATAGTCTTTCATTCAAGTTGTATTGGGTTCTTAAACAGCAAGAATTATACCTGTTAGTTATTAATAGATAACTAAATTGTTTCTGTGGAAGAAACCATTAGGTAGAATATAATATTGGAAGTCAAACATTTCTTAATTTAAGTACTTGTGTAAACTATTTAAATAAACTATTTATATTATTCTTTATTTATAAAACAATCTTTTCTTGTTTTTATTTACAAGGATACAGTTGTTTAGTCGTTCAGTCATGTCTGACTCTTTGTGACCCTATGGAGAACATCACATCAGGCACATCTTTCTTGGCAAAGATACTCAAGTGGGTTGCCAGTTTCTTCTCCAGTGGATCTCAATTTGTCAGACCTCTCTGCTATGAATTGCCCATCTTGGGTGACACTACATGGCATAGCTTACAGCTTCATTGAAGTACACAAGCCCTTCACATGGCAAGGTAACAATCCAGAGGGGGAAGTATACCGTAGAGTGGGTATAATAAGCAATTTACAAAGTTATCACGTATGCAGAAATCCAAATATAATATAATAAAGCAACAGACAACTTGATGCTGCAGTGTTGATATGACCACTATAAACAAAGTGAATTACATTTTGTTTAAAACATTCTTTTAAGTAGAAGGCCATTAGATAATTAACTGAATTTGAAATATGTTATATTATAAAATTGTTTTACATTTTTTCTAAACATAAATGAATAAAATGATTTTTCTTGAACACACTTTGATGATAGGCTAATGTTTATATCATTTATAACTAAACTGGTAAATGTGCATCATAAATTGAGTTGAAACCATGTCAAAGTCATCTGCCAGCTTAAATCTGGTGTGCAACTGTGAGTGCTATATATCAAGTAAAGCCTTTTTTTAACAGAAAATGAATAATTCATTACAACCATTAAAATAATTCACTATTTGGCAGAATCAGATTGAAGACTACATACAGTGCGTCATATGCTAGACTTCACGGTGACTTAAATATTTATCTTGGTTTGTGAAGTATTGCACTTGGTTTTTTATTACATTAAATTTGTAAGAATTATTTCCTGCTCTTTTTGATTGGTATTTGCTTCTTATCTTTCATTATAGGACCACTGTGGTCTGATATTTTCTACAGGGTCTTTTGACTAACTAAAGTTGGATAATTGACTATATGTTAGCAAAAACAATTGCTTTTGCAATTGACTAAATGTTGATCGCCAGTTAAAAATATTTCAATATTTTTATATTTCACTTTTATATGCAATTATTCTTTACTGCAGGCCTCCATTTTCTTTACTAAGGCCCCTACTCAATTGCAAGCCTTCAAGCATTTGCCTTCATACCGGCCGTAGTCTGCGGGCTTGAAATTTGCTACAGTTACAGAGTGATTCAATTCAACAAGGCAGCAATTTAAGGGCCGAAGGCTCAAGATCGTAAACCATGATTTCATATTTAACGCTTCCAGGTATCCGATCTGATGAAGTACGCCAAATTCAAGCAAGGCCAAAATTTGTGATCCTGTCACAGGACAATTAACCAATAGGATTCAGAGCAGGCTAAAATTAACCCCGCAAAAAATTACTTTAAAAGCCTGCGGAAACCGTAAGTCCTTGACTGTGCTGTAGCTGAGCAAGTGAACACACAGGTCTAGGCGTTGGTGGGTTTCTGAGCTTTGGAGAGAGAGAGAGAGAATGAGCTGTTTTGTGAGTTTTTGCTCTTTTGACCACTAAGATATATTAAAACTTAATTTACAACACACATAATTACTGATATCACATAATTCACACAAAATGAATGCCTACTCATAGCTATACATAGTGATAGGCCACAACACATCTACACCCCCAATACGTGCACCTCCCCCATACACATAATACACACATTCGTGCTTTACCTCATACACATATTATATTGAGTTATCCTTATATTTATTTCATAATTTTCAGGAGGGTAGAGGAGGAGCGTGAGGAGAGGAGGAGAGACAGAGGAACACCGGTGGAGGAGAGGAGGAGACTGAGGAGAGCAGAGGAGGAGAGTGAGGAGAGGAGGAGAGGAGAGAGAGAAGAGGCGGAGAGAGGGGAACACTGGAGAGGATGACAGGTAGAGGTATGAAGAGAGGGAGAGGAGGAGGCAGGTCAGAGAGGGGAGGGGAGTTACAGGTGTACAAGAGCAGGAGCGGGGAGGGATGTGCCCCCAGATGTAGGCAAACAAGGATTAGGGGCAGAGAGTCAGGAGCCTGATGCCAGGGGGGGAGGTAGTGGGAGGATGAACCGGCCGCAGGAAAAAACAGGGAGGCCAGGAACCCCAGGCACAGTTGGAAGGTCAAGAGGTTATGACAAAGTACAGGGCCCCGAATTATACCCCAGAAGAGATAGAGATCCTCCTCTGGGCAATCTCTGCCCGCTGTAGCATCATACATGGTGAGAGGGAAGTGAGGCCTAGCCAGGAGGCACGTGCCTGGAGTGAGGTTGCTACAGCTGTTGATGCATTAGGGGTTGCAAACAGGTATGGCAAGTCTGTGAAACATGAAGGTCAAGAAGAAGGTCAAGAAGAAGATGGAAACGGAGCCAGAGCAGCCCGTTCAACCGGTGGTGGACCACCATCCGACATTACATATTAAGAATGGGAGTCGACCCTGAAGGAGTGGATCAAGCCAGCAGCAGTAGTTGGCCTTCCAGAACAGCTGGACTCGGTTTTCCGGGAACCCTGGAATTTGAGTATCATATACACCATCACACCCTCATATGCACACACATGAACCCCACACACATAGATAACTGACATACAATAGCACTGTAAGCTCTCTGGTTATGACTAAAGATATATGGGGCACCACTAACCAGGTACATCCAGTAAGCAAACATACCATCATAATTGTTATCAATGGCATGTCTGTCCAATACCTGCAGTTAAAACTGATTCTGAGTAGCAGTTGCAAAAAAATCAAGATTGATTTGACATCCAAAAGAGAGTACATGTAGGGGTGTGCACACTGTGGCATATGCGGATACAGACTCTGAAGGACTGCATGTGCTAGCATAACCTGGACCATGTTTCATCTGCATGTTAGCTGGTCACAGATTGGTCAGTCTCACACACTGCACAGCAGATTCAGATGAGCATGTGTCCTAATGAACTGCAGATAGCACACCACACCATCATTAAATAAATTGATATGAGCCATGATCCACAATGTTATGATACAGGTCAATATTTATCTGATTGAAACCATCACCACAGCCAATTACAAGTGACCATAATGTCAGGGGTATGAAAACTCACAGCAATCAATTGTTTAGAGAATCCAAACTCAAACACTATTGTCCATTTCAGTACCCAGGAGGCGTACCCCACCCACAGAGACACAGGCGGTGGCACCAGAGGAGGCGGAACCACATCCACCCCTGCAAGTGGTAGTGGAGGAAGCTGTAGACATTCCAGAGGGCCCAGGACCATCATAGGTAGCAGGCCCATCAGCAGCAAGACTGCCACCCACACCACCATTGTGGGAAACGCATCGTGGGCACATTCTCAGCCTTTTCATCCACCTCTACCTCACGTGTCATGGAGCCAGCAACCACTACCACCTCCACAGATGTCCCTGGTACCATCCTCGGCAGGTCCACCACAGCCACCTGGTCAGATACCAGGGATGCCTTGGTAGGACCCCACCGCTCCTCCACTCCTAACCTGGCCTCACCCAACCTGGGCTCAACAAACCTGGTTTCAACAAACCTCAGCTACACCACCGCCACGGCCGACACCATCGCCACAGCCGACACCAACACCACCGACATGGCCGACACCAACACCATGTCCAACACCATCACCACGGGCACCTCTGGCATCACCACAGCCCCGGTCCAGTGACAGACCCTTACACCCACTCACAAGTCACCAGATCGAGATGGAGAACAAAAGCAATAGTACCCTAATGGAATGACTGGTACTTCAGATGGAAAGGCAGAATGACATTGCAACCACTCTTGTTGACAACATTAGATCGCTATCTGGTGTTTAGAGGAGGCACAATTGAAGGATGGAAAGGTGCGAGCACAAGGCAAATATGGACAGACAAGCCCAGACAAGACTCCTTGAGCGTAAATTATTCAGTTTTTATGTGTTTACAACAGCACCTACCTCCTCATCAAAATTCAGATTGACTATATAGTTTGTAGCCAAAAATGGAGGAGCACTATTCAGCAGCAAAAACAAGACAGCTGACTGCGTCTTAGATCCTGAGCTTCTTATTGCAAAGTCCAAAATTAAACTGAGGAAAAGTGGGAAGATCATCAGGCCAAATAGATACAAAATAAAGTATATCCCCAGTAAATATGCAGTGGAGGTAAATAATAGATTTAATGGGCTAGACATGTTAAGTAGAATGCCAAAAAGAAAGGTCAACTAAGAAAGCAAACTGGCTGTCTGATGAGGTTTTGAAAGTAACCCACAAAAGAAGGAAAGAGAAAGTTCCAGAAAAACAAAAAGCCTTTGATTGTGTGGATCACAACAAAATATGGCAAGATCTTAAAAAGAAGAAGGGACCAGACCACCTTATCTTATCTGTATGTGGAACAACCGAATGCTTCAAGATCCTGGAAAGGAGTGAGACAAGGTTTTATATGGTTACCTTATTTATTCAACTTGTACTCAGGGTACATTATGCATAAAGGGGGGCAGAACTACCACTGGTGCAATGCAACGGTTCTCTTTCCTGGGGAAGAGGGGCAGTGCAGTCAAACCTTGTTGTATTTAATTTTTTTTTTTTAATACCTCTGGGGTCGCCCCAAAACCCCACCACTAGCCTTGCTCCTCATGCCCCTGCCTCACCAGCATCATGCCCCCACCTCACCAATGCATCTTATGGCCAGGTCAGGGAATCCCCAATGAAGTAACATCATTCGGGATTCTCTTCCCCAGCCATAAGATGAGAGGCAGGAGAGGCAGAGAAACAGAAACTGGTGAAGCCCAGGGTCAGCCAGGAGTAGCAGGTTTGGGGCCAGGAGGATCACGGGTGGCGGTGATGGGACCGACAGAGGCATTACAAAAAGTTTATATATATAAAAATGAATATATATACATTTTTGGGGCCCAAGATTTTGTGCCACTGGAGCCCTCCATTTATTAGCTCCGCCAGAGAAAAGGCCTATTGGGGAGCGTGGAAGAGGAGAGTGCAAAAGCTGGCCTGCTGCTCAAAGTTAAAAAGACAAAGATCATTCCAAACAACAATCTCAGTTCCTGACAATTAGAAAGGGAATAAGTGACAGATTATATTTTCCTGAGTTCTAGATCTCTGCTGGTGGTGACGGCAGGCATTATATTTAAAGACATTTGCTTCTGAGAAAACTATGACAAGTCTGGAGATGTTATTAAAAAGTAAAGATATTACACTATAAATAAAGATTTGAAAAGTTAGAACTATGGTATTAACATATGGATTTGAGAGCTGGTCCATAAAGAAGACTGAATGCTGTAGAATTGACACTTTTGAATTGTAGTGCTGGAGAAAATTGCTTAGAGTTCTTTGGACTGCATGAAGATCCAGTCAATCAATACTACAGGAAATAAAGCCTGACTGTTCACTGGAAGGTTTGATCATGAGGCTAAAGCTCAAATATTTTGGCCGGCACCCCAACCTTTGCACGCTGCAAAACAGCGCGCCGTCATCAGGGCTCAAAGAACTGCACCCTGATGATGCTGTGCACTCCAGCCTGCATCCCATCTCATATTTACTGGACCTGCTTGGCAATGTAAGGATCTGACAGTGTGCCATATGGGCCAGGCATTGTGTGCATGTGTCACTCGGAGCATGTTGCATTGCATTTTTATCATGTATGTAGTGATAAACATGCAATGCAACATGCTCTTAGTGACACATGCACACAATGACAGTGAGATTACATACAATATGCCATTAGTGACCCTTGCCAGTCCAACATGGCACGCTGTCAGCCCCTTACCTTAGCCTTGACAACCTCCAGCAAGCAGGTCCAGTAAATATGAGATGGGGGTGCAGCCATGAGAAGCCTATGTGGCAGATAGGATGCAGGCTGGAGCGCAGAGCGTCATCAGAGCGCAGTTCTCGGCACCCTGATGAAGCTGAAAGACATGCCACAATTTTGGATTAGTATTTCCTAGAGAAGACTCTGCTGCTAGGAAAGATTTAAGGGACATGAAGAGACCACAGAGGCAGAGATGAGGTCATAGAAGCAATGAACATTTCCTTAATGGAGTTAAGAGGGACATTGGCTGACAAATGTGCATGGACATGACTGAATGAGCATGTCTATTCCAGGAAATATAAAAAATACATGAATTCTTACTGTATGTACCATTTAGAATTATATTCTCTTAAAAAAGCTTTTAAGGGGAACTAAAATATTAGTTTGTTGTAAAATTGTAGTGTGGAAAAAAGCATTGCATAAAACAAAACAAAATGTTCTATACCAGGGGTCACCAAACTCCGGCCTGGAGGGCTGCACCCAGGCCTGGATTTGTGGATATCCTTGCTGCAAACAGGTGAGACTATTGCTTCTTCAGTCATCCTGATTGACTCAAAGAAAGGAAATCCTCAAATCCAGGCCTGGGTGGGGCCCTCCAGGACCGAGTTTGGTGACCTCTGTTCTATACCATATAAATCTGAAATATTTGCTTGTATTTGAACTTTGTGACATGGTATACAACCTTTAGAGTAGGAACTGTATGTCTTAAGTTCAAGTTTTGCATTTTTTCTTGTTCTTTTTCTTTACGTTATTGTTTTTATTTTTATTTAGTTTAAAATGTGAATGAAATCTTTCTCTGAACTCTGGGACCTTCATCTCAAAAAATTAAGCAAGTTACCGTACTTGTCCAGGAACTTTACACTGGCAAATATTTCCCAGTTTGGATATAGAAGTTTTCTCTGGTAGATAGATTCTGAGTATATGCAACAGACACTTTCCGGGGGGTTCCAAAATAGTCTCACATCTACCGAAAAATCTCCACTAACATTACCTATCAATTTTTCTATGGACTGCCATAGCACCTAAAATGAACCCATTGCTATGGAGGTCACTTTGTACCCCCAAGGAACCTAACATTAACACCTATATCATGGAGGTCCCGAGGACCTTTTTCTTTACGTTATTGTTTTTATTTTTATTTAGTTTAAAATGTGAATGAAATCTTTCTCTGAACTCTGGGACCTTCATCTCAAAAAATTAAGCAAGTTACCGTACTTGTCCAGGAACTTTACACTGGCAAATATTTCCCAGTTTGGATATATAAGTTTTCTCTGGTAGATAGATTCTGAGTATATGCAACAGACACTTTCCGGGGGGTTCCAAAATAGTCTCACATCTACTGAAAAATCTCCACTAACATTACCTATCAATTTTTCTATGGACTGTCATAGCACCTAAAATGAACCCATTGCTATGGAGGTCACTTTGAACCCCCAAGGAACCTAACATTAACACCTATATCATGGAGGTCCCGAGGAACCGCATGACACCTGGCATACAAGAAAGAGATTGAAGATCCACTGTAGTTAAAAAAAAGGCACTTGTTTGTGAATGTATGTAATAAACTAACAACATTTTTTTGCGACTTCAGTTATTTTTGACTCTACGTGACCTCATTGACCATAAGACACCAGGCACATGTTTATGTCCATGGTCATGCTGATCAACTTGGTATTCATGGCAGAAATACTGGAGTGGGTTGCCAGTTCTTACTCCAGTGGGCTATAGCATACATCCAAGTACTGACCAAACCCATCCCTGCATGTCTTCAGGGTGGTGTGACCTCTTGGTTCCCTGAATGGAATCGAACCCAGGTCACAGCATGATTACACTGAATCCTTACCATTTTTCCCTACATAAGTATGCTCTTTGCCAGACTGAGAGTTTCTAGACTATTGTACAGAAGTCGTTTAAGGATGCATGAGTAGAAATACTTTTTTTAAATAATATATTTTAGAGAGGTATTAAAACTTTAAAAACAATGAGATTATCTGAAGAACAAGAGAACTAAATCAAAATAAAAAGACAAAGTAGAAGCAACTGGAGAAAAGTTATACTGACATGAGTGGGAAGAGGAAAAAAGAGTAGTTATAAAGACGCAGGACTATGCAGTGACATAGGTAGTTGGGGGAGTAATGGGAGATAAGGGTAGAGATATAGATAAAACATAATGATAATGCAGTACATTGTAACTGTCATGTTTCCTTTATCTAAGTTTTTATATAATTATATATTATTTTCTTTTCCAATAAGTTATGAAATTATGTATTTTTTATATCCAAGCCTCTTTTCTTTCACTGATAAAGTGCCTACCTAGACTGACATATGACAAATAACAATGGATATGAGAAAAAAATTATATAGTCTTTATTCAAATAATAAAAAAAATGCTTACCTACATGCAGCTTTTATTCAATTAATAATGATGCACAAAATGTATACGAATTTTCAGAAGAATACAAGGATAAAATATAGGGATGCTGGCCTACAGAAAAAAAAGTGAAACAAGCTTCCCAAATTAATTTTCCTTCATTAGAAAGATAGAATGTGCAGTCACAAAATGTTTGTACTAGATTACAAAAATGTAGTAGATTAAAGAAAGTGTGTTTATGAATCCACACTGACCTTGACATACTCAGCACATTGGCCAAGTGGTGATGAGACCATGAGTAGATTACAAGAAGAGAGATTCAGAATGAGGGTTTCGATAGCACTGAGAGGAAGTCTAGTTTCAAGCAATATCCTTCCTTCTTGCCGATGATTTTTTAAACCCACTTGAATTATGGTCACCTTGACCAGAGCTGAACAGTGCTACTGATTAGGCCATGTGATCCATCACCAAGAATCCTGCTACAACAAGTGGCTCTTAAAGAACAAGGAGTACAGCCTCACAACACACACACATTGATATACCTTTATTTAATCCCACAGGCATTTCTGTATATTGAAACACAATAGGCATTCAGATTTAAAAAATAATCAGGAGTCTGATAGGCAGCTCTTTTTGTCACTATCTGGTGGCGTTTTACATGGGGAAAGCGTGAAGCCTCAATGCACCTGGTATTCTATGGCCTCCATTCAAATGAGCAAATTGTAAATACTGGAGCCCGTAATGTAGCCCTGCAGGTTGTCAAAATCACAACTCCGACTCTTCTCCGCCTTGGTTCTTTTAATGCCCAAAAGTTACAATCGCTAAAATCACAAATCGCTATGCAATTGCGACAATTCCACAAACCTGCAATTGCTTTCAAACGGATAAATGGCAAATGTATCAAAAAATATTATGGGTTACAAATAGGACTCGCAAGTGGGTTAAACACCTATTCTTAACACTGCAAAAGCAAATATAAACACACTAATGTATTTTAAAATACTGTGAAAGCAATGGAAGGCATTAGAATTAATTGCACAACAATCCCTCCAAAAATATTTGATTTATTTTAATAATTTTGAACGGTCATAAATAAAGCCAATATGAAAAGTGTTGCTGCAAACTTCATAAAGCAATTCAAGACACACCACATGACTAAATTGCAACACAAAAACATGAAACTGCCTGACAAATGATCCCTTACACTCTCAGAGGCTCAAATGTGGACCGTAAAACTACTTATATATTCATTTATATCTGTCACTCATCAGATCCATATTGAAAAAATAAACAGTGGCAAAATTACACCGCCACGTAACATATATCAAGTACTAGGGAAACATACACCACACTAATGTAGTCCAACCCATCAGGAAGGGCCATAAACACACATGGAGGCTGTGCAGAGGCACATGGAGCAACAGCCAACTCACCTCCATCAGGGATAATATCGGCTACGACCATCTTGTAAGGTTCCACGTCATTGCTGTTGGCCATGTGGCAACATGTATACCCATTATCATGTTATGAACCCATATCAAGTGTTCTTGTATCAATGAATTCATAAACCAACAAACTGAGTAATCTTATGTCTATGAAGTAATACTCCTCATGTCCTCAATGATTTTTAATAATAGGAGTATATAGGGCTGGTAAGTGTAAGAAACATGTATATAAAGTTTAGAGAGAAAAGACGCTCTTTCTAGTCCCCAAACCTCAATATTATAATATCAAAAGAAAAGACATCTAAATAAAAGCAGGATATTTTATTAATATTAAGAATATAGCTTGTAAACATTGGCTGCTGTGTCACTTTATATATAACAAGTAATATATTGCTTGACTAAATGTGAACACTTTCAATAATGCTGAATAAAAATGGACCGTATTGTTGACTTAAATCGTATTAAACTATGAGATAGAACAACATCACCAATCCACTGAAAAGAGATATAAATTTAAAGTGCTAAGTGCTAAATAAATTTAATATGAATGTAATTATATTACTGTGAGAAAGTGATTGGAAAAATCCAATTATTTATTAAAGTGCATTTATAAGTAGATCAGTGATGTTGTATCCACTCATAGTATATACAGTGGATATAAAAAGTCTACACACCCCTGTTAAAATGTCAGGTTTCTGTGCTGTAAAAAATGAGACAAAGATAAATCATTTCAGAACTTTTTCCACCTTTAATGTGACCTATAAACTGTACAACTCAATTGAAAAACAAACTGAAACAAATCTTTTAGGCGGAGGGAAGAAAAAAAAATAATAATAATGTGGTTGCATAAGTCTGCACACCCTCTTATAACTGAGGATGTAGCTGTGTTCAGAATTAAGCAATCACATTCCAAATCGTGTTAAATCAGTCAGCATACACCTGCCATCATTTAAAGTGCCTCTGATTAACCCCAAATAAAGTTCAGCTGCTCTAGTTGGTCTTTCCTGAAATTTTCTTAGTCGCATCCCACAGCAAAAGCCATGGTCCACAGAGAGCTTTCAAAGCATCAGAGGGATTTCATTGTTAAAAGGTATCAGTCAGGAGAAAGGTACAAAAGAATTTCCAAGGCATTAGATATACCATGGAACATAGTGAAGACAGTCATCATCAAGTGGAGAAAATATGGCACAACAGTGACATTACCAAGAACTGGAGCTCCCTCCAAAATTGATGAAAAGACGAGAAAAAAACTGGTCTGGGAGGCTACCAAGAGGCCTACAACAACATTAAAGGAGCTGCAGGAATATCTGGCAAGTACTGACTGTGTGGTACATGTGACAACAATCTCCCGTATTCTTCATATGTCTAGGCTATGGGGTAGAGTGGCAAGACGAAAGCCTTTTCTTACAAAGAAAAACATCCAAGCCAGGCTACATTTTGCAAAAACACATCTGAAGTCCCCCAAAAGCATGTGGGAAAAGGTGTTATGGTCTGATGAAACCAAGGTTAAACATTTTGGCCACAATTCCAAAAGATATGTTTGGCGCAAAAACAACACTGCACATCACCAAAAGAACACCATACCCACAGTGAAGCATGGTGGTGGTACCTAAAAGATTTTAGTTTGTTTCCAATTGAGTTGTACAGTTTATAGGTCACATTAAAGGTGGAAAAAGTTCTGAAATTATTTATCTTTGTCTCATTTTCTTACAGCACAGAAACCTGGCATTTTAAAAGGGGTGTGTAGACTTTTTATATCCACTGTAGTATAAAATCCCAGTAGTAGATTGTATATCTTATTGCGTTCAATATTATAAGGACAGTACAAGTGTTTCAACCAATATATATTGCAATTGCTTGTCTCTGTGACAATCCCAAAAAGTATCAGCCAAAATATAATACAATTACTTATCTTTGTAACTGTCCAACAAAGTAATGGATACATGTTATCAGATCTGATGTTCAGCTTCAGCCCGCGAGGTCTTGTTGTGTATTCAGGACTCAGTAACTCTGGCGTGTGACGTCAGCCAAGTGGTGCATGCTGGGATGTCATTATGTGATCAACCCTTCAGGGGAATGTTAATACTCAACAGTATCACAAGTGAATGTGTATTAACTCGCAAACCTCACCAAGTATTTTCTGCAAGCATGATATCCTAAGGGTGAGAATCAAACCTAAATAAGTCAAGACTAATACATGTGACCACTTTGAAACCCCGCCTGTGTCACTGTAATGGGCTGGAATGTTCATATAACAATCTATTGGACAGTAACTAGTGTTTACATATACAGTAGATGCTCAGACAACCAGAAAAATAAATGTAATACTGTACTTTAAAAAAAATAAAAAATACAGGGCTCAACAAATGCCAGGTGTCATGCCACAAAATAGCTTACACCTAGATTGCATCCACTGTACGTCTCTTCAGTTTTAGCTGGAAGCAGACAGGCATGAGTGACTGAGCCAGTGCAGTCTTGGCGTTTCATTCCCCAGGGTTTAGCACCTCACCCTCCAGCTGAAAGTACCTGTGTGTAAGTGAGGAGTGGAAGCTGCTGCTGTTAGTACAGTCGTCACTGACAAATATATTTAGCAGTGCATCCTATGTGCAGCTAATCTAGACCTCTTTAATTGTTGACTCTCAAGCAACCAGAAACTACATTTATCCAGCTTCTACCAATCCCTGTGGGTGCCAGAAACATGAGAGTCTACTTTATATGAAAGTGACAGACAAATGGTGTATGTTAATGTAAAAAAAAAGCAACCATTGAAAACACACATAAACAGTGATAACGATATAACAAAACTTTATTTGATACACAGAGCACGACTGTACATTAATACCATGGGTGTGGTGTGGGTAGATCCTGAAAGGGCAAGAGGCTCTTTGGGAAAATGGGGATACCTAAAGGGGGAAATGTAATACTGCGTAATGATGATCATGCATAGCATCTACTAGGGTCACATGTAGTCACTACACCACAGTACCCAGAATCTGATGAAAAAAGGACCATCATAAATCACTACATCTAATCGAAGTAACCAGTAATGCACATAGCACTTACAACTGCTCTTCATCTGCTCAATTAAACAGATGCATAAACTCCTGGAGTATGTAATCCAATCCAGTTACACACATACAGTGTGTTCCCAAAACAAAAATCTAAAAAAAGGTGGTTGAATCGTAAAGCAGGCGGAGGAGGATAAAAACCTAAAACAACCTGCACGTACAGTGCTAAATACTGTAACTGTAACAATATACCAACTTACCTGATCTTTATCTGCAAACAATACTGACAGTTAGGTTGTTGTCATGATATATCACTAGCCATGACCATTAATAATGATGTGTCATCTCAATAACTGTTTAGCTGTAACCACAGTCAGTGCTCCAGGTGTACTATAACCTTCATCATCTGATATTGTTTAGCAACATTGATATCACATTCATCTGCTATACATGTGCTAGCACATTTTAAAGGATACTCATGATATCATAAGTTTGACAAAGGTCAGCAGCCATATGCAGTGTTACTTACATCAGACACAATTATCTGTTCTCAGAATGATATTGCGGAATGGATGACACTCTTCATTAGTGCATGTATTAACTCTGGCTTTTAATAATGTGCAATTTTGAGACTTAGTAGGTCCACCGCCATAGCTGTATTTGTGTCAATATATGCAAGCAACAGTCTTGTCTTATAAATTGGTATATATGATTGAATTAATATAGTCTGAGCAACATGTTTAGGAGCGACTGCCATTGAAGGAATTCCCATCTCAGAGCCACTGTGAATACAGTATATTACATTTAATTCATATTTTGAACTATGCTTGCAGATGGATATGATGCCTTCATGGACCCGAATTGTGCCTAGAAATCAAAATAAAATATAAATTTACTACAGGGCATAAACAAAGATCAGGACTGCAGCATCTCTTCTCAATGGGCAATCCTCAGTGACTGTCAATTGGTGAAATATTTAACAGAACTCTACGTTTCCACAGAGAAGAGGATCATGGACCATGTGATGGAAGGTAGCCATCTGAGTACAATATTTTACCATCACATAGGCCATGATCCAATACTCTGTAGCCAGTCTAGATTAGGTTAACATTTCAACCAATAGATTGTCACTGAGGAGTACTGTTGGGAAGGCCCAATATATGTGCAGCCCCAACATCCTCCTCCTCCTTGGCCCCTGTGGGTGCCCACCTTCCCCCTAGTAGAGGGGTGATGCGGGGGGGTAAGCATCCCCCCAGGAGACAACGGCACCGGAGGCGGCAGAGGTGAGGAGAGGCAGAAGTGAGGAGAGGCCAAGCTGCTAATGGGTGGGGAAGGCCTCTGGGTTGGAGGTTTCAGTGCTTGGAACCAGAGAGCGTCAATGTTCACCTGGAATAGCGCCCTCTGGTTTGCAGAGTTCTAGAGAAGCCCAAGCTGGTAGGATTCCATCATGAGTTAATTCCTTCTCACCTCCATATGCTGCCTGCGCAGGATGCCCACTATCTCTGCATGGTTGTAGGAGATACTGGCCATGATCCCCCTATTGATTGCTACCAGTTCACGCATGAGGGCCAGCCTCTGGTGGTGGACCCTGGGATGGAGGTCGGAGGTGAGGAGGGGAAGGGAGTGATGGCCCAGTGGGGAGGGGCTGTGGCTCAGCTGGAACATAGCTCTCGTGGTGGTGGTGGTAGTAGTGGGCATGGTGGTGGTGGTGGGAGCCAGGTTGTGGCGCTGATGGAAGGAGGTGGTGGAAATACACGTACATCAGTGAAATAGGAGGGCCCGGGTGGTGAACCAAGTTGTTGGATGAAGGGAGGAAGTGGGGTCAAATACCACACGTGTGGCTGATGGTCCAGATGATTGGGTCCTCCTCCTCCTTGGATCATGGGCCCTCGGCTCCTCTTGCCTTTTCCTCTTGCGCCGGCTCCTGCTTGGTGGCGGAACGGTCCCCAACATCTGGTTTCAAATGAGCCGACCCACCTGCCTCTGGCTCATCACTGGACCCTGTCCTGCTGCCAGCTGAAGGAGAGAAAATATTGGAATGTGTGTTAATTATGTTGAATGATACATTGGTTTCTGTTTATTCCTAACTATTCTAGTTCATTCTATCCTTGTGTTCATTCATATCTTACCTCTTGTCTTGAACCTGGATGTTTCACTACTTTTCTACTATAAGTTGCTATATTTTGCAAGAAGTGATCTATTCTTTGGATCATGAGCTAGATTGTTATTGGCTCATGATGATATCTTGATTCCGGGTGTGGCCTGTATCTGCATACGCTGCAGTGGACACACCCATAGATGGACTCCCTATTGGATGATTACTCGTGTTATGCCCACTGATGACAGTGGTCAGCTTTATGGATTTAATGACACATGGCTGATCCATATATCCCTTGTTAAATCCAGGGAACTGACTTGTCAGTGTCATTATTGGTCAACAGTTACATGTGTTGTGTGTTTTCTATGTTTGTGTGATGTACATGTGGTGGCATGTTGGTGTATCTGATATTCACCTTATATGGATGCTGGATCCTGTTGGGCCACCAGGCCTGGAGCTCCAGCGGCGTGCAACCGGCTCAGCAGCTCCTTGAGCACCCTCTCCCACTTGTATCTCACTTGGAAGCCACCACTGGTGCTGCGGCTGCACTGGCCTCCTTGGCTATCATTCTCTTCACCTTGGCCCTGACGTCATCAAACCGGTACTTCATGGACCCCACATCCCTTTCTGCTGAGCCCACTGTTGTAACTGCAGCCACTACCTCCTTCCAAGCCTGGGTCCTGGACCCGGGCCTAGCTTCCCTCCGCCAAAAGAATAGCAGGGCGGTCACGGATGGCATAGAGGAGGACCACATTCTACTTGTGCATGTAGTTCAAGGCCCTGAGTTTGCCTTGAGCCTCTTGCCCTACCGACTGTGGATGGAGATCCTGCGCTCCCTCCTCTGACTCTGAGGTCTGTCCCTCCACTGCCCTACCACCCCCCGATGGGATCACGCCCCTCCCCCTTTGTGCCTAAACTTGATGTGTCTATCACTATGGGCAAATTCCCACCCCACTCTCCGTCTCCTCCATTCTCCAATCCTACAGTTCTCCACTCCTCTTCCCTCGTCCACTCTCCCCTCCACTCTCCTCTCCACTCTTCTCCCCTACACTACTCTCCTGCACACTCCTCTATCCTCCACTCCCCAGGGCCACCTCTGTCCCCTCGCTCTCCTCCTCTACACTCCTCCTCATCTCCTCCCCACTGCTCCCCCCCTCCTCCCTCCTCTCTCCTCCCTCCATCATAATCCCAAAAATAATATAAGGATACGTCAACAAAAGTATATATTTATGAGAGAAAAAAATATGTATGTTTTATGTGAAATTTTAATAGTTGTGGTATTGGGCGTTGGGGGTGTGTATGTGGTGACCTATCTATATATGTGATATTTACTCTATGTGTATTTGTATTATGTGTTATCAGTTTATACGTGTTATCAAGGATTAAATGTAAAATAGGTATTTAAGAAATAAAAAACATTATAACCATTAGAATCTGCTCTCAATCAACACATACACTCTCTCACTCTCACTCTCAATGCTCCAACCACCAACTCCGGGACTTGCGTGCTACTTCATGAGAAATTACAACACAGTCAACGATTTACGTTTTTAGACTTTAGCTCTGTATTTGCGGGCTTGAGTCAATTGAATACAGCCGGAATTGTAACAAATTTATAGCCCTCAGACATGCGGCCTGTATGAAGGTAATTACGGGCTTGCAATTGAATGGAGGCCTATGTTTTCACCCCTAATGCTAGTGAGCACAAATGAGAAAACAAAAGAACCAAGAACAATATAAGTATAACTCTTCCCTTGCATAAAATCAGATTATATAAAGAGGATGGTTTGGTGTCTGCAGAGGTGTGGGGCTGGGGCAATCCCTAGCTAAAATAAACAAAAAACGATTCCCTGCTGTCTCATAAGCATATACATTTGGTTAGTTAGTCTGTGAGCAATATTGTGCTAATGGCAAAACAATAATTTATTAATTTTTTAAGCACTAGAACTTTACCTAAATGTACATACCGTTGATTGTTCTTTTTATTTTTAGGTACAGTACCAGACAATGAAACAAATGCACAAAATAAGTTCTACAAATATTTTGTGGTTCTCTCTTGGTCCCCAGTACCAGGGCAGCACATTACTATAGTCTCCTAAAAAAAAGTCTGCCCTATATGTCAGTTTTTGTTAACATTCCAATGATTACAGCTCTTTTTATAAGTATTTGGGGCTACTTAGCTGGACAATGTACTGTATTGCCTTTAACTGGATATGAGATTATCAATATGGTGTCTTTATATTTTGAATGATTCCAAAGTGCCTCTCTTTTTAGTGAAAATACTCCAGACTGTCCCCTAATTTGAATATCCTGCATTTAATAAACATACCCTTATCCAGAAGCCCATATAGATCTTGTGTCTGTCTTGTGTGTACTTCTGTATGTCTATATCGAGAAACAAAGCAGAAAAACTTGTCTTCTCTCTATACATACACATTTAGCTAATCAGATATTCAGATGTCTCTATATGCATACATTTACAGTATGGCAGAACAGATCCAACCCTATCTTTGCTATAAACATACAAACTGCAGAACAGACATACACCTTGCTCTCTCTACAAACGCATATATCCACATATACAGACAGTGTCCTAGTATGTATAAGAGGCTGGAGAATGTCTATACTGCAGTATATATAGAGGGAATCAATTAATCCATTGAGCCATGTATATGGGTACAGAGAGAGCATAGGTGCATGCTTATTCTGTAGTGTATGTTTTTATGATAGCCTAACTTCTAAGTATACTGTGATTATCATAGGGTTATTCTCTTGTCACAGACATAATGCAATTAATTCAACAATGCTAGATACATGTGGATATAAAATCAATGTAATCTTAACTGCATAAATGATGCCCCAAATTGTTTAGTACCAACTATAACTTGACTTTAAATGATTTGTTGTATCAAAGTTAAAAGATAAATAAATATAAATAAAACATAATTCTCTCTGTTCCCATATTTCATTGTAAGTACTTTGTTTCGCTAGCTCTTCTTATACTGTGCCTTAGTTCCCCCTTTCTCTCTTCCACAGTATGCACCAAATAGGTTGTGCCTAATTGGAAATCTCCCTTCTGGATCGCCACCTTGTCGTGGTGAAGGGGCTTTTGTACATCAATAAAGCTGTGAGCGATACCATGTAGAGTCACCCAAGATGGGCAGGTCATAGCAGAGAGGTCAGACAAATTGTGTTTCACTGAAGAAGGAACTGGCAACCCACTCCAGTATGTTTACAATACAAATCATATGGATATGCAAGACTAGAAACACAGACAGATGTGCCTGGTGTACTGCGTCCATATGGTTACCTTGAGTCGGACATGACTGAAGAACTGAACAAAAACAACAAATAAGAAATCAGTTTAGATAACTTTGATAATGTTAAATATTACTGAAAATGTTTACAATTTGGCCATTTGTTCCAAAGTGCTGAAAATTAGAAATTTGAAGCTTTGCATGTACTTGGATCTTGAAATAGTCATCATAACCGATTGAGAGTGAATGATTCTATAATATGTCTAAACATATACGAGGGATCTAAGGAGCTGACTCTCCTTCATTGTGTATGCCACTGGTTCCCCAATCTTTCATCAAGAACCAATAGACAGACCATGATTTAGGTTTAATACCGTGTGGATGAAGGTGAGATAGTTGATGAATATTAATGCTTCCCTCACTCGTGTTCACAGAGTATTAGACCAAAATCATGGCCTGTTTGATGGGTCGGAGGTTTGAGCACCACTGGTCTATGTTAAAGGACACCCACTTTTTTGTGATTTATGTTGCAAGGTAACATTGCAGCTTTGTAACTATGGTCATAAAACAATTTTTACAGAAAAAAATATTTGTTTTTGTTAAATCATTGGATCTTTAGGTATGTGCCATGTTCCCTTTTCTCTCACACGTGGCCTAGAAGCAGGCAGCTTGAAACTATTAATAAACCTCTTTCTACATAAATGTACATTTGTTTTTCACACACACTTCCCCAAAGTATCCTGGATGCCTCCAATGTCTAGCAGAGGCATCAAAATGTATTTTTGTCTAAATAATAATTAGCTTTATGACATTTTTGATGCCAAACTATGGTCTTAGACTCACACTTTTCAA
This sequence comes from Discoglossus pictus, assembly GCA_027410445.1. Classification (NCBI taxonomy): domain Eukaryota; kingdom Metazoa; phylum Chordata; class Amphibia; order Anura; family Alytidae; genus Discoglossus; species Discoglossus pictus. The sequence continues at coordinate 108,836,618 of CM050165.1, read as the reverse complement.
GCATGTAAATATGTATATACTAGTAACTTGCCCGTCATAAATTATGGTGCCATATGTTATGTTCAATTGTTTCTTCTGTCTCTCTTTGTGCTGTCTCTCTCTGTGCGGTCTCTCTCTATGTGCCCTCTCCCTCTCTGTGTGCAACTTTCCATACACCTTCTCTCTTTGTGAGCCCTCTGTCTCTCTGTGCACCCTCTCTCTCTGTGCTCTCTGTTTATCTGTGCGCCCTCTCTCTCTCTGTCCTTTCTCTGCACTCTGTGTGCTCTCTGTCTGTCTGCCACTATTCTATTTCTCTCCCTCTCCCTTTCTCTCTCTCTCTCTCTCTCTCCCTTTCCCTCTCTCTTTTCTCCCCTCTCTCTCTCTCTAACTGTTGCGCAATTAAAACATGTGAGTAATGCCTGCACAGAACGCATTTCGCTGGCATTACTCCCATCTGATAATCTGAGTATTGCAATATATAGTGATACATTTTTTATTGAGCAAACGTTTAAGTTAGAGTGACAAGTGTTCAAGAGCTGCACCTTTCTTTATCAAGTCAGAAGCAATAATGTGTGAGGTTTAGCATGGGCATTGGAATGAAGAGCATGGATTCTGAGTAATAAGAAACCCATGTGTAACAGAAGTCAGGCATCATAAATATTGTACTGATTAGTCAAGTGTGCAAGTCTATACACAAGGTCTGAGATTATGAAAGACAGTGTTATTAGTTGGGGCCATAAATACCTCCACATAATTACAAAAAAATTTACAAAAAAAACAAGAAACATGAGAAGGAACGTTGCAGGATCACAAAAATGTTGATAATGTGCTAGAAGATCCAAGCCAGTGTTAAGTCTTGTATCCATGGTGTTGAAGAATGTGATTATCTGCATTTCAAATGTTTTTCTCTCCTGGATGTTTTTAAAGTTGCCTCTTAGTATTTTGATTTTCAGATTTTGGATACAGTGATCACGTGATCATTATTGGTAAAATGGCATCCAACTGTTGCAATAGCTGATTAACGTCTTGTGGATTTATCCTTAGATGCTAATTTTAGTTGGTTTCCCCAATGTAACAGCCCCTTTCACATACAGTGCATTGTATTATCTTAACCACATGGATGTGTATGAATATGATTCCCTGTTATTATAGGTATTTTTGTTATACATGCATGTGTCATCTTTACAGATGTGCTGACATAGAAGAGATTCTGTTGTTCTGTTGCAAGGTTGTTTACCATTTTCTCTTTTAGGCTCTCCATTGGTCCATCTTCTGATGACCAATGCTACAGTATTGCACACATCCACCTCAACTTGCATCTGCCTTGATCACTGGGATCTTGCATCAGTTACTCTCCCGTATCAAAAACAAAGCCTTACCTTCTAGATTGTAAGCTCTTCAGACTTGGGACAACTGTGTGTTGTCGTATTATAATGTATCTGTATTCCATAACTTATGATTTGTTTTACCTTTTGTAATTTGTCTACTGTACTCACTCTGCTTTATATATTACTTTTCTAAACAGTGTTTACATATAATCCCGTGTAATATATTAGATGTTCCAAATATCTGCTGATTACAATTTGTTGTCATTAATCAAGTAATACATTTCAGTGTTCAAATAAAAAGAAAAACTTTAAAGCTATAACTATTCTAAAACAGTGTTTAGGAAATTGCAACAATCAAGCACACCTATTATAATATATTTAAAATTAATATTTTGAAGAATTACAATTGAAAATAGATAAAATATGTTTTTACACTATAAAAATAGAGGCTGTAATTAATTTCCTTTTATGTTCTGTGGAACCTAGTATATTGGTTTCTGCTGATCAACGTTTTCAGGCTGATTCTGCACAGGAAGTTTCAATCTTCCTGATGGAAATGTAGCAGCTACAAGTACCTTCATCAAAACTTATGGAAAGCTCATTAGTTTACACATTCTTCTATGAAAGTAGCAGCAGAATCAGTCGAAACAAGAAGAAAAAAATAAATGTATCTATAGATTAAAACTTTAAATGCTACTTTTATTTATTTTTGTTTATTTCTAAAAACATTTTGCTCAAGTTTAGTTATTCAAAAGGCCATATATTATATTGAGATAGGTTTAAATAACGGCAAAGTTAATGTTATATCAAATTGCATAAACTGTAATATGGATGATTATCATATCATTCTATATAAATGAATGTGTTTAAAGACTATTGGGGTCATTTTTTTTTCTTTGCTGCATCTGAAAAAGGGTGTTTGATAATGTTGAATTGTGTGTTTCTTTTTTGAAAATGATGTTCCTGGAGCAGAATATACTGCTTTGAATGGTTAACTGTCTGTGAGGGCTTGACCCTGTCAGCCATACAGCTGTAGGAGTCTTAATTGTCTGCCAGTGAGATTTAAAACATGCACTTTTAAATGCATGATAGAAAAACTTGGATTCCACGTCCCTTTAATAACACCACATACCTAGAGCAACTCACAATGGGCCTCATTCAATTATGATTTGGCCAATTGAATAGGGCTCTATATAAGTACAAAGCATATTTTTGTACAGAAGTTTTTAGTTAATGAAGTCCTTGCTTTTGGATATAAGTTCACTAACTAACAACTTCTGTAAAAAATATGCTATGTGCTTATATAGAGCACTATTCAATTGGCCAAATCACAATTGAATAGGTCCCAATGTTATGGAAGCTACCACCATAAGCATCATAGTGGGATCAAACAAGACTGCTTGCAGAAGACAATTTGTCATTTTTTTATGATCCAAGGGTAGCATGGGTTAAGTACAAGCTTAAAGCTTAACAAAGTATTCAGGCTTATTTTCACGTAGTACTTGGCTAGACTTCTGCATCAGAAGAAATAGCTGTCAAAATCATGGCCTTAGAACAAATGAGTCAAAAGAGTTCCTTTAAGATACGAATAGGGAGGGAGAGAATGACATGAGCAGCAAAGTATGATATTATAGACAGAGCACTTAAAGACTCAAATATTTAGAAAACAAAATCATCACATATATAGTTGTGAGCATGCGAGCCAGCCAGAGCCGTTGCTCACGCTTGCGGGCTCGCATAGCAAGCCCGCGGCCCTCGCATAGCGCCTTCGGCGCTCCATGCCAGCAACTGAGGCCCTCGCTTCCGCAAATGCGGGTCGTCGCGAAGCGAGGGGCCGCATTTGCGGTGGTTGAGCATCCCAACGTCTCCGCAAATGCGGGTCCTCGCAAAGCACTTAGGGAATGAGGCAATGAGCGCCGCAGGCGCTCATTACTGGCGAGCCGTTAAACCCTCCTCGGAACCAACCTTAACGTAACAAACACCCACACGCACTAAGAACCCGACTATAACGGCCGACCCGCACGCAACTAAAAACAGTGAAAACACACCAAATACTCACACAAACTACATAAAAAGCTTACCCATAGCAAAGGGGGCGGGGGCACCCAAGACCTCTGAAAGTGAAGTTACACCTCCATTTAAGTCTAAATTCCCGATTTAAGACACACAAAATTCCCCTAAGCGAGAGAAAAAATGGCCGCCGAAAAAAATGAAAACGAGGCCACCTACAACTTACCCAAGAAGGGATCCGAGATAAGCTTGGAAACCCGCATTAACCGCAGGGGATCCAAGATAAGCTCCGAGCCCTGCATTTATTCCACATTAACCATCGCAGTGGGCGTCCCGATTGGACGCAATCGGGGACCCCCGCTGCAATCAAAATTCAAAATTCCTTAAAGGACCCGTTGTAAAAGAAAAAAAATATACACTGTCACCCTGTCAATCATGGGGGTCAATACAGACCCCATAAAACCCTCATTAACCCTGTCACTCATGGGGGTCAATACAGACCCCCATAAACCCATCATTAACCCTGTCACTCATGGGGGTCAATAGAGACCCCCATAAGCCCTGCATTAAGCCTGTCACTCATGGGGGTCAATACAGACCCCCATAAACCTCTATTTAACCCCATCAGTCCCATACGGGTATATTAACACCATTATGGGCCTGTTACAACACTACATTAACCACATAAGTGCCATGATGGTCCTCAAGGACCATCATGACACTAAGTATAAACACTATACTGCACTATACCACCCCCAATAAAACATTAAATATCAACTAAACACCCTCTACACGAACCTATTAACATCTACACTACCTACCCCCTATTAACCCCCACCACTCTAATTACAGAAAATAAAAAAGCCTAAAGTCACAAAAAAAAATCTATATTACATGAAATAAAAAACCTTACTTACCTAAAAATTTTGTAGTGAGGGGTGGTTGTAATGTATTTTGTTATTTTCTGTAATGTTCCTTTTTTTATTTTTTGTGACTTAGGTTTTTTTTTTTTGTTCTGTAATGTACATTTTTTATTTTTGGTGATTTTAGTTTTTCTTATTTTATGTAATGTAGATTTCTGCTTTTTGAGGAATTTAGTTACTTGAGGCACACAGTACACTCACATTGTGTGTCAAACAGCATTTCAACACTTTCTTTTATTGACAGTCATTTTTTGACGGACAAGTAGGTAGTACTTATTATATTGGCCATCCATGTTAGAACAATGGGGTAAAACAGTAATATATTTACTTATATTTATTTTGCTTAAAATTAGGTTGTAGACATTCATGATGAAAACCCATTTTGCCAACTCTTTTAAATAATTGTTTTAAGTTGACACCTAGTATAACATTTATCTTATATTTAATCTCACTTTGTTTGCTTTTTAATACGGGTTAATATTATACTGTAGTATGTATTAATGTTTCTGCTTTTTTCACATTCTTAATACTCAGTTGATATATGTATTTCTTTCTCCAGCTCTGTCAGAAAGCCTGGAAACCTCTGTGTGTTTGTAGTTTCATTCTGATGTGACAGTTTTTATTACTGAATATACATTTAGCCTTGTATGTTTAATAAGTATTGGCTGGCATACAGCATTGTAAGAAAAGTTGTTGTTACACTACAACACAGCAACACTGTCAATTGCAGTGGCGGCTGATGACCTTCCAAGTTGGGGGGGCGGAAGACAGATACATGGCCCGACCCTTACACTCACTCCACCCCTTAGTATACACTCCTACCCTTCACTCCAGAATGACCCCTACAGTATATATATCCCAACCAATAAAATTCTATAGGCCCTGCACACTGACACAGATTCAATCCACTCACCTGTTTTTAGTTAGTGAAAACCATACTTTTGGATAGATGCTTACTAACTAAAAACTTCTTTAAAAAAAATATGTTATGTGCTTATTCAGAGCCTTATTCAGTTGGCCAAATCGCAATTGAATGAGGCCCTTATTGTTTTGAGGGTGAAGTGGTGCTGGTGTTGCTTTCTTTTCTGATGCTGGGAAGGGCGTCCAATTTCTTGATGAGGGTAACGTGGTGCTGGTTCTGCTCACTTTCCTTCCTCCAATTTCTTGATTAAGTACAAACATTAAATAGAATACATTTTAGATTAAGACATTTGGTAGTGGCAGCTCATAGAAATAGACAAAAGTGATGTAATTTACTTTTAAATAAAATACATTTTATGAGGGATAGAGAAAGATAGAGAGATAGATACAGTAGATAGATAGATAGATAGATAGATAGATAGATAAATATATAGGGAATATATCCATCTGTCTTCATCTTTCTATGTATATCTATAAATTTATCGTTCTACCTCTCTATCCCTTTCCCTATCTCCCTCTCTATCTCTCTCCATCTTTCTATCACTCTCCCTATCTCTCTCTATTCCTCTCCCCATCTGTCTCTCTATCCTTCTCCTTATACCTCTCTCCCTATCCCTTTTGATCTCTCTCTCCCTATCTCTCCCCCTCTCCCTATCTCTCTATCGCACTCCCCCCCTTCCTATCTATCTCCCTCCACCTATTTTTCTTCCTATCCCTTACCTATCTCTCTCCCTCCCCCTCCCTATCTTTTTCCCTCCCTCCCTAACTCTCTCTCTCCCCATATCTCACCAATATCTCTCTCCCTCTCCACCTATCCCTATCTCTCCCTCCATCCCTTTATTCCTCCACTCCCTATCTCTCTGTCCCTCCCCTCCCTATCTCTCTCTCCCTCACTATCCTTCTAACTGTATCTCTCTCTCCCTCTTCATATCTCTCCCTTCACTATCTGCTTATCTCTCCCCCCTCCTTATCTCTCTCCGTCCCTATCTATCCCCCTCCCCTTCACTATCTCACTTCCTCCCTTTCACTCTCTCTCTCCCTCCCTTTCCCTCTCTCTCTCTCTCCCTCCTTATCTATCTCCCTCTATCTCTCTCTCTCTATAATCATCTATCTCTTCCTCCCCTTCCCTTTCTCTCTACCTCCTTATTTATTTCCCTCCCTATCTCTCTCTTCCTATCCCTCTCTCCCTATGCCTCTCTCCCTATCCCCCTCTCACCCTCCCTAACCCTCTCTCACTCTCCCTTTCTCTTCCCCTCCCTATCCCTCTATCCCTATCTCTCTCTCTCTCTCCCCCTCCTCTCTCCCCCTCCTCTCTCTCTCTCTCCCCCTCCTCTCTCTCTCCCTCCTCTCTCTCTTGCTTTCTCTCCCCATACCCCTCTCTCTATCCATCCTCTCTCTCTCTCCCCCTCCTCACTCTATCCCCCTCATCTCTCTCTCCCCCTCGCCTCTCTCTCCCCCTCCTCTCTCTATCTCTCTCTCCCCCTCCTCTCTCTCTCTCTCTCTCTCCCTTTCTCTCTCCCTACCACCTCTCTCTATCCATTCTCTCTCCCTACCCCTCCTATCTCTATCCCCCTCATCTCTCTCTCTCCCCCTCGCCTCTCTCCCCCCCTCCTCTCTCAATCTCTCTCTCCCCCTCCTCTCTCTCTCTCTCTCTCTCTCCCTTTCTCTCTCTCTACCCCTTCCTATCTGTTTCTCTATCTATCTCCCTCTCTATGTATCCCCATTTCTCTATCTATCCTCCTCTCTCTCTATCCCCCTCTCTCTCTATCCCCCTCTCTCTCTCCCCCTCCACTCTCTCTCTCCCCTCCCCTCTCTCTCCCTCCTCTCTCTCTCTCCCTCATCTCTCTTCCTCCCCCTCCTCTCTCTCTCTCTCTCCCCCACCTCTCTCTCTCTCACCCTCCTCTCTCTCTCTCTCCCCTCCTCTCTTTCTCTCCCCCTCCACTCTTTCTCTCCCCGTCCTCTCTCTCTCCATCTCCCCTCTCCATCCAACTGAAGAGGCCTGTGGGTGGGCCCGGCTGTAGAGGCCCGTGGGTGATTCCAGCTGTAGAGGTCTTCAGGAACCAGCCAGAGACCCTGGAGCAGAAACAGCAAGCAGTCATGCTCTCCAGACTGTGCAGGAAGCAGTAACAGCCGGTGCTCAGGGGCTGCCTGTATCTACACACCAGACAGTCTCAGATGATGAGAGCCAGGAGGTTCTGCTTGAGGATCAAGAGACCTAAGAGCCAGAGGGTGGTGAGAGCTGTACCCAGACAGTAGTTCCAGAGAAAGGAGGCTGAGTACAATGCAGCCCCAAGGAGTGGCGATCCCAGACAAGTTCATCCGAAGGAGTACAGACTGACAGAGGAGGCAGGTACAGTCCTTAGTGGAACTCTTGTTTTGTGTGATGCCACAAAATAATGTTTTCTTTAACCAAGTGGGAAAGAAGGGGCATTGTCCCTGGCTTTTGGGGGATGGGATAGGGATAACCCGTTATGAGCAGTTACTGGAACTGGCTAGGCCCCTGGGACCACTTGAATTGTTTAAGCCAGAAAGACTATTAAATTCCCTGTGTCTCCAACACTGGACAGGGGAAGTAGCAGACATGGGGAGGGGAAGAATGGTGACCATTTGTGGTCAACTAGGCCTAGTGACGGTTGTAAATACCACCAACTGTTTGTACTGGCTTGGTTGGGGGGCATGGGGCCCCAGGACTACTCCAGAGTGCGGTTTGTCACTTGGCCTCCCTACATTGACTTCCCTGCAGCTGCCCAAAGACACTGTTGGTGTAGCTCTACGTCTAACTTCCATGTTTTACTGATGTCATAATGACGGACTCATTTACTATTGGCTGTGTCTAACAAGTAAATTACAGGCTTGCTTAAATATTGTCAGATCATAGGATCACACCCCCTAAAATCCTACTTAAAAAGGCAGGTTTTACGTATTGAGGCTGTAAGGCTTAGTTGTGGGCTTGAGTCAATAGAATATATCTAGGCATTTAGAGGAAAAAAAACACTTGCGGCCAAAATTACACTTACGGGCTTTAAATAGGAATGATTTATTTTAGAAAAAATGGACAGTAGAGTAAATAGCTTTTTATTTATACTCTTTAAAATACTAAATTGACCATGATGTTGGGGTGAAAGTAACCCTTTAAATTTGTGATGAGATTTTTACTTGTTTAAGACACTAAAACAAGTTTGCATCTGTCTGCAAATGTATAAAATTGTTTCTAAACATCTATGCTGTAACGGAACCCATCACTGTTTTACCCTGTTTTACGGTTATTTAATTACTATGGTTAAAATATGATCACATTGCTGTACTGTAGATATGTTGTTTTATGTTCTACAGAATATATTGGCTCAGAATATTACAGCTACTAGGCTAATAGATAATCCTATTACAGAGAAGCCTGCTACAGATAAGGAAGTCGATTGTATAAAGTGTTTTCATTCTCAGACATAAGAACAAAGAAGGCTGATTTAATCAATGTCTGATTATATCAAAGTTGCCAGGGAGCCTCAGGGAGGTGTGACTCACCTATTGTCCCTCTATGTGTATTGTGTGGCCAACTATGAGGGATGTGTATTGCCTGTGAAATGTCTGTGTGTTATGGGTAAAAGATACTTTTACTAACTTTTGAACCCCTGGTCTGATTCATGCCATTTTTTTAATATGTTGTTCCCCTGGGTGAGAGCTATTGAACGGTGCTGGACTTAAAGGTGTACCCCCTGTTTTGGGGGTACATCCAGAATGTGGTTAAAATTGTGTCTGTTTTAATTGTGTTACCTGTTATCTGAGGGGAGGAGACGTGGGGGTTGAACCATGTATATAATTGGCTGTTGTGATAATTATGTGGGTGTAGCCCTTCAGAGGGCACCATTGCATAAAAGGAGATTCCCTGTCATTAAAGAGTAGTTCTGCTCCTGAAACTGTGTGTCGTCCAGTTATTGGAATTGCGGTTGGGATATTGCTTTTATTTTACCTGTTGGAAACCTTGCCTGTGGATTTACCATTTACTTGTTCCTGAGCCTCACTGGGATTATAAGCGGAGATAACCTGGGGAATATTGCCTCTCCGCTACATTGGTTGGCAGCGCTGGGATCCAGACTCACAGAGGAACAAGCATAAATGGAGTACGGATGGAGATTGATTTTGCCACACTAAAACGCTCCACGCTAAAAGACCTCCTGGAGGCAAGGGGTATACAAGCCAGCAATAAGAAGAAATCGGTACTCATTACTGAGCTGATGGAGGAGTACCGAATGGACGGAGATTCGGTTCCCGAACAGGGGGATTCGGGAGAAAATTCGGAACAAGTGGAGTTCCGGAGGCAGGTACAATTTCGGCTGTCTTTTTATGGGGAACAACCTTCAACAGAAATTATTTCAAGGACCATGACAGAAGTCCAGGAATTTATGTTGAGGAAACTAACAGCCCCAGAACGCAGCTCTGCAATAAATATGCCACAAGAAGGTAAGCCTAAGATACCATACCAGGCTTTTAAAACGTATGTGGAGGCAGAGGAAGATATAGACGCTTTCCTGCAGGATTTTGAAAGACTGTGTGCCCTGCATAGAATCAGCACAGATGACTGGGTACCGATTTTGGCAGGAAGGCTAACGGGGAGGGCAGCCGAGGCATATCGTACTGTACCTAATGAGGAAATAAGGAACTATAACAAAGTAAAGGAAATTATTCTGGCCAGGTATGCTATACCACCAGAAGCATACCGGCGGAGATTCAGGGACTTAAAGAAGGTGGAAAAAGACTCACACGCAGAGTGGGCATGCAGGCTACAAAGGGCAGCACTTGGGTGGGTACAAGCGAGCAAGGCACGGTCCATGGAGGATGTGATACAGATGATGCTGTTGGAGCAGTTTTATGAGGGAGTAACTGGCGAGGTACAAGAGTGGGTAAGAGAACGAAACCCTACCTCCCTCACCGAAGCTGCCAGGAAGGCAGATGAGTACCTAGATGCACGCAGGCAGCAAAAACCTGTAACACCAAAGACTCCTTTTAAAACCTTTGGGGGAACCAGCTACACCCCAGCCCCACCGAGAACACTGCCACCACCACCACCGCCCGATGCACAGCCATGTTTCCGCCAGCCTACTTCTGGCCCCTGTCACCACTGCCAGAAATGGGGACACTATAAAAGGGAATGTCCCCAGCTGCGAGACCGGTCCACCTGGATACGTCCAGGCCCACCACCACCACCGACAGCAGCTGCAGCCCACCACTACCAGGACATAGTAGCCACGCCATATGGTTCAGCTGTTCCCATTACAACCGTGGAACAATGGGAGGTGCTGCACGAGGCAGATCCAGTCCAGGCCAATGCTGATAATCGGCAGCATCACAGGCAGACCGTATACCTGGAGGGTAAAGCGGTCCAAAGGCTGCGAGACTCAGGGGCTACCATCACCTTGGTAAAAAGTCACCTGGTTTCAGACCAGGCTAAACTTAACAAGACTGTGGCCGTCAGGGTAGCCGGGGGAGCAGTATACCGGCTACCCACTGCAAGGGTTCATTTGCATTGGGGAGCGGGGGCAGGGCATGTGGAGGTGGGGTTGATGCCGCAGTTACCAGCGGAGGTTTTATTGGGGAACGATCTGGGGAGGCTCACGTCTGCTTTTGAGCCCCAGACCCCCACCACAGGAGAAGCTTACCCTGTGGTCACCCGCTCACAGACCCGTACCAAGGGCGATCCTACATCAGGCCGGGAGACCCAGGTAAGCCACAAGCAGACACTTAGCACTAATGCCACAGAGAGATCCATAGCGTGGGACAACCCCGAAGAGCTTGGGAGGGAAACTAGACAGGACCCCAACCTCCAAAAGTACCGCGCATTAGCCGACGATAGAGTGGATGAGCGGGAACGTTTTATATGGAAAGGAGTTTCTATGGGACAGAGATTGTGGCCCACCTTTTGGACACTGGGATCCTGGATTGTTGGCATGGGATCCTGGATTTTTTTGGGTGGGTGTACAGGGGAAGAACAGTGGGCCCTGTGCAATAGGGGCCCGACCACGAGCTGGGGGAGGAATGTACTCTGCAACTACATCCAGAATGTGGTTAAAATTGTGTCTGTTTTAATTGTGTTACCTGTTATCTGAGGGGAGGAGACGTGGGGGTTGAACCATGTATATAATTGGCTGTTGTGATAATTATGTGGGTGTAGCCCTTCAGAGGGCACCATTGCATAAAAGGAGATTCCCTGTCATTAAAGAGTAGTTCTGCTCCTGAAACTGTGTGTCGTCCAGTTATTGGGATTGCGGTTGGGATATTGCTATTATTTTACCTGTTGGAAACCTTGCCTGTGGATTTACCATTTACTTGTTCCTGAGCCTCACTGGGATTATAAGCGGAGATAACCTGGGGAATATTGCCTCTCCGCTACATATACATTATAACATTTATGTCATATTTCATGTAATTAAATGGCAGTTGTATCCTTAAATGAATCTATATGCAACCTTCCATACGGCTACACATAAAATTGCATTTCTTCAGCTAATGACTGGCAACATCTCAATGTTCCAGGAGCTGTGGTCTGATTAAACCATTAAAGATACTTAAAAGCTAAGCCTGTCTGCAAGAAATTGCTAAATTCCAAAACTAATTTACAAATTAGTTTTTCTAATTAAATGTAAAGCTATTGTTGTATCAAATTGCATAAGCCACAATGTAACATTCTTATGGGATATTGTCCAGCGTATATAAAACTATACAGTGAAATGCATATATTTAATAATACCAGATTTTGCAAACACATTCTTAGAGAAAGCAATCTTATGCATCATAAATGGATTAGCGGAGATAGCAACAGAAGTCAATTTTGCCAGCTTCTCATGATTCTGAAAACCATGCTCAAGGAGACATTATTGAATTAAGTTTTTGATGCTTTTTTTTTATTAGTGCTGCTTGGTTATACTGCTATATTAAAAATATCTGACTGCAGAATTCATAGTAGATAGATGGTATACCTGTTTTAGTTTCACCTAAAAACATGTGGAGAAGTGATAGCACTTGTACGTTATTGCTATAATACTTTGGTATGTTGATGTTAGCTGATGAAAAATACAATTTAGAAATACAGGTACAACCAATGATGGAGCTAGAGAATGGAAGACCCTGGTGCCTAAAACAATGTTGGGCCCTCTTCCCTAAGGGAGGTTGTAAAAAATGTTTTGGGTTGGGCCCTCCATTACCAACTCAATCAGTGCCCTACCCAAGACCCCTTCCTACAACACCTCCTCAAGACTCTTTCCATAGCTGCTCCCCTTCTTTTAACTTCTGCCTGCGTTAAGCACACATATATATACATATTCTAAGCCTTATTAAATTGTGATTCGGCCAACTGAAAAGGGCTCCATATAAGCACAGAGCATATTTATTTTTAAGAAGTATTTAGTTAGTGAACTTCTATCCAAAAGCAAGGTCTTCACTAAACTGAAAAATTCAGTAAAAAAATATGCTCTGTGCTTATATAGAGCCCTTTTCAATTGGCCAAATCGCAATTTAATAAGGCTGTCTATCGCTAAATAGCAGCCAGTCTTTAACAACACCCAGTCTCTCTCAACATCCACCTCCACACAGCACCCACCCCTCTAAGCTTCAATCCCTAAATAGCGCTCAAACCCTCTTAGCTCCCACCTTGCAAAACCCATCCCCAGTACTTTGCTGTCATCCAGCCCTTGCTCTATTACCTCTTCCCTGATATACATCCAGATCATGCTGAACTGCTCCACACTACCACCACTTGGAGCTTCAGTAGAAATTCTCTGTAGAAAAAAATTAAATGAAAACAAAATCCCCCCCCCCCCCCCAGAGGTGGGCCCTGTTGCATTGCACCACCTGCACCACTGGTAGTTCCACACTAGCTGCAGTACAATTGGTTTTTGATCTCTTAATCCAGTCAGATTGCACAGTTTAGACTTCTCAATACCCAAAAAGTAAGAGAATACCTCAAATGCAAAGTAGAAACTTGAAAATTAGGCAATTTCCATACCGCCTCATTAAATTGCTATGTTTTTGAAAAGCGTACCTCGTAGCATAGCTTGCATGACTTTGAGGTTTTAAATGGGCCTCTTAAACCTCCCCGCAGACGACTTTCTGGGTAAGCCGCAGGATGGCCGAAAAATGCCTACTAGACGTGAACGTGGAGCTTCGCAGCCCGCAATTTCTTTGATCTGTCAAGCCCGTAACCCCTACTTGTTCAATTCCGCTATTAAGTTGCAACAAAGTCACCAGCAAGCTAGCCCGTAACACGCAAATGGAGCCCAAAGACTACGAGGGCTCGAGAGGAACTGCAAAGGAGTAAAGTCCAATATGTAGCACTTGTAATGCAAATAAAAACCCACTACTGTACATTTATTTAAAGGGAAAGTGATGTTAGGTCTTATAATTTATAGCACAACATTCTCAAGCCCGCAAATCAGGCCAAAAAATACTTTATTTCATGTTTATATTTTGTGTTATATCGATCCCTGTGATAAATATCATATTTACGGCTTTATCAATATTACATTACATCTTGAATGTTGGTCCGGTCGCAAAGTGTAATTCTAGCCCGTAGGACATTGAAAAAAAAAACTCCCCTTTTTCAGTGACGTAACGCTGATGATCTTTTCTTCCATTGGCTCCATCTAAATTCGTAACTATGGTCCTCACTAATGGGTCGTCCGCACAGCGGAAAATCCAACATTCTACGAACGAGATACGATTTGCGCCTCCAGCCCATAGCTCGCAGCCCATTCTAATTTAATAGCAACGTAACTCCAACAAATTTCAATCGATTTTGAGCCATATTTCACATGTTTCGTCACTTGAAAATCGTCTAAACGAGAAAAAAAAATGGTTGACGAAAAACGTAAACATTTCTGAAAGTGGATGAAAACGAGGCTGAGCAAAGCCAGGCATGCAGGACTTAGAAAATACACAACGGCAAAGACACTAACGACCTTGGACAAATACGAATTTAATGGCAGAACCGTGGAAATCAAAAACCACGGAAAACAAGAAAAATAATTAAAAAAATATAGAAACACACTCACACACAGCACAAGGGGAGAGCCAGGAAGAATGGGAGTAAGGTTGAAAGCGATTTTGAGTCTTATTTGACGTGTGTCGTCTTTCGAAAATAGGCCAAGCGAGAAAGAAAATGTCAGACAAAAAGCGTAAACATTACTGAAACTAGATGGAAACGAGGCTGAGCAAAGCCAGGGACGCAGGACTTAGAAAATACACGACGGCAAAGAAAGTAACACTTACATGATTAACACCAGGCATGCGTGACTTAGAAAATACACAACGGCAAAGACACTAACACTTACACCAACGCCAGGCACATGGGACTTTGAAAATAAAACAAAAGGCAGTCAGAGCCCCCTACGCAAACAGTCAGTAGACACACAGAAGAGAAACACATAGGGGGGAGATGCTGGAAAGAGACACATGGCATTCCCAATCACAAAACCTGGAGGTTAATGAACACTGCATACAGTAGGTGGGAGGAGAAGCAAAAGCCTCACATTGTGTGGCAAACAGCATTGCCTGGATTACAATTTTATGCCCGTCATTTTTTGACAGGCAATTCGCTAGTAATAATAATAATAATAATAATAAAATGTCCCTTTCCTTTGAAAACTCAAGTAAATAGCACTAATGTATATTTCAAATGCAATTCAAATGTGGTGTTTAAATGAACTAATTTACAGATTACAATTTTAATCCATGTACAAAGAAAATGTCATCATCAAAATCATAGCCAATATCTCTGTAGCCAGGATTAATCAGCTGCTGCGTGCTGTTAAAAACACTAATGTCATACCAAACGGCAGAGAAAACAGCTTTCCACACACTAGGGCAGAGCTGTGACCTTTGGTTTAGGTTTAATACCAGTGGTTTAGTTTTTACAGGATTCAACATATGTTAGTCTACATATCTCTTCTAAGCAATGTGATTATGATTACAGATGCAAGTAAAGTCTATATCAGGAGTTACGTGATATGTGTAGCGCTAAAATATAAAAATTATTTTAAAAATATTGAATAAAGAACATAAAGTGTTTATGAACACTGTTGTAACCTAAAAAAAATTGTACCAAGGGGATGCATTTATACCTACTCAATGCAGCCACTTTTAAAAAGGCCTTTGACACAGTCTCATCATAACCCTCAGTTAATGTGGAAGCTATTCTTTTGGTGAAATGAATCCCTTTATTTTAGCTAAATATGGAAGCCCATTATGTTTTGCAAGACATGGAATAAAGCACTCTGTATGGTCTTGGTTTTGAAAACATTTTGGCACACTGCCGTTACAAATGGAAAACCGGTAGGGTGGTTGTAGTCATAGTAGATGAGCCTATTGCCGGGGGGGACCTTCCATTCTTCTTGATCTTTTGGATTGGCCATGACTTCTGGTTTCAGCTGTCTAAGAATAGTGATGACTTGCCTAGTGAAGATTGTTCGAGTATCACTGTGCCCAGACCTAAAGACAAAGAAATATTCCTCCTACTTTCAAGTAGAGAAAGCAATACTAACATAATTCCTTGATCATTTGACCATAACCCAAAAGACATATTGGAATTGAGTTCTCACGGAGGGGTGCCTGAATGTATTCTCTTGCATCTTTTTAAGTATAACTAGAATGGCACAGAATGCAGACACCAGTTGACTGAGGCATGGTCCATGCTTTATACCAGAACTCATATTATGATATGACAGTGTTTGGCATGGTGGTGTGTTAAGGCCTAGGACCACCAGGTCTCCGCCTAGGGCAGATCATTTTCACGGGTCCGCAGACTGCCAGTAGATGACTGCATTTCATAGAATAATGGTTGCACAGGCATAGAGATTCATAGTGAAATCCTTGTCTTTCTGGTATACATAAATGCATAAGGCTGAATGGGCCTAGGGCAGCATACTAATAGTATGGGGGATACACAGTGATATATTCTGAGTAGCATGCTATGTGCACTTTTTTTTCAAACTGACAATTTTATACAGGCAACTGCACCCTTGCCAGTGTCATGTTGATAGGCAAAGTAAACTAATAATAGGTAGAATAAATCAAATGTTACATGGAAGTAATCTATTTAAGTCCATCATGCTGGAGGTAGAGAAAAATATGCAAGGGAACGTCTCCCAGAGTGAGATGTCACTCAGAGATGCCAAGATAAATATTAATAGTGCTATCACTTTCTGATTGACAGTTCAAAAATTAAACTTTAAACATTTTTATCAGATTAAATGCTAAAGGAACACTTATCTTGCATGAGGCAGTGCTGTTTGTACTATGCATGCCCTGTGTTCCACTAGACAGAGCTTCCTTATTCCCCAGAGCTCAGAAGGAGCAATTATAAAATAGAGGAAAATCATCACATTCTTTGTAGAGTATTTTCTGATTGCTCAGCTTAAAATAGGTGTCTGTAATAATATTGGCCAGCAGTTGTTTGAACAGTGATTACAGGATCACAATCAAATTTTCTACAAATTGATATAAGAAGAAAAGTGTTACTATTTTATGTAGTGTTATTAAAGGCAAAATAATTTTCACACTTCCAGTCTAATATCCACATTGAATGTAGGATCTGATTAGATTTCCAGAAATGTATGCAATATAATGAGTAACATATCTAAAGAGTAGGATATGAAATTGAAGTTCCAAATTGCTTTACACTAATTGACAATATATTAAGAAAGTACATGGATAGGAACATAAATACAATAATATCTTTATTATACAAATGATACATAATAACTATGCTAAAAATATAGAAAAATTAAAAAGATAAAATATACAAAAGTAAACATATATGTTCTTAAATTTATATATGTTCTTAATAGAGATGAGAATGGTACGATGACCCCCAAGAAGTTACCTCCTCATTGGAAGGCAAAAGCTTCTGCCCCAAAACTAGCTCTGTCCCTATTTTCTCTTTGCTAATTATTTGAACGTATTTTCCATGATTGTTTGCCTCAATTGTTGTACATATCGTGTATGTGTTCTTGTTCTGGATTGACATCTATGTCCCAACATTCGCTTCACCACATGCCGTGGCTTCGTTAAAGGGGACTGTCCTTTTTCTTGATGTGCCGTATTTACACACACCGTCTGCCTCTTCATTCCCCGAACATAAGTGGTAATTACCATATTTGCTCTGATAGATCACCATTATGTGAATATACCATATGCCTCATTATACATGTTCATTACTGATACATTCTAAGCTGGATTACACAATAATATAAAAAATCCATTATACCAGATGGCTTGCATATTTTTTATATATAAAACAATATATATATATATATATATATATATATATATATATGCATATATCTTTTCAAGTGAGTGTGAATTCCTTCGAGCAAGATTATATTATTTATACAATGATACATTTTTAGAAGTTCTATTTTCATAAGATACTTGTACAGTACATTCAGCGAATACAACTTTTGTTGTTGTTGACCCTTCCTGTATAGATCTTCTGCAAATTTCTGCTACCTCTTTTTTATCTGATCTGCTATTGCTAAGTCCCTACCATTTTTGTGTTTTTTCATGCCCATTTTGGCATGAAAGGTTCCTTTGAAAATACCAATTTTCTTGATAAGATCTGTTGACTTTCTCATTTATGTATCTTTACATTACTGGACAAATATTTTCCTATCTCCATTACTTTTCAATTTTGCTTCTTTCCTGGGCTCCTTTTAAAGCCTCATCAGACAGAAAGTTGGCTTTCTTAGGACTCAATTCAATTGGCCAAATTGAAATTACTGGAGCCCTTAATGTACCCTGTAAAAGCTATTGATATTCGATTGGCTAGTTAAGGGCTCAAAAACCCTGTGGTTGTCAAAAACATACCTCTGTGCTAAAGACGCAAAACCCATATTCAATTGCAGCAATTCAACAAGCACGCAATTGCCTTCAAACCCGTAAATAGCAAATGTATCAAAAATTTCTATGAGTACTAGATAGGACTAGCAAATGGGTTAAATACCTTTTCATAGCACTGTAAAAGCAAATATAAACACACTACTGTACTTTAAAATACTGGGAAAGCAATGGAAGGCATTACAATTGCACAATAGTCTCAAGCTTGCAAATCAGCAATAAAAAAATGTTTTTACTTTTTATTTCTGTGTTATATTGCTCCCAGGAATCAATTAGTTAATACATATCAGGCCACCCACATGGGCTAGACCAGTTCATTTATTGATTTTTATTAATTTTTACATTGCTGGATTGCGAGTCCGATCGCATATCGGACTTCTAAACACTAATTAATTTGGATTAAACTCCATGTTTTACTGACGTCATGATGACGGTCTCATTTACTATTGTCTAAATTGTAACTTACGGGCTTGCTTAATTGATCATGATCATGCATTGAAATGCTACGTACGTTCATGGTTTATGGTTTTACACTTCAACCCTGTAATTGCGGGCTTGTTCAATTAAATACCCCTGTAACTGTTGCAAATTTCTAATCTGCAGACATATGGCGTGGAATTGAATGGCCTTAATTTTCTTTCTTTTGAGGATATTCTTTGTTGCCATTTTCTGGACAATGTCACAAACTTTGGTCCAAAGTTCTTCAGGCAATCTATCTACCTTGTCTAGAACCTAAAATCCATCTTTACCTCCATCGCATATTCACTGGGGATACTTTTTGTTTTGTATATGCTTGGCCTGATGATTTTCTGCTTCTTTGTGCCCTTAGATAAAACAATAACAATGCCATTTGTATGGGCTTAAAGTAGTGTACAATTATCTTATGAAAATAGCATTTACGAAAATGTATCTCATTGTATAAAAGTATACCTATTTTAGAAGGATTTCACAGTCACTTCAAAAGACATCTGAAAAACAAATACATAAAAATAAATATGCAAAGCTGAAAAATATACAAGCCATCTGGTATCAGTAATGCACATAAGATAATAAGATATATTCACATAATGTGAATATATCAAAGCAAATGCAGTAATTACCACAATTGTTCTGGTAATGAAAAGCCTGAATCCTAATATAAATATGGCACATTAAGAAAGAGGAAAACCCCATTTGACAGATCTACATCACAAGGTGAAACGTATGTTGGGAATGTACTAAGTAATCGTCAACCCATAATAAGCACACTTAATATTATTATTATTATTATTATTATTATTATTATTATTACTGTTTATTTGTAAAAAGCCAAAATATTCCATAGAGCTGTACAGGGGTTAAATACAAAGAAAAAAAATACAATATTAAACACATTGCAGAAAGTAGAGGGCTCTGTCTTTAAGATTAAAATCTTATATACAAGGGCCCTTATTCAATTGCGATTTTGCCAATTCAATAGGGCTCTAAATAAGCACATAATATATATTTTTTAAAGAAGTTTTTAGTTAGTGAAAACCTTGCTTTTGGATAGATGCTTAATAACTAAAAACTTCTTTAAAAAATATATGTGATGTGCTTATTTAGACCCCTATTCAATTGGCAAAATTGCAATTGAATGAGGGCCAAAGTGTTTTTTTTTTCAAAGCAAACTATAAGACTGAAAACTCACAAACTTACAATCTAAAAAAGATAAATAAAACAAAAGGTGAAGGAAAAAAGAGCTTGGCGAAGAGAGTAGAAGGTTACCTAGTTATAATGTTTTTTTGGGTGTATAAGCTATAAAATGGAGGTGACAGTGTTAAAGCTGCAATATATATTAACACAAATCAATGGGGGATGTGGACAGGGTAGGTGGGAGGGCATGTTATAGGATTTCAGAGGCTGAAGAGGCAACACGGACAAAGACAAAATAAAAAAGTTAAATAGAAATAAAAACAAAATGACAGGTTGAAAGTGGATCTGCAGAATGGATGGTATCAGATCCAGTGTCTTTGGTTGAGTCTCTGCAGAAATGACTGCTCAGTCTTGGTAGTAATTGCAACCGATAAAATGGCAGTTGGAAAGTGAATGTGCAGAATGAATGGTATCAGGCCCAGTGTCTTTGGTTGAATCTCTGCACAAATGGCTGCTCAGTCTTGGTGGCAAATGCAACTGAGAAAATTACAGTTGGAAAGTGAATGTGCAGAATGGATAGTATCAGGCCCAATGTCCTTAGTTGAATCTCTGTAGAAATTGCTGTTCAGTCCTGGTGATAAATGCAACTGAGAAAATAACAGTTGGAAAGTGAATCTGCAGAATGGATGGTATCAGGTCCAGTGTCTTTGGTTGAATCTCTGTAGTAAAATTGCAATATAACAATTGCTGATACTTCCAGTCACAGTGTCTGGACAGTGGTCCATAAAAGAAGGATAAGGGAAAAGTAATTAAGCTCCTCCCATCTGGATCGCAACCATGTCCTGGTGAAGGGACTTGTGTACCTCGATGAAGCTGTGAGCTATGCCATGTAGTGTCACCGAAGATGGGCAGGTCATAGCAGAGAGGTCAGACAAATCATGGTCCACTGGAGAGGGAAAGGGCAACCCACTCTTATATATTTTACATTAAAAACTTATGAATTAGCACAAACAGGCACAAGATGTGCCTGGCATGCTGAGGAACACTGGATCATGGAGAGTTGGAGATGACTGAACAACTAAACAACAACAACAATTAAGCTCAAAGTTGCAAATATGTATTTTCTTGTGGGTGCTAGACTCCGTGTATTACATTAGTACATGACCTTCTTGGTTATGTTACCACAATGCACTTACATAGTTTTTCCACTTGAAACAATAGATCAAGATCTCAACAGGCTGCATAATTTGAATCCTCCTGTCTATTTCTACACTGTTACCATGGAAGCTGTCAACCATTGAAGAACATATCAAGGCTTTGAAAGTCCCTATCATCCTTAGGTCTGTCTGTTTTGCCTCAGTGAACCATACCGTGGAAGGTCAGTGAATATGCACATGGCTTTCACTAACATCAGTAAATATTCTGACACAAAATATATTTAAAGAACACAAAGCTTGTATGGAGGCAGAGAATCTGATGTTTCATAGAAAATTATACTTGAATATTTTTTTTAATCACTTAATAGAAATGACCAATGGCTAATTAAAAAACTCAGACCCTGTTTTAGGAATTACATCCATCTCTAAAGTTCATCACTTCTCCTTTCTATATAGAAATATATGCTGTAATATGTCACTGTTTAGGATCCTATAGGTTTGTATTATATTTTATGGCAGAACTATAAAACAATAAGCTTTTTCAAATATCTATTGAACATTTTCTGCAGAAATTCATTCAGGACAACAAACAAATTAGCAACCAAAAGGAAATAAATAGTACAAGTAAATAGATAGACTTCAGGCTTACACTGTGTGCAAAAATGATAGGAAATGCCTTTAATACATTTGGCTGGTAAAAACATGAATGCGCCATCAAAGAATAGTAGTGAGGATTGATAAGCTTTGTCTGTGTTTGTAAGGATTGAAGAGACATCAAAGTAAAGTTTGACATACCTTTGCCAAATGAATGAATGATAAATATTGTTCTCATGCTTAATAGCTGACAGAACTGACAAAGAATTCTAGAAGAGATAATTACAGTAGGCTGACAGGCGGAAATTCATTTTTTCAATTGATATTATGGCAAATAAAAGTATTACCGCTGTGATCTGAACAAAATGTGTAGCTATGCAGTCTAATGAATTTAAGGCTATAAGCTGTTGTATTAATATTAAACATAGAAAACTACAGAGGGTGGAAATAATAACAGAAACACTAACACTATGGGCCTTATTCAATTGCATTTGGCCAATTGAATAGGGCTCTATATAAGCACAGAGCATATATTTTTTACACACGTTTTTAGTTAGTGAAGACCTTGCTTTTGGATAAAAGTTTCTGTAAAAAATGATGCGCTGTGCTTATATAGAGCCCTATTCAGTTGGCCAAATCGCAATTGATTGAGGCTCAAATATGTTAATAGCATGTGCTTAATAAGGAGTAGAGTCACCTTCAGAATAGTTTCAGTTTTTCTTGAAGTCCTGTCCTGGATTTTATTTATTAGGATACTGCATCATTCTTCAAGAAGAAAAGCCGGATAAAAGAGATAAGAATCTACTTCATACTCTGTGCTCCAGAACTTCCCATACTGATTCAACAAGGTTTAGATCTGGTGATTAGGGAGGAAGATGTTTGACTTCATCCTTATGTTCATGTAACCACTTGAATTTGTTTAGCAGAGTTTATGGGACCAATATCCTGGAATATGGGAACATTATGAGGGCAAAGTGTTTGCGCCATAGGGTGTACCTGGTCCTTCCAAATGACCTCATACCATTGCTCAGGGGTCCGTACAACTGGTTTATGAACCATTCTTCCTGTATTTAAATCCCAGCTTTTTGAGGTGCTGATTCAATTCTGAGGTAAATGCAGATAATCTGTTTCTCCAAGGGCTTCTTAAAGTGTATACTGTTTATCACAATTACGTGAGGAGAATAAAGTCACCTAGTCAAAAAAATTCTAGAAAACAAAACAATTTTACCTAAAATTAATCAAAATAATCAAACTGATTGAATCCACCTGCCCCATACAAGATATATATGCACAAAAAAGATCCTCAATACTGTAATTGGGCTACCCTGGTTTAAAGACTGTTATTTAGCCTAATCTTCTAAGTAATCAAGTCTCATAATAAATAGGTATGAGAAAGAGACAATCAATCAGCATGCAATCAGAGACAACAGAATTAATAGCATGTAATCAAACAAATAAAGAAGCCTTGACATTATGAATAATTCAATCAAATTAAGTCCCAAGTATGGATAGTTGGCCTGTAGGGAAAAAAAACATTGCGGGCGATCTGGCATTTCATTTTTTTTTTTTTATATTGGTTAACCAATTCATTATCTACCCCCACACTAATGTGCACAGAACATATGAGATACCTATCTATACTGACAGCAAAATCTGTATGGTCCTCATTCAATTGCGATTTGGACAGTTGAATAGGGCTCTATTTAAGCACAGAGCATATTTTTTACAGAAGTTTTTGGTTAGTGAACTTTTATCCAAAAGCAAAGTCCTTTCTAACTAATCTGTAACTGTAAAAAAATATGCTATGTGCTTATATAGAGCCCTATTTAATTGGCCAAATGGCAATTGAATGAGGCCCTAAGTGTGGCTAAATTGGTTTCTTAAAAAAAAAAAATGTGTTATATATTTTATGTTATGTGCCTTTAATTTTGCAATTTACAAATAGATAAAATACAATAAGTGCTATGTCTATCCTGGACTATGTTAAAAATGTCTACGTTAACGGTTCTTTGTTATATCCGCAGCCAAATCCTCATCTGATTAGAGTTTTATTATCACATCACTTCTAATTTTCATTAGACAGTATTGTGACATATTTATGAAGCCCATTTGGCTCTTTGCAAAAAAACTCATCCATCATATTGAACATGAAAAATTTTAACTGAACATAAATACAGGCTGACATATTTGTGGAAATACTTGTTTATTGATAGGATTAAGAGTACTCAGCAAGCACCAGGGCTCCAAACATTGCTAAGTACGTTTTCAGGTTTGAATAGGGTTATTTATTTATAAGTGTAGAGCATTCCTAAAAATTAACCCACTCTATACTAGTACATAACACATCTCTTTTATAGCAGAGGTGAATTTGAATCTCTAAATACAGAAGTTGTTATTGCAAAAAGTGTGCCCTATAGATTAAACTAAAACAGTGATATATGAAAGTAAATTAGAAAATAAAAAATTCTAAAAAAATGCATTAAAAGAACTAAGCTCAATTTTTTTAAACAATCACAGTATTACCTGTACAATGGGGTTTAATTTGTTAATTTAATAATTTGTTAGCAATAAAATCAGTTTTCTCAAAATCTGTGTAATTTTTAAAGCTGAATATTTAAAGTTTAGCCATTCAACTTGAGCATGTGCTTCTTTTTTATCAGGAGGGTGTCTGCACAGGGAGTTTCCTAATAGGAGTCTTTATCTGTTGTCCTGATAACATTGCTTATCTGCCTACTCCCCTGCAGTGGCTATTGCATGATATATCTACACTGGTCAGAGAAAAATGTTGGACAATCTTCTATACATATCCTTTATCACCCCATGGTCACCAAAAAGGGGGTGGAGAGAAGTACTTCTGTTGGAAGATATCATGCTAAGTTCATATATACGTTTTAGTCTACATTGAATGTTGATTATATTGATATTCAGTTGCCAAGTAAACAAATTCCACCTTATTGCTTGACCACTACAATGACCCTTTAGAGTCTTGTCATATGCATTAGTCTCTTGATCTAGATAAACTGTTGGTAATGTGACAGCATGCCTCACTGCTACAGGGTGGACTTTACTATAATAGGATATATTAGTGAAAACAGCAAGCTTTACATCTTAGTGAATGTACCCCATTTTTTTGTGATTGAAGACCACATAAAAATGTCACATCCAAGCTCCTGACCAAAGTGCATCAGGTTTTCAAGCAAACACGCATCTCATATTACTGTTTTAAAAGTAAATGCTATTTTATATCCCATGTAGTTCATGAAAAATGAACTTGTTTGTGAAGTATGTAACAAAGTAACAACATTAGCAGCTGTGTAAGCCTAATAAATAAAAAATGTAAAAAAAATGCATTTTAAAGACTCAATTTAGAGTAGAGGAATCCTTTTTTTTCTTTCTTACATCACTTCTTGAGAGAGGGATCATGAGCATGTGTTTTGTTCTCAGCAGAGGGAGGATGAAGGAAGAGGTAACAGGCTGAGGACGAGAGGCTTTGTTAGATAATTGTGTCGCACTGAAATTGACATCATTCCCTTTCCATTCATGGGCCCAGAAGCTGGTTTATTACATCAGGAAATGCAAGCAGCACTCTTCAGAAATGTCAAGCCCCCTCTCGCACACAGCCAAACATCCATGGATGCTTCCAGGATCCAGCAAAGGCATTAACATAGTTTTTACTTCTAAATGAAAACTAATTTAATCAGCTTTTTTTTGTTTATTTATGCTTTTAGGCTTAAAGCTTACAAGGATAGATAGATAGATAGATAGATAGATAGATAGATAGATAGATAGATACACACACATATCTATGCACACACACATACATATATATTTGCAGTACAGCGATCCTTTAATACAATACTTTAACAGGTGTCCATGGTCCCTACTTAAATGCATGTGGAAGTTTCCTAGATTATGAATGCATCTGATAGAGTACAATCAGTAGTGTATGAAAAAAAATTGCAAGAAAAAATCCCAAATTAAACATTAATAAATTTACCCAAAAGTTTGCAAAATGTGATCGTTTTTCAAGCACTTGATTTTGAGAAGGAATACCCTTTGTGGTAACTTGTCTTCCTTGAATGGTAATTTAAACAGGCCTTTGTAGGAGGGCTGAGAATCTTTACTTCCCTCCCACAATTGCTAAAGGAAGTCATGGACAGGATGTGATGTAAATTACATAATCTCAACTAAGGATATATCCAGGCAGGAAACTGGTGCTTTCTCCTGTTTGCTTGCTGGGTGGTGTTGGTGATGGTTGATGGTGGTGATGATGGAAATGGTCTAACCGTGGGTAAGATAAAGCGTTTGGGAAAGGGGATTATTATATAGGTAGATAGATTTAAAAAAGGGTTGGTGCTCCGTGGGTCTGGCTGTGTGTTTATAATACATTTATAGTATTGTGTTGTTGCCTTTTAATAAATACCTTTTAATGTAGACGAACCTTGTGTAATATTTATATATATTAATTTGGTGATACACCACATTTGGCGACCACGAATTTTAGACTTCTACAAAGGTTATTTATGAGGTAATATCACGTTAATAGATAGTCAGATTTATTTATTTATTTATTTTTTTTTTGTGGGGAAAGAAAAAAAGTACTTTGTCTAATTATCCTCTGCATGGGAAATCAAGTGCTGATTGTGTGTGGAGTCTAGGATAAGCCTCAGGCCTAGCCCTGCATTTGAATAGAATCCATGCGGCTTCTTTGTGTATTTGAATGCTAAATTAAGCCTCCATTTTTAATATATATCGTACTAGCTTCTGAGTTGAGTTTTGTTCTTACTAGCTTATTTTGATACATAAAACAAATATATCGTACTATATCGTACTAGCTTCTGAGTTGAGTTTTGTTCGTACTAGCTTATTTTGATACATAAAACAAATATATATCATACAGGTTCTTTTTGTGGGTTTATCTGAGTTGTTGTGCTTTTGAGTACAGGCCTAGCTTTGCATTTGAATAGAATCCATGTGGCTTCTTTGTGTAATGAAATGCTAATTCAAGCCTCCATTTTTAATATACAAGCTTGGGCACCAGGCGACAATTAGTTTGTTGTGTGTTTCAAATACCTGAGTTTGTTAATACTATTATTTATTTATTTTTTTTCTCTCTTCTTTCTTTTTCTTTCTCTAGTCCTTTATCATAGTACAGGCCTGGAGAAAAATAATAAATAAACCATTTTAAATATTATATATATATATATATATATATATTATTTCAGGCGTGCATTTTAATACACTATAGGCTTCCATACCTTATACATTTTGGGTGTCTTGCATATCCTAGTTCGGGTTTATCTCCTACCCTGCAGGCCTTGCTATTATATTTTAAGTTAATTAGCAAGTATTACCTTCACCATACTAAGGTAAGTATAATTTGCATTGTGGGTACTAATCTATTTTTCTACATATTACACCTGGCCTACTGAATAGTCATCAACTATTGTTGGCTACTCAGAAGCATGCTACTTTAGTCGCAAATTGATTTGGATTCTTACTTGGTTGAGTAAAAGAGTAGAAATGTCTTTTCAAGGGGCCAAATACTTTCCCACAGAAGTGCGTGAGTACTTTAGGAAACATATTCAAAAACATGATGGTCCATATGAGCTTCCAGAGCCAGCAAACCCAGACAGTGGAAAAGAGAAGAGATTAATGGATGTTCTAAAACAAATTGTAAATAACAAAAAGTATAGAACAAAGAAGAGAAAAAGTTTGGTCACACAAGCTGTTGTAGCCACAATAGGAGGCCTAATAGACTTAGTTGTAGAATTACGGCAGCATAATTTGGAAACAACAAATAAAATGGAGGAAGCAATGGACAAAAGGGATTGTTTAAAAATTGCAGCTTTGAGAACAACTACAATTGTGGGGGAACTAGAAAGGGAGTTAGGGGAAATAGAGGAACAGAGGGATGCTTATGGAGTAAAAATAACAGAACTTCAAAACATAATAATGGACTATAAAAATAAAACAAAGTTAGAAGGGATAAAAGGAGTCAGAGACATTGCCAAAATATATCCATATCTGGATATGTTCGTGGTACAAAATAAAGAACCAGTGCCGAAAATGAACCAAGATAGAAAAGATTTCTTATGTTATTCTGTTCCACAAGTAGATACCATACCACAAGCACCAGTTATTGTTTCAGAATTATTTAATGCAAGGCAAACACCTACAGGATTTTCTATGCAGACTCGACCGATGTCTATGGCAGATAAAGACAATTTCCAGAAATGGTGGGGAAGTATGCCAACTAACAACTTTAATACATTTACACATTGGTTTATGAGGGGAGCAGATAGAGCTAAAAAAGGAGGTCTTAACTTAGAGGAATGGACAGAACTGTTAGAATACGCTATGGGTCCTTTGGCTAGTAGACTATTGGGATTTAATAACAGTGTGTCTGATCAGGCAGGAAGAATTGCTGCAACTAATTTCTATCTACTTAGCATAGAGAAAGAAATAGCAAATATTACCATGAGGCCAATAGATGGTCCTAGAGAGGTAGCTCAAAGGATATTTTTTTGGTATACTCTACGACAACCTCAACAGCCTCTAGTGCTGGGCTCACCAGAACATATAGCAAAAGTAATGGAAGCCCTTCCCCGGGAGTGTCAAGAATTTATCAGGCTTTTTGATCCAACACCAACAGACTTGGAAATGGTACTAACTAGAGCTGATAAGTGGTGGATCAAGCATCCTTTCACAGAACAGGCCTGCTCTGTTTCAGCTGTAAGAACATTTAAGGTCGAGTCTGGTAGAGATATAGATGGTAATTGGAGAAACCAGACGTGGGATGTACCCCAGAACAAGAAGGATGATCAAAACTGGAGACCAAAAC
The DNA here is from genome assembly GCA_027410445.1 of Discoglossus pictus. NCBI lineage: Eukaryota > Metazoa > Chordata > Amphibia > Anura > Alytidae > Discoglossus > Discoglossus pictus. Next base: position 108,808,366 of record CM050165.1, on the reverse strand, counting down.
AGAACTTTAACAAAAGATGGAGAGATCCACCTAGGGACTATAGTAATAGGGATGGCAGCAACTGGAGGGCTAATCAGGAGGGAGAGAGAAACGGTAACATGGGCTATTGGGAACTCAGGAGACAGAAGGATAGGATAGAAGAGGAAAATCACATACTTAAAAACAAGGTAGCTGATTCAGAGAGGAAATTGAAGGAAAATGAGGCAAAGATGATAAAAGAGGGACAGAGTAGAAGTGAGTCACAATGACAAATCCCAACCCCTGCGCCTCAGCATCTCATTCACTCAGCTAATTTAACCATGGATGAGGCAGGTCGGCCTACCAGTTATACAGTCATCGCAGGGGTAGGGAAAAATATGTTGGTAGATACAGGAGCAGCAGTTACAATGAACAACAGGGTCAAAAATGGGGATTCTTCAGTAAGTAGTATGGGAGTTACTGGGAATCCACAGGAGGTTAGAGCAGGTCCAATTGATGTAGCAGTTGGAGAAAAAACAATAGAAGTAGAAGCAATAGTGGGTTGGCCAGAGGAAATATTGGGAATAGAAGCTTTAAAAAAAGGAAATTTCATTGTAGATCTTGCCAATTTTTGTTTGTGGAAGACAGAAAAGGTGAATCAGGTAAGTACAGAGTTGACGAAAGGGGTTGTGCTCCCAATGGCATATATTGTCTCTCCGATAAAAAGTCTGAAAAAAAACAAACTGAAACTAGACGGACAACCAGAATGGCTGCAGAAGCTAATCCAAGACATACCTGTTTGGGCTACAGATAAATTAGACTGTGCAAGAATGAAAGGAATGGTCTTTTTGGAAGGAGGAGACCCACAATGGCAAAAGCAATATCCAGTCCCAAGAGAATCAGTGGCATCAATCACCAAGATGATAGAAATACTGGAGAGAAGTGGAATAATTAAATCTGGAAATGGGTATGCATGTAACTCACCATGTTGGCCTGTGAGAAAAGCTGTGTTAAAAGGGAATAGAGATGAAAAAGCAGCCTCATCATGGAGACTTACCATTGATTACAGGGCCGTGAACAAACTTGCAAAAAGAATGGCCCCTGTTGTTTTTGTTATGTATATGTTTCTAATGATGGAATCTAGTGTTCCCACAGAGCAAGGCTGTATAAGAATGAAGATGCGTGTCAACAGAAGATTGTGGTGGATTCTTGTTCCAGGATGGATAAGTATAAGCTGTATCACAGTAGGAATGGGGAGACAGGCAATAAGGCCAGAAGATACCGCAAATAAGGGAGAGAGTTTGAAAAGATTGGAGTTACATTATGTTCAAGCAGATAGATTTATTTGGCCCAGGGAATTGGAAGTAAAAGAGGGTGGAGGGTTACAAGTAAACATTATTTTGCCACATAATAGTACCAGGGGATTAGCTCTTAGAGCTCCAATACAAGAGAGGTTTACAAATATTACAGTAGTAGTGAGTAACTTAACATTAGAAGAAGGTGGAGAATGGGACGCTGCAGTTATAGCTGCCCAGCCTGACCTAGAGGAATTCTGCAATTTTGATACTGGAAAGGGGTGTGTTCTAACAATAGATGAAGTATTTGTCTCTGTAAAGGAGCTGCAACGTTGTAAAGATCAGAAGAAGGTACCATGGCCAATAGGCGGATTGGTGGTGGTACCAACACATGAAACAGTTGTGCAAGGGGTTGGGTGGACTTACTACCCAATAATTCTAAATTTTAATGATTTTTCTATTCCTCCAAAGTGCCCGGAATCACAGCGGCAGTGGTTTAAGCAAAGTATACAAGAGACCATCATTGAGTGGACCGGAGCAGGGAGTCGAGAAAAACGGGACACACTTGCAGCCCTTTTAGGAGGAGTCGGAACTGGATTGGGAGTATGGAATTCAGCAGACATCATTGGAGTGAACAGCCGGATAAACTCCCTTACTGATGGCATGGGACATGCTATGAAAACAGGTGGAGTAGCTGACTCCCTTATAGTGAGTAGACTGACAGACAATGTTGATGACATACACACCATTGCCAACAACCTGCATCTAGTTGAGGAAAATATTGCTTCCATTGCTAACAGCATTAAGAATGAAATAGTGGGAACTGCCATTTTCTGTTCTATGATAGGAGGAAAGCTGTTGGCAGATTTAAAGGAAACTATTAAAGACATCCAAGCAAGGATTATCACGTCATTGAAAAGAAAAGGAGTGGACATCACTGAGGACAATCTTAAATACAGCTATATTGAAGGCCCAGATCAATGGATGCCACATGGACTACAATCTGGGACAATAGGACTAATCCTGGCAATTCCCCGCTGGGAGGGGCAGGCAGAGCAACTGAACTTCATACATAGCATTGGCACGTTAAGTGATGGAATCTACAGGCAACACTTCCCATCAAAAAGACTGGCCACTATTACAGGATTGGAGATGGATGAAAGCTGTTGCAGGAAATCTCAACACCATTGGCTGTGCAGTTGTGTTTGGGAGAAAGGAGCTGAGGAGGATGGCTGGGTGCAGTTGATAAAAGAAAACCTGGTGCAAGAGGTGATCCGCATAGGGGACATTGCATGCTTTATCGGCCACTCTGAATATAGGACAGTTGATGAAATATGTTTGGTGGAAGAAGGGTCTTGTATCATGGTATTTCCATCAAGAAACCTTACCACTGAAATGATCAATTTTACTGCAAATGCAGATTGGACAAATTTGACAATGAAGCTTTTTACCTTGGAACTTCATGAGTCAGAGACACATCCAGTCCTACGAACACTGTCGCTGGTACTCATGTTCATTCAAGTATTAACGACAATTATAATAATATACTTTTGTGTGGCAATTAAACTTGCAAGGAGGATATATAATAATGTGTCTTTTTCCTCTTCTTTCTCTCTCTCATACATTCTTCAATAAAGTTTTACATTGCACATACATAAACATTTATCACACACTCTCACCTAAATTCTATAAATTCTGTTTTTTGTGTAATATGTGGATTGACAGCCATAGGAAAGTACAGGAGAACTTATGTCGCTGAGGGAACTATTCCGGAGGGACGGTGGGTTGAATTTCTCCTGTATATCAGGTTTTTGCTCCCACTAGGTTCTCCTGTACTAGAGGGATAACTAGAAAACTGAGCAACATAGAAGAAGAAAAAGTGAGGGAATGTGGTAACTTGTCTTCCTTGAATGGTAATTTAAACAGGCCTTTGTAGGAGGGCTGAGAATCTTTACTTCCCTCCCACAATTGCTAAAGGAAGTCATGGACAGGATGTGATGTAAATTACATAATCTCAACTAAGGATATATCCAGGCAGGAAACTGGTGCTTTCTCCTGTTTGCTTGCTGGGTGGTGTTGGTGATGGTTGATGGTGGTGATGATGGAAATGGTCTAACCGTGGGTAAGATAAAGCGTTTGGGAAAGGGGATTATTATATAGGTAGATAGATTTAAAAAAGGGTTGGTGCTCCGTGGGTCTGGCTGTGTGTTTATAATACATTTATAGTATTGTGTTGTTGCCTTTTAATAAATACCTTTTAATGTAGACGAACCTTGTGTAATATTTATAAATATTAATTTGGTGATACACCACACCCTTGAAAGTCCAAGTTAAATTTGCATAAAATTGATAATTACAGGCATACCCTGGCGGGGCAAGGCAGTTTAACATGGAAAAGATAGGGATAGGGGAACGCATTAAAAAAAATACCCACCATCAATAGAATTTTTAAACATTTTTCTTTCTGTCAACTCTAATTGAACTGCACAAAGCAGCATAAATAAACAGCAACATAAACAACATAAAGAATAGGTTTGCTCCAAACAAATTAAAGCAACAGTACTGTAAAAAAAAAATCTTGGCCACAAACTGGTCAAGGGTCAAACTGCTGTTGCTTCCTGCAGCTATGCAGCAGATGCTGGTGGCAAGACACCCCTGCAAGAACAGTGCGTCTTGCATTCCTGCTCCATACTACATCTGGATTGTTGGCCACTAGGTAATCCATGCGGTCATTGAGGAACTCCAGAGAGTTGTTTTTGAGGCTGTATGTTGGAGTCACTGGTTTCCTTAAATTCCTCAGTGCCCTCTTTTACAAATTCTTCCAGGTCCTCATTGGTGAGGCTCTCACCCGAAGCATGGACTCAATGTCCTGGGCGTCAGTGTCTCCCAGACCAGCCGTGATCACAAGGCCCACTATCTCCGCTATGATGGGCTCTTCAATTTGCACATCCACAGACAGCTCTGTCCACACAGCCTTGAGGCATTGCTGTGTCACCTCCTTCCATGAGAGATCATGGTTACAGCCTTCATAATGTTGTACTGATTCCAGAAGTCCAAAATTGCTTGTCCCGGCTGTCTGTCAGCGCTATAGCAAATCAGCGCTATGCAGGGTAGCGTTAAGCGGGTTACCTGTAGTTGTTGCAAATCAGAGGCAGACACAACAACAAAAGCTGATTGACTAGGACACAACTCAGCACAACTCATTGGCTAGGATGCTCTGCCTTGGAGATGTAGCTCACACAAGAAATTACAAATGTACTTTGAATAACAAATACACAGAATTCCTCAATAAAATGATTTTATATGAGACTATGGGCCCTATTAAATTTGCCGATTCATAGCTCCAGAAGCTTGTAAAGGAGCCCGCAATATTTACGGCTTATAAATTGGCTTCTTTATCTACCTGCAAACAATCTGTGGGTTACTGGAGGAAAAACCCTACGGGCTGTCAAAATCTGAACTCCGTCCTAGCAAGCCTTTGATCTGACAATCCCGTAAATGTTACAATCGCAAATCGCTATTAAATTGCCACAAGTCCTCAAGCCCGCAACTTTTTTCACACTTGTAAATGGCAAATGGAGCCAAAAATTCTACGGGTACTAGAGAGGACCCGCAAGGGGGTTAAACTCCTGTCCGTAGCACTGTAAAAGCAAATATAAACACACTACTGTATTTTAAATCAAACGGAATGTGATGTTAGATATTACAATTAATAGCACAACATTCTCAAAGCTCGCAAATCTGCAATAAAAAAATACTTTTTTTTATGTTTCATTTCTGTGTTATATTGGTCCTGGCAATCAATGTGTTAATACATATAATAGAACTCACATGGACTAGAATATCATATTTATTATTTTTTTTCATATTGCATTATTTCTGGATTGCAGGTCCGATCACAACTCGGACTTCAAAACAGTAAGTGATTGAAATTTAATGATGATGGTCTCATTTACTATTGGCTCCATCTTAACCCATTACCACAGGTTTGAACAATTTATCATGTTCAGCCTGGAAATGCTACGTGCCAAAGCATGTTTACGGATTTGGATTCGGCCATGTGCTTGCAGGCTTTTCTAATTTAATTGTTTTCTAAATCCAGCAAATTTCAAGCACGCAGACTTACGGCCTATACGACAGCCACGGCTTGGAATTTAATAGGGCCCATGTTCAATCAGATAAACGTAAAACTCATAATATCCCACAAACTTTCTTATACCTTTAATATTTTACATATCCTCCCTCTAGGATGCTTATGTGCTAGCAATTTAAATATAGTTTTAATATTGACAACTAGCTTTACTGCAAAGTGAACATGCATAGTTTTCACTTGTGTCTGTATATAGTATATAACACTTACCTTTATATAGATTTTATGCAGCAATTTCATTGCTAGAAAGCCTATAACGACATTACTATTATGTAAAATAAACCCTTGCTTGCATTCCATCTTAATTCTGTATGAGATTAGATAAGAAACAAAAGATTAAGTGCATCAGACAGTGTTCCTTATGGATTTTTCTTAGTGCCTAGATATTTTATACTTCAGCATATATTGATGGAACCTCCGGCTGAATTGTGATAAATAGCCTTGGCTTAGAAACTCATTACATTAAGAGGTCAGTGGCAATCATAAGTATAGGCTTAGAAATAATCACCTCCTTCCATAGCACTTATAACCTTTGTCCTTTGGTAAATTAGCTTGCAGATTTTTAACCCTTGCTGTAAATACATTACGAGAAGCATGCAGATATCCATTCTACTGTATGAGCAGTCAGCACCACCTCAATACAAAAACAAATTCTTAATTAAAAGGAACCATGTGGTCATATTTTTTAAATGCACTATTTGAAGAACTACACGTGATATTATGCAGCATATATTTAGAATGCAAAGAAAAATAATACAACCTTTAATTTATTACTTCCTATACATTTTTGGTGCGGTTCAATCTGCCATTTTGCTTTCAGTAGCATAACTTCATGAGAAGGGAGGAGGCTTTGAATACACAGGAAGTTTGTATCTGCACAGTGGGAAAGTGGCAGCAAATACTGCCAGGGCTCTTTGAACTAATGGAAAGCTTGTTAGTTTACAAGGACACACCCAACTAAGGAAGTGGCAGGTAGCGGCAGGCAATAAAATAAAATTAAACCCTGCAGCAAAGAGTAATTGCATATAAAAGATAGGACCTTTTCTGGTGTCCATATTCCTCTAATGGGAGGAGAATTTGACACAGCAAGTCCATATCTACACAATGGGGTTGCGTCATCTTTAAATGCCCGATCTTTTAGAAGAGGTAGAGGAAAGCTCATTAGTTTGCAAGCGCACAACCTCCTAAGAAATAGCAGAGGGAATCAGCTGACAACGGAAAATGGATGCTTGCAGTAAAGAATAATTTGGAATAAAAGATAGGTTGAGGTTATGGTTTTTATTTTCTAAAAAACATTTTGCAAACTATAAAGTGTAGTTATTTAACAGGCTGCATATAAAGATTATAATCACACTATTAAAGGACTATTGTAGATTTGGAAAAATGTCACATGTGAGATTTCTTGCAAACAAACTTTAGCAGCTGTGTGAACCATGATTATAAAATATTTTTTCAAAAACTTCCATCTTGGATAGCCACTTGGCTTGAATGGAGATCTTATCTGAATCAAACATTCTACCCATGATAAAACCAGATTCATTATAAGAACATCATGTAATTGTCACATATCAGTGATGCTTTCATTATTTTAGGCTTACTGTTATGGAGCAGAGATACATTCAGATCTTCTGATAATCAGATAGGTCATATATGGTTGACAATCTTTCTTTTCACATTCCTATATCAGTAAAGAGCCCTAGTTACTGTGCAATAGAGTAATACATCACATATAATAGTTGTCAGACTGCAAGACGTCGTCACGCTTTGCGAGCCGTTAACGCGTAGGACTAAGCGGATGAGCACCGAAGTCGCTCATCGCTGCGAGCCTCGCAAACTGAGGCGAGCCGTTAAACCGTAGCACTTAGCCGATGAGCGCCAAAGGCACTCATCGCTGCAAGCCTTGAGAAGCGAGGCGAGCCATTAAACCGGAGCACTTAGCCGATGCGAGCCTCGCGAAGCGAGGCGAACCGTTAAAATACTATTGTAGTGTATCACCAAATTAATATATATATATATTACACACGGTTCCTCTACATTAAAAGGTATTTATTAAAAGGCAACAACACAATACTATAAATGTATCACAAACACACAGCCCAGACCCACGGAGCAACAACCCTTTTTAAATCTATCTATCTATATAGTAATCCCCTTCCCCACACGCTTGATCTCACCCACGGTTAGGCCTTCACATCTAGTAATGGCTCACTGCTGCAAGTTCAACATCACATCCTGTCCAAGGAAGAAAAGGAAGCAACAGAACGATTTCCTGCCTGGCCTTATGTTATATACCCTTAGTTGAGATGATGTGATTTACATCACATCCTGTCCATGTATCACTTCCTTTAGCAATTGTAGGAGGGAAGTAAAGATTCTTAGCCCTCCTACCTAGACCTGTTTAAGGAGGTCCTGAAAGGAAGATAAATTACTATGCAAGGAAGACAAGTTACCACATTCCCTCACTTTTTCTTCTTCTATGTTGCTCAGTTTTCTAGTTATCCCTCTAGTACAGGAGAACCTAGTGGGAGCAAAAACCTGATATACAGGAGAAATTCAACCCACCGTCCCTCCGGAATAGTTCCCTCAGCGACATAAGTTCTCCTGTACTTTCCTATGGCTGTCAATCCACATATTACACAAAAACAGAACTTATAGAATTTAGGTGAGAGTGTGTGATAAATGTTTATGTATGTGCAATGTAAAACTTTATTGAAGAATGTATGAGAGAGAGAAAGAAGAGGAAAAAGACAAAAAAACATTTAAATTTCATTATTATATATCCTCTTTGCAAGTTTCTTCCTCATTTGTTTCATTGCCACACAAAAGTATATTATTATAATTGTCGTTAATACTTGAATGAACATGAGTACCAGCGACAGTGTTCGTAGGACTGGATGTGTCTCTGCATTGGTAAGAATTCCCCACCAGGGATGCTCAACGTTTTTTGTAGTAATTTCTATTTCCTTTTTCTGTTGTTCCGGCAGTAAGCTGATGGGGTGTAGTTGTTGTTTGGTACGTTTTACTAACTCATGAAGTTCCAAGGTAAGCTTTGGAATTGGGGGAAAAAGCTTCATTGTCAAATTTGTCCAATCTGCATTTGCAGTAAAATTGATCATTTCAGTGGTAAGGTTTCTTGATGGAAATAGTGTATGAGTTCCTACATGTATAGTAGTGGTTACCATGATACAAGACCCTTCTTCCACCAAACATATTTCATCAACTGTCCTATATTCAGAGTGGCCGATAAAGCATGCAATGTCCCCTATGCGTATCACCTCTTGCACCAGGTTTTCTTTTATCAACTGCACCCAGCCATCCTCCTCAGCTCCTTTCTCCCAAACACAACTGCACAGCCATCGGTGTTGAGATTTCCTGCAACAGCTTTCATCCATCTCCAATCCTGTAATAGTTGCCAGTCTTTTTGATGGGAAGTGTTGCTTGTAGATTCCATCACTTAACGTGCCAATGCTATGTATAAAGTTCAGTTGCTCTGCCTGCCCCTCCCAACGGGGAATTGCCAGGATTAGTCCTATTGTCCCAGATTGTAGTCCATGTGGCATCCATTGATCTGGGCCTTCAATATAGCTGTATTTAAGATTGTCCTCAGTGATGTCCACTCCTTTTCTTTTCAATGACGTGATAATCCTTGTTGCATTGATTTGTCTTGCCCACTTGTTTTCCTGGATGTCTTTAATAGTTTCCTTTAAATCTGCCAACAGCTTTCCTCCAATCATAGAACAGAAAATGGCAGTTCCCACTATTTCATTCTTAATGCTGTTAGCAATGGAAGCAATATTTTCCTCAACTAGATGCAGGTTGTTGGCAATGGTGTGTATGTCATCAACATTGTCTGTCAGTCTACTCACTATAAGGGAGTCAGCTACTCCACCTGTTTTCATAGCATGTCCCATGCCATCAGTAAGGGAGTTTATCCTGCTGTTCAGTCCAATGATGTCTGCTGAATTCCATACTCCCAATCCAGTTCCGACTCCTCCTAAAAGGGCTGCAAGTGTGTCCCGTTTTTCTCGACTCCCTGCTCCGGTCCACTCAATGATGGTCTCTTGTATACTTTGCTTAAACCACTGCCGCTGTGATTCCGGGCACTTTGGAGGAATAGAAAAATCATTAAAATTTAGAATTATTGGGTAGTAAGTCCACCCAACCCCTTGCACAACTGTTTCATGTGTTGGTACCACCACCAATCCGCCTATTGGCCATGGTACCTTCTTCTGATCTTTACAACGTTGCAGCTCCTTTACAGAGACAAATACTTCATCTATTGTTAGAACACACCCCTTTCCAGTATCAAAATTGCAGAATTCCTCTAGGTCAGGCTGGGCAGCTATAACTGCAGCGTCCCATTCTTCACCTTCTTCTAATGTTAAGTTACTCACTACTACTGTAGTATTTGTACCTTTGTTGTTATTTTAGTCCTTCCTTTAAAGTTTCCTGTATTCATTATCTGTCCATATCCTATAACCCATTCCCAGTTATGTCCCTCTATACTTTTTATTGGAGCTCTAAGAGCTAATCCCCTGGTACTATTATGTGGCAAAATAATGTTTACTTGTAACCCTCCACCCTCTTTTACTTCCAATTCCCTGGGCCAAATAAATCTATCTGCTTGAACGTAATTTAACTCCAATCTTTTCAAACTCTCTCCCTTATTTGCGGTATCTTCTGGCCTTATTGCCTGTCTCCCCATTCCTACTGTGATACAGCTTATACTTATCCATCCTGTAACAAGGATCCACCACAATCTTCTGTTGACACGCATCTTCATTCATATACAGCCTTGCTCTGTGGGAACACTAGATTCCATCATTAGAAACATATACATATCTGTAGCCCAAACAGGTATGTCTTGGATTAGCTTCTGCAGCCATTCTGGTTGTCCGTCTAGTTTCAGTTTGTTTTTTTCCAGACTTTTTATCGGAGAGACAATATATGCCATTGGGAGCACAACCCCTTTCGTCAACTCTGTACTTACCTGATTCACCTTTTCTGTCTTCCACAAACAAAAATTGGCAAGATCTAAAATGAAATTTCCTTTTTTTAAAGCTTCTATTCCCAATATTTCCTCTGGCCAACCCACTATTGCTTCTACTTGTATTGTTTTTTCTCCAACTGCTACATCAATTGGACCTGCTCTAACCTCCTGTGGATTCCCAGTAACTCCCATAATACTTACTGAAGAATCCCCATTTTTGACCCTGTTGGTCATTGTAACTGCTGCTCCTGTATCTACCAACATATTTTTCCGTACCCCTGCGATGACTGTATAAATGGTGAGATGCTGAGGCGCAGGGGTTGGGATTTGTCATTGTGACTCACTTCTACTCTGTCCCTCTTTTATAACACTATATTGCATCTTTGCCTCACTTTCCTTCAATTTCCTCTCTGACTCAGCTACCTTGTTTTTAAGTATGTGATTTTCCTCTTCTATCCTATCCTTCTGTCTCCTGAGTTCCCAATAGCCCATGTTACCGTTTCTCTCTCTCTCCTGATTAGCCCTCCAGTTGCTGCCATCCCTATTCCTATAGTCCCTAGGTGGAGCTCTCCATCTTTTGTCAAAGTTCTGTTTTGGTCTCCAGTTTTGATCATCCTTCTTGTTCTGGGGTACATCCCACGTCTGGTTTCTCCATTTACCATCTATATCTCTACCAGACTCGACCTTAAATGTTCTTACAGCTGAAATAGAGCAGGCCTGTTCTGTGAAAGGATGCTTGATCCACCACTTATCAGCTCTAGTTAGTACCATTTCCAAGTCTGTTGGTGTTGGATCAAAAAGCCTGACAAATTCTTGACACTCCTGGGGAAGGGCTTCCATTACTTTTGCTATATGTTCTGGTGAGCCCAGCACTAGAGGCTGTTGAGGTTGTCGTAGAGTATACCAAAAAAATATCCTTTGAGCTACCACTCTAGGACCATCTGTTGGCCTCATGGTAATATTTGCTATTTCTTTCTCTATGCTAAGTAGATAGAAATTAGTTGCAGCAATTCTTCCTGCCTGATCAGACACACTGTTATTAAATCCCAATAGTCTACTAGCCAAAGGACCCATAGCGTATTCTAACAGTTCTGTCCATTCCTCTAAGTTAAGACCTCCTTTTTTAGCTCTATCTGCTCCCCTCATAAACCAATGTGTAAACGTATTAAAGTTGTTAGTTGGCATACTTCCCCACCATTTCTGGAAATTGTCTTTATCTGCCATAGACATCGGTCGAATCTGCATAGAAAATCCTGTAGGTGTTTGCCTTGCATTAAATAATTCTGAAACAATAACTGGTGCTTGTGGTATGGTATCTACTTGTGGAACAGAATAACATAAGAACTCTTTTTTATCTTGGTTCATTTTCGGCACTGGTTCTTTATTTTGTGCCACGAACATATCCAGATCTGGATATATTTTGGCAATGTCTCTGACTCCTTTTATCCCTTCTAACTTTGTTTTATTTTTATAGTCCATTATTATGTTTTGAAGTTCTGTTATTTTTACTCCATAAGCATCCCTCTACTCTTCTATTTCCCTTAACTCCCTTTCTAGTTCCCCAACAATTGTAGTTGTTCTCAAAGCTGCAATTTTTAAACAATCCCTTTTGTCCATTGCTTCCTCCATTTTATTTGTTGTTTCCAAATTATGCTGCCGTAATTCTACAACTAAGTCTATTAGGCTTCCTATTGTGGCTACAATAGCTTGTGTGACCAAACTTTTTCTTTTCTTTGTTCTATACTTTTTGTTATTTACAATTTGTGTTAGAACATCCATTAATCTCTCCTCTTTTTCACTGTCTGGGTTTGCTGGCTCTGGAAGCTCATATGGACCATCATGTTTTTGAATGTTTCCTAAAGTACTCACGCACTTCTGTGGGAAAGTATTTGGCCCCTTGAAAAGACATTCCTACTCTTTTACTCACCCAAGTAAGAATCCAAATCAATTTGCGACTAAAGTAGCACGCTTTTGAGTAGACAACAATAGTTGATGACTATTCAGTAGGCCAGGTGTAATATGTAGAAAAATAGACTAGTACCCACAATGCAAATTATACTTATCTTAGTATGGTGAAGGTAATACTTGCTAATTAACTTCAACACCAGTAGTGCCTATTAAAATATACACAACAAACTCAGGTATTTGAAACACACAACAAAACTAATATATTCAAAATTGTGGCCTGATGCCCAAGCTTATATATTAAATTGGAGGCCCGAACTAGGATACAAAGGAATCAAATCAGCATTCAAATACAAAAAGAAGCCGCATGGAAGCCTACTATAGTGTATTCAAATGCAGGGCTAGGCCTGTACTCTGATAGTCAAAGCACAACAAAACTCAACTCAGATATTTGAAACCCACAAAAACAACCTGTATGATATCTTTGTTTTATGTAGCAAAATAAGCTAGTACGATATAAAGGATTAAAAAATAATAATTGAGGCCTATGCTGGTAGTCTATTACAATAAAATAAAAATGAAGGCCTGAAAAACTACTAGGCCTGAACTATGGTAGTCAAAACACAACAAATTCAGGTATTTTAAACACACAACAAAACTAATATATTCAAAATTGAGGCCTGATGCCCAAGCTTGTATATTAAAATGGAGGCCCGAACTAGGATACAAAGGAATCAAATCAGCATTCAAATACAAAAAGAAGCCGCATGGAAGCCTACTATAGTTTATTCAAATGCAGGACTAGGCCTGTACTCTGATAGTCAAAGCACAACAAAACTCAACTCAGATATTTGAAACCCACAAAAACAACCTGTATGATATCTTTGTTTTATGTAGCAAAATAAGCTAGTACGATATAAAGGATTAAAAATAATAATTGAGGCCTATGCTGGTAGTCTATTACAATAAAATAAAAATGAAGGCCGGAAAAACTACTAGGCCTGAACTATGGTAGTCAAAACACAACAAATTCAGGTATTTTAAACACACAACAAAACTAATATATTCAAAATTGAGGCCTGATGCCCAAGCTTGTATATTAAAATGGAGGCCCGAACTAGGATACAAAGGAATCAAATCAGCATTCAAATACAAAAAGAAGCCGCATGGAAGCCTACTATAGTGTATTCAAATGCAGAGCTAGGCCTGTACTCTGATAGTCAAAGCACAACAAAACTCAACTCAGATATTTGAAACCCACAAAAACAACCTGTATGATATCTTTGTTTTATGTAGCAAAATAAGCTAGTACGATATAAAGGAGTAAAAATAATAATTGAGGCCTATGCTGGTAGTCTATTACAATAAAATAAAAATGAAGGCCTGAAAAACTACTAGGCCTGAACTATGGTAGTCAAAACACAACAAACTCAGGTATTAGAAACACACAACAAAACTAATATATTCAAAATTGAGGCCTGATGCCCAAGCTTGTATATTAAAATGGAGGCCCGAACTAGGATACAAAGGAATCAAATCAGCATTCAAATACAAAAAGAAGCCGCATGGAAGCCTACTATAGTGTATTCAAATGCAGGGCTAGGCCTGTACTCTGATAGTCAAAGCACAACAAAACTCAACTCAGATATTTGAAACCCACAAAAACAACCTGTATGATATCTTTGTTTTATGTAGCAAAATAAGCTAGTACGATATAAAGGAGTAAAAATAATAATTGAGGCCTATGCTGGTAGTCTATTACAATAAAATAAAAATGAAGGCCTGAAAAACTACTAGGCCTGAACTATGGTAGTCAAAACACAACAAATTCAGGTATTTTAAACACACAACAAAACTAATATATTCAAAATTGAGGCTTGATGCCCAAGCTTGTATATTAAAATGGAGGCCCGAACTAGGATACAAAGGAATCAAATCAGCATTCAAATACAAAAAGAAGCCGCATGGAAGCCTACTATAGTGTATTCAAATGCAGGGCTAGGCCTGTACTCTGATAGTCAAAGCACAACAAAACTCAACTCAGATATTTGAAACCCACAAAAACAACCTGTATGATATCTTTGTTTTATGTAGCAAAATAAGCTAGTACGATATAAAGGAGTAAAAATAATAATTGAGGCCTATGCTGGTAGTCTATTACAATAAAATAAAAATGAAGGCCTGAAAAACTACTAGGCCTGAACTATGGTAGTCAAAACACAACAAACTCAGGTATTAGAAACACACAACAAAACTAATATATTCAAAATTGAGGCCTGATGCCCAAGCTTGTATATTACAATGGAGGCCCGAACTAGGATACAAAGGAATCAAATCAGCATTCAAATACAAAAAGAAGCCGCATGGAAGCCTACTATAGTGTATTCAAATGCAGGGCTAGGCCTGTACTCTGATAGTCAAAGCACAACAAAACTCAACTCAGATATTTGAAACCCACAAAAACAACCTGTATGATATCTTTGTTTTATGTAGCAAAATAAGCTAGTACGATATAAAGGATTAAAAATAATAATTGAGGCCTATGCTGGTAGTCTATTACAATAAAATAAAAATGAAGGCCTGAAAAACTACTAGGCCTGAACTATGGTAGTCAAAACACAACAAACTCAGGTATTTGAAACACACAACAAAACTAATATATTCAAAATTGTGGCCTGATGCCCAAGCTTGTATATTAAAATGGAGGCCCGAACTAGGATACAAAGGAATCAAATCAGCATTCAAATACAAAAAGAAGCCGCATGGAAGCCTACTATAGTGTATTCAAATGCAGGGCTAGGCCTGTACTCTGATAGTCAAAGCACAACAAAACTCAACTCAGATATTTGAAACCCACAAAAACAACCTGTATGATATCTTTGTTTTATGTAGCAAAATAAGCTAGTACGATATAAAGGATTAAAAATAATAATTGAGGCCTATGCTGGTAGTCTATTACAATAAAATAAAAATGAAGGCCTGAAAAACTACTAGGCCTGAACTATGGTAGTCAAAACACAACAAACTCAGGTATTTGAAACACACAACAAAACTAATATATTCAAAATTGTGGCCTGATGCCCAAGCTTGTATATTAAAATGGAGGCCCGAACTAGGATACAAAGGAATCAAATCAGCATTCAAATACAAAAAGAAGCCGCATGGAAGCCTACTATAGTGTATTCAAATGCAGGGCTAGGCCTGTACTCTGATAGTCAAAGCACAACAAAACTCAACTCAGATATTTGAAACCCACAAAAACAACCTGTATGATATCTTTGTTTTATGTAGCAAAATAAGCTAGTACGATATAAAGGATTAAAAATAATAATTGAGGTCTATGCTGGTAGTCTATTACAATAAAACACACAACAAAACTAATATATTCAAAATTGTGGCCTGATGCCGAAGCTTGTATATTAAAATGGAGGCCCGAACTAGGATCCACACACAATCAGCACTTGATTTCCCATGCAGAGGATAATTAGACAAAGTACTTTTTTTTTTTTTTTTTTTTTCAAAAAAAAAATCTGACTATCTATTAATGTGATATTACCTCATAAATAACCTTTGTAGAAGTCTAAAATTCGTGGTCGCCAAATGTGGTGTATCACCAAATTAATATATATATATTACACAAGGTTCATCTACATTAAAAGTTATTTATTAAAAGGCAACAACACAATACTATAAATGTATCACAAACACACAGCCCAGACCCACGGAGCAACAACCCTTTTTAAATCTATCTATCTATATAGTAATCCCCTTCCCCACACGCTTGATCTCACCCACGGTTAGGCCTTCACATCTAGTAATGGCTCACTGCTGCAAGTTCAACATCACATTCTGTCCAAGGAAGAAAAGGAAGCAACAGAATGATTTCCTGCCTGGCCTTATGTTATATACCCTTAGTTGAGATGATGTGATTTACATCACATCCTGTCCATGCATCACTTCCTTTAGCAATTGTGGGAGGAAAGTAAAAATTCTTAGCCCTCCTACCTAGACCTGTTTAAGGAGGTCCTGAAAGGAAGATAAATTACCATGCAAGGAAGACAAGTTACCACAACTATATGTGGGACTTAAAAAAAAAATACGAAACGCGGCCGAACAAAAAAACCCAAAAAGCACACTAAATACACCCCCAAAAATTACAAAAACATCACAGACAGCATGAGGCAACAGTCAGGATGTCTGTGAGTGAGGTGGAACGCGAATTTAAAGCGATTTAGACGATTTTCACCACTCGAAAATCGCCTAAGAAGAAAAAAAACTGTCCGCCGAAAAAAAATGAAAACAAGGCTACACGATCCCAGATCGAAGTGTGTAGCACTTTACGCATCACACTACCCCCTACAAAATACACTATTACAAAAGCCGGTAAATGCTCACGAGACGCGTACCACATTAATAACATTACGACGATACAATGCCGCTTTACACAATAAACAAACGGCTTTACCTCGCGCACTCAGCCTATTTAGAGTGCACAGTTCAAACATTCATTACACTTTATAGGCACCAACACTCACAATGTATATTCTATGCAGACGCAAAATACAAACAGATTGTTTGCTCTTCAGCCTATTGCTCGCTGCACGTATCAATTATAAATAATTAAAGTATATTAATTTATTGAAGAAATCATTTATTACTTAATTCATTTATTGAATAAATCATTAATTATTACTTAACTACATATACATAGAAATATATCTCTCTCTCGGAGGACCAAAAGTACACAGCAGGAGAGGCTGGCAATGAGCGCCAAAGGTCCTGAGGCTCGCAATGAAGGTGCTCAGCGCAAGCCTCGCAATGAGCTCTGTAGGTCCTCACAGTACAAAACGGTTTCAATTATGTCTCAAACAGCATTCCCATGGTGTCAAATTTTATTGCCCTGTCATTTTTGACGGGCAAGTCGCTAGTGTAATAATAAAGGTAATAATAATACTAACATAATGATATAGGGTTAATACACATAAGAGGTCCAATTTGTGATACCCTGGGGTATCAACATTCCCCTGAAGGGCTGATAACACTATGACCGGTGATAATGTGAATTGATTGATATTAAAACACTTGATGTGATTTCATTAAATAATAATGGGTATACATCTTGGCACATGGCCACCAGCAATGGCGTGGGATATTCCAGGATAGGCATAGCTGAGATTGTCTCTGATGCAGGTAAGTTGGCTTTTGCTCCACGTGCCTCTGCACAGCCTCCATGTGTGTTTGCAGCATTTCCTGATGGGAGTAGATTAGTTTGGTGTATGTACCCTGGCACTTGATACTGTATATATCATGTGGCGGTGTGATTTTGCCATTATTTCTTTTTTGAAACCTAGATCTGATGAGTGAGATGTATATCAGATTATCTTTGTACTTTTAGGGTCCATATTAGAGCCTCTGTGTGTGAGAAAGGGATAATTTAGCAGACAGTTTCATGTTTTTGTGTTGCAATTTAATCAGGTAGTGTGTCTTTAATTGCTCTCAGCATCTTGCAGCTACACTTTTCAGATTGGCACATGCATGACCATTCCAATATATGAGAAAATAAAATATTTTTTTTAAGGCCTATTTGTTCCATGGGAATTGTTGTGCATGCAATTCTAAAGCCCTCCAATGCTTTCGCCATATTTTAAAGTCCAGTGGTGTGTTTTAATTGTCTTTTGCAGTGTTACAAACTAGTCTGTAATATATTTGTCTACACTTGCCATTTGCAGGCTTGAAGGCAATTGCGTCATTGGGGAATTGTAGCAAATTGCGATTTTAGCGATTGTAACATTTGCAGGCTTGAAAGATCAAAGGCTTAGATAGTTGGGAGTTATGATTTTAACAACTGCAGGGATTTTCACCTTGTAACCCACAAATTGCTTGCGGGCAGCTAAAAGACGCCAATTGAATAGCAAATTAGTTTACGGGCTACATTACAGGGCTCCAGTAACTAACAATCTGTGTAGTTCCGCATTTTGTAATGGTAATGTTATTAGGTTTGAGTGATTGTGGTAAAATGGCTGCGATTGTGTATGTGTTAGGCGGGTGTGGAGCATTTAGCATCCTTCATAATAGTGTATTTATGAGGTTGTATGGGTCTGTGGAAAAGGCGTATGTGCCTCGTTTTTTCTTTTTTCTGTGGCCATTTTTTCTCTCGCTTAGGAGATTTTTGAGGTGGCGAAAATCTTTAACTTGTATTTAAATTGGCGTGTAACCTCATTCCCATTCCCGTGGCTGTCTCTCCTTGCTGTGTTTGTATTTTTTGATTTATTTTATTTTCTACTTTGTGTGTTTTTCGTGGTTTTCGCTGTGAGTGTTGCGGCCATTAAGTTCGTATTTTTTGCGGCTCGTATTTTTTTTTCCTCAGTGGCAATTTTATTTTTTAAGTGTTACAGCCCGTACATTTTTATAGGTGATTTTTTCAAAGTGCTACGGGTCTTGCACATTGAATTGTGTATTTAAGTTTTGTGTTGAAGTGTAGTTCCACGGGTTGTAGGTATGATGCGCAAGGCGTGCTGGGTCGTAGGGATGAGCACCTATGGCGCTCATCTCCACCAGCGCTCCTTGCCTGGCCGCAACTTTGCGAGCCCGCAGTTTTAACGTTGCATTACCAACGGATTTTGGCACGGTCGCGCTGCTGAGAACTATATATGTGATTATGCTTCAATGGAATCTACCATTTTAACTACTTGAGCTGGGAGTAGACATTGGATCCAAAGCAATGTGACAGGTAAAACTGCCAGTACTTTTTATTTATGTCTAATGCAAAGCTCATTAGCTTACAGGGATACACCATTTTTATTGTGCATAACTATCAAATATTGCTAAGCAAACATGTATTCACCTTTTTAAATATTTGAGATGAATGATTTCATCAAACACAAAAGTAAAACATTCTACATCTTCACTGAATCATCCTACTTGTAAAAGTGCAGGAATCTGAATCATTAACTCATCCTTCGTTACAAATCCCTCACAAAAAGCAAGATACAGTCTAAAAATCCTTAATACATTTCATTGTATGCGGTTACATAGTTTAGAAAGCAAATTGTTGAAAAAAAGAAAACTGACATCAAAAAATTCCTATAACATTACAGAACATTTTCTGCTGACAACTAAAGAAAACAACTGTACCTATTGAAAGGATAAATAAGTCTTATTTCGTTTAAACTGGAATTAAAACTCAACCTACTCGTGCAGAACACCACTTTGGGGCATTTTGTAAATAAGAAACTGATGGCAATCAATGGAGTCGTTGCTTTATGAAGCTTCCTATAATTCTTCATATTGACAATCTGGCTCCCGACTTTGGCTTTGTTTAAATCATTTATTTATAGTAACTTCATATTTTACTCTAGGGAGCTAGATTGAGGTTCCTGTGGTTAACCTCACAACATTAATAATAAAAGATTGTGTAAATGGTCTGATTAAGAATCTCGATGAGAGCCAACTTGATGTTTTCTTTATGTTAAGAACAGCATGCAAGATGGAATAGAGTGATCAGAGGGTCATATCTTTCAGCGGCAGTATACGGTCATGGGCTTGAGTCCCTGTAATTGTATCATCTATATTACTAAAGAGCAAATTGTGTTCACATGAGTGTTATCGCAACATATGTGAGCAGAATGAACAAACCAGATAATATCCAAGAGATAAGACAAAATAGCGTCGTAGACTGGATATTTATCTTGTAATAATGTTCCTGAGAACTGGATAAAAAAAAATGGATTACCAGATACAGGAATATGTAATCTAAAAGCACTCATACAAAGCCTATGTTAGCTGCGTGTAGTACATGCTGAGCGTGACATTTATTAAATGCACAGACAATGTCCTATTTATTGAAAAAAATATGTGTATAAGTGTAAAAATATAACTGCAATTGGTTATAACTGAAAACTCCAAGTTGAAGTGCTTTAAAATTGATAGAACTAGTTTATGCATAAATTAACCAAGAAATCAACTCTCTCAGGTAATTGTTTTATAAAAAGCAATTAAAGGTATATCTAAGTTTTTACCTTTTTCTAATCTAACTCATGCTGTTTATATCAGAAACACACATTACATTGAGTAATTCTATATATATATATATACAGACTTAGTTGATTTAAAAATAAAATGTATTTTCCACACCCCCAGAGCTGCTTACAAAGGCACAGTGTACCTACCAGTAGAAACACTGCATTGTGGGTATGGATTTTTACCCTATACAAACCTTCAAGCCAACAGCAGCACAATATAGAGATCTACAGAGCAGTGTCTGGCTCCTCCTACTTCTTTGTGTAGAAGCCTACACCGCCATGATGCCTTCCTGCACAAACTGCCATCATAGATTGATACAATATATTAGCTGCCTTTGAGTGGCCAAAACAAATTATACATTTTATTCTATTTTTAGCAGGATTTCTAGGGTGTTAACTGCTTGCATACTCAAGAGATTTAGCAAATTGTGTGATACATATAATAATGTTTATTTTGGTATTTTTGCATGCAACAAAATGTTTTCTTACACTACTGATTTTCTTTTATCTGATACATTCACAATGCAGTAAACTTAAATATGCCTTTAATTCTGATTAGCAGGGGGTGATAAAGAAGATAAGAACAGTTGGGATAAAATTAATGTCACAGACTTAACTTATATATGTTTCATCAGGGCATCTTTCATGTTCAGAAGATAATCTGAATTAAATGCTGTTGATAAAACCATTACCTCAGAGCGTGACTATTACATCTACTTTTTAAATAAAATAATTCTAACTTCTATATCAACTTTAAGGCACTTCCACTTTTGAATTACAACCAATTGCGATAATGTTTTTTTTTATGTGTGCTTTGTATTTCTGCAACAAATGAGACCTTTAAAGGAATGGCACTCATTTATAGCATGTGTTAGGTGAATTGAGTGCACATTACGGGTGACATTTATTAAGAGTCATAGAGAAGGCACAGGAGTAGAACAATTATAGGACCATGTACTTAGATAGAGCAGGGATTCATTATTTACTTGTCCTTTTTTACTTCAATTGCAAGTATCTGTTTGAGAATCTAACAAAACATGTAAGGGAGGATGTTTGTTGAATACACAAGTGATATAACCTCAAACATGCTTACACAAGTAAAGACTGAGAAGGGATCCCTGGAGAGCAGTATTTGAAGCTGAAAGGGCACTAAGAGCTATCTCGACCTTTATGTGGAAGTGATCATGATTTGAAGTCGGAAAGTGGAAGATTTAAGGGTAATGTGTGAAAGTACTTTATTATAGATACTGGTAGGAAATTAAAGGGCCACTATAGATTGGCAAAAACTTCCCATGTTTGTGAGGTATGCAACAAGCTAACAACATTAGCAGCTGTGTAAGCCATGGGAATACAAGCATTTCCAGAAAAAGTCTTCATTTTAATAGATTCTTCTGGTACAAGGAAACTACCATGTAAGTCATTCTTCCTTTTCCAGATACTAGGGGTGGTTACAGAGCAGGCTGGCAAGTATATTTGTAAATTGCCTCAACTGCGCCTATGGGATTGAAGGAGAATATGTCATGTGTTGAAAGACACAAGCATATCATCGTTTTGCACAAGCAGTATCTACTAAAATCACAATTTTAATTAAAATATGTTTATTCTACAATTTACAAAGTTGCTAATCTGTTGTGGCTCTTTAAGCATGCCTGGGATATGCATAATGTCATCCTAAAGCTCAACTAAGGCAAACTTTTAGGTGGATAGAATGGGCAGACTAGATGGTCACTTTTGATTTCGATGTTGATGTGATTTGGTCTGCCATCAAATTTATGTTTCTATATTTATATATTTTAACTGTAATTCAATTGTAAGCCATCTTTTAGCCTTTGTACTTTAAAACAATATTTTAAATTTGCCATAATATGTGTGTGCTTCTGCTTCTTCATCCGTTAACCTTACAGCATCTAACTACAAGGTCGAGTCACATTATTATAACAACTTCCTATTTTTGACATCAGCAGCGTGTAGCCATTGAAATATGCCACGTGTAGTGAGCTGGCTTGGTAGGTATATAAGGTGACATGTAGGCATTTTACAAACATATCAACCATCGCTTTTATGGGAAAAACATGCAATTTATCTGACTTTGAAAAGGGGATGGTCATTGGATTTTGGACAATGGTGGCAGTATTTTTCAAACAGAGCAGTTTGTGAACTCTTTGCTTGCTGACTGGACAAACAACACCATTGCTAATAAATGGTTTTGAAACTGCGGAGGACCACGTGCCATTGATGTCAGAGGTGAACGTCTGCTGCAAAGTTGTGTGAGGGCCAACCGACCTGCTACAGCTGAGCAACTCACCATCCAAACGAACCTGGGGGCAACCAGACGTGTTTAAAATGACATTACAGCTAATCCTGTTGCATATGGGGCCCTGAAGCAAAAGGATTTTCACTGCACCCATGCTGACAAGGGTTCATCATCAGAAATAGCTTCAATTTGCATGACAGCACCAAAATTGATCCTCTTCTGACTGGCATAGGGTTGCCTTCTCTGAATAGTCATGTTTTCTTCTCCATCGACTGGATGGACATTGGCATGTCAGACGAGAAACCTCTGAAAACAAACACTCTGCAACCATTGTTGGAAGAACCCAAGCTGGTTGTGTCAGCGTTATGGTCTGGGGAATATTTCCTTGGCATTGTCTGGATCCACTCATACCTCTGTAAGGAACTCTCAACTGAGGTTATCTTTCCATCCTTGCAGATCAAGTACGCCCATAAATGTTGACTGCCGTCTAAAATGACATTACAGCTAACCCTGTTGCGTATGGGGCTCTGAAACAAAAGGCTTTTCACTGCACCCATGCTGACAAGGGTTCATCATCAGAAACAGCTTCAATTTGCATGACAGCACCAAAATTGATGCTCTTCTGCTTGGCATAGGGTTGCCTTCTCTGAATAGTCATGTTTTCTGCTCCATCGACTGGATGCACATTGGCTTGTCAGATGAGAAACCTCTGAAAACAAACACTCTGCAGCCATTGTTGGAAGTACCCAAGCTGGTGGTGGCAGCGTTATGGTCTGGGGAATATTTTCTTGGCATTGTCTGGATTCACTCATACCTTTGTAAGGAACTCTCAACTAAGGTTATCTTTCCATCCTTGCAGATCAAGTACGCCCATACATGTTGACTGTCTTCATGGGAGCAGATGGGATCTTCCAGCAGGACAATGCAATATGCCATAAGGCCAGAATTGTCAAGGACCGGTTGGAGGAGCACAGCAAAGACTACCAAGTACCTCCCTGGCCTCCAAATTCATCTGACTTAAACCCAATCAAGCACCTGTGGGGCCACCCTGATCTCCATATTCGCCATACGGATACTCCACACTCACTCTCCAGCAGCTTTTGGATACACTGCAGTCTACATGGCTCCAGATACCCTTGCCAACCTTCCAGTATCTCATTAACTCACTACCACGCAGTCTAACTCCTGTCCGTGCTGCATGCAGTGTTTATTCAGGATATTAGCTGTTGGCCATAATAATGTGACCATGTATCAACAAAAACCAAAATGGTAGATTTCACTGCAGCATAATTGCTTATAAAAGTTACTAAGGTAATAAATTAGAGGCTGAAACATATTTGCTTACAGACAGCCATATTAAATCCCAGCCCCGTAAGTACAAAGTGAGACCCGCAATGGCTGTGAGCTTGACGAGTTGCGGATTTACAGGGCTATTAAATTAGACCAGGCTGCGAGCTACGGGCTTGAGAGGCAAACCTGTAAACCATCTTTTGCTCATCTTTTGCTCCCGAGACTGCGATCCCCCCCTGCTGTCCATCAAAGCCAAGGTCCGAAACGCGCTCTCCCTAAACTCCAACATCATTAACTCCAGCCCTATTTCCGTGAGGTGTACCTTGTCTTTTCCGAAAAAATCATCGGCACCGGCCGGCTCGAACTCCTTATATCTAATTGCAATGAAACCCAACTTCCGAACGAAAATTGCCAGCTGCTGGTTAATCTTCTGCCTTGATCTATCCAAACCGACGGGGTCTCGCGCATTCCGCCAGGATCTTCTCTTTATCATTTCCGACCATATCACGAACGTACCCGGGAACTTCTTGGTCCAGTTCTCCATGTCTCTCCTCATGACTTTCAGCATTCTCCGCATGGGAACCGTTCCTAGGTCGTTACCGCCGGCATGAATTATTATTAACGTGATTTGACCGCTGGGCGTAAGTGTCCAACAGACCATCCAACTGCGCCCACCGCAGGCCTCGCACCCCGAGCCACCGCACGTGCAAGTCCGTGACAGGAAAACCCAGTTGTGTCTTTCCCTCTGTAACTGCGGCCAACCTGTGGGCCCAGTACACGTACGAGTGACCCACAATCCACAGTTGCTTCTGTCCTCCTGAAAGCAGAAAGCAACATCCATTAGACTACTGCCTTAGGCCATACATAAGACCGAAAACTTTCTGACTCCCAACTACCAATCCGCTTGAGCGCCGCGTCGGGTAAGCCCAACCTAGCTGCTTCGGTAGCAGCCCCGATTCTGAACGAGTGAGTTCCAAACTCTGCCTGCTCCAAGCCCAAACTGTGTAGTTTAGCATCCTTTCAAATTGGTACTGGGATAACGCTGTCCTGTCGGCATGAATAAACAGCGCTGACCAAGGTACTCTACCATACCCCCACAGGGGCAACACTCTGTGCCTACGCGGTGTAACACCACCTCTTTACCTTTACCCAGCTGGTCGATCTTAGACCTCCGGAGCCATACCACAACCGTGCCTTCCCTGAGGCAGGTATCCACCACTTGTATACCCCCGGAACCATGTCTACTGTTCGCGACTAACTCCCCTATCCGGAACGCTCCGAAGAACGCCAGTGAAAAACCTGTACGGAAAAGCAGAGATTCAAAGGGGATCCTACACTTTACTGCCAACACCTGAGCCATTCGCAGTAACAAAGAGAAGGTGCCATGCACCACCTTGCGCACTATGAACTCCTTTGTAAGGTCCCTCTGCCCTGCCAGCTTGAACATGAAAGCCAGGGCTGTGACCTGTCTCTCAACTTCTGCTTTTTTCTCTCCTTCCTCGGCACACCGCAGCAGAAACCAAAGCAGTATCCCTAGGGTCTTATCCTCTGATGTCAACCCACCGGCCATCTTAACTAAGTTGTTCCATTTTGCCCACATGCGTTTGTAAGCGGACCACTTCGCCGGGGCAACAGACTGTCTGATGAGTCTCGTCACCTGGCAGCTCCAAGTTCCCAGATCTCTTCGGGAATGGTCTCCCCCAGCGTGTTCGCCCGGGGGGCCAGAGCCCTGAACTGTTCTTCCTGAAACTGAGAAAGGGCGTCAGCAATGCCATTCTCTAACTCCGGTACTTGCCTCGCCTGGAACCATATGTTCCGGCGAAGGCAGCACAGCACTAGGTGCCGAAGTAATCTTACCACCGGTATTGAAGTTGCCGTGAGGTTATTTACTGCTTGTGCAACTTCCTTACTTTCCGTGTGGAATAACACCCGCCGATCTCTAAACTCTGAACCCCATAAGTGAACTGCCACTACTATGGGGAATAGTTCGAGGAATGTCAGGTTCTTTGTAAGACCTGCCACCTCCCATTCGTCTGGCCATGTCGCGGCGCACCATTTTCCTTGAAAATATGCGCCGCACCCGACTGTTCTGTACCCCCCGGTAAAAAGTTTCAGAACGGCGCTAGTAACGCTCCCTTTCTGAATAATCCATTGAAATTGGCCAGAAAGACCGACCACACCTGTGCGTCGTCCCGCATGGCCCGGGACACTTTTATGAAGTGATGTGGCCTAATGACGCCCGCAGTAGCGAGTGACATTCTCCTACAGAATACCCTTCCCATTGGGATAATCCTACAGGCAAAGTTCCCATAATGGATTGTAACCGTGGCAGGGTCACCCTGCGCGCCCTTGCTAGCGCACAGAGTTCCGCTCTTATGTCCGCCACCTTTTCCAGGGGAAGACTGCATTCCATTGTCTCGGAATCTATCTGAATCCCCAGGAAAGTCAATTTTGTCGTGGGGCCCTCAGTTTTCTTGTGGGGTAGTGGTATCCCAAAATCTATACAGATTTTGGTGAACACTTCCAAGATGAAACGGCAGGTGTCTTGCCCTGCTGGACCGACCAAAAGGAAATCATCCAGATAGTGTGTAATGCTCTTGTACCCAGCTTCCCTGTGCGCAACCCATTGCAAGAATGAGCTGAAAGCCTCAAAGTAGGCACATGATATTGAGCACCCCATAGGTAAACGTAGGTCGATGAAATAGTTGCCATCGACGTAGCAACGACGGATGTACCGGTAACAATCTGAATGCCGCTTCAATGTCAACTTTTGCCATGAGCGCCCTTGCTGCGGCAAACCTGACCATATGAGTGGCACGGTCGAATGATTCATAGGATACCGCTGAATGATCCTTTGCGATACCGTTGTTCATCGACCCGCCTTTTGGGTAGGAGAGATGCTGGATCAACCTAAATGTACCCGTCTCTTTTTTGGGAATGACGCCTAGAGGGGAACGATAAGGTCTCTGATGGGGGGGGGGAAGCGAATGGCCCTGCCATCCTCCCCAGCTGCACCTCATTGTGCACCTTAGCTTCTGCTACCCCCGGGAATTCCCGCACCGCACGCAAGTTCGGTGCTGTGGACCCCCGCAGATCTGTTGTGCATGGGATCCTAAATCCCTCCTAAAAACCCGCTTCCAGGAGGCGAGCCACGGCGCCGTTGCCCGCCGTTCTAGCGTTTTAGCAATGGCAGCATGCCGGGGAGGCATATGGGCGTCCTGCCCTTTGGCAGGGGGCTCTGTTCTGCCCCCTTCCTTTGGCCTGGTGCATCTGGCCAGGGGGTGTTCACCGCTGCAGTTGGAGCACACGTGCTTGAACCTGCAGTTAGGGGCCCATTTACATACCCCTTCGTTGTAGGCAAAACAGGTCTTGAGACCTGAAGCCGGGGTGGCGGTGGGGCTCCTGACCCCACCCGCTCAGGCACAAAAGGGCGGCATGACCTGCATCAGTGTCATAATGTTAAGCCAGTATGCCACCGCTTTGTCACTCCATGCCATTGCTGGCCTAGATGCCAGGTACTGGCGGAATTCCTCGTCGTACCGCCACCATGCCATGCCCCCGTACACTTTGTGGGCATTGCGTATCTCGTCTATGTATAGGAACAGCCCAGAGCCTTGCTCAGGGTGTCGTTCGCATAGCACGCATGCCTTAATTGAAAAGGCCTGTATCCACGTGTCAAAGGTTCTGGGCAACCGCCTATAAGACCTGCGTCGGTCATCTCCTTCTTGTAGACTCCTCTCGCCTGAGTCCATCTGTCTGGACATGGGGAGAAGAGAAAACAATTCGATGACCACTCTGTCTCTTCTCTCACGCGTGGTAGCCATGTCCAGTTCTCTGCCGTGGCTGTGTCCCTGCAAAGCACCAGAAGCGCTGTTACTTTTGGGATTAGAGGTCTGCACTTTAGGGATCTGTAGGAGCATTTTTAGGGCTCCTGGCTTTTTTATTACCCCTTGCGGCCCCTTTTTGGGGTGGTAAAGGGGTGTTCTTTGCCGCGGCCGGGACCCTTTGGGCAAAATGACTGGTGGTGGCCGGAGTTCTAGGCCCTCACCGCCCGTGGGCCTGGCTCTCTCTTGCCTGAGAGGTAAAGGGTCCTGGCTATCCTGCCCCGTATTACCCCTGTCGCTCTTAGCCTGGTCATCCACTAGACGGTGGTCTAGTGGCTCTGCACTAAACGGATGGGAGACAAGCCCAGTGGTACCCCCAATATTGTCTAGGCCTCCAGCAACTGCATGCTGAGCCTGTCCAATGTAATGGGGGGCTCCTACAGAAGGCATGGGAGGGCCCAGCCTGTCCTGCACCCACCTGACCCCTTGGCTTAAGGCCGGGGTCCTAACATCAGCCAGCAAGGCCTCTAACTCAACAGCATCCATACCCCAGGCACACAAGACCCTCCCCAGACAAACAAAAACGGACCGCGAGGACAGTGAAAAACACGGAAAAACACACACCAGACGCTGCGTGCTTTTTAAGTTGCCCCTTATGTGCTTTTTAAAGCTGGGGAGTAATCTCAGTGTTAACCTCCTACTATTTGTTACTTGGTGCAGGAGCCCTCAGACCTCCGTCCGTTTTCCACGGAGACCGCGCCGCAAATGCGGCGGAAGTCCCGCCCCCGCTGCTTCCTATTGGCTGAGGCCGCCTCCCAGGCTCCGCTGGGTCACGAGATGCTGCGGGCTGACCCAGGGAGCCTGTGCAGCCTCTGCGTCGACACTATTCCAGTACATGCATAGTTGCTATAGCACATGACATAGAGGTACACATTTTGTGCAAAATGTTATGACCTTGATGGCACCCTTCAAAAAGTAGCCTCCCACTTCACCCATGAGGATGAGTTTTGTTACAAACTGCACAGACACAAAAGGAATAGTGGGCCCAGCCCTGGGCAACAATATAGAGTATACAGTGCTTATATCCTTTAGTGCAGAGCCACTAGACCACCGTCCAGTGGATGACCAGGCTAAGAGCGACAGGGGTAATACGGTTACCCCTGTAATTTTTACCCCGTATTACCCCTGTCGCTCTTAGCCTGATCATCCACTGGACGGTGGTCTAGTGGCTCTGCACTAAAGGGATGGGAGACAAGCCCAGGGGTATCCCCAATATTGTCTAGGCCTCCAGCAACTGCATGCTGAGCCTGTCCAATGTAATGGGGGGCTCCTACAGAAGGCATGGGAGGGCCCAGCCTGTCCTGCACCCACCTGACCCCTTGGCTTAAGGCCGGGGTCCTAACATCAGCCAGCAAGGCCTCTAGCTCAACAGCATCCATACCCCAGGCACACAAGACCCCCCCCCCCCGAGACAAACAAAAACGGACCGCGAGGACAGTGAAAAACACGGAAAAACACACACCAGACGCTGCGTGCTTTTTAAGTTGCCCCTTATGTGCTTTTTAAAGCTGGGGAGTAATCTCAGTGTTAACCTCCTACTATTTGTTACTTGGTGCAGGAGCCCTCAGACCTCCGTCCGTTTTCCACGGAGACCGCGCCGCAAATGCGGCGGAAGTCCCATCCCCGCCGCTTCCTATTGGCTGAGGCCGCCTCACAGGCTGCGCTGGGTCACGAGATGCTGCGGGCTGACCCAGGGAGCCTGTGCAGCCTCTGCGTCGACACTATTCCAGTTCATGCATAGTTGCTATAGCACATGACATAGAGGTACACATTTTGTGCAAAATGTTATGACCTTGATGGCACCCTTCAAAAAGTAGCCTCCCACTTCACCCATGAGGATGAGTTTGTTACAAACTGCACAGACACAAAAGGAATAGTGGGCCCAGCCCTGGGCAACAATATAGAGTATACTGTACAGTGCTTATATCCAAAGCACTGTATAGTCTATAATCACTACTCAATCATTTTATATTTGACTTAAATTAGAATCCCTGGTGCCTAACACCAAAATATATAGAAAAAAATGTTTACTTAAAGGATTCAAAATGAAAAAAGCGCTGTAAGACAAATGAACAAAAAACAGAAGTTTGCTATATGTTAGTAAGATCAAGAAGA
This sequence comes from Discoglossus pictus, assembly GCA_027410445.1. NCBI lineage: Eukaryota > Metazoa > Chordata > Amphibia > Anura > Alytidae > Discoglossus > Discoglossus pictus. The sequence continues at coordinate 108,778,504 of CM050165.1, read as the reverse complement.
CAGGATCAAGAACAAAAAGAAAAAGAGGATCGGTTAGTGGGCACAAAAAACAATGTACTTCGGTTCTTCTATTAACAACTTCTTATGCAAGGAGTAATATACTAATTGTAACACGTTAATTAAGCACAGTAAACAATACCTCATATACAGCAAATACTGCTAATCATTGGGATTGTCTTGTGTTTATTAACTACTAGAGTATTGCCCGTCAAAAAATGTATTTAAATATTTAAATAAATAAATAATACATTAATTAATTAATGTACTTTACCTATTGTGATCAGGATGGCCGCATATAGCGGTGATTTCTTGAATGAAGGGCTGATACCGGCTTGAAAGTGCAGCAAATAGGTTTATTTGAAGAAAGAAATAACAGCGATAGCCGTAGCTCTGCTTAAAAAAAACAATGACTTCTCCGCGAGGTGGGAGAATGCCACCTTGTGGCCAGGTTGTAGACAGTCCTTTAACTTGGGTAGTCTGCCACCTGGTGGTCAGCTTGAAAACAGTCCTTTAACTTGGGTAGTGCCACCTTGTGGCCAGGAAATAAACAGTCTCTCGCTCTGTGGGACACAGCTCCTCTCTCGCTCTGTGGGACACAGCTCCTCTCTCGCTCTGTGGGACACAGCTCCTCTCTCGCTCTGTGGGACACAGCTCCCCTCTCGCTCTGTGAAACACAGCTCCTCTCTCGCTCTGTGGGACACAGCTCCTCTCTCGCTCTGTGGGACACAGCTCTTCTCTCGCTCTGTGGGACACAGCTCTTCTCTCGCTCTGTGGGACACAGCTTCTCTCGCTCTGTGGGACACAGCTTCTCTCGCTCTGTGGGACACAGCTTCTCTCGCTCTGTGGGACACAGCTTCTCTCGCTCTGTGGGACACAGCTCCTCTCGCTCTGTGGGACACAGCTTCTCTCGCTCTGTGGGACACAGCTTCTCTCGCTCTGTGGGACACAGCTCTCCTCTCTGGGACACAGCTTCTCTCGCTCTGTGGGACACAGCGCTCCTCTCTGGGACACAGCGCTCCTCTCTGGGACACAGCGCTCCTCTCTCGGACACAGCGCTCCTCTCTCGGACACAGCGCTCCTCTCTCGGACACAGCGCTCCTCTCTCGGACACAGCGCTCCTCTCTGGGACACGGTTGCGGGTGAAGCATAGGGCCCGCCCGTCTCTCCCGTATGCTTCACCCCAGGGACCCTTGCATACACAAACTCACTTGTATTATCTTCTCTTTTACTTCACTTTTTCCCTGGGGCATAATACTTCAGCTACAGCCGTGCTTAGGCCTTTAAGGCAAACTCTGCCTGGGAATCCTCACTTATTCCCTTCACTTACTTGGCTTCCTTGTAACTTCACCTCCTGGGTCTGAAGTCACTCTTCCAGCTCATACAACTCGCTGTAGTCCCCGTTCTCCCAGTAACAGTCACTTAGGCAATCCTTTACAGGGTAGTTAACAAACTTCACTGTACTTCCACAGCAGATCACCTTCCACTCTGTGCTTGTTCCTCTCAGCAGCACAGCTGCCTAGGGCCTAGTCAGCCCCTCCCCACCTTTCCATGTCTGCTTTCCAGTCTTTTAAAGGGGAGTTGCTCCAATTAGGAGTTCTTCAGAAGTTTCAACTCCTTCACTTCTGACAAGAACTCACACTCCACTTGCTTGTCATCACTTCCAAGGAGCAAACGATCACACTATTTTGAAGTAATATATGCAGGAAGCATTGTGTTGAAGAGCTGGCAATCTGTTTTGATGTTGCTGCAGCATACAATGTGTGTTTTCAGTGATGTGGAGCTGCTGTGTAAGTGTCATGAATGTGTGCAGTGTAATAGTGTGCGTGCGTGAGGCAAATCCGTTAGGGTAGCTGTGTACTTCCAGATTGTATAAGTTATTGTTCTAAAATGGCGCCTAATGTGTGGTATGCGGCTGTGGCTGATTTAGCGCGCTTCGTTTCGAATGTCGTCCGACTTTTTCGGAATATCCATAGCTGTTTGGTGGTGTTTTGTGTGTTTAGGGTCCTTTAGCCTCATTTTCGTTTTGTTTGGCGGCCATTTTTTCTCTCGCTTAGGTGATTTTCGGGTGTCTAAACTACGAAATTTGGAGTTAAATCGAGGTGTAACTTTACTTGCAGAGTTCCTGGGTGCACCACCTTGCTGTGGGTAACCTTTTTATGTGTTTGTTGTGTGTTTTGCGTCTTTAGACTACAGTAGCCTCGTTTTCGTTTTTTTCGGCGGCCATTTTTTCTCTCGCATAGGAGATTTTTGAGTGTCTAAACTGTTTTATTTGGAGTTAAATTGAGGTGTAACTTCAGTTTTCCAGGTCCTGGGTGAACCCCCCCCCCCCCCTTGCCGGAGGTAAGCTTTTTATGTGATAAAAAAAAACGACTTCCAAAATACTATTAAATAAATATGGTAACATAGTGTGCTAAAGTGTGTGATAAAAGATAATGGAAATTCTATTATAAAGTGACTAAAATGATGCAATAAATAAATAGTTGGTTGGTATAATATGTAAAGGAGTATGCAAATGTGTAAAAAGTGATTAACTAATAACATTTGTAAATATTAAATATAATGTAGTGAAGACCTTTTATAATTGATTAAAAAATATATATAGTATAAAATAAATAATTAACTATAAAATCAGAATTATTGATGTAAAGTGTGACAGTAGGGATGTGGTGAAGAAAAAGGGGGTGAAATAAATATGTTTTTATACTAAACATGAAAAACTTAATGAACAGAGTAAGGATAGATGCTCCCTATGAGTGACACTTCAATTATGATCTAGAAAAAAAATCCATATCCATTTGTAGAAATATAATATAATAATGAACAAGATAATCTGTGTTAAAAATGACTGATTATCTGAAAAAAAGGTTTATAAAAAACATAATTACTGAAAAAGAATAACTACAGAAAAGCTGAAAACTTAAAGCCTTCATTGAGACCATTAGGGGTCTGTGAATTAAGTGCAAATATCCATCAGCACTCCAGTTGTAAAAGATGTTTATCTAAATTGTTTCCTCTGTAATTTTTTTTAAGTTTGTCAATCACATATAATTTCATAACTTCCAGTTTGTTGTGATGACACAGTTTAATATAGTATGGAGTATCTGTTTCATGAATGACAGAATAAGTGTGTTCCAAAATATGCCTTCTTGAAGGTCTTATAATTTTTCCCACATACTTTTTTGACATGGGCTAACCATAATGTAGACCACGTGAGTGGTACTGCAGTTAAAAAAAAATCGTATTGGGAATTTCTACAGTCACAGGATGCACAAATTGCTTACTGAGCTGAATATAAGGACACACCTTACAGTGACCGCAACTGAACAATCCCTCTGTGGGTTTAAGCCAAGTACTTTTTGAATCCTTTGGTTGGAAACAGCTTTTGAGCAAAGTATCCTTCAAACTTTTGTCCTTTCTATAGGTAATTGATGGTTCAATAGGTAAATAGTGTTGAAGGGTTGGATCGTCTGTCAAGATGTCCCAATATTTTTTGAGGATCATTGTGATCTCTTTGTGGTCACTTCCATAAGACATTATTCAACGTATCTGTTCTTCATCAAATTTTATCTTGGTATTATAGAGAAAATATTTTCTATTGTCTCTAAGGCTCGTTTGTATGCTTTTTTAAAATCTTATTCGGGTATCCCCGAAGTTTAAACCTGCGTCTTAATTTGTCAGCCTGAACTTTAAATTCGGCGACTGTGTTGCAATTCCTTCTCAGTCTAAGATACTGACCTTAAGGGGCAGAGGATGTTGGCTTGACCAATGAAGGAGAGAATTAGAAGAGGCAGTTTTCCTGTACACAGTAGTGTGTATTAATCCCACTTCATCTTTATGCAATTGAAGATCCAATAAATCAATCTTTTCCAAGTTGTAACTGTAAGTTAACTTAAGGCCCAATTGATTTTTAATCATAAATAGATGAAGGTTCTGAAGCGTGCCTGCCCAAAACATCAAAACGTCATCTCTATAGCGGTACCACCATATAATATCTTGTGCAAATTGCTCCATGGGGTCACCGAAGATACCATTTTTTCCCAGTATCCCAAGTACAGGTTGGCATAGCTAGGGGCACAGGCAGTCCCCATAGCCATTCCCCGCACCTGGTGATACCAGGATTTGTTAAAGGTGAAAACATTTTTGGTCAATATAAACCTAAGCAGTATTAATATAAATGCATTAAATGCCGCATTCTTATTACTTTTTTAATCTAAGAAATAATTAACTGCCGTAATACCAAGATCATGTGGGATACTCGAATAAAGTTGTTCAATATCCACTGTTACCAGGTAAGCTTCTGTTGGAATACTTAATCCGTCCAGATGTTTTAGTACATCAAGTGTATCCTTTAAATAGGAGGGTAATGTCTCAACCATCTCTGATATACTCATCAACATATATGCTGATTTTCTCTGTAATGTTGTTATTGCCGGACACTATGGGGCGGCCTGGTATTGGCTTTCTTTTTTTGTGGATCTTGGGTAAAGCATAAAACACCGGTACAGTAGGGTGTTTGGTATACAGGAATTCACAAGTACTCTGATCTATGATCTTATCATTCTGAGCCTTAGTCAACATCTATCTTAACTCTTGAATGAATTCTCGCGATGTGTTCTTTCCAATCTCCACATAGGTAGAAGTGTCAGAGAGGAGAGCATCACACATGATATAGTCTTCCTCATTTTGCAACACTATATTGCCGCCTTTATTAGCAGATTTTATCACAATATTGCTGTCTTTAAGATCGCTTAAGGCTTTTCTTTCATCTATATTAATATTCTTTTTCACGAGCAGAAAATCGTCCTTCGCTTTTTCTGAATGATCTTTAAGATCTTTGACAACCAAATCTAGAAACACCTTTATTCTTGCGAATAAGTTAAGATCAGGAGTGAATTTACTTGAGACTTTTCTTTGTGAAAATTCAGGTGAATCAGGAAAAATTAAATGTTGCTCATTGAGTAGAGACACCATGTCGTTAAAAACTTAGCTATCCTCCTTTTCAAGGCCTAAACTCATAACTTCCCATTGAGATTTTTGTGTAAAGTATTTTTTTCAATGCCAATTTCTGGGTAACTTAATGTCCTTAATGTTCACAAATAGGTTTGATAAGCTGGTAGGTACATAAGAGAGACCGTTGATTAACAAGGAGACATGTGAATGGTCTAATTCAAATTGTGATAAGTTGACAATTGGAACTTTGCTATCTTGGTAATTGGCTTCATTATAAACAGTAGCAATTTTGTCGAGGGATTCCTTTAGGTTAATGGGATTATGTTCCTTTTGGTCAAGATTTATACCAGTATTGGTTTCAATTGTAAAGTTATGCCTAAAATTAGAAGGATTATGTTCCTTTTGGTCAAAGTCTCTAAGAATGTTAATTGCTGTTGTATGATAAGACTTAATACTGCAGACAGAGTGTACTGGAGCTAACATTGGTCTATGACAATAACTAAAGTTATTAGGTCTAAATTTCAGATAGACGGCATGGAGCTATACGCTGCCATATTATAGAGACTAAACAGAAGCTTAGCAGATACAATAAGTACAGGGAACACTAGAAGTATTATTACAAACAAAGTTCTTAATCTAAGTTCGCTCTAGATGCAAAATTAGCGACTTATAGATTTAGAAAGAAGTGTTAAAAGCATAGGAGCTCCATAACTGAGAGTGCTCCAGAATAGGGTGATACAACCCATATATTCCTACAGCTAATAGCATATAGAGTATAGGAGCTCAGAATTGGGGGTGCTCCAAAACAGCTCTTTGCAACTCAGAAATCCCTAAAGCTATTCCCAATTAATAGCATATAGAGAGTGTACAATGGAATATAAAATACAATTGCAGTATTTAATTTTACAGTACTACAGTATAGCTTAAAAGTATGGCAGAGTACAATCTCTAATTTGTAGTACTAGAGTTACTAATGAAAGTACTGCTTGGAAAAGACACTTTCTTTTTCTCAATACTATTGTGTTGCCCTGACTAACCTGCACAAATAAGTCTCTTAGACATTTTTGGTCAATTATCATAGTTTCAATCCATACTGAACTGCATAAAAGAATATATAAATGCTTTGAGGCAAATTCAGTTCAGTAAATACAAAGTTTATTCTCTATTCATAAGACCTTTCATTCAGATAATGGAAAAGGGGATGTTTTTTATCCCATTTATGTTTTTTAATTGTTTTTAAGTTGCGCCGTTGTTCTTGTAAATAAATGTAAATAAAAGGAATAAAAACTTTTTCCCACTATGTTCTAAATATAAACTCCTGTTGTTTGATTAGACTTAATACTGCAGCCAGAGTGCACTGGAGCTAACATTGGTCTACGACAATAACTTAATTGGTAATGGTTTCCCAGTTTAGCAGTGGTTGTATAGGCGCGACCTAAAGATTTGCTCAATTCTTTTTTGGATGTGTTCTTGAGCTTTTCTTTTTTCTTTTGCCCCCTGCCTGAAAAATGCTCCATGGACTGTTGCTGCATATTTGGTCAATCTGTTCTATAATCACTACTCACAAGCTTACATACAGAATGAAATCAAGAGGATGCTTGAGTCAAATGGAATCATAAAAGGTAAAGAAGCATTTGTAAACTTATAGTTAACAATACAATGGTACAACTAGGTACAGGGGGACATGTAGCAGAAGACAATGTGTAACATGAGTTCTACTGTATTTCTGAGACCAAAGCCTAATTCAGTTTTGTGGTGTGGAAGATCATACAAAGGTAGCTGTAATGGTGCAATGGTGATTAGGCTAGGATGGTCCAAATATGTGTAACTGCATGAATGTACTGCTAAATGATCTGGTGTGTCTCTATAAGAGTAGAATAATCTGGGGCAGGTATAAGAGGAACAATTGGTGTTTTCTGAAGTATGGATTGTAAGTTTCAGCATTACATGTAGCTTCAAAAAAATTATATTTTTTCGCTTCATGTCTTCAAAGGCAATCTAACCTGGAGGGTTAAATGGAACCTCAGAAGAAAGGAGTATGGGAGAGAATAAGGGAAAGGAAATTGGTATTAGTAGTGATATACAGAGGCAAGAAAAGGAGGAAGTGCAAAAGAATGCATGAGGGGCTGGATTAATGATACACTGTAATGAGGGAGATGTTTGGCAATACAATCAGTCTAGTTATAATACATAATCATATAATAATAACAACAAACATAACAGTGTTTTTGGTCCATCCTCTACTATGTCATATATACCTCTGGATCTTCTTCTGCTTTGTGTTTTATGAAGCAATGAGATCACTTTGTAGGGGAACTTGAAAGGGAAGCAGCATTGGGGTCACCCTATTTACCAAACACTCTTTGACAAGTGGTCTCCATAGAATATAATAAGGGTAGTTTGTATCTTCATGTTCCTTCTCACTTTGATTAAAGTACCCCATGGGCATCTGGGAGGGTTCAAAATAAAAATGCACAGTTCTAAAAACACAGCTACATTGTATAATTAGTTAGCTAGCATGAAACATCTTTGTTTTCCTTAGATCTCTTAAGATCGCTCCGGCATTGGCCATTTTAACTAAAGCTCATTAGTTTTTTCTAGTCATGACATGCAAATATGTCAAATATCAGAGTAATTGATCAACAAATAACCAGAATATAATAATATTCTAGTAGATTAAAGGGCCACAGCTTCTTTTTTACTACTTGCATTATGCAATCATATTGCTGTGGAATCTACCATTTACAAGAAGTGAAAGCTACAAGAAGCAGGCTTTTAGACTTTACAGGTTGTACAGATATACTGATGTCTTGACTGGCTACTTTTCTAACTGGTATATGCCTTGAGGTCTACAGACACAAGCTGTCATGCCAAAAGGCAGAAAAGTTTGATTTTTGTTGCTGAACTTTGGATAAAAAGCATCATTGCAGTAAAAGACTTCCTTTAACTTGATAATCTAACGCTGTATTTATTATTTTTCTTCTTTTGCAGAATTTTATCAAACTAGTGAGAGCTGTATTGGCTCTGTTCAAAAATCCAGAAGGTCATGTAAGATATAATAAAGCATACATATACTGACTTGTACATAAATCCTTGAAAAAAACATGCACATTTCATGCATAAGATTATTTACACCACAAGATGTAAGAAGAGAGAACTGACAGTAATCTCAGGCAAAACATCAGAGCAATTTGGTTACATTGCTTTATGTGTCAAAATGTCAATGGAGAACCCAAGAATCAGAAAATATCCTGACTCCCTACATCTGTGTTGTACATTACAATGGTCACACTCGCCTAACTCCTCACGCTTCAGGAACTAGAAGAGATTAACATCAAAGCTACTGCAAAGTGTCACAGTTAAAGGCAAGTATTATAAAAAGATGCAGAATGTGAGTATATTGACATGAACATTCACCAGTGTCCAGTTCTCCATCAAGAAATAAACTGGGTATAGATTGTGGCACTTTTGTAATGAACCAGTAAAATAGCTAAAACAAACTTTCAAGCATTCAATGATTAATGAAAAGGGTTTCATTTGCTACATCATGATATATATTTTCTCTGAGAAAGGGAAGAAGATGTCAGTGGAATAAATTCACTAAATGTATAAAATAAGTACTGAGATCAAAAAAAAATAAAATGGCTATTTCATTGCTGTAAATTCTAAAAGACAACAATATTTATTGTGTACAAAAAGCATCTATTTTGGTCCGTATAAAATTCAAATGCAACCAGTCCTCTGTGCACTATAAAAATCTTCACTGCTTGTAATCATTATATGGAGTGATTTTAAGCCGTAATCACCACGCCAGCAAGGCTATTAGATTTTCCTGTATAACATTTAAAAGAAAACTCGTAGGTGGTGTTAGCTGTAAGGACACAGAGGACCATTTATGCTAACTTGAATACAGGGCCAGATTTTACAAAATATGAAAAAAGCCTAGGACAATCCCTCATGAAAGACAAGCTAATGATAGTAGTACACCACATCTAGCTCCCAACACAAGTCAGCAGCTATACAGACTGCACAACCATGGGTGTAGGAACTGGGGGATGCGGGGGGACAAATCCCCCCAGATTTGTGTATATTTCTATGTATGTATATATAAGCTATTTTATGGAATGTGTATACAAGATGTATCCCCCAGAATTATTCTTGCTCCTACACCCCTGTGTTCAACCCATCCCACATGGGACTGTACTATTTTCCGCCAGAGGAATCTATTGTTGGCCAGTTGGCCCTATTAGTTTTACAATGTTATGTTTTGTTTACTGTAAAATCTATAAAAAGTTATGCTGCTGGGCTGATAACGTGTATGTTTAGGTTGGATATATGCTCTTGATGCTTTGTATTATTAAGCATGTGACGTACTGTGGCAAACTGCAGTTTTCTCAGTACCCTGTTACTGTCATACTGTATCTGTACTAATAAGAATTTGTGGAGCTATATACTCACAATACCTTTCTAGTGTGTTCTCTCGTTTATTCCCCCTCCAACTCTCCTATCATTCTTTTTTCCATTGCCCCACTCTCCATTCCTTTATTTATTCCTTTATCCTGTACCCCTTATCTTTTTTGTTTAATTTCTTTCTTATTTAACCTCTTCCAGCCATTGCGTACCTCAGTCTACCTCTACACCGCTATTTCTGTCTAAATCTCCCCTCTCCTTTATATTTGCATTTTCCATTGTCCTACACACTTATTATCTTCCCTTATCACTCTCCCTTCTCTTCCCCCAGTTTGGTTCCGGACTGGCATAGGGCAGCAGAATGGTTAAATCAGTTCCTATTCATATAAACCTTATTTCAAATGAAACATATATCTTATAATTGCTATAATGCAAAGCCTTCTTGTTCACTTGATTGGTACATTATTTCTGATATCTCAAAGCTCTGAATGGTTTATGCATTAATAGCAGTGTGTGTTCTGAGAAAATTGGAATGTTCTTTAGTAAAAATGTTAATGCTTGTCTAGCTTGATTGATTTGGAATGTAATAAGAAGGTATTTGCAGTAGAGAATATGGAATGCAATTTCAAGGCATTCCAGTTCATATTAACCTTTGGCCATGTGAAAACTAGTTCAGGGGATTTTTTATTCACTATAGATTTTTTTTTTTTCTCTTACAGTGTGATTAATGTAATATCTTGTGAAATAATTAGGCAGTTGAATTAATTTCTGTAAAAGATCAGTTGCATTAATTTAATAGAGTGTCACAGGCAATGTTTAAAAAAAACAAAACAACATATAGTAACTAAGGTGGAGACATGTTGGGTATTTTGGTTATGCAACATAAAATAATGTTTGTCTTTGTTATATAGTATGACAGATATCCTACAGGTGGCCATGTAACATGGGTATGTGGATGAAAGGGATAAACACAATATCCAAGTGATTAGACACATACAATGACTATGAAAAGCCCTTTAACAATCATCTACACCCCAAAATCAATTATGTAAGGCTGACACTGCCAAGACAATTTAACATGTAATGATCTTTGGGAGCATTACATTGAAATTATAAAGTCGCAATTGAATACTTAACCCCTTCTACACCATAACACATTTCTATAGTAGCATGAGATTCTTAAAAGTACTGAGACAGAATTTAATAAATTAATATATTTATTATGTAAAAGTTCAGATTATATATGAAAATATATATATATATTTTTCTTCGTACAATTGATTAATATTAAAATAAAAAGGAACAACCTCCCATAAAAAAAATACTAAACTCTAATTGGCTGAAATATGATTGACACAAATTTCATCCAATAGGAATCTGTAAATAATTGTATATAAGGCAAAGGCACGGTAAACAAAAAAAAAGAGTTACTCAGAGCGGGTGCTTTTTATAGAGTTTTTTCTTTTCTATAGAGTGGCAGATTTTTTAGGCGGAGGCACATTTCCTCAGGCCAGAGATGAGAACCAAGGGCTTTCAATCAAGAAAGAAGAGGAAGGATTATTAAATCAACATGGAAGTACCATTTTATCTAGGCTGCAGGACATTGAGGATAGGTAATGTATACATTTCACTCTTATAGATGTAACTTGTTTATTTTATACTAGCTACTTGCCAGTCAAAAATGAAGGCACTAAAATTTACAGGGCTGGCAATGCTGTTTGCCACACAATAAAGGCTCTCTCACAAGTTGAGGGCCTCGCGATGAGCGCCTTCTGTGCTCATTTCGAGCCTCTCCCACCGTCTACTTTATGCGCCTTCGCAACTCATTGCAGGCCTTGGTCAACCCGCCACTTTTATGCCCCACTCATTGCAAGCCTCTCCCCCCTCTACTTTACGTGCCTCGCGATGAGCGCCTTCGGTGCCCATCGCGAGCCCCGCAATGAGAGCTCATTGCAGATGTTGTCTAACCCATTACTTACATGCCTCGCACTGAGCGCCTTTGGGGCTCATTGCAAGCTTCTCCCCCCTCTACTTTACGGCCCTTGCGATAAGTGCCCTTGGTGCTCATCGCAAGCGCAGCAATGAAATCTCATTGCTGACGTGGTCCAAGCCGCCACTTTTGTGCCTCGTGCTGAGCGCCCATCCCCACTCTCTGACCCCTGTGTCTGTTTCCCCCTTTCCCCTCAATGTGTCCCCCCTTTCCCTGCCCGGTGTTTTTTTCACCTGATTTCCCTCTCCTGTGTCTTTTTTCCCCCCTCTCCCTCCTTGTGTGCCTCGCAATCAGCACCAAAGTCCTATGGCGCCTCATGTCGAGCTTGTTTCAAAGTCTTGCGGGCCTCACGCTCATCGTGGACCTGGCAATGAGCGCATTCGACGATGATTGCCAGGTTTTTTCAAAGTCTTGCCGGCCCCACTTTCGGCGTTCATTGCAGACCTGTAATTGCAAAATTTCAAAGTCTTGCAAAGCCGTGTGGGCCTTACGATGAGAGCCTTTGGCGCTCATCGCGAGGCCTGCAATGAGCACCTTTGGCACTCATTGCAGCAAAGTCGTGCAGGCCTTACGACAAGCGCTTAGGACGCTTATTGCGAGGCCCACAGTGAGCGCCTTAGCCGCTCATTGCGCATGTGCAGCCCATAACTTTTAACATTACGTGACCAACATTCGTAACTTACCGCAACTATTATATGTGATAGTGTTTTTTATGTATTTTGTAACAGGGTCTATGTAGGTACTCATGGCCAACCATTGATAGGTTAGGGTCCATAGGACCAATAGGGACCCCTGTGGTGGTAACAACAGTGCAATGGTGGTACTTGTGGACCCTCATGGTATAGGGGCTAATTTTGTGTTCCTTGGATGTAGGCGTCTTCTCACGTATTGAATTGCATATAAGCAAGATTACAACTTGATAAGTACTGATTTGTGTATAGGGTTGGTGTATTGATAAATATTACTACCTCTATTTTTTTACCGTGTACATGCTATTATGCAGTTGGAGAATCTACCATTTAGTTTTCTGCTAATAATTTTCCTGAGATGGAGGGAGATCTTGAAAACAGAGTAGGATTCTATCTGCACAAGGGGAATGATGTGGCAGCTGAAAATGCTAGTGCTTTCAACAGTACTTGTGTAAATCTCATTCATTTCCAAAGACACTCTCCTGATAGAGTAACAGACAGAATCAGTTTAGAGAAACAAATATAATCCAGCAGTGAAGAATATTTGCATACAAAAGTTACTAATGTAACAAGTGTTTTTTTTCCCTTTCTTAAAACATTTGTCCCTTATCAGGTTTAGTTAATCAAACCCCCATATACAATTACGTGTAGGGGCCCTCTGCTACTAGCAGTGGCCTGAAATAAAGGAGGACTCCTTTATTAGGGGATGGGTCAGACAATTATTTTTATAGAAAGATGGTACGATGACAATATATTTTAATTGATTCTACATGCAACTACTTTGTATGGTGAAGGGTCAAGGTCGGCCACCAAAATATGTTGCTCCGGGGCACTCCATTCAATAACGATGCTACTGTTAACATAAATACAGCTTTTTATTTGCTGGATGTGCTAACATATACAGCTCAATCTATGTTTTGCGTATTGAAGGATTTTTTTCCAAGTTTTGTTAAACGTTCTTTTGGCAAGATATCTCAGAATATATGCAATACTTGGACATTTCTTGCAAAGTTTGCTTTTTTTTTAATTATGCGGAACATAAGTGATAATTAAATTTAATATCTATTGTTTACTGAGATTTAATAAACTAAAATGCGTGTTCTCATTTAAAAAACACAAATGTTGACTTTTCTCATTTACAAAGCTGGCTGATGTTTTCTCTTGCAATGAAATTGTTCACAAATTTCAAACTTCTGGTTTTCCAAGAACACAAAATTATGTTTTTGTTGTTACAAGCTAAACATATTTCAATTTGCCATCCAAGAAATAAAGAAATGCAGTATTTTGTTATTGAAAAAAAGTACAAGGACTTCTAAGTCAGTATTGTCTGAGATACTTCCCCAAAAGACAGAAGCAGCTTAGGTTAGAAGTGGAGTAGAAAGGAGAGTTGAGGTTTTTCACAGCACTGAATTGATGTCTCTGTTTGGTACAATATCTATAGCAGTGATTGATGGCAGAAAGGCTGGGCAGTTTTTCAACTAATAGGTGAAGGCAGATTATAAGTAATGGGGTAAGTTGGGTTCATCTGACTTCATTACTAGCAGCCCCAATTCCAAGCACATAAGTGCAACGTGAGACCCGCAACGGCTGTGGGCTTGAAATTTGTCTGAGTTACAGAGCTATTGAATTAGACCATGGCACGAGTTACGGGCTTGAGATGCAAGCCTGTAAACCTGAGCCGAGCACACAAGCTGTTAAGGGGCCGCGATCTGCCATCAATAACCAATTTCGGTATAATGTAATTTGGGAGACTGCAATTGACGCTGCAGGAATGGGTTCAAAAGGGAGCTAAACGCAGAAATCATTGACTGTGCTGTAGCTGAGCAGGTGAACACACAGGTCTAGGCGTTGGTGGGTTTTTGAGCATATGAGAGAGAGAGAGTGAGAGAGAGGAGCATTGTAAGTTTTTGACCTCTAAGATAATTAACCCTTAATTTACAACACACATAATTACTGATATTACAAAATTCACACACATAGATTAATATGTACACAAAGTTATACATAGCGGTAGGCCCCAGCACATCTACACACACCCATACCCCCCATACAATTACTATACTACGCATAGTACTCACATTCTTGTTTTACCACATACACATACACATATACATTATATTTATTTATCCTCATTTTTATTTCATATGTCATAAGAGGGTAGAGGAAAGGAGGAGGAAAGTGAGGAGAGAGAGAAGAGGAGAAAAGAGAGAGAACACCGCAGGGGGAGAGTGAGGAGAGTGAGGAGAGTAAGGAGAGCTAGAGGTATGGAGGGTAGGAGAACCAGGTGAGGGAGGTCAGGTGGAGCAGAGCACTATTGGGGGAGGGATGTGCCCCCAGATGTAAGGGGGAGGGATGTGCCCCCATATGTAGGCACACAAGGTGGAGGGGCAGAGGGTCAGGGGCCTGATCCCAGGGGGGGAGGTAGTGGGGATGAGGGACTGGCCCCAGGGAGAGGACAGGAAGTCCAGGTAGAGTTGGTAGGTCAAGAGGCTGTGGCAAAGTACAGGGCCCCCAATTATAGCCCAGAGGAGATGGACGTCCTCCTCTAGGAAATCCGCACCTGCTATCGGATCATGCATGGTGAGTGAGATGTGAGGGCTAGCCAGAAGGCAGAGGCCTGGTCTCAGATTGCTTCAGCTGTTGCGGCATTAGGGGTCGCAAATAGGGACATAAAGTCTGTTAAACACACATATGACAACAGCTGGCTGAAGAGAAAGATGTCAGAGGAGGCAAGAGCAGCATGTGGTACCGGTGGTGGGCCTCCAGCAAACATTACATACCGGGGTTGGGAGCAGAACTTTAGGGAGTGGATTCAGCCTACGGCAGTGGTGGGCCTACCAGGACAGGTGGACACAGGTGTGCCAAGAACCATGCAAAGTGAGTATCATATACCATTAAACACATTGGTGTATAAAATTGGGGGGGGGGGGGGTGATTGGGTGGACAAATTACCTGCAGATATCATGATGTTTGTTTGTATGTATAAGCTTGTACTCTGGGTGGTGTATACAATAAGCTGTATCCCCCTAGAATTATTCTTCCTCCTACACCCCTGCCCACACGTATAGATAACCGATAAACAATAGCACTGTAAGCCCTATGGTTATGACTAAAGATATATGGGGCATCAATAACCATGTAAATCCTGGAAGCAAACATATCCTTTTCATAATTTGCATCAATGAAATGTCTGGTTAATAGCTGCAGTTCAAACTGATTCTGAGTATTTTTTGATATTATATCAAGATTGATTTGACAGAGACACTTCAGAGAGTACATTTCTGTGTGTGAGCACTGCACATATGTGGATACGGACACTGAAGGACTGCATGTGTGTGGCATATACTGTCCTAACCTGGACCATGTCTCAGTTGTATATTAACAACCATTGCTGGGAACATGTCACAGATTGGTCAGTCTCACACCCTGCACAGCAGATCCAGCAGATCACGTGTCTGATGCTCATGCAGATGGCACACCGCACCTGAAGTACATATATTCATATGAGTCATGACTCACAATGCTCATGATGCAGGCTATGGTTCATCTGTGCAACACAAGCACCATAGTCAATCACAGGTGACCATGATGTCAAGGATATGGAAACACATAGCTGTCAATTGTGTAGGGAAAACAATATTTTTTTTCTTCCATTTCAGTACCCAAGAGGACTAGGCCAGCCACAGAGGACCAGGGGGGGGGGTGGTCCAATGGAGGTGGAAGTGGTTTAAGAAGAAGGCCTGGATATTCAAGAGGGCCAGGGACCATCCACACAAGCTGGCCATTCAGCGGCATATCAGGAATGGGAATCACTGCCTGGGCCCTCAAAAGCATCATACAGCCAGGCACAGCTTTTCCAGAACTCTTCCACCGGCCATGTCCTGGCCCAAGCCATCATCACAGCTGTGACCTGCTACAGCAACTTTGCAGCCATGGCAGTCTACAACCACTCCCACACAATGGGGTCCCCAAACATGGGCCAAGACCCCAGCCCTCCTGCGGCCAATCATGGTCCGGTTCACCAGGGAGAGCATGG
This sequence comes from Discoglossus pictus, assembly GCA_027410445.1. NCBI lineage: Eukaryota > Metazoa > Chordata > Amphibia > Anura > Alytidae > Discoglossus > Discoglossus pictus. The sequence continues at coordinate 108,762,429 of CM050165.1, read as the reverse complement.
CACGCAGAAAACAAGCAAATGAGAGACTATGGTTGCTCCGGAGGCAGTGTAGGCTCACACACACCCTCCTAGCGAGCACAAGATCGCTTCATTCTGAGGTGGGGAGGCACAACTGAAGGATGGAGTGACATGAGGAACTGGCGATTCGGGATAGATGGCAACTCATCGAATTGGCTGAATTCCAGCTTATACCTGTCCAGCCATCGGGTGCACAACAGCATCCTGATTTTTGGCCTTCTCATCTCAGACCTCACCACCATCTCAACCAGATCCCCAGCCAGCCAACGTAGTGACACCCCATGCTCCTCCACAACAAAAACGTGGTAGACAGGGCACGGGCACAGAAGGTGGGGGCCCAGTGATGAGGAAGAGGAGGTCTTAGGAATACTGATTGTTATAGATGTTGACATACAATTAACTGGCTACAGAGTGTGTACTTGTCTGGTTATGTTTAACATTTCAACAATTGATGTTCAATGTGTATTGACCTTGAGATGAGGTGTTGTAGTTAAACAGAATATAGTTATGATTGATATCTTGTTCTTGTCTCTGTAGGTGTTAATAGCCAAATCTCACGACCATGAAGGCAAGTTCTTCATCTTCGAGCAGTACAATACCATCATGTGAGTGAACACTAGAACCAGTTCCCAACAGGCATTTGATCAGTGTCATTCACCACTTCAGATGGATCTAAAATGAAATATATGACTACATATCTCTTCACTAATGAACATGAACATGGTGTGAGTTTCAATTACAATGAATAATGTCCTGGCTGTAGAGTTGCACGATCCCATTAGGGTCTGCTAATCCAAAGCAGTAGTTATGCATGCATTTTTGTTATCACTGCTCGTAGATGATGTTCATGTTAATTGGTTTATTGTAGTGTCTAGAGAAAAAACAATGTACGATAATAACAGCTTATAATTGTTCTAACACCTCCTCTTTATGTTTTCCAGATTCCTATCATCTATTTGGGAATCAGCAGTAATGTATGAAAATACACTGTGTGTTGAATTGATTAGTATCACATAACCCTTGATTTCTAGCATTCGTTTAATATAGCAGATGGAGACCATACGGTTGCTGTATGCGCATTAATGGTTATTTCTATGAAATTGAGTGTTATATGATGTTCCTGTGTCCCATCCGATTATGGTTTCTGTGGTGTCCTGAACACATGTGACCCTAGTAGATGCTATGTATTATCCTTATGATGTTGTCTAACAGGTAAAGTGTCCTTTGATACGTGGCAGCCTCTTGCCCTTCCGGTATCCACACCCATTAAATTTATGCACAGTCTTGTCAATTTCTGATTGTGATCTGTGAATTAAATAAAACTTTGTTATATCGTTCTAACCGTGTCAGTGTGTTGTCAATGGTTGGGGTTATGGGACATCCACATACATCACATTTGTGTCACATTCCTATATATGTAAACTAATGAGCCCTAGTTACTATTCAATAGCTCAATACCTATAATAATAAGAATAGTAATAATAGCATTAGATATAATATAATAATATGTATGAAATATAATCAAAATAAAGTGGTTAATGCACATGCAAGTCTCCAGTTAGTGATATTATGGAGTATCAACATTCCCCTGAGGGCCTGATAGGAATATGACAGGTGATACTGGAGTTGGTTGCCAGTTCCTCCTCTAGTGGACTGTGATTCATCTGACTTCTTTGCTATGACGTGCCTAACTACAGTGGCCCTACATGGTATAGCTCACAGCTTAATTGCAGTACACAAGCCTCTTCACCACCATTCCCATTTTGTGACCTCCCATTATCTTCTGCTATTCATCAATTTACTTTAGTGTGGATTGCTAAGTGGTGGGGGTGAAGGGGCTGTGTACCTGAATGAAGAGACACATGGCATTCCCAAGCACAAAACTTGCAGGTTAACGAAACCTGCAATGAGCGGCCCATACAGTAGACGGGAGGAAAGGCTCACAATTAGTGCTGAAGGCGGTCATTCCGAGCCTCGAGATGAGCACCGAAGCTGCTCATCACGGGGCTAAGGATCAGTACCGCCAGTTGGAGAGGCTTGCAATGAGCGCCGAAGGCGCTTATTGCGAGCCCTGCAATGGGCGCCAAAGGTGCTCAGCGTGGGGCTCACGATGAGCGCCGAATGTGATCAGTGCAAAGCAGGAAATTTGAAGTACACAGGGAGAGGCTCGCAAAGAGCGCCTTTTTGTTAAGATCCACAATAGAGCCTCTGTGAGTGAGAAAGGGTTAATATGGCACGAGTTTCATGTTTTTGTGCTTCTGTTTAATCAGGCAGTGTGTCTTTAATTGCTTTCTGCATGTTGCAGCATGGCTTTTCAGATTGGCATATGCATGACCATTACAACATATGATAAAAAAAAATGTAATACATTTTTGTTTATTGTGGGATTATTGTGTAAGTAATTGTAATGCCTTTCCATGCTTTCCCTCTATTTTAAAGTGCACTGGTGTGTTTATATTGTCCTTTACAGTGTTTAAAAGGGTGTCTGTAAACCCTTAGCAGGTCTAATTTGGAAGCCATAATGTTTTGGCCTCTATTAGGTCCTCTTCTTATTAATATATTTATTAAATGACTACTACACAGTGAAAAAGATAAATAATATACAGTCAGGTCCATAAATATTGGGACATCGACATAATTCTAATCTTTTTGGCTCTATACACCACCACAATGGATTTGAAATGAAACAAACAAGATGTGCTGTAACTGCAGACGTTCAACTTTAATTTGAGGGTATTTACATCCAAATCAGGTGAACGGTGTAGGAATTACAACAGTTTGTATATGTGCCTCCCACTTTTTAAGGGACCAAAAGTAATGGGACAATTGGCTGCTCAGCTGTTCCATGGCCAGGTGTGTGTTATTCCCTCATTATCCCATTTACAAAGAGCAGATACAAGCTCCAGTGTTCATTTCAAGTGTGCTATTTGCATTTGTTGCTGTTAACTCTCAATATGAGATCCAAAGAGCTGTCACTATCAGTGATCCATCATTAGGCTGAAAAAACAAAACAAACCCATCAGAGAGACAGCAAAGGTGTGGCCAAATCAACTGTTTGGAACATCCTTAAAAAGAAAGAACGCACCGGTGAGCTCAGCAACACCAAAAGACCCGGAAGACAAGCATCTTGTTAGTTTCATTTCAAATCCATTTTGGTGGTGTATAGAGCCAAAAAGTTTAGAATTGTGTCGATGTCCCAATATTTATGGACCTGACTGTATGTTAGTACGCTCTCATTTGGAGTATGGAGTAACATTGTGGGCACAACTTCAAAAAAAGGACATTGTACAACTGTAAAATGTAAAGAAAAGGGCAACCAAATACATAAAGGGAATAGATGGACTAAGCTGTGAAGGAAAAAGGAATATATTAATCTTATCTGTTCTAAAAAAAAGGCTCCTAAGGGTGAATTTTGATAAATGCATCTTCAAGTCTTTGTCACAGGAACATTTTTGCCAAGAGGTTTTCAACTGACAAAAAGTCCTCCATTTTAATTTTCTGATGATTCTCCTCTATCAGATGCATTTATAATCTATGAAACTTAAATAGATAACATTGAAAAGGGGTTGGATGCATTTTTTAATAAAAAAGGGCATACATGGCAGGGTTATTTTGGATGACTAGAGAAGAAAGGGTATTGATCCAGGGATAAATCAGATTTTAAGAAGGATTAGGAAGGATTTTATTCCCCTTATGAGACAATTGTTAATGATTCAATAAATAATTCTCATAAGACAAGTATTAGAGGAGATCTAAATAGTTGAGTTTTATGGTGCAAAGGTCTTTTACAACCTCAATTATTACATTGTTACAATGCTACTATGTATTATTTTCTATTGGTAGTTTTGATTACCATTGAATATTAAGGGCGCTCTCACACTCCAAAATGAAGTTATTCTTTACATTTCTTAAGCATAACTATCTGTACATTGTACTAGCTATTTGCTTCTAAAGTTAATAATTCCTTAGTATTTTTATAGACATGATGAGCTAACATGTAGCCAGTTTGGAAACAGATGTGTTCATATTTTTCCTATATTTATACTATATGGAATATAATTCCTATGATCACATATAGCTTTATAGCACCAGCTATGTTGCCACTGGATAAGCATTCTGTTATTTTTGTCATATAGTTGGGTCCGACTCTCTGTGACCTCATGGATCGTAACACACCAGGCACATCCTTATGTCCATGTTCATGCTGATCCACTTGGTTTTCATGACAGAGATACTGGAGTGGGTTGGCAGTTCCTTCTCCAGGGTGCCACAACTTACCGCTTCTGGTATTCCTTGGTGATCTCCAATCCAAGTACTGACTAGGCCCAACCCTGCATGGTTTCAGGGTGGTTTGACTTCTTGGCTCCCTGACTGGAATTAGGGAAATCACCTAACTAGTATTATATATAGATAAAAGTAAATGACTTGTAGTGATATATTTTAGAGGAGCAATGGGAAGAAAGCTTTATACACAGGTTACAGAATTTTTAAACCACACAGGTTTTTTATTCAAGATGTTCTTCGACTGGACAAATAAGAGTTATATAAAAAAAAAATCTTATGAAATATAAATCAATTTTAAACATTCTTAAATTTTTCACTAGTTCTTCAGCATGTAGGATGTAAAAGAGCATTGCTAAATTAAATGTTCATTTAAACATGGCCGCTGTAAGGACAGTATAGGGGGTGCATGTGTTATATTCTTTATATCATACTGGCGACTTGCCCATCAAAAATGATGGAGCAATAAAATTTGAAGCCTAGCAATGCTGTTTGCCACACAATGTCAAGCTTTTTGTACTCTGAGGACATTCGGCGCTCATTGCGAGCCTTGCATTGAGCACCTTCGGCGCTCATCGTGTGGCTCGCAATGAGCACCTTTTGCGCTCATTGCGCGCCTCTCCTCTGGTGTACTTTTGCTCCTCTGAGCACCTTCGGCGCTCATTACAAAGACAGATACATATGATATGTCTCTGTTTTTTTAAATAATAATCAATTAATTAGTTACTTAATAAATTAATATACTTTACCTATTTGTAATTAATATATCCAGCAATCAATAGCCTGAAGAGCTAACAATCTCTTTTTATTTTAAATGACGGAGCAATAAAATTTGAAGCTATGGCAATGCTGTTTGACACACAATGTCAAGCTTTTTGTAATCTGAGGACCTTCGGCGCTCATTGAGAGCCTCTCCTCTGGTGTACTTTTGGTTCTCTCAGCACCTTCGCCGCTCATCACAAAGAGAGATACATACGGTATGTCTATGTTTTCTTAAATAATAATCAATTAATTAGTTACTTAATAAATGAATATACTTTATCTATTTGTAATCAATGCTTTGCCACACAATGTCAAGCTTTTTTGTACTCTGAGGACCTTCGGTGCTTATAGCGAGCCTTGCGCTGAGCGCCTTTGGCGCTCATTGCAAGCCTCTCCTCTGGTGTACTTTTGCTTCTCTCAGCACCTTCGCCGCTCATCACAAAGAGAGATACATGCGGTATGTCTATGTTTTTTTTAAATAATAATCAATTAATTAGTTACTTAATAAATGAATATACTGTACCTATTTGTAATCAATGCTTTGCCACACAATGTCAAGCTTTTTTGTACTCTGAGGACCTTCGGCGCTCATAGTGAGCCTTGCGCTGAGCGCCTTTGGCGCTCATTGCAAGCCTCTCCTCTGGTGTACTTTTGCTTCTCTGAGCACCTTTGGCGCTCATCACAAAGACAGATACATATGTCTATGTTTTTTTAAAATAATAATCAATTAATTAGTTACTTAATAAATTAATATACTTTACCTATTTGTAATTAATATATCCAGCAATCAATAGCCTGAAGAGCTAACAATCTCTTTTTATTTTAAATGACGGAGCAATGAAATTTTAAGCCATGGAAATGCTGTTTGTCACACAATGTTAAGCTTTTTATACTGTAAGGACCTTCAGCACTCATTGGGAGCTCATCGCCTAAGTGCTGTGAGTTAACGGCTCACCTCGCTACGCAAGGCTCGCAGGTGATGAGCACCTTTGGTGCTCATCGCTTAAGTGCTCCGAGTTAACGGCTCGCAAGCGATGAGTGCCGAGTCGTACACACCACGCAAAGCGTGACGACGTCTCGTAGTTCGACAATTATAATTTGTGATTATTTTTTATACAATTCAACACTGAATCTACCTGCAGATCTTTCAGCTGACATGCAAACTATTAGGAGACAGATCTCAGCTCTGATACATTAAATTAGTGTTTCATCACTGCCTCTTCAGTATTAACTGTTCACTGTTTGCAAGTGGCCTTCAGAGAGGACAATAGGAGCTAGGAAGAAGTAAAAACCTAGTATAACAATGTGATTATCAGTAACTAACTTAAATTATTTTCTCAGTGAAATGTATTAACCAACATCGCTCTGTAGATAAAAGCTCCAGGTTTGCATTTACAGAGCTGAGCAGATTTAGAGACATTTGTAATATCTGTATCACATATTATAATTGTCTAACTACGAGACGTCGTCACGCTTTGCGTGGTGCGTACGACTTTGGCGCTCATTGTCTGCAAGCCTTGCATAGTGAGGCGAGCCCCTAAACTCGGAGCACTTAGGCAATGAGCGCTAAAGCACTTAGCAGGACTTACAAAAAAAAAATACTAGACGCAGGACTTAGAAAAAGAAAATACGAGAAGCAAAAAATTACTAGATTAGCGGCCAAACCAAAAACCTGAAAACACACTAAATACACCACAAAAAAATCCAAAAACATCACAGACAGCATGGGGCAACAGCCAGGACATCATGTGAGTGAGGTGGAACGTGAATTTAACTTAAATTAGACGATTTTCGCCACATGAAAATCGCCTAAGCAAGAAAAAAAATGCCCCCCGAAAAAAAATTAAAACGAGGCTACACAACCCCGGATCGCGCAAAACACTGCAAACTGCGTAGCACTTTACACATCACACTACGACCTACAACATACACTATTGGAAAAGCCGGAAAATGCTCACGACACGCGTATACACACCACATTAATAACATTATGACTATACAATGCCACTTTACACAATCAACCAACGGCTTTACCTCGCGCACGCAGCCTATTTAGAATGCACAAACATTCATTATACTTTATCATCAGGGCACCAACACTCACAATGTATATTCTATGCAGACGTAAAATACAAACAGATTGTTAGATCTTCAGCCTATTGCTCGCTGCATATATCAATTATAAATAATTAAAATATATTAATTTATTGCATAAATAATTCATTATTACTTAATTAATTAATTGAATAAATCATTAATTATTACTTAACTACATATACATACAAATATATCTCTCTCTCTCAAAGGACCAAAAGTACACGACATGAAAGGCTCGCAATGAGCACCGAATGACAGAGAGAGAGACAGACAGACCAGAGAGAAAGAGAGAGACAGGACAGAGAGAAAGAGAGAGACAGGACAGATAGAGGCAGGACAGGGAGAGAGAGAGACAGGACAGAGAGAAAGAGAGAGACAGGACAGAGCGAAAGAGAGAGACAGGACAGAGAGAAAGAGAGAGACAGGACAGATAGAGGCAGGATAGAGATAAAGAGAGAGACAGGACAGATAGAGGCAGGACAGGGAGAGAGAGATAGGACAGAGAGGAAGAGAGAGGCAGGACAGAGAGAAAGAGAGAGACAGGACAGAGAGAAACAGAGACAGGCCACACACACACACAGCGACAGGACAGATAGAGGCAGGGCAGAGAGAGAGAGAGAGACAGGACACAGAGAAAGAGAGAGACAGGACAGACAGAGGCAGGACAGAGAGAGAAAAATCGGACAGAGAGTAAGTGACAGGACATGGAGAAGGATAGAGACAGGACAAATAGAGGCAGGACAGAGAGAAAGAGGGACAGGAAAGAGAGAAAGAGAGAGACAGGACAGATAGAGGCAGGACAGGGAGAGAGAGAGACAGGACAGAGAGAAAGAGAGAGACAGGACAGAGCGAAAGAGAGAGACAGGACAGAGAGAAAGAGAGAGACAGGACAGATAGAGGCAGGATAGAGATAAAGAGAGAGACAGGACAGATAGAGGCAGGAAAGGGAGAGAGAGATAGGACAGAGAGGCAGAGAGAGACAGGACAGAGAGAAAGAGAGAGACAGGACAGAGAGAAACAGAGACAGGCTACACACACACACAGAGACAGGACAGATAGAGGCAGGGCAGAGAGAGAGAGAGACAGGACACAGAGAAAGAGAGAGACAGGACAGACAGAGTCAGGACAGAGAGAGAAAAATCGGACAGAGAGTGAGTGACAGGACATGGAGAAGGATAGAGACAGGACAAATAGAGGCAGGACAGAGAGAAAGAGGGACAGGAAAGAGAGAAAGAGAGAGACAGGACAGATAGAGGCAGGACAGAGAGAGAGAGACAGGACAGAGAGAAAGAGAGAGACAGGACAGAGCGAAAGAGAGAGACAGGACAGAGAGAAAGAGAGAGACAGGACAGATAGAGGCAGGATAGAGAGAAAGAGGGACAGGAAAGAGAGAAAGAGAGAGACCGGACAGAGAGAAAGAGAGACAGGACAAAGAGAGAGAGAAAGGCAGGACAGAGTGAAACAGAGACAGGCCACACAGAGAGAGAGAGAGACAGGACAGATAGAGGCAGGGCAGAGAGAGAGAGAGAGAGAGAGAGAGAGAGAGGACACAGAGAAAGAGAGACAGGACAGACAGAGGCAGGGCAGAAAGAAAGAGGATCAGGGCAGAGAGAGATAGGACAGAGAGAGACAAATCGGACAGAGAGTGAGTGACAGGACAGAGAAAGAGAGACAGGACAGATAGAGGCAGGACAGAGAGGGAGAGACATGGCAGAGAGAAAGAGAGAGACAGGACATATAGAGGATGGACAGAGAGAAAGAGGAACAGGTGAGAGAGAAAGAGAGAGACACCGGACAGAGAGAAAGAGAGACAGGACAAAGAGAGAGACAGGACAGATAGATGAAGGACAGAGAGAGAGAGAGACAGGACAAAGAGAAAGAGAGAGACTGGACATATAGAGGCAGGACCGAGAAAAAGAGGGACAGGGCAGAGAGAAAGAGAGACAGGACAGAGAGAGAGACAGGACAGAAAGAAACAGAGACAGGACATATAGAGGCATGACAGAGAGAGAGACACCGGACAGAGAGAAAGAGAGACAGGACAAAGAGAGAGACAGGACAGATAGATGAAGGACAGAGAGAGAGAGACAGGACAAAGAGAAAGAGAGAGACTGGACATATAGAGGCAGGACCGAGAAAAAGAGGGACAGGGCAGAGAGAAAGAGAGACAGGACAGAGAGAGAGACAGGACAGAAAGAAACAGAGACAGGACATATAGAGGCATGACAGAGAGAGAGAGAGGACATGGAGAAGGATAGAGACAGGACAGATAGAGGCAGGACAGAGAGAAAGAGGGACCGGACAGAGAGAAAGAGAGACAGGACAAAGAGAGAGACACGAGAGAGAAAAGACAGAGAGAGAGATCAACAGGACACACAGAGAGAGAAACAGGAAACAGAGAGAGAGACCGGACAAGGAGAGAGAGACAGGTCAGAGAGAGGGACAAAGTGAGAGGAGAGGAGAGAGAGAGACAGGCAAGAGAGAGAGAAAGACAGGGCAGAGAGAGAGAGAGACAGGCGAGAGAGATAGAGAGAGAGACAGCAGAGACATGACAGAGAGATACAAGATAGAGAAATATTGTAGAGACAAGGACACTTGCAAATTTTATATGCAAGATAGATATTTAAGTGACAAAATATATCTAGGTGGGCAGATTACATCTTTTTATGTAAATAACTATCTGTTCCTCTAACTTAATAAATTGATAGCTTTCCTTAGTAGTGTACACAAACTATTACGGGTTAGGATAACTTTCACACCATCATAGTCCCAAGATGTGCAAATGACTCGCTATAATTGAATGGGGATTGATTCTTCAGATTTTACCATCCTACTACATATACCAAAATATTTAAAGCTTTAAAGCAAACAGATACTGAAACCTCTGTTCATTTATAAGCAAAGTTGCTGGACAATGTATTGCTCCATATAGGTTTATACACAAGCACAGGCTGGGAAATTACCTCTTTAGAGTGTAAGGTAGAAAAAATAGTTATCATCCTGATCTTAAAACAAGTCCTATGACCTAAAGATGGTGGATATACATATATATACAGAAATCCTTTCCCTCCATAATGGGCATAATAATGAGTCCCGGGAAACTATCAACCAGCTCTTTTGATCCAACGCGCGTTTCACCACTTCTGCACGCAAATTTGTAAAGGAACGCTAGAATCTCTATTTGGCGCCAGCTTCTTAAAGCTGTTAGGCTCCTCCCATCATTGACATCATCCACATGTGGATAATAAAGTTACTGTTGCTAGATAGAATATCAGGATTTACTCAGTACATAGACTTCAATAATGAATTATCAGCAACTTGAATTTGGTTGTTAGGTAAAACAGCAAGATTTAGTCAATATGCAAAGTTCTATCTCATAAAGTGATGTAACTGTAACTGTGATTAGGTTGCTAATTATAATGACAACATTTAATCAATATATAAAATTCCATCTCATGATGTGATTTAATTAAACTGTAAATAGCCATTGTATATAGAGAACAGGTTGTCACAAATTAAATATTAAATAAAATACCTGTGAAGTAAATATTCAATAATACATTTTTAATAATAAATTAAAGGCTATTTATTATTGGATAATAAGCTCATGAAGATAAATAAAGATAAGAATAACAAAAACTAAATCTTTATTATTCATCAAGAAACATATAGCGCTTAAAAACATATAAAAATATATATATAGAAGAACTTAATTGCTCCCTGGAATAGCAATGTGCTTAATAACACTATGAACAGTGGGATATGGAGAAATAAATGCGAAGAACTGATTACTAAAATAAGATAGGTAAATCAACCTAATGAAAGTGAAAATATAAAGTACACGTAAAAATAATTTGTTCAGAAAACTAAGTGTTACTAATAGTAATAAAGGACACAAATCCTAGTACTGTCTGTGTTTATAATGTAATAACAGGGTATATCTATACTTAACAAATAATAAATAAAAGTAACTAAGTAAATGTGTATGATAATATTCCAACTGTAATATACCTAAACTGAAAAGCTGAAAACAGAGACAAGTAAATAAATAAATGGAGCTAATAAGCTCTCCTCGTTGGGTTGTTTAAATCATCAGAGAGCTCAGTAATGCCGATATATATATATTGATTAAAAACATAAGGATGCATAGACTGGATAGTACAAACTTGGCTCATTCATACTGAGATGTGTGTTATATGGGCCGTAGGTCATAATACCAGCACAATGAAAGTAAGAAAAGTAAATATAAATACCTTCCTCTGTGAACGTTTAATTATGTGCCGGATACCCTGCACGGGAACCACACCAAGGAGTCAGAAGGAAGCTGAAAACTCTGAAGTATTCAGACCAAAAAAGTACAGATTCCTAATCAAGATAGGGTAATAATTCCAAGTTGCCTCAAAACATTGCATCCATTTAGAATTAAAAACGAGTACATTTGCCAGACCGGTTTCTCTCAACTAATGAGTTTTCTCAAAAGCTTACTCATAGCTGGATTGTTTTTAATGATGAGTTGACACAGTATACTGACAACATAGGGATCTAGATACGTTTCATAGATTACATTTTTTTAACATGGAATGGAAATTCATTGACCATCTAAATGTCAATGAGATTGGTTTAAGATTTACCTTGTGGTAAGTCCCACTCAAGTGGAATTTTTTAATTTAAATAAAAGAAAGACTAAACTGAATACTATTGAGACAAAAACTTTTAGAAAAAGTACTGTCACAAACAGCATTTTGATGAGCAATAGTCATCATCCCAGACATTTATTGAACAGCATACCATATGGACAATACCTATGTATAGGAAGGAACTGTTCAAAGGATGAAGATTTCACAATTAAAGCTAAGGAACTCTATAATAGATATAAACTAGAAATAAACAGAGTGGATATTCACACATTTTAAAAAGAGCCTATGTAAGGGCGAAATCTAAATCTAGACCTTAACGTCTATTGAATCAAGTAAAAATGCCAGATAATACTGAGACAACTATTAGGATAATTGTAACATTTAATAGTCAAGTTAAAGAAATTAATTTGATTTTCAAAAAACATTGTCACATCCTATTGGCGGACAATGACTTAAAAGAGGTCTTACCAGCAAGTCCTTCTATCACCTATAGAAGAGCTCAAACTCTCAAAGACAAATAGGTTCATAGCCATTTTGCACCGCATTCAAAAGGTGAACAGTCGTGGCTCACTCTGGGCCTACAGGGCTCTAAACCATGCAAACTGTAAAGCATGTACATTTATGAATAGCACTAATAATGTTTCCAACTCCTCCAATACGAAAATTTACACAATTCAATTTTATCAACTGTCAAACAACAGCAGTTGTACAGTATATCTCATTCAATGTAAATGTGGGCTCCAATATGTTGGAAAAAAAAACTGCCGTCAGTTGAGGAGACGAGTATTGGAACACATAAATTCAATCTTAAATAAAGCAGATTTCCCCATTGCTAGGAACGTCAGTCAATTCCACAATCGAGACACAAGATCTTTGTTTTTTTGTGGCATAGAAAAAGTTTGATTGAATAAAAGGAGAGGGGACATTGACCAAATATTGCTACAAAGGCTAGCCAAATGGATTTTCCACCTTTAAAGTTTAGCCCCTAATGGCCTAAACAAAGGCTTCAACTATTCTGCGTTTATTTAAAACAAAAGGGCAAAATTCTCTCTAACTGTATTAATTGATCCCATATTATAATTGTCGAACTATGAGATGTCATGAGATGTGGTGCGTACGACTTTGGCGCTCATGGCCCGCGAGCCTCGCGTAGCAGGTGAGCCGTTAACTCGCAGCACTTAGGCGAGCCGTTAAGGCACTAAAACTCGCAGCACTTGGGCGATGAGTGCCTGCGAGCTTTGCGTAGCGAGGCGGGCTGCTAACTTGCAGCAATTAGGCGATGAGCGCCTTTGTTGCTCATTGCCTGCGAGGCAGGCCGTTAAGGCACTAAAACTCATAACACTTTGGCACTCATCGCCTGCATGCCTTGAGTAGCGAGGCAAGCTGTTAACTTGCAGCACTTAGGCGATGAGCTCCAAAGGCGCTCATCGCCTGCAAGCCTCACGTAGCGAGGCAAGCCATTAACTTGGAGCTCATTGCCTGCAGGCCTCGCATAGCGAGACAAGCCATTAAGGCACTAAACTCGCAGCACTTGGGAGATGTGCTCCAAAGGCACTCATTGCCTGCAAGCCTTGCAGAGCGAGATGAGCAGTGGAGGCAATGAAACATGCGGGACTTAGCCTCTAAACACCTAGGAAATGCGCATTCCCCCTAGGCTGCAAGCAGTTGACAAACGCGGGACTAAGAAAAATAAATTACGAGACGCAGGACTTAGAAAAAAAAATTAGGAGACGCGGGACTTATAAAAAATACGAGATAGGAACAGCTAGGACGTCTGGGGGAACAGCCAGGACGTCTGGGCGTGAGGTGGAACGCGAATTTAAGTTAATGTGGCCGAGCTCCACCCACGGAAAATCAGCTAAGCAAGAAAAAAATGGTGGCCAAAAAAATGAAAACAAGGCTACAAAGGCTCTCATAGCGAGCCACACGATGAGCGCCGAAGGCACTCAGCGCGAGGCTCGCAATGAGCGCAGAAGGTCCTTAGAGTATAAAAAAGCTTAACAGTGTGTGGCAAACAGCATTTCCATAACTTCACATTTTCTTGACCATAATTTTTTGAAGGGCAAGTCGCTAGTACAGGTATATTAATAGATGACACCAATCTACGTATAGTCCTGGAATTTTTATAGCTAATAGGGGACAGTCAAATTACGGATTCATTACTTAAGTCTATGTACTGAGTGAATCCTGCTATTCTACCTAGCAACAGTAACTTTATTATCCACATCCCGTTATGATGTGATTAAAGTCATCGATGGGAGGAGCCTAACGGCTTGGAGAACCGGCGCCAAATTAAGATTCTAGTGTTCCTTGAAAAATCTGCGTCCAGAAGTGGTAAAACGCGTGTCGGACCAACAGAGATGGTTGATGGCTTCCTGAGACTCATTATTATACCCATTATGGAGGAAAATATTTCTATATATTTATCCACCATCTTTAGGTCATAGGATTTGCATTAAGATCAGATTTGTTCTACCTTAAACTCCAAAGCTGTAAGTTTCCAGCCATTGTCCAGCAACTTTACTTATAAATGAAAAGAGGTTTCAGTATCTGTTTGCTTTAAAGCTTTAAATATTTTGGTATATGTAGTAGGATGGTAAAATCTGAAGTACCAATCCCCATTCAATTATAGCGAGTCTTTAGCACATCTTGGGACTATGATGGTGTTAAAGCTATCCTACCCCATAAAAGCTAATCTTCATCTGGTTTCATCATTCAATTCCTCTATATATTTTATTTTTTGATAAATATTTAGTGAAATAGAGTTCTTTTGACACAAACTATTACTCTATTGTTTTATGAGGGGTGTTTGTTAAAATGTATTGTTATACACTCTATATAGATTAAGGGTTACATTCCTATTTATTAAAAGTTGGAAAATATCCATTATTACAAGTTGAGAATCCTCACAGCCCTTTACCTCTGCTTACACTGGCCCTAAGAGAAGTTTCCTCGGAAAGTGAAAGCAATGCTAACTTGCTGCTAGAAAATAATGAAAGGAATATCATAATCATTTATCAGTGTTTCCTAATACATGTTTACAATATCCCCCAGAAACAAATTAGTCCAAAGGAATTACACTGAGATTGCAATCATTTAGACTCAGAAATTGATTTGGCCAAGGGGATAAAACATTAATTCCTATTTACAATTAATCCTCTTGCAGTACTTGAAAAAAAAAAAAGTTAAAATGAAAAGAGAACATTGTTTTGTTTAAAATATTGTAAAATAAATGAATATATATATATATATATATATATATATATATATATATATATATATACATATATATATATATATATATATATATATATATATATATATATATATATATATATATAATATACACACACACTTTCCTTTAAAAAGAAGAGAGCCAGAGGTGAAGCTTTAAGTACATGTCAGTTATATGGTAACATAAAAAGCATATTTATTAGAAACAAATGTTCACCAAGCTTAACATCTTGGTATATATGGTGTGTTACCAGAACTAACCAAGAACAGGTACAGGATATATATAGGGATAATAAAGTGGTGACATTATACATTAAAACAAAGTAACTAAACAATGGCGACATTTTAGACACTATGACAACGTAATGTGACCATACGTTTGAAGCTGATTTTAAGATAACTAGGAGAAAAGACAAAGTTAAAGTAATAGCTAGAATATCTAGAAGCTATTGTGTGCATCTCTGCACAGGAGGTCTCCCATTGTTTAAATGATCGCTACAGTTCAATAAAAAATACACTTTTTTATCAAATAGGTAACAAACTAACAACATTATCAGTTGTGTAAGCTTTGGAAATGAAAAACCCAAAAAAATGGGGGGGGGGGGGGGGGGGGATTTGAATGTTTAAAAACTCTGTTTAAAAGTACAGGAATCAATTTTATGTTTGTTACATCTCATCATGGAGTTGGATGATGGGGTGTTTTGGATATATGTGAACAGAGAGGTGAAGAATAGGGGAACAGAGTACCATTGTAAAAGTAATTGGATAAAATTGAAATAGACACAATACCCATTCCGTCTCACTAGCCCAGAAGCAGACCCCTTGCATCATTCACTGCAACAATTTCATGAGTCTCTCCAGGGCCCTGCAGAGCCTTAAGAACAGTATGTGTGCCCTTTTCCTGCTAAATTATGCTCTAAACCAGATTAAAGCTTTCAAATAAATATGTTTTCACTTTTCATTGCTTCTTTAAGGGTTAGCTAACACATTTTGTCAAATTCACAGGGGCGTGACTGAGACCTGTATTTGCAAACAGTTACTTGTTTAGACCTCTGTAGTCCATGTCACACTTTAATTTGAAGTACAATAAAGCTACATATAAAAATATGCACAAACATGTTTAAACATGAACAAAAATAGAGGTGCTCAATTTGAGAACCGAAGCTAAAATGGTAGATACAATAGCAGCATAATCTTATATAAACATACAGTAATACATTAGAGGAAGTTCATTTTGGTATTTGCAGCCTATAATTTTTAATACACATGCTTTAGCTCATACATATTTTTGTTTGCTAGCTGTTCTGTTGGATAATAGTATTTATATTGGTGTTTCAGAATTGCTTCTATACACTTGTTAATCGTATAATACATAATAAAATAATTTAACTGTTTCAAGAAAATGCCACATGGGCCACTTATATCTACATCTGAATATAGTAAGGCAACATTATTATTTTTTCTGAACAATGCAACTTTTCCTAACTGGTAACAGACAAAAATATATTAAAAAACCCTCTCTTCCCTAGGTCTGTACTTGAAACCATGTAGTCATAATTACCGAAAAGCTACTTCTATCAGAATGTATATTAATGATTAATAGTTTTTTTCTATGTGACAAATCATTTTTCTACTTTCCATAAGGATTGACACATTTCAGGATGTATAGGTTGACAGTTATTTTCTTTTACTCATTTACATTTTTAAGTAGTTTTTGTGCTATGTAGTTCGTAATAGGATTTATGATGTTTTTTATGTACATGTTTTATGTACAAAAATTTTGATTTTTCATATAAATATAATGGGGTTTACATATCAAAATGGGTATATGTGGAGTTACATAAAGTGGTTAAATACTCCCGCTTTCCAATTCCCATATGTTTTCTATAGGGGCTATTTAACAAACAGGGTTAAAGTTTATCCCAGACTGAGAAATCGAATTCATAGAAAACATAGACCCTAACTTCCTTCAACGTGCAATTATTATTTTATTATTAAACATGTTTCACCATATGTACTAAAGAAGGGAGTGTTGGTCAGGATTTGAAATGTCAAAGCTTAGTATAAATAACCTTCATGATAACAAAGGAATGGAGCTTTTCTCCAAGACATCTCCAGACATCTCCAACTCTTCATCCTTTATTATATGTGTTCCCAGGTCTTTAGATATGTACTAGTTTCGATAGTTGAGTCCTGAGGGTTCAAATTTTACAAGAATTGTGACCACCTCCTCAAACTATAATTAGAATTCTGCTGACAAAGTGACTTTAGTATATATTGCCAATATCTAAATTAGTAAGGAAGTGTTACAGATGCACTTGTTCTATTACCGACACAAAGGGCCTCATTCAATTGAGAAATTGTAAGTTACTGGAGCCCGTAATGTAGGCTGTAAACAAATTCGCTATTCAATTGGTGTCTTTTTGCAAGCCGCAAGCGGTCTACGGGTTATGGGCTGAAAATCCCTGCAGTTGTTACAACTGTATCTTACACCCCATCTAAGTCTTTGATTCTTCACGTCCTCAAGATTGCTAAAACCACAATCGATATTCAATTGCTAAAATTCGGCAAGCCCGCAAATGTTTTCACACCCGTAAACAGCAAATGTAGAAGAACTTCCTACGGGTACCAAATGGGACCCGCAAAGGGGTTAAAGACATGTCGGTAGCACTATAAATGCAAATAAAAAATCAATACTGCACTGTAAATGACAGGGAAAACGATGAAAGACATTATAATTAATTGCACAACAGTCTCAAGCTCGCAAATCGGCAATAACAACTAATTTATTTTTATGTTTCATTTAATGTTTGCGGGTTTGCAAGTCCAATCACATATCTGACCTCTAAACTCTAATTAATTGACATGTAACCTCCATCTTATACTGCCATAATGATGACAGTCTCATTTTCTTTTGGCTGTTTCTAAATGGGTAAGTACGGCCTTGCTTAATTGATCATGTTCACCCTCTGAAATGCTACATACGATTGCATGGTTTACAGTTTTGGCTTTCGGCCCGTAACTTGCGGGCTTGTTCAATTTAATCGCTCCGTAATTGTTGCAGAGTTCAAGCCCGCAGACATAAGGCCTGTATATTGTGAGATGCAGCCTGGCAATTGAATGAGGCTCAAAATATCCAGTAACTTATTCATTTGATTATTTGGCAAAGGATTGACCAGCACATTAATTCTACACAATTCTCCTCTGCTTCAGAGAAACAGCAAACATATATTGATTATTAACCTGATAGTAACCAAGGTTCTCAGTCATACTTACATTAAATGAACTGTATTCACATTTTGATTGAAATAGACACCGGTATTAATCGTTGCTGCTCATAAGTAATTAAGGGGTTTCATTAATGCAGGTATTAAACAATGCAGGTCTGGAAATGTTTCCCTACGGAAGAGATTAACAAGTCTAGAAAAGTTTAAATTGTCCTTGTGAAAAATTTTGGTCTCTAATATGCCTGGTCAGTTTATTAATAAAGACAGATTTTGAACATCATCATTATGAGAGCCAATAAAAATTAAGTAATGGAGCAACTGCTCTATTTTTTTTTTTACAAAAATATAATTTTTAATCATTTTCATTACACTAAAATCTAATGAACATCTGATAATACAAAGAGCAATTTTGGTAATATTGGCAAAATAGGTTTGTAGCTCTCAGCCACACGTTAACGTTATCATTTTATTACAAGGACAAAATATGTTTCCTTTGGAGAAACTAGGAGCAGTTCTTATGTGATTTGTCGGTTCTAAAATCTATGATCTTGTCTGAAAATCAAGTAAGCACCTGCTGGGTATCTAATGATAATGGTTTCCTGTTGTCAAGCAGCTAATCTGTTACTATAGCAAATATCAGAAGTCAGCAACAATATTGCAACATATGGCATACTCATAGCAGCATTGTTACAAATCACATAAATTACCATACCTATAACAGATCATGTATCCCACTAAACATTTTGGCAGAAAAATTATTTCGGAAATATATTTTGATCAAAATAGAGCACAATATATACAGTATATTGTAATATTTCATATTTATATATTCACTGTATATTTAGAACTATTATTTTGTATTTAGTTTCAACAATGGCAAAAATTGTTACAATTTATTATTAAAGGCATAATTAAGTTTCATGGGTTATGAAAGCATGTATTGTCTGAAAACTTTCAATAAAAAAAAAAAAAAAAAAAAGAAAAAAAAGAAAAAGAAAGCATCTGATAGAGGAGAATCATTTGTGTCTGAAAACATTTTTTGCATGAAAAAAAGCCCAAAATAAACATTATTAAACTCACCCTGATATTTGCTAAATCTCTTGAATTTAGAAGCTGCAAAACCCTAAGATATTCCTGCTAAAATTGCATACAATTCATGGACAATCACAGGCAGCTAATACATTGTATCAATCTGTGATAGCAGTTTGTGTACCAAAGAATCATGGGAGGTGAAGTCCTGTTTTCACCCAGGAACAGGAAGCAGGATGAGTCAGACACTGCTGTGTAAGATCTCTGCATTGTGCTGCTGCTGGCTTGAAGATTAGTAAAGGGTTAAAATCTGTACCTAATCACAGTATTTTTATTGGTAGGCTCACTGTGCATATGTAAGCTGCTCTGGGGTGTGGAAAACTAATTTTATTTTTAAATAAAATAAATCTGTATATGTATAGAATGACTTCATGTAATGTGTGTGTCTGATATAAGCAGCATGTGATAGATTAGAGAAAGGAGAAAACAGGGAAACTTAGATATGCCTTTAAGGTGATTTCAAATATTAAAATTATAATTTATTTTCCAGAAAATAAAACCCAAATATCCTTTTAGCATAAAATTATATTAAAAAGCGTTTGGTGGCATTTACCTAATAATAAAGTAATATTATAAAATAAGTATATTTGGATATTGTATGATTCACTAAATTTAATCAGACTGTAAACACTTGATAGTCACTAACATTTATACTAGCAGCCCGGACTTTTGAAAAATGGGTAATCTTATTTTGATTTTACTGAGGTTTTGTCTATATTTGAAGAAATAAGTACAAATACAATTGTGTTTACCAGCATAAGTAAATATTAACTTTACAGTTAGCTAATGAATATTGTTTAATATGTAATAACGCATAATTATTTGCCTGTTACCAATGTATATTTAACAAATGGTTACATGATTATAAGATAATTTGTCAACAAAATGAACATGTCACAAACTGCTTATAATATCCACATGATCTTACTTTCTTCAGATGACTTTGACCTCCCACTGTGGCAAATGTATTAGACAAACCACATTGTCAAATTTATTTCCACCCCCTGCTCAGTGACCTGGGCTGATGTTCTAATCAATAATTTCTGGATTTTTCTTAGTATTTCTTCAGATTTACTAAAAATAGAATATAGTTAGTTTTGAGAAAGTCATACACAATGTTTAAAGAACCACTGTAATGCATTTAAAAGTAAGGTTTTATATTTGGTTGCGCATAGACTATTAAAATAAATAAAAGGGTCCTTTCCAGTTTTGGCTGCGCTGTCCCTGCATTACCCTGCAACGGTTGCGAGCGCATTCACAGCAGCGCATCCTACCGCTCCAAATGCGGTACTACACTACAGTTTAAAACAGATTGCTCTTGGGGAGCAATCTATTTTAAAATGGATTGATGTAGGGGAGAGGGGTTAGGGTTAGGTCTAGGGTTAGGGATTAGGCATAGGGTTAGGGGGTTTGGGAGTGGTGGTTAGGGTTAGGCATACGCTTAGGGTTAGGCATGTAGTTAGGGGTTAGTGCTAGGCATAGGGTTAGGGTTAGGAGTTAGGGTTAGGCATAGGGTTAGGGGTTAGTGGTTAGTGTTAGACATAAGGTTAGGAGTTAGGGTTAGGCATAGGGGAAAGATTGAGCATAGGTTGGGATTAGACTACAGTTAGGGTCCTCATTTTTTATTTTTTATTTTTACATGTATACATTGCAATACACCAGATCAGCTTCCGGCACGCTCACTGCTTTGTCAGTAATGTGGCGCAGCCAAAACTGGAAAGGTCCAGTAAAAGCTAATTATTTTTATTACTTTTTAAATTGTCTGTTTCTTCATCAAATAAAGGTGCACATGTCTACCTCCCCAGGGGCTCACTCAGGTTGGAGTCTGGATCTTAATGGACCTGGAAAGCAGGCTTGTTTATGACATCAATGGATCCACCTCATAGTGGATATAATTAACTCTGCCCCATGGCCTACACAGAGGTAACTGCTATATTGTAATCTTGCAGCTTCTTCATAGGCCTTGCCCAGTGACTGTGCAAGAGCCATCATAGTCCATCCCCCTTGTCTGACTGGCAGCCTTCTTTTCTAGTTTAGTTTGCAGGCACAGCTGGCTACGCCCCCTGAAAGACCCAGATAGGAGGAGATAAACAGCTCTGTGTGAGAGCAAAACTGACACATTCAAGAGTTAAAAAAAATACTTTTAATTATTTTAAACTGCCTAATGTTTTAATAGTCTATGTCCAACAGACAAACATATGAGCTTTACTTGTAAATGTGGTCATGTAAATTTGGAAATAGTTCACACAATTAAAACAAAAGCTATATGCACTTTATGGACAATGTACAATTACACACTTTGCACATTAGGCATCAAAGGCATAGCCATAGCATTATTAGTGGGTCTCTTTGCTTGCTTACATTAAATGGTTGTTGTTATTTAGTCGTTCAGTCGTGTCCATCTCTCAGTAACCATATGAACCACAGCACGCAAGGCACATCTGTTGTTATATCTCTGGTTATGCTTATCCATATGGTTTTCTTGGCAAATGTATTGGGGTAGATTGCCAGTTTCTTCTCCAGTGGACCACAATTTGTCTGACCTCTCTGCTATGACCTGCCCATCTTGGGTGACCCTACATGAGATAGCTCACAGCTTCATTGAAGAACATGGCCCCTTCACCACTACAAAGTGGCAATCCAGAAGGGCTGATATTAAATACAAGCTACTAATTTTTGTATAGTACATCCAGATTTTTGAGCTGTGTACCAATCATAATGCTTAGGTGCTCAAACTCATGGCTCCATAGTTACTACTGGCCCTTGTCGAGTCTCCTCAGTTCCTACTTAGACCAAGTATAGAATGCTCTTACTTTATCCTATTAGTTTATATCTTTTTTTTGCTATCTGTACTGTCACAAGTCCTTTATTCCTTCTCGGATGTTTATAATATACATGAAGAAAAAAAAAAACATTTGAAATAGTATATACTACAATAAAAACAAATATTGCATGTAAAACTAATAGTTCACATGACCTTTACAAATAGATATTAAAATATAATGTGTATAGCGGAAGTCACTTGAAATACAATATGTATATTATATCATGGGTATAGGAATTGGGTGTATGTATCCCTCCAGAATTATTTTGCCTCCTACATGACTTCACTATATATAATCTAGATCAAATTATATATTTGGACTATATTTTGCTCACCTTATACGCCAAGGACCAACCAAGTTAATTTATGAGAATCATGTAAATCAATGTACTCATTGAGAGTTTTATAAGGGAGAACCACTTTTAGTTCTTATAAGACTGATTTATAGGCTTTTGCATGAGTCATTTATTTGACACTGTGTACAAGATCTTCTGAATAAATTTCAAGTGTTACTGAATTTTTAATTCTTGAAAGTGTGTAATATGTGCCCATTTAATACATGTTTATATAATTTCTCAATGGCCCTTCTATATTACTATTTGTATTTTTATTTTGTCTAGATATAATCATTTTGAATTGATCATTAGAAGGACTCTATATACTTAAGGAACTACTCTTGAAAGTCTATATTTACATAAAAAACAAATAGCTTCATAAGACTTTGACCTGATTTCTATAAAAGTTCAACTATTTTCTATTAAGCTCTTTTTAATAACCATCTATCAATATCCCCTCATGAACCATTGCTATGCATGTCTTGACCTCAGCTTTGGTAAGCTGATTTGCCTCAGCTTTTCCCCATGCACCTCTTTGTTCACTGAATACCTCCACCTCTTGCCCCTATTTTTCGTACACATAGTGGAGTGGTAACCTCATATATAGCTCAGTAATTATATGCAATAACAGAATAGAGTTTTAGTCAGAAAATATACATAAAAAACGAATGTGTTTTGTTAGCTATCACTGGGATAAGGGAAGTAGAGAAAATGCTTTGTTAGATAACTGGATATTATGGAGACACGGTACGTTAGGTCCAACACTTTTCCCCAAAGGGGCTTGATCACTGGGGTCTGACAGGGGGGTCTAGCCAGCCTTGGGACTTTAGAATGAACTGGCACGCCAAACCCAGTCAATTCCTCATCGACTGTCTGATGGGTGGCTTCATAATTCCCAGTGTTGTCGGCCCAGGAACCAACCTGAAAGCAGCAACCGCCGTGCTATATTGACTGGCCACCAACAGTGTAAGCAAGAAATTCAAATGTATGCTGTGAAGTTTCTAAACTGTAGTAAGGGTCTGCCAATGGGTGACCCGCCTGTAACGTGCTGCAAGGATTGATCAACAGAGCAAGAGCGGTAGATTCAAAAACGCTGAACGTTATTTGAGTCAGGAACTTATTAAACAAAAGGGCTTTACCTGTTTTAAGAGATTTCATACTCTCCAACATCCCTCATAAACCAGAGCGTCATATTAATCCTCACTCCATTGTCCCTCCAATTACATAGGTAATCCCTATAGCAATGGAGCCTTCCTTCCCATTGAAACAATGTGCACCAAAGGCCATTTGTAGAATGGCCTGATTGAATTTCCCGGGACTCTTTGTCTCTAATCTGATTAGTCGCCTGGCTGATACCTTGGACCAACAACAAAAGGGCAGATGCTGACATTCAGAGACTGTAAGGTGGGAAATTCAAATCCTGTTGCTGTTCCCCCAATGATTGGATCCCCACCAGCCAATTGTGCCAATGTAGGCTTGCCTGTGACTGGACTCCCCAGTACAGGTGGGAAATTGGAAGATGCTTTGCAAAATTTGTCAAACCTGTTTTTGATGGTCCCGTTGTTTTACATTTTACAGACAATATTTGAATTAGAGCTAATTCAACTTAATAAGGGCATATGTTTACTTTACACATATTTTTAAGGTTCTTCAAAATGGGTGACCCTATAATTGTATTTGCTATATGAGAATTGCCACACACTTTACACTATTTAGGGAGGTATCCTGCCTTATTGTTGGTAGACCCTTCATTAAGCTATATTGAAATCATTATACACCTAATACCTATTGAAGATGCACTTCATTCTTTGTCTATTTGCATCATATCAGATCCTGAAGGACTACCTTCAATGATGTGTATTTAAATTATCTCCTCACATACTGTTCCTTTGCTATATGGGTATTTACACAGGGTCCCCATGTCATTGATACATATGTAGGATATATGGATTACTCGCAAATCCCCTGTTTCAGGCTTATAAGAGCATTCATATTTATATTTTTAAATCACATTCAGCGTATTTTCTATGTTTTAATGTACTTATTAAAGTTTAATTAGCTTTAATTCAAATATTGTCTATGTAACAATTTAGGTGTGTTAAGCACCCTGAGATTACTCATCTGGGTCCCTAAATACTTTGACACCTGTTGTTTTACCCCATATTAATGTACACTGATTCCCCCTAATAAAGTGATATATCTTCTTGAACTATGTACTGGAATATTATTTGAAGGTCCAAAACCCTCTTTATTCAACAGCAAGATCCTCCTCCAGTGGGTCTCTAGTGGATCCTTGTAAACTGTCCAGTGCTGAGAAGACCTTTGGAAACGATCTGATGAGCACCTTGGTGCATCTGGAGTAGTGGGACCCATGTCATCACAGACTTAATTGACAATAAAGCCCTTCCCACTAAGATATCCAGATTTAGCCTGTTTGCATCAATTATTGTAAAGATTGCTCATCAAAAATAAATACCCCTCTCATACATACAAATTCCACTATAGTATCATAGATGCTTCCAAGGTCAATCTGAGACATCAAAATATTAACTAAATCATTCTCACTAAAGATTTTTTTTTATTATAATGAACATAAAATGTACTGAAATATCAAAATTCCTACAGAGTCCCTGTGACCCTTTAATGTAGAATAGGCTCATTAATGCAAAAGAGTTTTAAAGAAACAAAAGCTATATCCACTACTAGTTTATTGTGCAACTGACTACATACTGTGAAATTAACTGCTGTAGCTATTAAAATTATTAGTGCAAATAAATGGTGTTTCTGTGGCTTACATTTTAAGTCAATACGTTTTACAATCAAATACATTTACATACACTTAAGGATAGATTAGCATACATGAATAGTAATTTACTAACGGTGTTCCTTAACTTGACTATCCTGTAGAATTCTTGCATCCTTGGCTGGTACTTAAAGGGATATGTAAGTTTCCTGGATTATTAATGCTTCTGATAGAGGAGAATTAATAGTCTATGAAAAAACATGTTTGCATGAAAAAATACCAAAATAAATATTTAAACCCTTATCCTGAAGTTAGCAAAATCTATTGTAATTTCTGACAGTTTAAAATTAAGGTTAACACCCCTCCATAATTTGTTTTGGCCAATCTGTTTAGATGAAAGATTTGAAAAATAGCACTATGTTAGTTGTTATGGCAATACCACGCAGCATATACAGGAAGCAGGGATGAGTCATATCCCAGCAGTGCCTAGGAGGCTGACAACACTGCTCTACTATTGGCTGAGCAAGCAATAGCAGGTAAATAGTGGGTTAATATTGCTCCCCGGATGCTGCATGCTGACTGGGTGGGGATCAGGAACTTATGTAGACACCCCCTGGGGTGTCACAGCAATCATTAATTAATAAAAATAAAATGCTTTATAAGATGTGTTATATACAGTACATTTAGGCTGCTTTTTGCCTATAGAGTGCAGAAATGTATCATTCCAGCAAACTTAGAGATCCCTTTAAGGAGTCCTTGTGATGGAGTTGTATTAATTATGCATTGATTATTATTCTAATTCCTATTTAATTATTTATAATAGCAATATTCCATGTTTTATTCAAAGGTCACAGTATCAGCCTCTAGTTGAGCTGATTGCCTCCACCCTGGTAAAGTAACCGGGAGCGGGGGAGGGGGGTTGACTGAGTGACAGGACTAAGATATTTAGGAACAATCTCATTAGAGAATAGGACAATTCAACAAAAGCTTGAATTGAAATTACTTTAAAACTGCAAGTATCCAACCTGAAAATTTAGCCCTGCATGCTAAATAAAGCCAATCTTTCAGAATTGACTTCATAGTGATCAGAGTTCATCAGCAGCTAAGCTTGATCTATGGAAGTAAGTTTAATATGGGATATTGTTTTGTCTGTTTTCTTAATCTTTGAATGAGAATTCTACTTAGGATCAATGTTTAATGAAAACATCTAGCGCCTGTTGTTAGAGCATTACAGTAGTCTATTAATTCCAAAAGAAAAAAGCATAAGTGATCAAGGGAAAGTAACAGTTTAAACAATACTCACAACTATGCTGTTTCAATGACTGTACACTAATTGAAGGTATATTATTATGTAGATAAAGCAACTGTTAATCATTTATGCAGTCATATGGTTTATTTGTAGAGCTACATAATATACAAAAAAAGTAAAACATTTAATAGTTCATCTATTGTATAACTTAGTCTAACTGCAATGGAAGACATAATGCATCAGTAACTGTACTTTACAAAAGCCTTTTCTACAAAAATCATCATTAGGCTGAAATGAGAAGCATGTATGTAATTATTGGATTTTGTATATTGATTTTATCAAGTGGGTGTTTGTGACAAGATCATGTAAATAGTTGTTTCATACTTATTTAGATCACATGTAGAATGGCTGCATCTTAGTATAAAGTGTATAGAAAGGCATTATTTAAGGTACATGGATATGTGTCAGATATAGTTCTATTAAAAATAGTACTTAGTGTAATGTTTTACAATATAATTTCCTATATTGTTGGACTTTTACCCACGCATGTGCTTTAATTAGTGTTACTGGCATACTAAATTATCAAACATACATTTCTGAAAATTCAGAGGTTTTATACTGCTACTCACCATGGCCAGATTTCTAACTAGGTGAATAAGGCAAGTGACTATTTGCACCTCTTTTAAAGGGGCACCGCATTTACAAACAACAATGTATTTAAATGTCAGCTCATTCATATTTTACACAGCCCCTGCTTTCACTAGCCAGGCACCAAATGCATGTTCTTTTGGGGGGTGGGGAGGAGGTAGGTGACAAGTGGCATGATCACAATGTGCTACAATCTAGCAAAGCAAACAAGACATGGGCAAGTTCACAGTGTCTGCAACACCCTGCTCTTCTATCCACATTGGCATACAGGTGGTATATTACCTCTGATTCTCACTTATTGCCTGCAAAGCACTCCATCATTAATACAAAATATGAAATTAGTAATCTGTGGGGAGGTAGTATGAAAAAAAATATATAGATCTATTGAAATCATAAATACCAATTAAACTTCTTTAATTCATACTTTTCGGAATGAATGCAGAGCTCTTCATAGAACCAGATTAGGAATAAGTCGAGGCAATTTAGAACAAGAACTCCTCAAAACAGAAACAAAATGAATTACACGAATGAACTCTACAGTCCCATATGGTTTAAATGAGAATAATAGCTTTACATCTTATCTTTAGATAGAATAAAATAATATTGCAATCTATCACTCTTCCAAGTAAACAGCAGTATATGATCTTAGGTTTAGGTGATGGAATAGATCTATTTGTGATATAAATGTATTAATCAGGTTAATAACTGAGATAATCATTTGTTGATAATTTAATAATGTAAACTGTGAAGGATATCTACATATTTTTTAAAATATTTTTTTTGATAATATAAATATACAAATGTTCTTATTGTAATTTAATAGTTGCTCAAACTAAATTATTATAGTATTATAAAATCGAATATTATAATAATTCTATATATAAGAAATCAGAACTCTAATTTTCAGGTTGAAACATAAGATATATAATGCTATATTTAGACCAAAAGTAAAGTTTGTCCTGATTCCATGAAAGATGTATTTAAGGATTTAATAATCATCATATAGTAAATAGGGTATAACTTAGTTATACTTATATAAGCCAAAACACATGAAGTTCAATCCAATGATAGGATGTGTAATAAAGATGTAAATTAACTCATCAATATATATTTATTGAACATATTTTATGCTTTACATCTATATATGTATTAAATAATGATGTTTATTTGTTATTTTTTCTAGATGATGGGTATTATTGGTACTATATCATGTTTTGAAGGACAACAATGGAAATTTATATTGTGAGAATCATTTGGATACTATAGGGTTAAAGGCTGACACTCCCCCATCTAATTATAAGCATTACTATAAAAGACTGGCATTTGCCCACTTCCAATATGTCCCTGAGGAAGCAGAAAGTGACTTGAAACTCGCGCGTCGGACTTGTCTCACAACAGTGACGTCACCAGGACCTAGAGAGGAGTTCAGCGTTTACTGGTGCCAAATTGACAGTGATGGAGTCACAGAACTCAGATATATAAAAGAAAGCAAACATCAACATACAGGATATCACAGTTATATTTCTTTGTCAATATTATGTTCTTGTATAATTGTGATGATAATATACATAGAGAAATATAGAACACTATCTCCAAATATTAAGTGATTAGATAACAATGCTATTTTTATATAATATATAAGGAGACAATTATACTATAGAGATATCATTTGATATATCGTATATACTCGAGTATAAGCCGACCCAACTATAAGCCGAGGCACCTATTTTACCACAAAATACTGGGTAAAATGAGTGACTCGAGTATAAGCCGAGGTTGGGAAATGTGCTGTCCCTCTTGTGCCCTCTGTGTCCCCCCTCTCTCTCCCGTGTCTCTTCTGCCCTCTCCCTTCCCTGTGTCTCTTCCCCCCTCTCCCTTCCCTGTGTCTCTTCCCCCCTCTCCCTTCCTTGTGTCTCTTCCCCCCTCCTCATTCTCAACCACACTCCTCATCCTCAACCTCCCTCCTCATCATCCCTCCTCATCCTCAACCTCCTCCTCACCCCCTCCTCCTCAAGCCCCATCCTCAATCTCAACCCCCCTTCCTCATCCTTAACCCCCTCCTCAATCTTCCTCCTCAACCTCAACCCCCCTCCTCACCCTCAACCCCCTCCTCAACCTCCCTCCTCATCCTCAACCCCCTCCTCAACCTCCCTCCTCATCCTCAACCCCCTCCTCAACCTCCCTTCTCAACCTCAACCCCCATCCTCAACCCCCCATCCTCAACCTCCCTCCTCAACCTCAACCCCCCCTCCTCAACCCCTTCCTCAACCTCAAACCCCCCATCCTCAACCCCCCTCCTCAACCCCCCTCCTCATCCTCAACTTCCCTCCTCAACCTCCCTCCTCAACCCCCCTCCTCAACCCCCCTCGTCATCCTCAGCCCCCCTCATCATCCTCAGCCCCCCTCGTCATCCTCAGCCCCCCTCATCATCCTCAGCCCCACTCGTCATCCTCAGCCCCCTCCTCAACCTCCCTCCTCATCCTCAACCCCCTCCTCAACCTCCCTCCTCATCCTCAACCCCCTGCTCAACCTCCCTTCTCAACCTCAACCCCCATCCTCAACCCCCCATCCTCAACCTCCCTCCTCAACCTCAACCCCCCCTCCTCAACCCCTTCCTCAACCTCAAACCCCCCATCCTCAACCCCCCTCCTCAACCCCCCTCCTCATCCTCAACTTCCCTCCTCAACCTCCCTCCTCAACCCCCCTCCTCAACCCCCCTCGTCATCCTCAGCCCCCCTCATCATCCTCAGCCCCCCTCGTCATCCTCAGCCCCCCTCATCATCCTCAGCCCCACTCGTCATCCTCAGCCCCCTCCTCAACCTCCCTCCTCATCCTCAACCCCCTCCTCAACCTCCCTCCTCATCCTCAACCCCCTGCTCAACCTCCCTTCTTAACCTCAACCCCCATCCTCAACCCCCCATCCTCAACCTCCCTCCTCAACCTCAACCCCCCCTCCTCAACCCCTTCCTCAACCTCAAACCCCCCATCCTCAGCCCCCCTCATCATCCTCAGCCCCCCTCGTCATCCTCACCCCCCCTCATCATCCTCAGCCCCCCTCGTCATCCTCAGCCCCCCTCCTCATCCTCAGGCCCCCTCCTCATCCTCAACCCCCTCCTCAACCTCAACCCCCCTCCTCATCCTCAGCCCCCCTCCTTATCCTCAGCCACCCTCCTCATCCTCAGGCCCCCTCCTCATCCTCAGGCCCCCTCCTCATCCTCAGCCCTCCTCCTCATCCTCAACCTCCCTCCTCAACCTCAACTCCCCCATCCTCAACCCCCTTCTTAACCTCCCTCCTCAACCCCCCTATCCTCAACCTCAACCCCCCCATCCTCAACCCCCTTCTTAACCTCCCTCCTCAACCTTCCCATCCTCAACACCTTCCTCAACCTCCCTCCTCAACCTCAACCCCCCATCCTAAACCCCCTTCTTAACCTCCCTCCTCAACCTCAACCTTCCCATCCTCAACCACCTCCTCAACCTCCCTCCTCAACCTCAACCCCCCATCCTAAACCCCCTTCTTAACCTTCTTAACCCCTCCTCATACTACCACTCTAAATACCCCCCCCCCCCCTCCCCTCACTTACCTGCGCTGGCCTCCGCTCCTTCCGGGTCTTATGCTAATGACGTGGCGCACTTGTGACGTCACATGCGCGCCACATCAAGACCCGGAAGGAGTGGAGGCCGTAGCAGGTAAGTGAGGGGAGAGGGGGGGGGGGTTCGTATGAGAGTGGGGGGGAAGGGAAAGAGACACGGGGGGTAGAGAGACACAAGGGGGGGTTAGAAAGACACAAGGGGGGGCTCGGCTTATACTTGAGTATATAAAGTAATAATCTTTTCCTGTATGATAAACAAGATAGATTATTAAAACTGCTTTAATTTAGAGTACACTGCTACTTACTTATATTATTATTATATCTATTTAACATATTTTTTTAAATGTGCTTATTATATAAAATTTTAAGTTTGCACAGTCACTTTTAGAGTAGGTTAGCTTGCCTTGGTATTTTAGATTAGGGGGTAATTGGTGGATCCCCAGTACCACCATCAGGAATAGTTTATTTAGTTTTTTCAGGTTTTTGCAGATAGTATATTTAGAATTAGTGTAAAGGAGTAAATGGTGGGCTCCGCTACCACCAAATCAGAATTATAATACATTTACATCAAATCATCACCTTATAGCACTGTGCACTTATCACTTTAGGTTATAGTAAAATGTAAATTTGTTTGCGGTGTCTCTATAGTAATTAATTTTAATAGTTTTTAACATGTTGTACTTATATATGTATTGAATAAATTGAGAAATTAATCTTAGATAAAAATATTTGAATTATAATTGATTAATTACTACCCTACCTCAGGTGGCTAAACCGGTTTGGATATATAAGTGTTCTTTTCTCTTCTTTTGTTTAGTAAAACACTCCATCAGCCTTTTTAAATTGTGATTCGGCAAATTAAATAGGGCTCTATATAAGCACACAGCATATTTTTTTAAAGTTTTTAGTTAGTGAGCTTCTATCCAAAAGCAAGGTCTTCACTAACTAAAAACTTCTGTAAAGAAAATATGCTGTGTGCTTAAATAGAGCCCTTTTCGATTTGCTGAATCGAAATTTAATAAGGCTGTATGTTCCTCAGGTCTTGAAAGGATCATAAACCGCTCACTGATAAGCTTCCCTCAAAACCACAACATGCTCCTGCTACTATTATTTATGTGGGTCCATCAATGCCAACTGTGGCCAACTAGAAATCCACCTCCTCATTTCTAGTTACTAATTAAAAATCATTGTTTATTGTCCTTGCTTCTATGAAGAATTATGTTTTTTTCTGAATATCACCATTCTCCTCTTTCCAGAAACTGTGTACTTTGCCATCAAAGTGAAGGTACTTTTAATGGTTATTTCAAATATGTACATATGTACCTTTACTAAACTTTAATACACAACTGTCCTTAAAAATCAATAAAATATTTAGTAGATAAAAGGTCATTTTAAGTAATTGTTAAAATTCTTAAAAAAGGAAATAATATAATTAATGGAACAAATTATACCTGTGTCTTTGGCATTCTGCCTGTTACTCTAAGCACAACCATAAGCCATAAGCAGTCTCAAACAAATTATTATTTCTGCCACATATTAATAAGCAACAATATTTATTGCTATAATATATCCAGATCTACATTTATTTTCATTTTAACAAGAATACTTGCCTACAAATAATGGGGACTGCCACTGGACCAAAATGGCCAATCTGGAAAAAAAATTATTATCTATATCCATTCACAAACCTTACAGATACTGACACTAGGTTCATCATATGGACAGAAGGAGAAAAACTCACAGACTTTCAAAATTCGTTCAATACTTTACACCCATCTATAAAATGTAAAATGGATTTCTCTACAGAATAGGTGAACTTTCTGGATACTACCACATCCATCACAAATGGAACACTTCACTCAGACAGATGCAGCTACCTTCACAGCTCTAGTTTCCACCACCCCCACACTAAGCAAGCCAAGCTAATAGACACTATCACATATGTTGAAACACTGGGGAGCATGACAAACACTTTAAAACACTGTCTGAATCTTACAGACAGAAAGGTTACAAACACTGTATCATTACCCAGAGGATAGCTACTGCCATTTAAACACCCCATGAACACCTGTTAAAGTACAAAACAAAAACAACTATTTCACGTACACCTCTTGTGACCACATACTATACATCTTTAGAGAAAATAAGGAAAATATTCAAAGATTTATAATAACCACTAACCAGGGATGCACAATTTAAATTTATATATATATATATATATATATATATATATATATATATATATATATATATATATATATATATATACATATATATATATATATATATATATATACAATATATATACTTTTTTTTATTTTTTTATTATTAAAACATTTTGTGTGTTATTTATACACATTTTTACACATTATTTGTTAAATAAAAATGTTCCTTTCCTGTTAGGAAAGATCACATTAATAGTTAATTGAAGAGATGCTTTCTATATCATGTTGTGCAAACTAAGAGTTACAGGAGTTGCAGTAAATATCTGCTCATGGATTGAGAGCTGGCTAAAAGACAGGAAGCAAAGGGTTGTTGTAAATGGAACATACTCCGATTGGACTAATGTGGTAAGTGGGGTTCCTCAGGGTTCAGTATTAGGTCCTCTCCTTTTTAACATATTTACTAATGACTTAGAGGTAGGATTGGAGTGTGGTGTCTCCTTTTTCGCTGATGACACAAAGTTGTGCAAGGTAATTAAATCAGATAGTGATGTGCTTTCCCTCCAAAAAGATTTACATAAAATTGAGGAATGGGCATCTAAATGGCAGATGAGATTTAATACAAATAAATGTAAAGTTATGCATCTGGGAAGGAAAAATTGCCATGCAATTTATAATCTGAATGGAGCAAATCTAGGTGTATCGGATATTTAAAGGGATTTGGGAGTGCATGTGGACAACCACCTAGGTAACAGTGCTCAAAGGCAAGCAGCAGCTGCAAAGGCGAGTAAAATATTAGCATGTATTAAGAAGGGTATAGAAGCCAGGGAAGCAAATATAATTCTGCCACTATACAAATCTCTAGTACGCCCTCATTTGGAATATGGAGTACAATTTTGGGCACCACTTCATAAAAAGGACATTTTAGAGCTGGAAAAGGTACAGAGGAGGGAACAAAACTAATAAGGGGAATGGAGGGGCTAAGTTATGAAGAAAGACTAACCAAATTAAACTTATTTTCTCTAGAGAAAAGGCGTCTAAGAGGAGATATGATTACCTTATATAAATACATCCAGGGTCAGTATAAAGATTTGTCAAGGGAGCTTTTTGTGCCAAGAGGTTTTCAACTGACAAGAGGACATCCCTTGAGGTTAGAAGTAAAAAGATTCCACCTTAAAGAAAGAAAAGGGTTCTTCACAGTAAGGGTGGTTAATCTGTGGAATTCTCTACCAGAGGAGGTGGTGACAGTGGATTCGATAGATAACTTTAAAAGGGCACTAGATTTATTTCTAATTAAAAAGGGAATTCCAGGTTATCATGGACAATTAGAGAGGCAGTATTGATCCAGGGAGAAGTCCAGTCGCCGGTGTCTGGGATCAGGAGGGAATTGTTTTTTTTTTATATATACAAATAATTAATTAATAGTTAATTCGCATATTGCAGATCAGAGGAGATCTTAAAAGGTTGAACTTGATGGACTGGAAGTCTTTTTTCAACCTTAAATACTATGGACCTCATTCAATTGCTATTTGGCCAATTGAATAGTGCTCTAAATAAGCACATAACATATTTTTTTTAAAGAAGTTTTTAGTTAGTGAAAACCTTGCTTTTGGATAGATGTTTACTAAGTAAAAACTTCTTTAAAAAAATATGTTATGTGCTTATTTAGACCCCTAAAATACAAAATGGAGGAGATAAAATGTGAGTGAGAATGTGAGGGGGAAATGACAGCCCCTATACTGAGGATTATGGAGGATAAAAGCATGCTAATAATCCCAAAATAGGTAATGTATTACATTAAATTGTTTATAAAAGTATATAACATTAATATTAAATCAATGAAGAACAAAATTCCAGAGTGGCCCTTTAGTTCTATACATATCATGATGCTAAAATAAGAGATAGTGTTTGTACAATAAGGGTAAATATTAACATCACATATATAGTTGTGAGCGTACAAGTTGTTGCCAACGCTGCGGGCTCGAGTAGCGAGCCGCGGCCCTCGCTACGCGAGGGCACTGGGCGAGGGTCTCAGTTGCTGGCATGGAGCGCCGAAGGTGCTCCATGCCAGCAACTGCGACCCTCGCAAAATTCACGACGCAACCCAAACTCCGCGACAAACACATTACGACACTCGCAAACAACATACGACACACGTTCACACACATTACGGCCTCGCAACGCTCGGACGCAACTCGCGAACATTACAAAATTAAAAACACAATACATACACACAGCACATACATACAAAACTTACCTACAGCAAGAGGAAGCATCCAGGACCTCAAAAATGCAACTCACACCTTCATTTCACTACAAATAAAAGAGTTTAGACACGAAAATATTTGCAAAGCGAGAGAAACAATGGCCGACGAACAAAACGACAACGAGGCTACACACGCAAACACCATACGAGACACGTTACGACACATTACGACCTCGCAAACATCGGACGCAACACGCCGACATACAAACATTTAAAACACAATAAATACACACACCACATACATAAAAAGCTTACCTACAGCAAGAGGAACGATCCAGCACCTCAAAATAACAAGTTACACCTTCATTTAAATACAAATAAAACACTTAACACACTAAGAAAATCGCTAAGTGAGAAAAACAATGGCCGACGAACAAAACGAAAACGAGGCTACAGCACTCTCCACACGTAAAACACCACAACACACTCGCAAAACACCACACAAAACTCGAAAACCACTACGAGGCACCAACGGACAATCCGCTAAGACGGACAAAACAGAGAAACCGCCATTTTACGCAAATGCGGAAGTAAAACACTACGCTAACGGTTTAGCCTCGCGCACCCACAGTATTACACTGCACACATTCACCACGCTTATAGAGCAGCTCCACAACACTAATGCTGCAGCAATGTCAAACAAGCTTCACAGATCTTAAACACAATGCTTCAAAATACGTAAAGTATATTAATTTATTAATTTATTACATGTTTGATATTACAAACAAAACAACAGTAGCTCAGTTACAATAACATTGCCGTCATTTTTTGACGGGCAATTCGCTAGTTATTAATAAAACTGAAATATTAATAGGTAAAAGATCATTATATAAACT
Organism: Discoglossus pictus; assembly: GCA_027410445.1. Taxonomy (NCBI): domain Eukaryota; kingdom Metazoa; phylum Chordata; class Amphibia; order Anura; family Alytidae; genus Discoglossus; species Discoglossus pictus. Next base: position 108,726,428 of record CM050165.1, on the reverse strand, counting down.
ACACTATAAATATATATTATTTGCAGTTATATAGTAGAATATGCATATCTCTTCATTATAATCATCTAATTGCCAGAAGAAAGTACTAAACAATGAATGTTTAAGTGCTAGAGTAACTCTGCTATTTATAGTTACAGAGATGAGGCAAGAGACAATAGGTATTTTCTAATTACTTTATTAGGGCGGTCTGAGGAGTTTCCAACTACCCTCTATCCTTATAGTTGCATTGTAAAATTCTGTACCTCACAATAAGTCTTACAGTTATCTGTCTTACATGCAAAATCCAGGATCTTTGAGACCCAGAAATCAGTAAATGACAAATGTCTTGGAGTTCTGAGAGTTATGGTTCTTTTGCCATTTAACAACATGTCTAAGTTTCCCTGTGTTTCCCTTTCTCTAATCTAACACATGCTGCTTATATCAGACACACACATTACATTGATTAATTCTATACACATCCTGATTTATTTGTTTAAAAATAAAACTTGTTTCCCACACCCCAGAGCTGCTTACAGTGTACCTCCAATAGAAACACTGCACTGCATTTGAGTAGAGATTTACTAACCTTCAAGCCAGCAGCAGATCAATGCAGATATCAGCAGATCAGTGTCTGACTCCTCCTACTCCCTTCTATAGGTAGACTACACATCCCATGATTCCTTCCTGCACAGACTGCCATCATTGATTGTTATATTGTATTAAAATGTATTAGCTGCCACAGATTGGCCAAGGGTGTTAACTAACAAAAGCTGCTGCTTGCAAACTTAAAAGATTCAGCAAACATCAGGGTGTTTATTCTGGTATTTTTGCATGCAAATAAATGGTTGTATACACTACTGATTCCCCTCTATCAGATGCATTCATAATCCAGGAAATGTAGATATGCCTTTAATTGATATTATTGATATCAGAACAAGCCTATAATTCCTAGCATGTTAAGTAGAAAAGAGAGGGTATTGACAAGCTTAATTTAATCAATCAAAGAGGAGCTTTGCTATCCCCAATCAAAATCAATCAGTACTTTCTGAATAAAGTGTTGTGCAAGCAATAGAAATTTCTAGCAGTGTTTTAACACATTTTCAGTACTAGCATGCAGAAACGCACCCACGGGCAGCTGCCTAATATGAAATCTGGCCCCGTTCCACAGCTTCAAATATTACATGGTCCATAAATTGCAATAAAGAAGATCTTCTATAAGATACAGTAAATTCATCATTTTCAGGGATTCTACCTCCTGACCAGACCAACATCAAGCAAAATTATTCTTATTTCTACCACCTTCTACACCCACTTAGATTCTAACTGATTTTAAAACATGTATTATTTCAAGGCCACTTACTGGTCCCAACTCAATTAGATGTATTCTAGAACTTACAGAAAGATATGCAATATATATAACAATTGTTTGATCGCCTCTCATTTTGACAAACAGATAAGGAAAGTCTTACACAACAGCAACTGATCTGTCCTGGATTGCTTAACAGTAAATAGTATTTTTTTTCTTTGTTTTTCTAAAAACACTTTACTTATTATTAATTTTTAATTTCTAGCAAGCTGTAAATTCTCAGTGTCACTTCAACAGTTTTCTATATATTGCTTCTTAAGAAGGATGTAATCATAGTTATTTAATGAAATGGATATAAAGGTGACTTGATCTGAGTGGTGATCCAGGGCATGAAATTGTGAAGAAATTGTAATAAGGGTGGTTTAGTTTGCAAAAGTGAGATCAGTGTTATATATAGATGTTCTAAATATTAACATCAATAGCTTATATAAAAAAATAATCAAGATTCGGCATACCTCTTGTAAAAGGTTGTCTATATCTGATTTATAGTACTGTGGAGATCTGGAATAACAATGTCACATCAGTATTACATGCATGCATGTCATTTTTTACATTTGGTGTGATGTTTTGTATCACTAAAAACCCATTATTCATTTCCATGGCTCTTTTAGAGTATGTGGCCTTTGTGTATAGCTTTATGCAACATTTTCCATTTCAGTAAACTCTTGATATTCTATTACCAAAAATCAATGGCCCATCAACATCCAACATTCAGGACAGGTCGCTCTGATTTCCAGTGCCATGGTAAAGCAACTTTACTATGACTTGCTGATATTAATTTGATTACTCTCTATCGCAACCCTGGATCAGCCCAATTGGCTAATTCAAAACTTCAGGTGTTGGATCCACAGGTTGGCTGAAGTTCTGTAATCCCCCACACCTAGGAAGCTGAACAAGGAAAAGAAGATCTGCCTTAAGGTGGATTAGGCAAGATCAGCGGGACTATAGTGCGATCAAGATGTATGCCAGGGGAATTAATGGGGCAGCTTACCAGGAGCTGCAAATGGCATAGGGGTCTCCCTTTTAAAAGGGCCAGCATCTTTTTTGGCCCCTAACGCCCCCCCCCCCCCCAAGTGTCTGACACAAGTTATCAATACATATCTGATATAACACTTAAACTTTACTAACCCCCCCCCTACACACACATATCTCCGGTAACATTAAACAAGTTTTCCCAATACCCTTTGAGGCCTTGACAGCCCTTCTCCCTTCTAGTGGCAGCCTCTAGGATCTGATTTTGGACAGATGATCTCTTACATGGTTCTGTCTTCAAAATGTCAAAGGGCTGTCAAAGGGCATAACAATAAACGTATATAGCCTGAACGGGGGGGGGGGGGGGGGGGGCAAAGACTGACTTCTCCTTGTCAGAGTTTGCAGTGAAGTGGAATCTATCAACATCCTTATGCCAGATCAAGGGATGTCAGGTATGTGGCCCATCATTAGCCTATCTAGTAACTCATCAATTCTGAGAATAGGATAGGCATCTGTGATTGTCTTATCATTTAATTTACGGTAGTCCACACAGGACTGGCTAGACAAAGCTTGTTTAGGTACCAACATTGCTTGAGAATTCAGGGGGCCTTTGGAGGGTTAGATGATTCCTTTTGTATACTACCCTTTACTGCCTCCAGGACTAGGTAGGACGGCTGTATTCTAGCCCTTACTGCCTCCAGGACTATGTAGGAGGGCTGCCGTAAGGTGGAAGAGTTGGCACATCATCTGCAATCAGGCTGGTTATCTTTAGTAAGGCGGTGAACAACTGCATTTTTGCTGATGATGAATTAGGCAAACCCGTGGTTAAGGATTTAGATAAAGCCAATGGAAACAGACATCATCATTGCATCATTGGAGGTTGGATTTCAAAGTCCTACAGGCTTCAATTAAAAGTTACGATCAGACCCACATTCCATTCATAATACAATATTAATAAAGCCGCAAATTTCATATTTTATTACATGCGGGTTACATTATATGTATTATCACATTGATAGCTGGGATCGATCTAACACATAAAATATACATGAAATGAAGTATTTTATCGTCCGATTTGCGGCTTGAGAATGTTGTGCTATTAATTCTAAGACCTAACATCACTTTCACTTTTAATAATTGTACAGTAGTATGTTTTTATACACAGTACAAGCGCTACAAATTGGACTTTACCCCCCTTGCGAGTCCTCCCCAGCACATGTAGGGCTTTGCACTATATTTGCTTGTTACAGGCTTGTTTGCGAGTGACTTTGTTGCAATTTAATAGCATGATTGAAATTGTTGCGGGTACAGGCTTGACGGATCAAAGGATTTGTGGGCGTGAAGTTCAACGTTGCTCAGCCGTTTTTTTACAGCTAGCCCGCAGATCGGTAACGACCTACATTACGGAGCTAATTTAATATAAAATATACTGCTAATGCAGTTTGGTGTTTAGTAAATTTTGAGAACTTGGATTTTTCGCAGTTGATGCTGGTTAGTGGTTACACACCCCTAACAAGCCCATAACATACCTCATTCACTATAACTCGCAAAAAAACTGCGATTAGCGAAATTGCACGATAAGCTAGGAATCCGGATCAAGGGTTCATTTCGGCTATCGCTGTGCTCAGGTGTGCTAGCACCAGATTTTTTCTTAGTAAATTCCCATTGTATTTACTCAATATTTACATATATAAACATACACAATCATATTAAATTTAAAAAATATATATACATCTAACAGTACACCTTTTACAAAATTTTTAATTTGACCTTGCATTAGTACAATGGTTTTCAACTGAAAAAATAATTTCCAATATATATATTATACTAGCGACTTGCCCGTCAAAAAATGATGGCAATAAGATTATAAGGCAGGTAATGTTGTTTGTGTGCAAAATTAATGCTGTTGGTGTTTTAAGATCCTTCGGCACTCATTAGGAGGCTCTTGGTTGTTTGTGTGCTATGAGCAGCGTTGATGTTTTTTTTGGGGTATGGCAATGAATAATTATTAAAATAAGAAATTAATATACTTTACCTATTGTGAAGTAATATATGCAAGAAGCATTGTGTTGAAGAGCTGGCAATCTGTTTTCCTGTTGCTGTATCATCAGTGCTGTGGAGCTGCTGTGTGCAGTGTAATAGTGTGCGTGCGCGAGGCAAATCCGTTAGGGTAGCTGTGTACTTCCAGATTGTATAAGTTATTGTTCTAAAATGGCGCCTAATGTGTGGTATGCGGCTGTGGCTGATTTAGCGTCCTTGTTTTCGGCTGTCGTACGACTTTTTCGGAAAATCCGTAGGTGTTTGGTGTTTTGCATGTTCAGGGTCCTTTAGCCTCGTTTTCGTTTTGTTCGGCAGCCATTTTTTCTCTTGCTTAGGTGATTTTCGGGTGTCTAAACTCCGAAATGTGGACTTAAATCGAGGTGTAACTTCACTTGCAGAGGCCCTGGGTGCCCCCACTTGCTGTGGGTAAGCTTTTTATGTGTTTGTTGTGTGTATTTATTGTGTTTCTAATGTTTTTGGGATGGCGCGGGTTGCGTCTTTGTTTTCGGATCTTGTACGTCTTTTTTGTGAAATCCGTAGGTGTTTGGTGGGGTTTTGCGGCTTTTTTTCGGAGGCCATTTTTTCTCTTGCTTAGGGGATTTTTGATTTTCTAAACTCTTTTATTTAGAGTTAAATTGAGGTGTAACTTCAGTTTTCGAAGTCCTGGGTGCCCCCCCCCCCCCCCCCCCCTTGCTGTAGGTAAGCTTTTCATGTATTTGTTGTGTGTATTTATTGTGTTTTTCATGTTTTCATGTGCGCGGGTTTCAGACGTTTTTTGCGAGGTCAAAATGGGTCGTAACGCGTCTTGCATTTTGGTTTCGTAACAAGTACATTTTGCGAGGTCCGCAGTTGCTGGCAACGAGCGTCGGCTCGCTGCGCAAGACCGCAGCGTTAGCAACAGCCCGCATGCTCACACCTATATATGTGATTTTAAAAAGGAAGTTTTTAACATGAGAAAGTGAATTATGACTATGTTGTGAATTTGAATAGTTATGAAAGCTATGTAAATACTTAGCAATGTCGGAATTCTGAATTTTGAACGAAAGCTAGATGATTTGTTACTTTATTAATACAGATATAGTTAGAAAAAGTTCTTCATGGAAATTAATGTGCAGTATTTAGAATGTATCATTTCTACTGTAGTCCGAGCTATAAGGTTAAATAAGTGCTTAAAGTAATTCTAACTAAATTATCAACATAAATATATAATTTACATTAATGTAATATATCTTAATATTAATGTTCTTACTCCATTGCAACAGTAGATCTTCTTTATTTATTACAATGTTGTATATATCAGGTCTACAAATCTGAACATCAACATTTTTATGAAATGCCCAAATGGACTTTCAATAGTGTGATAACCGCAAGACAGATTTTTTTTAGAAATCACGCTAAGGACTTTTTAAATTACAAAACGTAATGAAGTGATTGGTTTACAAGAAAGTGACATATTTCAGGTTCATTTACTTGATATACACAATTATGCTAATTATGTTGGAGAATATTAATGTAATGCAATGTATTAAAAATAATGTACTTCTCCTAAAAACAATGATATGGAAAATAACTTCTATTATAACAAGGGCCTGTAATTCCGTGCCTTACGTGATTTTTTATTATATAATTAAATCAATATAGTAATAAATTATGAATATCTGAAGAACACCATTCCTCTTCCACTGCTCCCACAAGACACTACAGCATTACATCAAGTTAATATAATTCAGAAAAAAATATAAAAAAAGGTTTTGTAAATGTACTATAGCAACACTTATCAGTTCACAGACCCTCACTGGGATACAGAGATCTGTTAAAAACTAATTTGAAACCAGTAAGCATGGGGGATACTTATTAAATGAACAGGGTTAAAAGTAGGAATAAAAGTGGAGTTAAATACCCCTATCTCGTATGTGTTCAATAAATTAAACATTACCCTCTAATAAACCATGAAGATGATATGAGATAAATATTGGTATTGTAATGCTTTTAAAATAATTGTTGAAGCTAAATAAAATATTCATGTACATATAAGGCAAGAACTGGGATTTGAACTCACAACCTAATGCAGATGCTTTTACCCTTTACATCATCTTCCCATGATTAGAAATGAATACAGAAACCAATAAAGCTAAAATACAATCAGTGTGACAACTATTTACTGTGCTGATTCTTGCAGAGCTTTATCATCACTAACAAGCTTTATAAGCACTAATTAAAATGGCAATAAATCCATTTTTGATCAATTTTTTGTCTAACTCTACTTCTTGTCATATTTTTTTTATTGTTTGATAAATATACCACAATTACTCATATGCTGATTATTTCATAACAAAAAATTAATTTTCAAAAGGGTAGCAAAGTACTCCAATACACTGTCCCATATCTTCAGAAATTCTAGAAAAATATGTGAAAAGAGCAGAGCACTGTTTAGGATATGTTTCTCCTATGACATTAGCTAAGTCTTAAGTCTTGCAGCCAGTTTTTAAAGGCTTTAGGATTTTTTCAATAATGCATTTCTTTATCATCCTCTGGCTTCTTTGAATCTCCTGCTGTAGGATACTCATTTATTTCAGAATATGTAGATACTGGGAGAAAAGAAAATAATTCTAAAAAAATCCCTATCCCAAATTCTTTGTTTTATGTCAGTAGTGAGATGTTTTCCTAATCCTTAGTAGTACAAAAGTACGAAATTTCAAATGCTCTGTCCTTAATTTGATTTTTGAGCTTTCAGTGTGCAAGACTTTTCAAGTCTAACTACTTAAAGACGGGGAGGTGGGCTAGGCACTGAAAAAGGAATTTGAGAATGTGATACTGTAGCATTAGAGGTAGGAGGAACCCAAGCTCATGCCAGATTAGAACCACTAACAGAACCACTTTGTGTATATTTAAGTGTCTGTTGGTGGTGCTATGTGTGAAAAGTCAATAGTAACAGAAGTAGCCCCATCATATCAGCTTGGCTTGCACCATCCATATCAGCCAGTACATTACTTGAATGTTAGGATGGCAGCTGTTCAACCAGAGACAAGGACCTCTGTAGGAGGTTATTAGCCCATGCAGCACTGCGCTCCTCATGCTGCTTCCTGGTGGCTTCTTCTCTTGTTGAGCCTGGAAGTGGAAAACTGCCTGCAGCTACTGCTCTCACAGTAATGTAAAGTAGACCTATGGTATCTACGTTTTCTATGGCAAGTGCTATAAAACTGTGATCTTTGTGATCTGGATCTAGATGGCATCTATGATGGAGAGATCCTCTATGGTAGGAGAAACATGGGATATAGAGCTAAAAAAGCTCCCTGAAGCAGACAATTACAGATAAGTAGCTCTGAATAAAGGGATACCATGAAGGAAAGCAATAGAAGCAGGGGAAGGGGGCATTATAGGCAGGTGGTTTCTTGCAGAAGCTGGGCGGTGTTAATATTAGTGGTACAGAAGTGAGTAAAATTGAAAGTGGCTCAGCTGCTGCTTCAGACAGCCTCCTTTGATGTGCATTGTTGTGTCAGCAGTGGCTTGCTAACTTGTGCTGTCTTTTTGCATTGAACTGTCCATTTAAGATGTCTGGATCTGCTCCATGTGTTCAAGTGGGACAATGAATAAACATTTGAGCTGACATTTTGGCCCCCATGTTACTTCCTGATATCAATTTCTGTTCCTCTGACTTCACTTCTTGTCACCACCCAGAAAGTGGCACTCCCATCCACACCACATGCCCCCCACGTCACTTTCTTTCCCTCTGACATCACTTTCTGTAACCTCCCAGTGCCTTCCTGTCACCACTCAGGAAGTGGGCACTCCCATCGGCACCACGAGGCAAGGATAAGGACAAGATAGAGGAATCACTTCCAAGGAACGTAAGAGAGGCACAGTGGATGAAGGAGAAACAAGTAGGAAGGAAAAAACAGGAAAGAGATTAGAAGTAGGAATAAGAGAGAGAGAGGAGGGTGAGGAAATCTCACCAGCTGCCGTATGTTCAGTAGTTGAGGTCTGTTAATGGGAACTGTGATTTTTGGAGGCAAGATTCTGTTGTGGTGAAGAAGGAGGTAGAGGATCATCAGAAATAACAACCATTGGTCTTTCAGTAATCCAATGGGAGCCTTTCTTAGTAGCCAGGTTGCAAATGATACATGATTAAATTCACACCATAACAATAGCTGTTATCTCCTTTTTTGTTGAGAATTGGAGCTTCTGAACTCAAAGTGGAATCATGAAGCTGAGGCTGTCCTTAAAAAAACTCTCAGCTCCTCCTTCCTCCCTGCTCTCCCTCCCAGCGAGGTCATACCCCATTCTGTCCATTTTGTATCAGTATGTTAAATTCTATTATTGCCACAAGTTCCATGTATTTAATGGACAACTAAATCAGTTTTATAAATAAAGAATACTAACAAATATAACATTTTTATATATTTTCCTTTTCTTTTCTTTATTCTACATTTTCGGTATTCGGCAAACATTTGATGCTTGTTTTTTTTCAGAGGTGTTGACCTTCCATGCAAGAAGGAATGTTTTCTTTTATACTTGTTGAAGTGATACAGCTTCTATTATCAATCATTCTTTAGCTTTATTACATTTGTCAAATATATATCCACTTGTTAGACCTGCTATCTCTGTGTGTTAAAAATCTGACACTAACACTGTGTTGTAAATATAGAAATTATAAATAATCCATACAAAAAAAGCTCTAGGGACTGTGTAACATACTTAAAAGAAAAACAGTAGCTTTGCTAATAATCCGGTAAAATATCAGCAAAAAAAGCAACTGCACATACAACGTTTATCCAATGCAATAAGTTCATATGGTTATGGGATCACTGTAGTTTAAGAAGAATGCATGTGTTTTTAGAGAAAATAAGAATTTGTAAAAACTCTATTTTGAATAGAGGAACATATTTTGTGCTTGTTACATCCCTTCATGTGAGCTGGGTTATGTGGGTGTGCTTTTTTATCTCTCAGTGTATGGAGGGGTAGGAGAGGAGGCAGCTGGGAGATATAAGGACCTTTTGTTACATAACTGGAGCTGAATGAAATTGATACCACGCTCCTTCCTTTTCACAGGCTCAGAAGTTCGCCACTTTTACACAGACAACTTCCAACATGGGAAGCGCCAGGCTAAATCTAGCATTATGACTTTTTCCATGCTTAATTATGCTCTCACACACACAAACATATGTCTTATTCAAACATGGTAACATTTTTAATAGAGGTTATATAAAATTAAACTGGGTTATTGTAAAAAAAATTCTTATTAAAAAAAAAAAAATGTTTTCTCTGAGTCATATTTATCAATCAGTTATAATATTTACATAAATTTAGTAAATAGGCTCCATGGAAGACTTAAGAAGTGGAGTTATTTAGCTCAGTTTTATTTTTTATATATTGAAGTCTCCCTGTTTTAATATTAAAATAAACTACCTAAGTATTTGTTTGCACATCTAAACATTATTTTATGAAAAAGTGCTTAAAAGCTCCGTTTTCACTTACTCAAACATTACAATCAGTTCTTGCAAAGGTCTGTCCCCACAGCTCATGTATACAGTGTTTCTATTGGTAAAGGATTTACTAGTCACTTGCAAACTGTTTCTCAACAGCATTTTTTGAAAAAATATTGAGAGAGCATCTGTAAGTGGCTTGTACATCTTGCACTAGCTGTTGGGCAGATCTTTGCAGGAGCTGTTTGGAAGGTTTGAGTGAGTGAAGCCAAGAGCTTTTAAGCATTTGATAATAAAATGATGTTTAGATATGCAAACAAACACTTTTTGTAAACACTCCATATTAAAAACATGTAGACTTCCATATACATTTAACCCATATTAGAAATCTACTCAATTGTTTATTATTATTTACTTGTATTTTTTTGTGCCCAAAGAGAAACTACAGAGATACATTTGGATGAATCCTGTTTTGATGCTCGAGTAACCCTGGTTGCTGTATAATCTCTTTATATAACTTTTTTATAAAACATTTTAGAAAGACAGCAAATGGTTCACAATAATGTGTATATAATATGTCTATAAAGTAGATATAATACAGTAGAAATATGAAGCTACAATTATTTTGAAAATAAGTATTCTAAAATCAAGTAATCATTTTCAAAATATATTGAGACAAAAAGTATCTTAATGTGTTGAACAAATATTCTTATTGAAACAAAATATATAATTTATAATTAGAACAAATACATTTTTAAAAATTAAATAAAAAATATATCGATAAACAAAGTCCAATTTTGAGTTATAGTAATTATTAATGGTTAAGTATTGATAAATATATGATATATAATGTATATCATATATAAAGTATCTTGTCCCAGTAACATCTCCATCGTATCCTGTGGTGTATGTTGGAATATATTTTTATGTTGGGTTTATGCTTCAATTGTTAATGTTTTAATATAAGGAATATTTTCTTTACAGAAAATTGCCCAGTCTAACATATATGTTTGTTTGTATTCTATTTAATTTAATTTCTAATGTGGTGTTAAGAGATAAAATATATTTTTAGCCTTTAATCCTACAATTTCAATAATTTACAGCCTTATTAAATTGCGATTCAGTAAATTTAAAAGGGCTCTATTTAAGCACACAATATTTTATTTACAGAAGTTTTTAGTTAGTGAAGACCTTGCTTTTGGATAGAAGATCACTAACTAAAATCTTCTGTAAATAAAATATGCTATGTGCTTATATAGAGCCCTTTTAAATGTACTGAATCGCATTTTAATAAGGCTGTTAATAATCTAGAAAGTATTATTCATGTGCCCAAGTCAGAGAGTTTTATCTATCTATAGATGAATTTCTAAGTATTAAATCTAAGTTCTAAAGAACCATTGTAATGACCTAATAACATGAGCTAACAGCCTTATTAAATTACGATTCTGTAAATTTAAAAGGGCTCTATTTAAGCACAAAGCATATTTTTTTACAGAAGTTTTTAGTTAGTGAACTTCTATCCAAAAGCAAGGTCTTCACTGACTAAAAACTTCTGTAAAAAAAATATGCTGTGTGTTAAAATAGAGTCCTTTTAAATTTGCTGAATCGCAATTTAATAAGGCTGTAAATGTTCTAATTTGTCATTGATCTTTAATAAAATTGGCATTAAAGTATTTAAAAATGCAACATTCAACATTAAACTTACTTTCAAAGTTCAAACTCAGCTGCTGCTGGTATCCAGCCACTATAAGGACCATGGGGGAAGGTGAGTGTGTCAGTGCTACATTTTCATATAAAAATGCACCAACACAATAATCTCCATTGTGTTTTGATGAGGTTTTCATTGACAACAAGCTTTTGCTGTTGTGGCAGCCTATCAATGATTTATTGTTCTTAAAATTCTTTAGACCTGTCTCTTAGCAAATAATCCCACCATCTCCTGAATTATAATTATCAGGATGGAGAAAAACACTCAGCTGACACTCTTCTTAGCTATTATTAACTAATTCATTATTATGTTAATTAATTATTAACTGGAATTTTATTAATGATTAGTTCATAATTTAAAAAAATAGCTCTTTCTGCTAGGGGATTGTAATGCTCTTTAGGTTTTACATATTACTAAATCTGTATTTTACTGTTTAACTTTTTATTCACAAACTAAGAGCCCACAATTGCAAGCCAACAACTCAATCATTGTAAGCCAGATGCCTGCGGGTGTGTTGGGGGCTCCTGTTCGTCTCCGAATACGGAGCTATTCAATTGCTAAAACCCGCAAGTTACTGGTCCAAAGCCGACTCCATAAACCATGCACTGGTTCGTAGCAGTTCAGGACGGGACCATTATCAATTAAGCAAGCCCGTAACCTCACATTTCAAATCAGTCAATAGAAAATGAGACTGTCATTATTACGGCAGTAAATAAGAGAGGTTACATGTCAATCAATTAGGTTCGGGGGTCCGATATGCAACGGGACTCGCAAACCCGCAAAATACAGAATTATAAAAATGAATGCAAATACTGTTCTAGTTCATATGGGTGGCCTGATATGTATTAACTAATTGATTCCCGAAATCAATTTAACCCCGAATGAAACAAAATAAAATAAATCTTATTTACTGCCGATTTTCTGGCTTGAGACTGTTGTGCAACTAATTCTAATGTCTATCATCGCTTTCCCCGTTATTTACAGTGCAGTATTGATTTTTTATTTCCATTTACAATGCTACGAATAGGTGTTTAACCCCCTGGCGGGTCCTCTCAAGTACTCGTAGGATTTTCTCCTACATTTGCCATTTACGGGTGTGAAAACATTTGGCGTTTTGGGGAAATTGAGCAATTGAATATCGATTCGCGATTTTAGCGATCGTAACTCTTGCGAAAATGCCGTAACTCGTAACCCATTTGGGGCCCGCAAAAAGACACCAATTGAATAGCAAATTAACTTGTGACCTCACTTACGGCTCCAGTAACATGCGAAAGTTAAATTATATCGGACTCTAAGCCTTTATAATATTTCCACTACTATGACAAGTCTTGACAGAATCACCACAAATTTTTATTTCCATTTTGTATGCTCTCTTCTAAACCATTTTCTGATATTTACTGACTACCAAAATCATGCCTTGAGCCGTTAGAAGAGGAAACCTTTCAGATTTCAAAAGATCTGCGCCTTACCAGTGAAGATTATTTTTGTTGATCCTCTATAATATATAACCTGCTACAATAAATGTCCTTTGTCCAGAACCACTATAATAATCAGTACACTTGCAAAAGTAAAGAAAATGTAAACATAAGAAAGGTTTATTCCATGCTGGCTAAAATAAATATTCAGTTATACAAATAATTAACATAATATTTTTTCTTTTACAGAACAATTCTAGGATACATTTGTTCATTTTTATGGTATAAGAATGTGTAATATTAACTAGAATGTGTTTTGTTCTGCCCAGGATATTGTGGGACCGAAAGCCTTATTATGAGAGGTAATTATTTGTAGAGATGTTACAGTGCAACTTAAATGCAAATGTGCACAAAGAAATCTATTTTACAGAAAATCTATTATTTAGATCTGAATCAGGTCCTATTACCAGTAAAACCAGAAGCAGAGAACCTTTATAGCAAGTCTCTTATTTATATTTGAATTATATCCTAGTATCTGTAAAACTAGAAACAGTAAAAGGTCATTATTTCCATAAGAATAAGGATGGTTTGAGAAGCAGTATTGCCATATGCATGTACTCAAGGTCAGTATTAAGTGCAAACATTTCACCTTCATCCAGTTTTCTAGCAGTCAACAGATGTCACTGACATTGTATTCCATCCGCATGATCAATTGCTTCAGAAGTCCACAGTTTTAGACATAAACACTGAGGATTTCAACCTGAATGTTGCTATGAAATTACCAACTGTGAGAGCATGATGGGTAGCGCAGTTCATTTTCATATGGAGGAATAAGAAAGTATGGGCACATCTCATTTTTATGTCATGAGACTATTTCCAATATCTGTTACGAGATAAAAGAAAGTTAAAAATATTAAGAATTTCTATTAAAAGCATTGATATACCATAGAAACAATGAATATTCAAATCTCTTTTTGATTCACAAAATTGATATATTTAGGCTCCGTGCCTCAAACCAAGGTATTTTATGGCCCTTATAAAGGTCTCAACTCTGTGTTCCATTTAACTGAGTTGTCCATTAACCTAAAACAGTTCTTAGCATGGTCATTGCTCTACTGTGGGGTCTCACTACAATTAGAGCACCTGTGTTAGCATCTTAAACAATACATTCAGGGCACATGTATTACCCCTTTTTTATCTGCAAATCAACAATAAGTCCGTAGTTTGATTCTGAGATGCATTCGCCTATTGGTGTGATAAGTGCCCAAAATGCAATCAGGATCATGAGAAAATCATACAAATAAGGTACTCATTCAAACTCGTTTGAAGCACACTAAAATACTAACATCATACACCACTACAAAGAACACGATCAACATTTCTTTCGAAAGACAGAGGGAGAAAAGGCAACACAACACAATAGATACCATAGAAAAACATCTGTTTGAATTCGATGCATAATTTGTGGAGGATATATTTTTTATGTTTCTGCTATTTATGTTTCTGCTGTTTTCACATTACTAATACAAAAGAATAAGTAACATTTGGGCATAGCAACTTGAGAAAAATCTTCCAATAAATACTAATAACTCCTAAAAAACATTAACACATACGAAGTGGAAACAACAATGCATGTTAATTACTAGCACCATATGCTGGTGAGTTGCAAAGGGCCCCATGCTAATCAGATACATTGACATGTACATGTCAACCCCTGATATGTAAATTGCCAACATATCAATTCCAATCCAGCAAAAATTCAGCTCAGCGTGAAGGCTGCTCTGAATAGTCTAAAATGAGCTGTGTTTGGTAACTTACGGTTAGCATGCCCCTTGGCTTTTGGTCTAAACCTATCCATATTGCAGTCCAAAAAGCCTTGCTGGGAGTTTTGAAATGCAGTTAATGAGATGGTACTGTAAAAGAAAGAAAATGTATTTGAGTGTAGAATAACTATTACATTACATGTGTGAGTCTGCATACATCTGTAAACTGTTGTCACTGATACAAGTCAGCATTAAATATATTAACTGCAATGGCAATAAAGACTCCAGTACACAAGAGGTTGATGCAAATCCAGAAAGCTACATGGCCTACAACAGGGGATGTAATGCATTGCTCATAAAAGAAGTAGTCACACCCTGAACACTAGTCATTGATAGCATTAGATAGATTATGTATGTCACATCCATGGGAAGGTATCTTATGTACAAAAGGTCTTTTTGTGTTGGACACCAGGGTGTGGGAACTGTGATAATGGCCTTAAAGAGACAAGTGTTTGGCACTGATTGTGGGTGAATGGGGGCATGTAATCCATGCTGGAGGTGACTATTTAGCAAAGGCCTTGCTCATGATTATGTTAGTGGAGCAAGTAAGGGATATGGTTTTAGAGGTAGAGGAACATGGGTATATAGGGCCAAATGCTGACAAGGAGGATTGCATTGATGTGAATACAGCTGTCGAGGAAGGTCAGTTTGAGCCCAAGGAGGCTGTTGAGAGGCAGTAGGAGCCCCAGGAAACTTCCCTCCATCAACAAAGGTCTTGTGTACACATATCCTCGTAAGCCCCCCTCCCCCATTAATGTTGTGCATGTGAGAAGATGTATACATATATTAAATATGTTGAATGCAAACTATTGTTCGTGTATTCGTGTTTTATGAAAATCACATGTGATTTGTAAAAAACATCTTTGTCGGAATAGTGATACAGAACAGTGTTATGTTATGATTTAGCAGTATTATCTCCACATATAAATATCACTGGTGTTCATCGTAATGTAGAAATAATTCCAGGTGTTGTTTGCACCAATATGTGAAGTAATGTTAAATTATGCTGATGTTAACATCATGTTTAACTTGGAAAATGTAATCACTTGGACATAGCAACACTATTTTCTAATTAACTTTACATTATTTACATGAAATATAGGATTACAGTACTCCAGTGCATGGGCATATGTGTCCAGATATATTTTACTATATTTTCATCCATATTTAATATATTCATATGATTATGTTTTTATACAAAGTGTCACCTGATCTGTCATTACATATACACACCTTTTTTGAAAGACCCCAGAGACTGCAACACCTAAGCAAGAGGCACCACTAACCAAACACTGCCATGAAGACCAAGGAACTCTCCAAATAAGTAAGGGACAATGTTGTTGAGAAGCACAAGTCAGGGTTAGGTTATAAAAAAATATCCAAATCTTTGATGATCCCCAGGAGCACCATCAAATCTATCATAACCAAATGAAAGATTATGGTACAACAGCAAATCTGACAAGAGACGGCCGCCCACCAAAACTCACGGACTGGGAAAGGAGGGCATTATTCAGAGAGGAAGCACAGAGACCTAAGGTAACCCTGAGGAGCTGCACAGTTCCACATCAGAGACTGGAGTGTCTGTACATAGGACGACAATAAGCTGTACGCTCCATAGAGTTGGGCTTTATGGCAGAGTGGCCAGAAGAAAGCCATTACTTTCAGCAAAAAACAAAATGGCATGTTTTGAGTTTGCTAAAAGGCATGTGGGGGACTCCCAAAATGTATGGAAGAAGGTGCTCTGGTCTGATGAGACTAAAATTGAACTTTTCAGCCATCAAAGAAAACGCTATATCTGGCGCAAGCCCAACACATCACATCACCCAAAGAACACCATCCCTACAGTGAAACATGGTTGTGGCAGCATCATGCTGTAGGGATGTTTTTCAGCAGCCGGGACTGGGAAACTGGTCAGAGTTGAGAGAGAGATGGATAGTGCTCAATACAGGGATATTCTTGATCAAAACCTGTACCACTCTGTGCGTGATTTGAGTCTGGGACAGAGGTTCACCAGCAGGACTATGACCCCAAACGCACTGCTAAAGCAATACTTGAGTGGTCTAAGGGGAAACATGCAAATGCATTGGAATGGCTTAGTCAAAGCCCAGACCTCAATCCAATAGAAAATCTATGGTCAGACTTAAACATTGCTGTTCACAACCACAAACCATCCAACTTGAAGGAGCTGGAGCAGTTTTGCAAGGAGTAATGGGCAAAAATCCCAGTGGTAAGATGTGGCAGCTCATAGAGACTTATCCAAAGTGACTTGGAGCTGTGATTGCCGCAAAAGGTGGCTCTTCAAAGTATTGACTTTAGGGTGGTGAATAGCTATGCACATTGACTTTTTCTGTTATTTTGTCCTATTTGTTGTTTGCTTCACAATAAAAAAAAAACAAAAAATGATTGCTGTGTAGTTCTGTTGGATCTGTGCAGGGCAGGAATGATGTCTGTTGAGTGAGGGACTACTGTTAGAACACAGGATGTTATTAGAGTGTGATAGGGAGGAGTTAAAGGAAGATTTGAACAAAGGATAGGGGAGGGCTTACAGATACAGCTATAGAATTACAAAGGTCTAAAAAGTAACAATGTCCCCCAAAATAATAACAGTTAAATGCAAAATATTATTACCGTAATAAAAGTACAGATGGCAGAAGTAAATGTAGTCCCTTCAAGTGTCTTCAATATACCTTAGGAGTGGGACTGGTATGTAGTTCTGTTGGATCTGTGCAGGGCAGGAATGATGTCTTAGGAGTGGGACTGGTGTGTAGTTATGTTGGATCTGTGCAGGGCAGGAATGATGTCTTAGGAGTGGGACTGATGTAGAGTTCTGCTGTATCTGTGCAGGGCAGAAAGCACCCAATGGAACTTCGTCAAAGTGAAGTTTTAGCTTCCCCTCACTACTCAATTCAATAAATTCCTCTCGAATTTGCAGAGAAATTTCATCTGAAGAATTTATAGTATTGGTTGCAAAAGGATTTATTAATTGAATAAAAATAGTGGTCAAATGCATTCTCCAGTAAAGTTAAATGTGATTGAGCCAGATCCACAATGAATTGCCTGTTTTCAATTGTTGTCTGTTGGGTCCTTTGGAGCATTTCTAAAGAACTTTGTCGTAACTCCTTCTGCCAAAGTTCAAGTTTTTTTAGGAACCCCTGTAATTTGTCGGAACATGTAAAAAATGTTTCGTTCCAACCTTGCATTTTTTTATTACGTTTATTCAGATGTTCGAATATATCAGCCATGTATGCAATTTTGGCCATCCAGCTATTATCTCTGAGGTGCTAGTATAGCTAGGGTATATTTTGATCTAAAAGAAACTGATGCACCTCATAGTGAACCTCAAACAATCTAGCCAAAAATTTGCCTCGGGATAGCCAATGAACTTCAGTGTAGAACAATAAGGATTTATATTCCAATCCCATCTATTCAGAGTGTTCAAAAAATTAGCAAATTTAAGTCTCTTGATTTAATGATGTTTATAATTTTGATGCACTCATTCATCGTTTGCAATAGCTCTACTGGTAAATTCTTGATCATCAATACTTTGCAATGTATGCAGCAGTGTATAATTTGTATGGTCGGATTTTGTTGTTTTACACAAGAAACAAAACCTTTTATATTGCCCATCATTGCCGCAGCGCCATCAGTGCAAATACTAATGCATTTACTCCATTGAATATCATACGTTTTAAAGAAATCAACAGTTACTCAGAAAATTTCCTCCCCAATAGTTTGCTCTGTAAGATTCTTACAAAATAAATAATGTCCTTTAATGGAGTTCTCGTCAACGAAACGTACAATAGCTATCAATTGTGCTTGTTTTTTTATATATGTTGATTCGTCGATTTGAAGTGCAAATTTTTCAACCGTAATCAATTTTGAAAAAAGTGTTCTTAAAATATTGCTTGATATCGTCTTTTAATAGTACCAGCTGACAGTGAACCTGTACTATCTTCCTTATTTTCACTGAGTCCACGCATAAGTCGAACAATTTCCTTGCATGCCGGTTTAATAAGTGTTTCACTAATAGTATGTTTTTTTTTTTCTGATGTGCAATTAGTTTTGCAATATGGTAACTAGCTTCTAAGTTTTTTTTGGAAACCGTTACTGTCGATGTCATAAATTGCCTCTGTTTAAAATTTTGAGCTAAAAGCCTTTATCCTTCTTGGAGCAATTGGAATGTTTTGAAATTAGATGACGAATCAGTTTACTGGGTGCCATTGCGTCATTTGTTAGTTGTTCTCCGCAAATGATGCACTGTAGTTTCAGAGCCGTTTCTTCACCACACCATGAAAATTCATAATGAATGTAGTCTTCGTTATACTTCCTTCGTACAATCTTCTTTGTTTTTTTAACAACACTGCTTTTGCTGGGTTCGTCATCATCTGTCCGTGAAGTCAAATGTTTTCCATGTAAAAACGTATCCATATTTAAAGGGGGTATAAAAATAAACCACAATGTTACCAAACACAAATGCTTACTTTACACACTTCAGCTATATAACCAGCGACAGTGGCAGCTACTGTCCAAATGATCAGGCTGTGCGATAGCAGTATGAATGAGATGCCTGAAAGTGTAAAGTTTGAAAAATGGGTTTTATTATTGCACTGCGCAGGCTCATTCACTCAATAAAAAAAAATGTCTACCATTTTCAATGTCTGAGTTGGAACCTTTAGTGCTTTTATTGAAAATATTGATGTACACTGGCAAATTGTATTTCTTATTTCTAAGTCGGAACGATTCAAAGCGGCACAACACTATTTTACTTTTCTTTACTTTTTTATTGAAATATACAATGCATTCTGATCAATTGTACATTTTTCTTTTCGGATTGTTGGTTTTAGTCAAAAATAGTCCAAGGAAGACTTTAAAAGTACTGGTTCACTAAACTTATTATTGGGATTTATTTGTGTTACAATACATTACACAAAAAATAAAAATAATGCACAAAATAAAAATATTTTGTGAAATTGTGTTGAATCCCACTGGCCTCAAAATTATACACGACAAACTTCATGCAGTGCGCGGGCTGGCCACCCCTGCTTTGTACCTACTATTATATTATGGGCGTGGCAGCACACATAGCATTGGCACATGGCACAAGGGTGTGCAGTGGCACACCGGTTGCAGTGCCCTGCTTTAGACTGTAATAATAAACTATCTTACCTAATGTTCATCTAAAAGCAGTGCAAACAATGATGTATCTGTCATGAGAAATCAGTTGTCATGACCAATTGAAGATATTTACCAATGATGTGGTATCTCAAAAGAAATGCTTAGATGTGACCACAATTATCACTATAAGATATTGTTTTGCTACACTGATATCACAGTGTTAAAAGTATACAGGTGGTATCATATCTAAACATGACATGATTTTTGCTGAAAAACAAAGGTCATCAGCTTTAATGACCAGAAAATCCAACCTGGTCAGATATTGTTAAGAAGGATGACATGATTGGCTCACACATGCTGGGTTTGATTAACATTAATGTAGCATTAATCATGGGGCTTAAAACATGATATATATATATATATTTATATATGAGATGTGAGATCATTTTGCAGAGGGGGTGTCATCAATATAATGACTGTTTATAATGTTCTTACATTAT
Organism: Discoglossus pictus; assembly: GCA_027410445.1. Taxonomy (NCBI): domain Eukaryota; kingdom Metazoa; phylum Chordata; class Amphibia; order Anura; family Alytidae; genus Discoglossus; species Discoglossus pictus. The sequence continues at coordinate 108,706,087 of CM050165.1, read as the reverse complement.
TTGGTAGCACTGCTTGCAGATGAACATACTGCCTTATAGGTGTGAAAATTGCCTAAAATAAAATAAAATAAAAAGAACAGCTTTATTAGTAAATAAAATAGTAAATAGAGACTGCATAATCTTTTCTCAACTGCATTCCTCAGCGACCGTCAGTTGGGTAAATGTCAACCATAACCATATGTATCCACAAATTATCATGCACTATATAACATGATACATTATATATCAACCTATAGATTTTCACTGACCACTGTATTTGAGAAGTGTTAAATAAGATGCAGTCTCTATTTCCTCCTCTTCCAACAGCCCCCTCCTGTGCCTCTTCCACTAGGATATGTAGGTGGAGACAAATATGATGGTGGACCTGGAGGCACAGTAAATGGAGGTTTAATCAATTAGATGGAGGGGGGTTGACCAGGATGATGATGGCTTGGAGAATGCTCTGGAGTGGAGGATGCTGTACTCACCAGTGTTGAGGATCCAGATTTACTTGAAGCAGTGCACTCTGCTTGTTTTGGGTCAGCCTGGCCATATATGTCTTAATTTGTGTGTGATGCCTCCTCATCCAACAATATATCTTTTCGTGTGTGCCACAGTGGTATGACCTTCCTGCAAGCTGATTAGGAGGCCAGTCATCATGGTCTCATGCTGTCTATGGAAAAGTGGAGAATGTTTTAGAATGTTGGCACCTAATGATAATCATGGGAATGATTAGCTGGAGACTACAAGTGGGGGCAAAATTGGCATTGTGCCATGGAGTGATGATGCTGGTGGCATGGTGGAAAGGTGTTGGGGTAGTGGTCACGGTGGTGGTTTAGATGCTGGACCCAGTATCCATGGTGCTGGAGAAGGTGTTGGTAGAGGATTTGTATGGGGTAGTGGTGTTGGTGGCAGATGCAGTGGCAATGATAATGGATTACGCCAGTAGGAGGCCACAGGTGGTTGATCTATCTGTGGGAGGAGGAGGAGGAGGCAGTGCAGTGTAAGCCCATAAACTGATGTTCCTCCTCATAAGCAGGATACTCCTATGGCCAATGTTCCTCCTCCTGCTACTGCTGATAAATACGAGTCCTCCTAATACCCTGCAATTCTGTTGTGTTTCATATTCTGTCTCTTCAACATCAGCCTCAGTTTCTGCCTCCTCCATGGAGACATCAGATGTCAGTGGGGCTGAAAGAAGATATCAATAGTTTATCATATAAGACCATTGGATGATCATATCATCTTTGTGTGTTGCTGTATACCTGACTTCATGATGTGTTGATCCTGGGTGGTTAAATTAATTGGCATTGTAAGGACATTGTATTTACTAGGAATTTACAATTATTTCATTGATTTGTATTACAATAGGTCCTTATGCACTGGTTTGTAACATTTTAGTTTGTAACAGTTTAGAATCTATATTGTGATGTTAAAGATTGTTTAATTTTGGATAAATTCAGCATACCCGTAGGTAGATGATATCATCAAAACAATCAGCCTCATTAAATTGGGGCTCCATTTTAAAAGGTAGCTTGTATTGTAGAAAGTAGGACTTAAAGCTATTAAATTATCTGCATAAACCAAACCGTCGATGACTTGCGGGTTAAAATGCAGGATGGACGTAAAATGCCTACGGTATGTGAACGCGGAACTTCGCAGCCCGCAAATCCCTTGATCTTTCAAGACCATAACTGCTACAAATCCAATCATGCTATTAAATTGCAATGAAGTCACCCACGAGCTAGCCCGTAACACGCAAATGGAGCCCAAAGCCCAACGAGTGCTGGGGAGGACTCGCAAGGGCTTGAACAGCCCTTATGTATGCTGCCGGAGCAGCAAAAGAGACCCACCGCTCCGGTCCCCAAACCTCCCTCCGGCTCCCAAACCTCCCCCTGCTCCCCCCAAAAATCTACATGCTGCCGGGGTCCCAATCGGGAGTGTCCCTACATAAACCCTATCAGCTGGGGTCCCAATCGGGACCCCTGCTGCATTTCAAATTCAAAATTCTTGCTGGTTCTTAAAGGACCCGCGATAAATTACAAATTATCCCTGCCGCGGGGGTACTATAAGTATCCCTACAGAACCTAAAATTAACCCCATCACTCATGGAGGTCTATATAGACCCTCATGAGACTATATAACCCTATCAGTCCAATAGGGGTCTATATAGACCCCTATATGACTCTATTAAGCCCTAGATTAATACTATAAGTGACATGAGGGTCCTCCAGGACCATTATGACACAAAGTCTAAGCACTACACTACACTATTAACCCTTTCCTACCCTATACCATTCTATTAACTCCCTCTAACTAATTAACCATATTAAAACTTCAGCATACCTAATTAACTCTACCACTAACCACTTAACCCTATCTATACCCAGTTATCCCTATCTGGTCCCATATACCCTTAACTGTACACAATTAACCATAACTGTACCAAATTAAACCTAACTATACCCATACATCCCTAATTGTACCCAATTAACCTTAACTATACTCAATCAACCCTAACTATACCCATACACCCCTAACTGTACACAATAACCCTAATTGGACCTATTTAACCCTAACTGGACCCAGTAAACCCTAATCCTATTAACCCCCCTCTACCCTATCCTATTAACCCTCATTCTACCCTATGCTATTAACCCCCTCTACACTATCCTATTAAGCCAATAGTTAGGGTTAATTGGGTACAGTTAGGGGTGTATGGGTATAGTTAGGGTTAATTGGGTATATTTAGGGTTCACTGGGTACAGTTAGGGTTAATTGGGCACAGTTAGGTGTATATAGGACTAGATAGGGATAACTGGGTTTAGAGAGTGTTAAGTGGTTAGTGATATAGTTAATTAGGTATGTTGAGGGATTAACAGCTTTAATTAGTAAGAGGGGGTTAATAGAATGGCATAGGGTAGGAAAGGGTTAATGGTGTAGTGCTTAGACTTTGTGTCCTGAGGTTCCTGGAGAACCCTCATGGCACTTATAGTGTTAATACAGGTGTTAATAGTGTCCTATAGGGGTCTACATAGACCCCTATCTAACTGATGGGGTTAATTATAGTCTCATGAGGGTCTATATAGACCCCCACGAGTGATGGTGTTAATTTTAGGTACCGTGGAGGTACTTATAGTACCCCAGTGGCAGGGGTTATTTTTTTATTTAGTGCTGGTCCTTTAAGGACCTTTAAGGTCCTTTCAGGACCCGGCTGCAAGGGTCAATGTAGGGACACTGCCTATAAATTGATAGTGAACCCAATAAAATGTATTATTCTACACATTGAATATTATATTATATCCAAATTGCATGACAATCCCTGAATTAAAGTATTGTTGCAGCACAGAATGTGGTAACTGAAGGCAGAAAAAACACAGAAAATTGGAAAATTAAGGTAGCATGTAACCTTATCATGCCTTCCTCCCCCTGCACAGGTCTTTCTGATGACATCATTCATGACATCATTTAGCAACATCTTTCATGACATCACGTATGATTTAAATAATTACATAACTTATAATATGAAAAAGGACATCATACTAGACTCCTATGATGTCACTTAATGCATTTATTATTTTACACATCCTTATGCTGTTAATTTTGAAGGTTTTAACAATTCAAAATGGAGCTGATTATTTAGAAAATATATAATACTAAACATATTTTTCTCATTATAGTCAATTGTTAAAATTGTATGTTTATATATTTTTCTGGGATCTGTCTATGTGCCCTGGTATACAGGTGCAGTTTTTAGTGTTGGCATAGGAACAGCACATCTCACACTGTGCGTATGAAGGTGCAATATACAGATGCTGTGTGCAGTGTCAGGAATAGCAGAGCTCACACTGTCTGTATGAAAGCACAGTATCCAGATTCTGTGTGTAGTGTAGGAATAGCAGAGCTCACACTGTCTGAAGGTGCAATATCAAGTGCTGTGTAGTGTCAGTATGGGAATAGCAGAGCTTACACTGTCTGTATGAAGGTGTAGTATCAGAGTGCTGTGTGTAGTGTCATTACAGGAATAACAGAGCTCACACTGTCTGTATGAAGGTGTAGTATCAGAGTGCTGTGTGTAGTGTCAGTGCAGGAATAACACAACTAAAAATATCACCTGATCATAATGGACCAATCACAATGCATAGAAACTGACAGTTGGTCATGTACACAAGTCTATAATAAGCATGCTAAATATATTTGTTTCAACTATTATATCAAAAAGGACTTAAGCTATCTAACAAATTTTAAAAAAGCATGGAGGTTTCTGACATGACTGTTACACAGAAAATGTTCAAAAAAATCCATTCAGTCAAACTTTGCATACAAGTGAGCAAACATTCCTACATGAATTACACCATGTCATCATCCCAAAATTAAAAATAAACTTTTTTTTTGCCAGTACATATTTTAATAAAAAAAAAATCAGAAAACCAATACCTTCTAAAACACAAGATTTGTCAAATCAGCGCAAAAGCGCATGAAAAATAGGTGTATAAGTGAACATTCGCCACAACCTTAACTATTAGAGTATGACTGTGCTCTAATAATCATTGCCTTCAGTCCTCATAAGTTTAATAACTGCTAATTTGCTAATAAAGACATGCCCACTAGGGTAATTATATATCCAACTCTATTTATTCAATACCCAGATTTTTCTTCAAATGTAACAATGAAAAATGTATTTTCCATGTCACTTTAATTTACAGATTAGTAAAAGTTTACTATTTTATCTATGGTGATTTTTCAGTATGATATGCAATTACATGCCTTGAATGGAAATGAAAAGAGTTATCAAATGTATATAATGTTTAACTAATAAAAAGCATAGATAATAAGGATGTTTAACTCTACTATTTAACCCTGTTTATTCTCAGTTATTTCCCCGAGAGTAAATGTCATGAGTAGTGACTAGCTGGACTGGTGAATGAATGTATCCTAATAGTTAGTCCCACTCCTCTATGGAATCCTGCGAATTAGTGCTAGGGATTCCCAGGAGGCTTGGTTCAGGATCTGTGGAAAGCAGGAATTCGGCTCTGGTACTTAGTTCCTGGATAGCTGGATTGGACCAAAATGATAAATAAAAAAAAATCCCACCCCTCTGAAATACAGCTGACATGCTTGTATGAATTCAAAAGGTATAATGCACTTTTTTAAAAGACAGAGGGACTTATAAAGATGGGAGCACAAAAAGGTCCCAGTAATTCAATTAGCACGAGTGTTGAGTAACAAAAGGTAATGTAATTAAGACAGGAAAGCCAGCTAACCTAATCACACAGCAGAAGGTCTTCACTGCTGAATGCCCCCATTGTGTCAGCTTCACAATGGGCCTCCCAGACCTGTCAACCACAAACAACAATTGGGTCACAGTATATGAATTACATAGTTACATAGTTACATAGTAATTGAGGTTTAAAATTTTATTTTAGTCCATCAAGTTCAACCTTTTTAGATCTCCTCTGATCTGCTATATCCAATCCCTTTTTAAAGTCACCTAATCCTTTGGTAGAGAATTCCACAGATTAACCACCCTTACTGTGAAGAACCCTTTTCTTTCTTTAAGGTGAAATTGTTTTACTTCTATTCTCAAAGCATGTCCTCTTGTCAGTTGAAAACCTCTTGACACAAAAAGTTCACTTGACAAAGCCTTCTATTGACCTTGGATATATTTATATAAGGTAATCATATCCCCTCTTAGATGCCTTTTTTCTAGAGAAAATAATTTTAATTGGTTAGTTTTTCTTCAGAATCTCCATTCCCTCTATTATTTTTGTTGTCCCTCTCTGTACTTTTTCCAGCTCTAAAATGTCTTTTTTTATGTAGTGGTGCCCAAAATTGTACTCCATATTCCAAATGAGGGCGTACTAGGGATTTATATAGTGGGAGAATTATATTTGCTTTCCTTGCTTCTATACCCTTCTTAATACATGCTAATAGTTTATTTGCCTTTGCAGCTGCTGCTTGGCTTTGAGCACTGTTGCCTAGGTAGTTGTCCACTAGTACTCCCAAATCCCTTTCAATATCTGATACCCCTAGATTTGCTACATTAAGAATATAATTTGCATGGTTATTTTTCCTTCCCAGGTGCATAACTTTACATCTATTTGTGTTAAATTTCAAATGCCATTTAATCACCCATTTCTCTAATTTATGCAAATCCCTTTGGAGGGAACGTACATCATTATCTAATTTAATTACCTTGCACAACTTAGTGTCATCAGCAAAAATGGAGACAATATTTTCCATTCCTACTTCTAAGTCATTAATAAATATGTTAAAAAGGAAAGGACCTCAGACAGAACCCTGAAGAACCCCTCTTACCACATTAGTCCAATCTGAGTATGTTCCATTAACAACAAACCTTTGCTTCCTGTCTTTAAGCCAGGTCTCGATCCATGAGCAGATATTTACTGCAATTCCTGTATCTCTTAGTTTGCTCAATAGTCTCCCATGGTACACTGTACCAAAAGCCTTTGCAAAATCCAGAAAGACTACATCAACTGAGTTACCTTGATCCAGCTTCATACTAACCTCCTCATAGAAACTAATTAGGTTTGTTGACCTGACCTTTCCCTCATAAATCTGTGTTGATTCCTACTTACTGTATAATCTTGTTTATATAGACTAACAGCCCTATTAAATTCCCTGAACGTGTAAATCCGTAGCCCGTAAGACTTGCGGCTATTAAATTGGCCCCGTAAAGCAAACCGCTAATGACTTCCCGACAGTCAATGTGTTAATACATATAATGGAACTCGCATGGACTAGAATATAATATTTACTGATTTATTAATATTGCATTATTTCTAAAATGCGGATCTGATCAAAACTCGTAATTGAAGCTCGTAAGGCTTTGAAATCTAACCTCCATTTTTCAGTGACGTAATGATGATGATCACTTTTGTCATTGGCTCAGTCTAAACCTGTAACTACGATTTGACTAATTGATCATGTTCACAGCCGCACATCCAACGTGCGCAAGAATGGTTTACGAGTTTGCATCTCAAGCCCGAAATTTGCGGCATGGTCTAATTTAATAGCTCTGTAACGCAGCCGAATTTCAAGCCCGCAGCCTTTGCGGGTGTGCAGAAGCTGCTACGGCTTCAAATTTAATAGGGCTGATATTCTTGTATAAGATACCTTAGTAACCCTTCTAAAAGCTTTCCCACTACAGAAATGAAGCTTACAGGTCGATAATTTCCTGGATTTGTTGTTGCTCCCTTCTTAAATATAGGTATCACCTCTGCTTTTCTCCAGTCATCTGATAGAGACCCTGTGTTGAGTGAATCTTGAAAAATTAGGTATAATAGTCTGGCTATTCAGAGCCCAGTTCCCTCAGTACCCGTGGATGTATTCCATCAGGACCTGGGGATTTATTAACATTTATTTTTTCCAACCTCTTTTGGGTTTCTTCCTGGGTTAACCAATTATTTGGTGAAGGTAGTGTAGCCCCATTATGTTGCAGTGTCCCAACCACTGGTACCTCTCTTGTATATACCAAAGAAAAGAACCTATTTAGCTCATCTGCCTTTTCCTGGTCACAAATTGACAGACGGCCTGTGTCACATTGTAATGTTCCTTTGCAACTAACCTTTCATTTTCTATTTTAGCCAGTCTAATAGCCCTTTTGCAAGCCTTGTTGACTTTCTTGTACTCACAAAAAGCAGTCTCTGTCCCCTCTTTTTTGTATAATTTAAATGCCTGTTTTTACTCCTTATCTTCACCTTTAAATCATTATTAAGCCACATTGGATGTGATTTACTCTTTTTACTTTTATTCCCACATGGTACATGGTGATAAGTATGTATATTTAGTAAGGATTTTAATGTTGTTCATTTCTGTTCAGTATTTTTACCTGTCAGTTCTCAGTCCCAGTCTATACTTTGTATTGCTGCCCTTAGAACGTCAAAATTTGCCCTTTTAAAAGAGTTTTTGTTGGCCCCTTACAGTTTTGTTTTTTTAATTCAATCTCAAATGAGACTGTGTTGTGATCACTGTTTCCCAAAGGTTGCCCTATTTCAACATTTGATACCATATCAATATTATTTGTGATGACTAAATCCAATATAGCCCCATTTCTAGTAGGTTCTAGATAATGATCCCTGAGTGTGCTCAAGAACCTACTCCCCTTAGGTAAACTGCTGGTCTCATTCATTCAGTTTATTTCAGGGTAGTTAATATCTCCCATTATTAAAACTTGCTCATGCTTAGCTGCATTTCCAATCTGTAACAATAATTGCATTTCCTCACTTTCAATTATATTTGGGGGTTTATAGGCTAGTCCTACCAATATTCGTTTAGAATTTGCTGCTTCACTATTTACTCTACCCACAAACATTCAACATTTCTGCTAGTTCCACCATAAATATCTTCTCTTACTATAAGCTTAAATTCAGGTTTAACATACAGAGACATACCCCCTCCTCTTTTAACATTGCCCCTATTTTTCCTAAATAGGGTATAACCATCCAGATTAACAGTCCAGTCATGATATTCATCCCACCACATTTCAGTAATGCCTATTAAATCCCATTTCTCATTAACTGCTAATAATTCTAACTCAGCCATTTTACCTGGCAAGCTTCAGGCATTAGCAAGCATACACCTTATGTTATGAGTCTGTAGTTCTGAAGTGCCTGCACTGCACTTGAGTTACTTAACAATACATCCCTATTGACTATACTAACCCTCCCCAACTCTTCCTCTTGACTAGTTTATTCATTTCTTACCACCTCTACACTTTCTACCCCATTACTTCTATCGAGTCCCCCCCACCTAGTAGTTTAAAAACTCCCCCAGCCGTTCTACCATCCTTTCCCTTAGCACACCAGCTCCCTCTTCATTAAGGTGAAATCCATTGCTGTTATAGAGATTGTACCCAAGTGAGAAGTCAGCCCAGTGCTCTAAAAACCCAAACCCCTCCTTAATGCACCACTTTTTTTAGCCATGCATTAACCTCCCTAAGCTCCTTCTATCTCCCTGGGCTAGCACATGGCACTGGTAGTATCTCTGAAAATACTACCTTGGAGGTCCTTGCCTTCAGCTTATTACCTAGTTTTAGAAAAGCATTCTTTAGGTACTCTCCATCTTCCATTAACTTTATCATTGGTACTAATATGTACCAAGACCGCTAGTTCATTTCAATCCTCTCCCAATAATTTATTTACCCAATCCACAACATTCCCGAACCTGTGTGCCTGGGAGACAGCAAACTGTTTGACTGCTGGGATCTGGGTGACAAAACACCCTGTCTACCTTCCTAATAATAGAATCCCCTACCAGCAAAACTTTTTTCTTGCTCTGCCTATGCTGCCCTCCCTCTCCTCCAGTAAAACTGTTTTATCTGGCATTGCCATTCCTGAAAGGTCATCTTCAACAGTTTCACTCAATCTGGCAAATCTGTTTGGATGTGCCAATTCAGAACTTCCCCTATGTAGACATAAAAAATACGTATTAACAGGCATGTTTAACATGGATACAGTGAGCACAACAAGAGGTTAGCCACAAAATGTCCAACATACACAAACACAAGGGGTATTCACTGGGGATGTGGATCTCCATACCTTATCACAGTGGTAGTCCCAGGCTGGAAATAATAAAGCCCAGTGGTGTGATCTTGTGCATGCCCAGGGAAGGAAATCCATTGGTGCAGACTGGACTAGAGAAGTAGGCACCAGAGGACTTTATTACAGGCTATACACAGTGGGCCTCATTCTATTATCGGCTGTAAAATGGCTGCAAAGCTGCGATTCAATGCGGCCATCTTGGGGCCCCGTGTAGAGCTACTTCTACCTTGCTATTCAAATGGACGGCGCCGCAAGGATTTCCCCGTTACAGCCGGCAGCAAATCATGCAAACGGCCGCAAAGTCAGAAAACTGTAAATGCAAATATAAATTCAAGATGGCACTGTAAAGCTCTGTAAATGCTAGGCATCATAATGGGGGACATGAGGATTATTAGAAACACCCTCTCAAGCTTGCACATCGCCCAAATTCGATATTTCATTAACTGTTTATTTTCTGTCCCGCAGCCTTGGCGGGTCTGAGGTGCTCCAAGCCCTCGGGACTTTGTCCACGGATATTTGACATGAATTAAAATAAAAATGATTTTCAGATTTGAGTGTAGGGGAATGTTGTGCTATGAATGCTAACACCTCCAATCACTTTATCGTCTCATCAGAGTGCAGGATGGCTTTATTATGTGCTTAATTGTGTGCTTGCAGGACCTTTTTGGTGCAAGTAAGCTGCGGCTCGGTTTTAGCCTTGCCGAGAGGGTTCCCGTAGCAATTGAATAGCAACCAGGGCTTTCTTGCGCCCAAAACTCTTGCGGCCGTGTAAGATCAAAGGCTTTCCTGCTGCGCGTGTGGCCGCAAAGCATAACAGGGCGCATCTCCTACGGCCGTTAATAGAATGAGGCCCAGTGTATTTAACAGTGTATTTGTCCAGTAGGTTTAAAGCTTCCCTAAAAATGTGCCAATGCAATATGTACAAATGTTCACACTAACATTTACCCAACTGAATTTCTATTATTTTTGCCATGAACATATATTTAAAAATATACCAATTGAAAAATGTTATCTGTTAAGCATCATGTTTTCAAGACAGGAAGCCCAATGTACCCTGCAAAAAACAACAAACTATTATCTAAAGTAGCATATGTCCCACTCCTTTCCTATGCATTCCACAAAAGCTCAACAATACAAGTTTAGAACAGATAACCAGTAACTTATCATACAATGATTAAAAACATTCTTTTAACACTATTTCAAGCATTCCAAAAATCTTGTGGTCATGTTTATAATTGAACCACACAATTAACACTTTGAATGCCAGGGGTTCAGAGACTTTTTAGGACTGAAAAAAACAGGCACATTTTTAACAATTTTGTTATTTAGGCATGATGTCTGCAGGTATATTTATATATACATATGGAAACTATATATTGTTTTTATCATCAGAATTTCAGCTTTCTATAAGTATGACTATTGTTTGCATTATACATTATGTATTAAAAAATAACATTGTCAAAAAAAGATAAAGTCTGTTTTATGTTTTTTTTTTATATTACCAAAAATGATCTCATTGCCATCCTAGGCAATTAACCCTTTTTTTATTGTTAGGACCCCTATCTATAATTCCCTATAATTCCTATCTTCGGTGAGTTAAGTATTCACCTATGTATGGCCAGATAGTGGAAAATACTCTGGGCATCAGTTGTGTGAAAAATGTTTAATTACCCCATAGGTAATTATGACATTTCTATAAAATATTGGTGCCAGTGGGAATTCATAAAAATTATCTGATTGCCCCTAGGTAATCTGAAGGTTTTTATACTTTCTTTGCTCCTCTTTCCTTTCTAATAAATAAATTCACTGAAAAAGTGAAGGGTAGATTTTGAAGTCCTACTTGTTTCACAGTCCAGATATAATGCAATATTAATAAAGCAGTAAATATAATATTCTATTACAAGCACATTGCAGTATATGTCGTAACACACTGATTGCAGCGATCGATTTAACACAAAATATAAACATAAAATAAAGTATTTTTCGGGACCGATTGGCGGCCTTGAGAATGTTGTGCTATTAATTCTCATAGCCTTTGTCAAAGACAGTTACCTGTTGAAACCGGTCAGGCGACGAACACCACCTGAGTGATTTTATTTAAGTGGCGTAACTGAGCAAGTATGGGGCGAAGCATGGTACTGTATAAATCTTTTTGATCTTTTTTGATCTATTTATGATCGTTTGTTTCATCTATATACCATTGTGTACTGTATTTTCTATGATGCTGGCAGTGGGTTTATTCCACCTTGGTTAAACCTATAAAACTTACTGATAAACCAGCTTTATAATCGAGCCTATAAAGATAAAAGGCTACAATAAGTATCACTACCTAGAATCAATTTTCTATTAAGTACCTTCCCCTAAGCTCAGAGATTAAGAATGCCCTTACCCCATTGGTTTTAAATTCACTTTTTAACCACACATTTTAACTAAAGGGTATCCGATGATTTTGGTCTCCAAATATATGAGGATTGCCCATAAATTACATTTAGAGAGTAATATAATTATTTAAATCTCTAAAGTTATACAAAAATCATTATATCTAAGAGGATTATTTACCATACACAAAGTCACGTGATTTTAATTTGTTACAATATTTAGTCATGCAGTAGCATTAATATATCAAGCACATACTATAGCACTTTAGCCTATAATAAAATTACTGGCATAGAGCCCTTTTAGCACCTTAACATAAGTATAAGACAGCCCATTCTATAAATAAGCCCCTTAAAAAATCTCAGAAAGAAGCACTCTTTTATCTAATCAAGCACTTTACACAATGCTATCACTAAGTATGTATTTTTCACCTTTAATATCTGTATTTATTCAATTTCAGGGTGACATTACTGATAAAACAGTGTCCCCCTTTCCCCTCTATTTTCTCTCTAAATTAACATTTGAAAAAGTAATATTTCAATTTAAATATTACACATTTTTTGCACTAATATAAACAGTATAAATATATAAATGTTTTCCCCCTTTTAGATTTTCCCTTATTAATCCAGTTTTTTAAATTTAGCTTTAGTTTATATCCGTACCATATATAGTGTTATGCACTAAGTTTTTGCAATTGTTCATCTATTAATTCTAAGAGCTAATATCACTTTCCCTTATAATAAATATACGGTAGAGTGTTATTTGCTATGTATTAGACTTTACGCCCCTTGCTGATGCTCTCGAACACACGTTGGCCTTTGGCCTCCATTTGCGTGTTACAGGCTTGCTCGTGAGTGGCCATGTTGCAATTTAATAGCTTAATTGAACAAGTAGCGGTTAGAGGCATGTCATATTAAAGGATTTACGTGCGCAAAGTTCAACATTGCTCAGCAAGTAGCCTGTTCTCGGCCGTCCTGCGTATTAACACGCAAGTCCGCTGCGAGCAACGTTACGGGGCTAATTTAGTAACATAACACGTAAAACGTAAATTTGGAGTTATTTTTACAACGTAGCCCCAATTTAATGAGGTTGTAAGACCATTGTATTTCCTATAAGTTACATAGTATCTAAAAGTCAGTATGAAAACCTAACTCAGTAGTAGTTTTGTGTTTATTTTTATAAATGTATGCTATCAAGAAAAGTAAAAGAAAGCATAAAACACCAATTATTCTATAGATTTTGATTTTCCCTCCCCAAATACCTTTTTCCTAGCATAACTACGGAAATAAAATGGAAACCAGGAGCAGTTTGTGGCATTACAGCAGCATACCAATGTCACAATACAATGCAAACATACAAATGATTAGGCAAATCATGCACATACAGGTATACCCCGCTTAACACTACCCCGCAGAGCGCTGATTCGATATAACACTGTTTTTGTGTCCGATACTCGCTGAGTGTTAAACCCCGCTATAACTCTGTTTTTTTGCCCACTGATCCCTATTCAACTCTCTGCTTCGCGATAGCTCTCTTTTTCCCTCGTGGGACCCGTTTAACGCTATCAACAGCGCCACAGAGTTGAGGGGCAGAGAGAGAGCTAGAGAGAGCTAGAGAGAGCTAGAGAGAGCCAGAGAGAGCCAGAGAGAGCCAGGAAGAGAGAGACAGTAAAATCCTACCTGCAAGATCCATTGGCAAGGTACAAAATATTTCTTTGTTGCCTTGTTTTTATTAATATGATTGTTAATTGTTAATTGTCTAATCAAATTTACTTTTATTGTGCTTTTTGGGTAAAGCAGAGACAGTCACATCTGGAGAGAGTTATTGCCATCAGGGACCCCCAAATCCTGCAGAGAACATAAGCTGGCAAGGTACAGAATATTAAATTGTCCTTGTCCATGGTTTTGCATAATGTGATTGTTAATTGTTAAGTGTTAGTTTTCTAATAAAATCTACATTTATTGTGTTTCTTTGTAAGCGCGGGAAAGTCATAGTGGAGAGAGACATTGCCAGCAGGGACCCCCATATCCTGGAGATTGTTAATTGTCTAATAAAATCTACATTCATTGTATTTTTTGTACTGTTTTACAGATGTCTGAGCAGAAAGAGGAGCAGACTAAGCTCAAGAGCCAGAATATTCCTTTGGATGTAAAGATTCAAGTGATTGACTGACTAGAGAAAGGAGAGCAGCAGGTGGATATTGGGGCAGATCTCCATTTGCCAAGCTCCACTATCCGCAACTTCCTGAAAAACAAGGTCAAGATTTGAAATTCAGCTAAGAAGATCACCTGCTCCAGGTGCTACGCCCTTGAGGAGATGTAGATGAGGCTGTCCGTCTGGATAGATGATGAACTGCAGCATAACATGCCTCTCAGCCAGGCAATTATAATGGAGAAGACAAAGGTGATATACGCCCACATGCGGAGCCAAAATCCAGATGTGACAGAGAGCTTTGCAGCAAGTAGAGGTTGGTTTGACCGATTAAAAAAAAAAAAACAACCTCTACAACATTAAGATCACTGATGAAGCGGCAAGTGCGGACACCGAAGCTGCTGCAGCCTTTCGAGCCTCTTTCAAGGACGTGGTGAAAAGAGAAAACTATCCACCGGAGCTTGTCTTGAATGAGAATGAGACGGGCCTCTTTTGAAAGCAGATGCCAAGCCACATTTTCATTTCCAGGAAGCAAAAGAGAGCACCGGCTTTAAAGTGGCCAAAGATAGGCTGATCCTTCTTGTGGGTGAGAACGCCAGCGGTGACTTCCATATAAAGCCATTGCTGGTCTACCACTCCAAGACACCAAGGGCAATGAAGGGCATAAGCAAGTCCAGCTTGCCAGTCCAGCTTACCAGTCATTTGGCAGTTCATCAAGAAGGCATGGATCACCAGGGACATTTTCAGAGTGGTTCAGAGACCATTTCTGACTTTCCGGGCACCGTTATTGTAGGCACAAGGGACTGGAGGAGAAAGCATGGCTCATCATGGACAATGCTTCAAGCCACCCTAATAACTTGGCTGAGCTGCCCACCTGCATCTCTGGGGAGATCCTGTTCCTGCCTTCCAACCAATGTTGCTCATCCAGCTTATGGACCAGGGGGTGATTGCCACCTTCAAGGCCACCAACTCTGCACCACATTCCACCAGCTGACTGACCAGACAGACCTCCAAGAAACGCAATCATTGTTGTACTTCAGGAAGAAGTACAATTCCATGCAGGCTGTCATCAACATTGATCTGTCCTGGAAGGAGGTCACACAGTAATGTCTCAAGGCTGTGTGGAAGACGATCTGTCCAGAGCGGTGTGAGGATGTGCAACCGCAAGAGCCCATCAAAGCGGAGATAGTAGACCTTGGGACCTGGAAGAACTTTCTGAACACGCCTTAAAGCAGCTGTCAGCTGTGTTAACCTCCGTGGTCTGTCTGATCATCTTAGTATTATTTGAGTAGTTGGTTGTTATACCTTATCCATTGTTTATATATCTTATGTATATCTTTTAATCAGCAAGTAAATAAACTAGCTGCTTTTATGGACTGCCTCAGAGCTGCTTTGGTAAAGTGTATTGTTACAAAGAAAGAAAGTGAAGAAACATAATACAGTAAGGCACAACTAGGAAGCAAAGGATATCCTCAGTTTCCTGACTCCCATCAAAACTAAAATAATTACAATAAATAAATTAAGAAATACAATAAAAATATATTATTATTAAAATATATATATTTTATATAAAATAAAAAAATAAATTAAGCAGGTAAAGGGATTGATTACCCTCCAGTGACGATCATAAGTCTTCAGTCATGGATAAGCTGGCACTTTTTACTTGAAAAAAGCTGGCCTCTTCTTTCTTGTTTGAAAACCCTTGATCCGCTATTTAACCTGCATAAAGGTTTTTCTTAAAAATATTTCCTGCTGCTATTAAAAAAATTCACTGGATTAAAGGTGCTCCTTCCTAGAGGAGCCCCTTTGCCAAAAACATAATATATAGGTTTTTTGTAGGCTTCTGTTTGGTTAAATATATGTAACTCCTATTTCAACAAAACAGAATTGAGTATTTGAATTGCCTAACTTTGATTGACTACCCCTAGTGCTGATCCTGGAAGTCCTGATCCTCAATCTTTAGCCATGGATAAGCTGGCACATCCTTGATGCTTGAAGAAATCAGTCCTCTTCTTTCTTGATTGAAGACCCTCAATCCTCTCTTTAGGCAACGGAAAGGGTCATCTTTAAAACAAATTTATCTGGCAAGTTTCTGTATTATATAGGGGTTTTGTATGCTTCTGATTGTTCTGATTGGCTAAAATATATCTCAAACATATTCAGGCAATCAGAATAGCGTATATGAATTGCCTAAATCTGACTTGGTTACTGAGTAACTAATCAGAGTAGACCACCACCTCACTTCTGATTGGTTAACATTTAGCCAATCATAATGCAGGGATTTTGTGCATTGTGATTGGTAACTTTTAACCAATCAGAGCCTTCTGTTTTTCCTCATTCTGATTGGCTAAAATAATGACAGTCAGAATAGGTCTTAATGCTACCCTTTTCTGATCGGCTATTGAAAGAGCTGATCAGAAAAGATATTGTAAGCTTGTAGGTTAGTATAAGCTTATAGATTAAAATACTATGGGAGTCATTAACAACCCCCATGGCAGGGGTTTAGGTTTAGGTGCCATGTGGGTCTATAGGTGCCCCATTGAAGAAGTTAATTTTAAGTGCCATGTGTAGTGGGCTCAAATTAAGTAATAGGTAATGTGGCTATGGAGTCTACGGAGATTCCGACTGTCCTACAGGCATAAGTACAGCAGATTGTGAGTGTACTTTAAAGCTAGAGAGCCACGTACCAAATCCTCTGGGTGCAAGTCAGTAAGTTGTTTTTTTGTGGAAGCCATGCAATAGCTCTACAAAGTTGCTTGTAAGAATTTGCATAGCTCTGCATCAGCCTTGCAGGATATCCTACAAGAGCCATATACTCAAGCTATTTAGTAGTATCTTTTGTATACTATGTGGTAATAACTATGTGGGCAATAAATATGTCTAAGGTCTTCATTCTTAGTCAAATGTTGTGTCAATTTAATATGAGTTAGTCTTGTAGTTCAATAATAGTTCTAACCAGATCAATTACTGAATCATGTGAAAGTTGTGTACTTAGATCTTGTCAGAACATGGTGATAGACAGTAGTCATAACAGAGCTCTTCAGGCCCAGGTCCAAAACTAGAATTAACTAAGTGTACATTATGTAAGTATGTCTAAAGGAATAACTAAAACACTGATCTGGTCTTAAAAAGAGGCTGGTAAAATGTATTGGAACTGTAAGGCCAGCCCATCCAATCTAGGATATTACAAAATACTATTATTTAAAATAAAAGAAGATAAAGTTCCTTCTTTTCAACAATTTAACTAGTAACTAATAGCTTATGAATCATGGGGGGTACATAAATAATTGTGAAGAATAATTCCTTATTGCAATTTCAGAAATACACAGGAAAAAAGAATGTTTTGATTCTGAATCAATGGATTCTGTAAATTTTCCAGATTACTAGTTTATTATGACAACGTTTAATCATTACGTAACTTATTAAGTCCATGAAAGGATTTGTAGTTCCACGTCATCTTTAGCAAAGGAAAGTTTCAATGAGAATTAGCAACCTCCACATACATCTACAAAAAAAAGTAAAAATAGGAGCTTATTTCATAAGCGTTTCTACATCTTTTGCATATGCATTATTCTGCCTACATACAATAAGCTTCTTATTTTATTGGACTATATGTATTTGCAGGCTGTATATTCCAGAAAACAAAATTAATCTATATTAATCCAAGTGGATTTTCCTTGCAAGTAAAGGCTGATAAATTGCAGAGTGCACTAATTGTGCCCACGTGAGAGGGGTGTGGCTTGACTGTTAAACTAGTATAAAAGGTTTGTGAGCTCTTTTGGGGCTGTTTGCAAGTGGATTTTCCTTTGCAAGTAAAGGCTGATAAATTGCAGAGTGCACTAATTGTGCCCAGGTTAGAAGGCAGAAGTTAATATAAACAGAAGGGGCGAACTTGTGATCTTTCAAACATTTCTAGTATCAAGTGCAATTCTAGTAAAAGTGTAGGAGTTTGAATCAAAGAAAAGGGAGGGCAGATTTATAGTGCAAAGGAGGAAAACTTTATACAAATATATTATTTTATATTCTTTATTTTTCACACTGAAATTTTGTAGACAATAATAATAATTATGAGTCAGTCCAGTTGCAACCTCAATCAGTATACATCCTGTCAATTGTATGCAATACTGGAACAGATTATCCAGGGTCCATACCTCTGTGAGAGGTGTGAGCATGTTGCCTCTCTGGAAGCTCAAATTGGAGATCTGGAGTGGAGAATTGCAGCACTTATTGATATTGCTCCACTGGAAAGGGAGTTGGTGCTCTCGGAGCACAGTTTAGCTGGGCCTAGCATGGAGGGTGGAGCTGGGGCTAGTAAAGGATGTCCAGGGATTTAGCTGGGTTGCAGTTAGAAGGGGAATCAGGGGGAACAGGAGGAGGCAGGCCAGTTCCTAGTTGGCAAACACCAACAGATTAGCCAGATTGAGTGAAACTGTTGGGGATGTCCATTCAGGAATTGCAATGCCAGATAGAGCTGTTCCCTCTAACAGCTGGGAGAACAGTTCTACTGGAGAAGTGGAAGGGCAGAATAGGCAGAGCAACAGACAAGTTTTGGTGGTAGGGAACTCTATTATTAGGAAGGTAGACAGGGTGATTTGTCACCCAGATCTCAGCAATCGAACAGTTTGCTGTCTCCCGGGTGCTCGGGTTCGTCATGTTGCGGATCGGGTAGACAAATTATTGGGAGGGGCTGAAATGAACCGGCGGTCTTGGTACATATTGGTACCAATGACAAATTAGTGGAAGATGGAGTGTCCTAAAGAATGATTTTAGAGAACTAGGTGATAAGCTGAAGGCAGGACTTCTAAGGTAGTATTTTCTGAGATACTACCAGTGCCACGTGCTAGCCCAGGGAGGCAGAAGGAGCTTAGGGAGGTTAATGCATGGCTAAAGATGTGGTACACTAAGGAGGGGTTTGGGTTTTTAGAGCACTGGACTGACTTCTCACTTCGGTATAATCTCTACAGCAGGGATGGATTGCACCTTAATGATGAGGGAGCTTTTGCGCTAGGGGATAGGATGGTAGAAAGGCTGGAGAACTAGTAGGTGAAGGGGAGGGACTAGTTATAAGTAATGGGGTAGAAAGTGTAGAGGGTATACGGGATGAATTAACAACTCATAGGGGAGGAGATGGGGGAGGGGTAGTATAGTCAATAAAGAGGTAGTACTAAGTAACTCAAGTACAGTGGCAGGCACTTCAGAACTACAGACTCATAACATAAGGTGTATGCTTGCTAATGCCAGAAGCTTGCCAGGAAAAATGGGAGAGTTAGAATTATTAGCAATTAATGAAAAATTGGATTTAATAGGCATTACCGAAACGTGGTGGGATGAATCTCATGACTGGACTGTTAGACTGGAAGGTTAATAACCTATTTAGCAAAGATAGAGACAATGGTAAAAGAGGAGGAGGGATTTGTCTGTATGTTAAGCCTGAATTTAAGCCTATAGTCAGAGAAGATATTTATGGTGGACCTAGTGATAAAGTTGAATGTTTGTGGGTAGAATTAATTAGAGGAGCAGCAAATTCCAAAAGAATATTAGTAAGAGTATGCTATAAACCCCTAAATATAGCTGAAAGTGAAGAAATACAATAAGTGTTACAGTTTGGAAATGCAGCTAAGCATGGGCAAGTTCTAATAATGGGAGATTTTAATTACCTGGAAATAAACTGGATAAATGAGAACAGCAGTTAAATTAAAAAAACTAAATTTTAAGGAGCCAACAAAAACTCTTAATTTTAAAAGGGCAGATTTTAACGGTCTAATACAAAGTATAGACTGGGACAGAGAACTGTTAGGTAAAAACACTGAACATAAATGGACAACATTTAAATCCTCACTAAATATAGATACACATGCACATATACCATATGGGAATAAAAGTAAAAGGAGTCAATCCCATCCAATGTGGCTTAACAATGATTTAAAGATCAAGATACGGAGTAAAAAAACAGGCAGGAGAAAAGCAGATGTGATACCTATATTTAAAAAGGGATCAAGAGCAAATCCTGGGAATTATAGACCAGTGAGCCTCACTTCTGTAGTGGGGAAGCTTTTAGAAGGGTTAATAAGGGATAATATACAAGAATATATCTATTTGAACAGGATTATAAGTAATAGTCAACATGGATTTATGAAGGATAGGTCATGTCAAACAAATCTAATTAGTTTCTAAGAGGAGGTTAGTAGGGACCTGGATCAAGGCAACTCAGTGGATGTAGTCTTTTTGGATTTTTCAAATGCTTTTGATACAGTGCCACATGGGAAACTATTGTGCAAACTAAGAGATACAGAAATTGCAGTAAATATCTGCTCATGGATTAAGAGCTGGCTAAAAGACAGGAAGCAAAGGGTTATTGTAAATAGAACATACTCCGATTAGACTAATGTGGTAAGTGGGGTTCCTCAGGGTTCAATATTAAGTCCTCTCCTTTTTATCATATTTATTAATGACTTAGAGGTGGGATTGGAGTGTGGTGTCTCCATTTTCGCTAATGACACAAAGTTGTGCAAGGTAATTAAATCAGATAATGATGTGCTTTCCCTCCAAAAGGATTTACATAAAATTGAGGAATGGGCATCTAAATGGCAGATGAGATTTAATAGTCAGATGAAATAGCCATGCAATTTATAATCTTAATGGAGCAAATATAGGGGTATCAGATATTGAAAGGGATTTAGGAGTGCTTGTGGATAACCACCTAGGTAACAGTGCTCAAAGCCAAGTTGCAGCTGCAAAGGCAAATCAAATATTAGCATGTATTAAGAAGGGTATAGAAGCAAGGGAAGCAAATATAATTCTGCCACTATACAAGTCTCTAGTACGCCCTCATTTGGAATATGGAGTACAATTTTTGGCACCACTTCATAAAAACTATATTTTAAAGCTGGAAAAGGTACAGAGGAGGGCAACAAAACTAATAAGGGGAATGGAGGGGCTAAGTTATGAAGAAAGACTAACCAAATTAAACTTATTTTCTCTAAAAAAAAAGGCATCTAAGAAGAGATATGATTACCTTGTATAAATATATCCAGGGTCAGTATAAAGATTTGTCAAGGGAGCTTTTTTACCAAGAGGTTTTCAACTGACAAGAGGACATCCCTTGAGGTTAGAAGTAAAAAGGTTCCACCTTAAAGAAAGAAAAGGGTTCTTCACAGTAAGGGTGGTTAATCTGTGAAATTCTCTACCAGAGGAGGTGGTGATAGTGGATTTGATAGATAACTTTAAGAGGGGACTGGATTTATGTCTAATTAAAAAGGGAATACAGGTTTATCATGGATAATTAGAGAGACAGTATTGATCCAGGGAGAAATCCAATCGTATCTAGGGTCAGGAAGGAATTTTTTTTTTTTCCTTTGAGACGATTGGCAAAGTCTCACTTGTTTTTTCTTTTTTTTCTGTTTGCTTTCCTCTGGATTAATTAATAACTAAAAATACAAAAATACAAAAATTAAATAATTGATTAATAATAAATTAACAACTCATTAATTAATATTTAATCCGCATTTTGCAGATCAGAGGAGATCTTAAAAGGTTGAACTTGATGGATTGAAAGTATTTTTTCACCTTAATTAATATGTAACTATGTAACTATATAATATCCTTAATATTAATTTTCATATTTTTACTTTGTTAATAAATGTAATTTTTAACACTTTCCATGTGGAGCATATTTTGGAATCCAGGGGTCATTGTACTGTTTATTTCCGGTATATGGTATTTTGCATTTTTTGGGGGGGGGGGTTCAATTTTGTAATATTTTTAAACAAGGTAAAATTTTATAGGACGTTCAAGTTTATTTTGTTTGTAAATGCAATTTATTGGTTTCTACAATTTACTCTCTTTTTTTTAGAGATCATTTATTCCACTGGTGATAATCCATGATGGTATAACTACAAGCATGGTTTATTCAATGAGTGCTTAAAGAGCTTGGTTTAATATCAGGAACCAAAAAGTCGTTCCATGAGGAGAGCACCTAGAAGAGAAACACATCAATAATGTAGTAAGTATGTGAAATGTAAGTGAGTATTTACATAGTTACATAGTAACATAGTAATCAAGGTTGAAAAAAGACTTTCTGCCCATCAAGTTCAACCTGTTAAGATCTCCTATGATCTGCAATATGCGGATTAGTTATTAATTAATTAGTTGTTAAATAATTATTAATAGTATAGTAATTGAGGATGAATAAAGAGTTAGTCCATCAAGTTTAACCTTTTTAGATCTCTCTTGATCTTTTTAATATGTGGACTATTTGTTATTAATTATTAATTGATCCAGTGGAAGGCAAACAGAAAAAAAAAAAAACATTGAAACTTTGCCAATTGTCTCATAAGGGGAAAAAAACAAAATTCCTTCCTGACCCCAGGAACTGGCGATCAAATTTCTCCCTGATCAATATTCCTTCGCTAGTTATCTAGGATAGCCTTGAATGCCCTATTTATTCAAAAATATATCTAACCCCTTTTTGAAGTTGTCTATCGAATTCACTGTCACTACCTCCTTTGGTAGAGAATTCCACAGTTTAACCACCCTAACTGTGAAGAACCATTTTCTTTGTTTAATGTGAAATCCTTTTTCCTCTAACCTCAAAGGATGTCCTCTTGTCAGTTGAAAATCTCTTGCTACAAAAAGTTCACTTGACAAAGCCTTATATTGACCTGGATGTAATTAAATAAGGTAATCATATCCCCTTGTAGACACCTTTTTTCTAGTGAAAATAAGTTTAATTTGGTTAGTCTTTCTTCATAACTTAGCCCCTCCATTCCCCTTATTAATTTTGTAGCCCTTCTCTGTACTCTTTCCAGCTCTAAAATGTCCTTTTTATGAAGTGGTGCCCAAAATTGTACTCCATATTCCAAATGAGGGCGTACTAGGGATTTGTATAGTGGTAGAATAATATTTGCTTCCCTTGCTTCTATACCCTTCTTAATACATGCTAATATTTTACTTGCCTTTGCAGCTGCTGCTTGGCATTGAGCACTGCTACCTAGGTGGTTTTCCACTAGTACTCCAAAATCCCTTTCAATATCTGAAACCCCTAGATTTGCTCCATTAAGATTATAAATTGCATGGCTATTTTTCCTTCCCAAATGCATAACCTTACATTTATTTGTATTAAATCTCATCTGACATTTAGCAGCCCATTTCTCTAATTTATGCAAATCCCTTTTGTAGGGAAAGTACATAATTATCTGATTGTATTACCTTTCACAACTTAGTGTCATCAGCAAAAATGGAGATACTACTTTCGAGTCCTACTTCTACGTCATTAATAAATATGTTAAAAAGAAGAGGACCTAATACTGAACCTTGAGGAACCCCACTTATCACATTAGTCCAATCGGAGTATGTTCCATTTACAACAACCCTTTGCTTCCTGTCTTTTAGCCATCTATCGATACATGAGCAGATATTTACTGCAATTCCTGTATCCCTTAGTTTGCTCAATAGTCTTCCAAGTGGCACTGTATCAAATGCCTTTGAAAAATCCAAAAAGACTACATCCACTGAGTTGCCCTGATCCAAGTTCCTACTAACCTCCTCATAGAAACTAATTAGATTGGTCTGACATGACCTATCCTTCATAAATCTTTGTTGACTGCTACCTATGATCTTGTTCAAATAGACATATTCTTGTATTCTGTCCCTTATTAACCCTTCTAAAAGCTTCCCAACTACAGAAGTGAGGCTCACTGGTCTATAATTCCCTGGATTTGCTCTTGATCCCTTCTTAAATATAGGTATCACCTCTGCTTTTCTCCAGTCATCAGGTAGAGACCCTGTAGTGAGTGAGTCTTGAAAGATTAGATATAATGGTTTGGCTATAACAGAACCCAGCTCCCTCAGTACCCTTGGATGTATTCCATCAGGACCTGGGGCTTTATTAACATTTATTTTCTCCAATCTCTTTTGGATTTCTTCCTGTGTTAACCAATTATTTAGTGATGGTAGTGTAGCCCCATTATGTTGCTGTGAGGATTGACTATGCTGGGTTTTGAACCCTGGTCCCAAGGCTGCTGGGCCTCTTCCCTACCACTGCGCCAGCCTGCCTTTGTGAAATTCCTGGAGATCTGATAACCTTGCCAGCAATAGCATCAGTGACTAGTCTCTTCAGCTGTGTCTGGTCAGGTGTCTGGTCCTTGGCCTATATAAGGCACTTGCTGTTTATGTATCTTGCCAGATTATTGTGTGGTTCCTGATCACTTCAATAAAGCTTGTTCCTGTTTCACCTACAAGTTGCTGAACTGGATTAATGCTGACCTTGGCTGCTGGTCTCCACAACCTTGTGATTTCTATATCATCGGGTCAGATTCTGCATTGGCCCAGCAGGTTGCTTTATTTGCAAGAACTGTGCAGACCCAGGCACAGACCATTCAAGTGCTGCAGGACCAGGTAGCTGAACTGCAAAATAAAGTTCAGTCAATGCACAGTGAGTATACCAGCTACAGGGCACGTGATGTTGTGACTGCTACTGTTATACCTGCACAAGATGCCCGCTTGCCCCTACCAGAAAAGTTTGGAGGAGATTGCAAAAAATGTAGGGGTTTCCTAAATCAATGCCGTTTGCACTTCATGATGTTACTTAACCGATTTCCATCTGAAAGAGAGAAGGTGGGATTTATTTTTTCCCTATTCAAAGATGAAGCCCTGGCTTGGGGCTCCCCTCTTCTGGAACAGGACAGTCCAGTCTTGGGTAATCTAAATGACTTTTTTGGGGCCATGTGCCAAGTTTTTGATGACCCAAATCGATGTGCTACAGCAGAAGCCACTCTCCTTCATTTGCATCAAGGGAGGCGCTCGGTGGCTGAATATGCTGTTGAATTCAGACAGTGGGTTGCTGATACTACCTGGAACCAATCAGCCCAGAGGTTCCACTTCAGAAAAGGTCTCTCAGAAGCTATAAAAGATGAGCTAGCTCGTGTTGATCTTCCTGCTGACTTTGATGCATTTGTGTGTTTGGCTATCTGTATTGATCGGAGACTTTCTGAAAGAAGATTGGAAAGACAGGGCTCTTTTAGACCAAGTATTACTCCAATTTCCTATTCAAGAATTTCTACTCCGATCCCACAAACACCTACAGACTCTGAGCCTGAGGCTATGCAGGTAAATCTAATAAGAGGGCCATTATCAAATGAAGAAAAACAGTGGCGACGCACTCACAATTTATGCCTGTATTGTGGTAGTGCAGGGCACTATGCCATCAATTGCCCTAGCAAATCCAAAAGAACAATAGCTATGGCTGCTAATTCGACACCAATCCGAGATTTCAGATCAACTGGATTCTGTCACACAACCCTTGTTTTCTCTGGCTCATGGTGAAGAGGGTATGTTGACTCAACATCCTCATTTTGTGGTGCCTATCACGTTGCAATGTGGTGATCGTAAAATTTAAACTACAGCTATGATAGATTCTGGAGCAGGCGGAAACTTTATGGACATTAAATTTGCAGCAGGAAATAGAATTCAGTCTATCCCTAATTCTTCACCTGTGGTAATGGAGACAGTAGACGGTTCTCCACTTACATCAGGCCCGGTTACACATGAGACTGTGCCCTTAAAGTTGACTTTGGAAGTGAATCACCATGAGGCTATCTCTGTCCACCTAATTTCCTCAACACAGTTTCCAGTGATTTTGGGGGTACCTTGGCTTGCTCTGCATAACCCACAGATTAATTGGAAGATCAGAACTTTGTCCTTTCCTTCAGAACACTGCTTAATGAATTGTCAACCCTCTAAGGTAACACCTGTTGCCACAACAATTAATGAAATGGTTGCTACAAACTTGACTAAGCTTCCTCTACAATATCCAGATTTTGCAGATGTCTGTGATAAGAAGAATGCTGATCAGCTTCCACCCCACAGGCCTTATGATTGCCCAATAGAGCTGTTGTCTGGGGCTGCTATCCCATTTGGCCGTATATATTCCCTTTCTGAGCCTGAATTGAAAGCTCTTCGTGAATACATACAAGAAAATCTTGCCAAAGGCTTTATTCGACCATCTGCTTCTCCAGCAGGAGCTCCTATATTCTTTGTAGAGAAGAAAGATGGCAGCCTACGGCCATGCGTTGATTACAGGGACATTAATAACATCACTGTTAAAAACCGCTACCCCTTGCCTCTCATTCCTGAACTTTTGGAGAGACTTCGCTCAGCTAAAATATTTACGAAGCTTGATCTTCGAGGGGCATATAATCTGGTTCGCATAAGACCAAATGATGAATGGAAAACAGCAGAACCAGGTACGGGCATTACGAATATTTAGTAATGCCATTTGGGCTTTGTAATGCCCCTGCAACTTTCCAGCATCTTATCAATGATGTACTACGAGATCTCCTGGATCAGTTTGTTGTGGCATATTTGGATGATATCCTAATATTCTCTGATGATCCTGAAAACCACAGAAAACAGGTCTGTATAGTTCTGGAGCACCTTCGTACCCACCACCTATACATTAAACTAGAAAAATGTGAGTTTGAACAAACAGAAATTCAATTCCTGGGGTATGTAATAACTCCTAAAGGTTTAAGTATGGACGCAAGTAAAATTAAAGCTGTGCTGGACTGGCCCATCCCCAAGAATGAAAAAGATGTTCAGAGATTTGTGGGGTTTGCCAATTTTTACAGGCGTTTCATTAAGAATTTCTCTGCCGTTTTTACACCGATCACTGAACTCACACGTAAAGGGACTCCTTTTCAGTGTGCCTTCTATTCCCGCCAGATGGTGCCAGCAGAAAGAAACTATGACATAGGGAATAAAGAACTATTGGCTATAAAAGCTGCCTTCACCGAATGGAGACATCTCTTGGAGGGAGCTACCCATCCAATTACTGTCCTCACAGATCACAAAAATCTGAAATGTATTCGATCAGCAAAGAGACTGTCAGCCAGACAAGCACGCTGGTCCCTATTCTTCTCGAGGTTTAATTTTTTGGTTACATACCGTCCTGGCTCCAAGAATGGTAAGACGGATGCCTTGTCTAGAATAGCTGACCCCCTCCATTCTGCCGTAACCAAGACCACCATCTTGCCGGAGGATATATTTATAGGAGTTACATTTCCTTCTGATCTAATGTCTCGCATTAAAAAGGGCTACGCTGAAGACCCAGTTTTTCATGATCCTCCTCGTGATCTCCATATGACGATGCTTAATGGGTTTTGGATTTTTCAACAACGTCTGTTTGCTCCGGAGTCAGTGCGACTGGACTGGTCACTGGACCTTTTACGTCTCTACCATGACTCAAAACCAGCAGGTCATCCAGGAATCCGAAATACACAAGAGCTACTTGCTCGATCCTTTTGGTGGCCGAAGTATCATGAGGATGTTAAGAAGTATGTGTCCTCTTGTGATGTATGTGCCAGACATAAGACTCCTCGCTCATCCCCTGTTGGCTTGCTTCAGCCTCTTCCGATTCCTCATCGCCCCTGGGGATCTATATCCATGGACTTTATTGTGGAACTACCTCCCTCTAAGGATCACACTACCATTCTTGTTGTTGTGGACAGGTTAACTAAGATGGGTCATACCAGCTCGTGGTCTCCCTTCAGCTAAACAGACGGCTGACCTGGTTATTTGGGAAATATTTCCCGTGCATGGAGTGCCCGATGAAGTAGTTTCTGACAGGGGAGTGCAGTTTACATCTCGTTTTTGGAAACATTTTTGTTCTAATCCAGGTATTAATGTAAATCTGTCGTCAGCTTTTCATCCGCAAAGTAATGGAAAGACTGAGCGAACCAACCAGACTTTAGAGCAATATTTGCGGTGCTATATTAGTTGCCTGCAGGATGACTGGCTGGATTTTCTACCCACGGCGGAGTTTGCCTATAACAATGCCCAACACTGCTCCACTTCTTTGAGCCCATTTTTTGCCAACTATATTTACCATCCAACCTTTCTATTGAGTCTCCCAATTACTACTTCCATTCCTGCAGTCACTGATCGGCTAACCACCTTACGAGATTCCCAAGACCTGTTGAAGGAGACTCTTTCGAAGGCTCAGGAATGTTACAAGAGAGCTGCTGATAGGCATAGAATGGAGGCCCCAGTTTATCATGTTGGTGACAAGGTTTGGCTGTCAACAAGGAATCTTAAGCTTCGGGTTCCTTCTCATAAATTGGATCAGAGGTTCATGGGACCTTTTGAGATCATCGCTCAGATCAATGCTGTCACTTTTCGTTTGCAACTTCCAGATTCCATGAAAATACATCCGGTGTTTCACATTGCACTGCTGAAACCTTTCCATGTCAACACTTTCCCTGGCCGAGCTCTGCCTGCCCCACCTCCAGTCCTCGGGGATGGTGAGGATGAATACGAGGTGGAGAAAATTTTGGACTCCAGGATCTTCTGCAACAAGCTTCAGTATCTGGTTCGCTGGAAAGGCTATGGTGAGGAGGAGAGTTCGTAGGAACCAGTGGACAATATTCACGCTCCTGATCTCCTTCGGTCTTTTCATGTGCAGTACCCTGCTAAACCGGGTAATTGGGCATTCAGAGGCTGCACCTATAGAGGCGGGGGTAATGTGAGGAATTGACTCTGCTGGGTTTTGAACCCTGGTCCCAAGGCTGCTGGGCCTCTTCCCTACCACTGCGCCAGCCTGCCTTTGTGAAATTCCTGGAGATCTGATAACCTTGACTCTGCTAGCAATAGCATCAGTGACTAGTCTCTTCAGCTGTGTCTGGTCAGGGGTCTGGTCCTTGGCCTATATAAGGCACTTCCTGTTTATGTACCTTGCCAGATTATTGTGTGGTTCCTGATCACTTCAATAAAGCTTGTTCCTTTTTCACCTACAAGTTGCTGAACTGGATTATTGCTGACCTTGGCTGCTGGTCTCCACAACCTTGTGATTCCTATATCATTACAGTTGCGTTTTCCCAACTACTGGTACCTCGCTTGTGTATACCGATGAAAAGAACCTATTAAGCTCATCTGCCTTTTCCTGGTCCCTAATTATCAGATGGCCTGTGTCACATTTTAATGTTCCTATAGCTTCCTTCCTCGCCTTCTTCCCATTAATATATTTAAAAAAATATTTTAGGGTTAGTCTTACTTTCCTTGCAACTGACTTCTCATTTTCTATTTTAGCCAGTCTAATAGCCATTTTGCAAGCCTTGTTGATTTCCTTATAGTCACATAAAGCTGCCTCTGTTCCCTCCGTCTTGTATAATATAAATGCATGTTTTTTTCCTCATCATGATCTTTAAGTAATTGTTAAGCCACTTGGGATATGATTTACTCCTATTCATTTTATTTCCACATGGTACCTGCCGATGAGTATGTTTATTTAGTAAGGATTTGAATGTTGTCCATTTATTTTCAGTATTTTAACCTGTAAGTTCTTTGTCCCAGTCTATATGTAGTATTGCTGCCCTTAGCCCATTAAAGTTAGCCCTTTTAAAAATTAGAGTTTTTGTTGGCCCCTTACAACTCTGTTTTTTGTATTCAATCTCAAATGATACTCTTTTGGGATCACTGTTCCCCAAGGGTTCCCCTATTTTAACATTTGATATTATATCAATATTACTTGTGATGACTAAATCAAAGATGGCCTCATTTCTAGTAGGTTCTTGTATTACCTGGGCTAGATAATGATCCCTGAGTGTACTCAAGAACGTGCTCTCCTTAGCAGAGCTGCTAGTCTCATTTATCCAGTTTATTTCAGGGTAAATAAAGTCTCCCATTATTAGAACTTGCCCGTGCTTAGCTGCATTTCCAATCTGTAACAATAATTGTATTTCCTCACTTTCATCTAAATTTGGGGGTTTATAGCATACTCCCCCCAACATGCGTTTAGAATTAGCTCCTCCACTATTTAGCTCAACCCACAAAGGCTTACATTCAGGCTTAACACACAGACAGATCCCTCCTCCCCTTTTACCATTTCCCCTATCTTTCCTAAATAGGTTATAACCATCCAGATTAACAGTCCAGTCATGAGATTCATCCCACCATGTTTCAGTAATGCCTATTAAGCCCCATTTTTCTTGTACTGCTAATAATTCTAGCTCGTCTATTTTTCCAGGCAAACTTCTTGCATTAGCAAGCATACACTTTATGTTGCTATGGCTCTGCCATTGTGAAGTGCTTGCCACTGTATTTGCGGCCCCTATTAATACCTCCCTACTGTCTATTGTTACCTTCCCCCTTCTCCTCCCCCATGGGTAACTAATTCATCCCTTTCCCTCCCAACCCTATTTACCCCAATACTTCTATATAGTCCCCCCCCCACCTACAAGTTTAAAAACTCCCCCAGCCGTTCTACCATCCTACCCCCTAGCACAAAAGCTCCCTCATCATTAAGGTGCAATCCATCCCTGCTATAGAAATTGTACCCAAGTGAGAAGTCAGCCCAGTGCTCTAAAAACCCAAAACCCTCTGCACTGCACCACTTTTTTAGCCACGCATTAACCTCCCTAAGCTCCTTCTGCCTCCCTGGGCTAGCACGTGGCACTGGTAGTATCTCAGAAAATACTACCTTGGAGGTCCTTAGGCTTATTCCTTCTGTTTCATTACCAGCACCTCCCAATAATTTATCCACCCGATCCACAACATGCC
The DNA here is from genome assembly GCA_027410445.1 of Discoglossus pictus. Taxonomy (NCBI): domain Eukaryota; kingdom Metazoa; phylum Chordata; class Amphibia; order Anura; family Alytidae; genus Discoglossus; species Discoglossus pictus. Next base: position 108,675,467 of record CM050165.1, on the reverse strand, counting down.
AAACCCAAGCACCGGGAGACAGCAAACTGTTCGATTGTTGGGATCTGGGTGACAAATTACCCTGTCTACCTTCCTAATAATAGAGTCCCCTACCACCAAAACATGTCTGTTGCTTTGGGAACAGCTCTATCTGGCATTGCCATTCCTGAATGGACATCCCCAACAGTTTCACTCAATCTGGCAAATCTGTTGGTGTTTGCCAACTCAGAACTGGCCTGCCTCCTCATGTTCCCCCTGATTCCCCTGCTAACTGTAACCCAGCTACCTTCCTGGCCATCCTCACTAGCCCCAGCTCCACCCTCCATACTAGGCCCAGCTAAACTGTGCTCCGTGAGCACCACCTCCCTTTCCAGTGGAGCAATATCACTAAGTGCTGCAATTCTCCTCTCCAGATCTTCAATTTGAGCTTCCAGAGAGGCAACATGCTCACACCTCTCACAGAGGTATGGACCATGGATCATCTGTTCCAGTAGTGCATACATTTGGCAGGATGTACACTGAGTGAGGTTGCCCCTGGACTGACTCATGATTATCAGTTACAAAAATACAGTGAGAAAACAAATCAATGTATTTGTATAAATATTGCTTTTCTACACCTTAACCCAAACAAAACAGAAAAAAATATATACGTTTGTTTTCTGTTTTTTCTTATAATACCCCTTTCCTTTGGATTTCCTCCTTTTATTCAATCTCCTACACACTAACTACACTTACACTAGAATATATTGCAAGCTCCCAAGCTCGCTCTTCCCTTGTTAAAATAGACCCCGCCTACTCACCTGTACAATGATAAATGAGCCCAGTACAGAAAACACTGCCCTGCCTCACAGAACTGATTCAACAGAACACGACAAAATGCACACAAATATAACTTACACAGGCCAAGCCACACCCACTCTCACCTGCACACTGATTACTGCAACAGGACAGAAAACTGTGCACTGATTTACAGAACTGTTTCAAACAGAACCTCACACAAATGCACACAGATATACTGTAACTTACACAGGCCAAACCACACCACACTCTCACCTGCACACTGATTACAGCACAGGACAGAAAACACTGCACTGATTTACAGAGCTGATTCAAACAGAATCTCACACAAATGCACACAGATATAACTTATACAGGCCAAGCCACACCCACTCTCACCTGTACACTTATTACTGCAACAGGACAGAAAACACTGCACTGATTTACAGAACTGATTAAAAAAACTTGGGTATTGGTATTTAGGTTTGTTATTTATATTACATAATAGTTTTCAGCTTTTGGTGCCATGGTGTTGTCAGCTACCAGTTTTCTAATTTGAAGGAGTTCTGCAGTCATTTTTGTTCAAAATGTTTTTTTTACATAACCAAATTTGATAACTTTATATACAATTGTTTTTTTACTGCAGGATCCATGTTCCTTGTAAACTAACTCTTTTCATTACTCCTACTGAAATCACAAGATGTTTTAGATGTCATATGAACATTTTAAAGACAATGTCTTCCTAAATAAGCTGACATTCTATTGAAATATCAAAATAGATTTAGTAAGTCATGATTAGAAAACTTATCTTAGTGATACTTTCCTGAAGTGACATTTAAATTTACTTTGTGAATAACAGTCATGGAATATACCAAATAATTAGGTTTAATTTGTTCAAGGATCAAATAATATAATATTATACTTTTGTTAAATCCTATGATATGATAATTATACGTAATGGGATATCATTAATGTTATTTATTATTCAGACACTAAATATGATCCATTTGATTACAACAATGTAAAAACATTGATCTGCTCTTCGGATAGGTCAGTTTGGATGTAAGATAAGGGTAAAAAATCCTTACAAGAAGACATAAGGTGTCTTGTCAAGCACAGCATTTCCATAAAGAAGCACTGTAAACTCTTTTCATGACAGATTAATTGAAAGCTGAGATGCACATAAATAGCCAGTTCGTAAAAAGGCCCAATTGACAAAGCCAATTACATGGCGAAACATACATTGAATATGTCCTATGTAGGGTCTAAGCCCAGGTCAGCACACAGACACTGTTATATGCTTGTGCAGCAGGCAAATTCATAGATTTATTTGTTATGGCAAACAGTAAACTTTAGGGATTAAGTAATTGTCAGGCTCAGTGTGAAGGTACCCCTTCTAGGGTCATAGGAGGTATACCCTTAATAAGGAGACATTCAACTCTTAGCAAACCATAATAATTTAATATTTTTATATTTTCTGTGTTTTTAATATATATTCTAGTATTACACAAATAAAGGTTTTTAATTGAATTTCCAACTCCCTCACACCTTACTAAATTGACAATTGGGGCTCTGCTTCATGCAACCAAGCTGAAATATTTATATAAACTTGTGTTATTTAACTATATTTATAAGTGACTTAAACAAATACACAAAAACACCAATATGTCAGATTTTGTAATAACATGAACAATAAATTAGTGATTATTCTCACAATTGACTTATTGATGTGATTATTACAATAAGTATACTCCTACATTAATTAACCCTGTGACAATGTTATGCCTACATTTGTTTTCATGTACTTCGCATGTTTTGAAGCAATATGTCTATTTAATCTGACTGTTGCATCTACCTAAAAACAGTGGTTTACATAAGCCTGAGAATAGTCTTTCTTTAATTTCTTCACTTGTCCCTAACACTTAAATTGCAATTGAATAGGGCTCTATATAAGCACCGAGTATATTTTTTTACAGAAGTTTTTAGTTAGTAAAGATCTCGCTTTTGGCTAGAAGTTCACTAACTAAAAACTTCTGTAAAAAATATATGCTCTGTGCTTATATAGAGCCCTATTCAATTGCCCAAATCGCAATTTAATAAGGCTGTAACTTTTCTATAAGTAAACCTTTTATAAGTTATTGAAACTTCAACTCTTTTGCTTTTACATCGTAATAAACGGCTACACATCTATTTATTTATCTGCTCAATGTGTCATATCTTACCACATATACTATTTTATAAAATAAATCAACACCCATATTTTTGCCATTCATCATGTTATGTTTTTACTATATGCAATGAAATTCAACAGTTGTATAGAAAAAGTTAAAGTGAAGTGAATCAGACTATCAGCCCCCAAAGGGCTTATAAAATGCTCTAGACATGAACAAACATTTCAAATTCAAATAAACATTCAGGATATCTGGTCAATTTATAATGCACTGCAGGCATCAGGCGTGAAAACATGGACTTTAATTTTTTAGTAATTTCTAATCAATTGTTTAAAAGGCCTATCTTTTTTCTTCTCCTCATAAGATGATCCTTTCCCGTGGACATTACTGGAGTTATCATGTAACATTTACTATTGCATTATTACAAAACCAAATTAGGAATATCAGCAGTTCTCCAGCTTCCAAACTTCAATTAATTTTTTAAGCAGATGTTTTACCTTCTATTTAAATTTTACATAAATTTCTGCTTAATGAAACTCTGTAAACCTAAAGCAAAGAGGTATTCAAGGACACACAAAACTATTTAAAATAAAGTTTTAACATATTATAGAGATGAGTAAGATGCTAGCTCCACCAATATGGGCACAATTATGAAACTCTTTAAACAACAATGAAAAATCTTAACTTTTAATGGGTCCTAAAAATAAAAAATAAAAAGACAAAAAAGTCCCCATATGTTCTCTGCACCATTAAATAGAGTTTTAAAAAGTATGTTAAAAAAAGAGTTTTAATGTTTAAAATTGATGCTGAATTCAATTTAATAGATGTCACGTTATTTCAGTATGCTGCGTCTGCCTGAATGAGTAATAAGCTCCTTACCACGTGGTGCATAATGAATAATAATTAGAATCAGGTGTAGAACCTTTTAATCAGTCAGTGGCTGTGTCATTGTAACTACTTAATAATATTCTAGCAGTTGGTATAGCAACTGATCAGATAGCACAGAAGGTAATATAGCAGTCTTTGGTGCTAAATGTCCTGGATTCAAAACCCCACACAGACAGATGTTTCTATTTAGCATTTAAAAAATCAGAACTACTTATTTAAAAAAGTTATATAAATATATATATATATATATATATATATATATATATATATATATATATACAACTTGTAATACCCCCCTCAATACACCCACCCCCACCCCACCCACACACACACCACCACCACCTCCATACCTCTCTATCTGTCACTCTGACCTTAGGTCAGGTACTTTATGACTAAGTCAATAATGATACAAGCAGATACTATAATAGCAGCAAATATTCTGAGAGAGCAAAACTGCATAAATAAATAATTTGTTAAATGAGCAAACAGATTAATTAAACAAACAGAACAAACAGAGACTAAACAACACCTGGGAGCAACATCTTGCACCTACAGAAGGACAGGGTGATAATTCACCAACAACAGTCCTGAACAAGAATGTTGCACCCCAAGTTAGTTCTGCATGACTCAGTACTATTTTGTTTCTCCCTCCATTTTAAACATTATTATCTTTAAAAAATACATTTGAATGAAGCTATGTGTTTGTAAAAAATTTTAAAAAAAATATTTATTCAGTTTATAGGCTGCCTATATAAAATTAATATTAAGTTGCAAAAAACTATTTTGAGTGGTTAATTAGCATATATTTCTAATTCTGCTCCTTCACAAACATATATATATATATATATATATATATATATATATATATATATATATATATATATATATATATATACAGTGTATATATATATATATATACATATATACAAAGAGAGGAACGCTCTCGAAAGCTCGTCACGAAACCTATGAATATGTTTGACCAATAAAAAAGGTATCACTATATACTGCAATACTCTAATTATTCATTAACATATATAAGTATATATATATATATATATATATTTATATATATATATATATATATATATATATATATATATATATATATATATATATATATATATACAGTTAAATCACGGTTATCGGGCACTCAACTAACTTGGCCTCTCAAGCAACCGGCACCGGCATCAATTCCACATTTTCAAAAAACTCCCACTAAACCGGCATAAAATGCACTATCCGGCACTATTCGTCAGTTCAAGACTGCACAAAAAAAAACTAAATTTTTCCGTATTTGTTTTTTTTGGGCCAAAATGGCCCAGTTTAGGTGCTAACACATTTTTAAAGGCATTTTGATGGGGTTTGGGGGGTTTAAGGGTTGTTTAGACTCTTTTTTGGGCGGACTCCCGATTAACGGGAAACTACACTTATCCGGCAATAGGGAGTACCCTTGGGTGCCGGAAAATGGGGAGTTTACTGTATATATATATAAAGAACACGCACATATATATATATATATATATATATATATATACACAAACATTATACAGTTGCAAGCAAAAGTATGTGAACCCTTTGGAATGATATGGATTTCTGCACAAATTGGTCAAAAAATGTAATCTGATCTTCATCACAACAATAGACAATCATAGTCTGCTTAAACAAATAACACACAAAGTATTAAATGTTGCCATGTTTTTATTCAACACACCATGTAAACATTCACAGTGCAGGTGGAAAAAGTATGTGAACCCTTGGATTTAAAAACTGGTTGAACCTCCTTTGGCAGCAATAACTACAACCAAACGTTTCCTGTAGTTGCAGATCAGATGTGCACAACGGTCAGGAGTAATTCTTGACCATTTCTCTTTACAGAACTGTTTCAGTTCAGCAATATTCTTGGGATGTCTGGTGTGAATCGCTTTCTTGAGGTCATGCCACAACATCTCAATCGGGTTGAGGTCAGGACTCTGACTGGGCCACTTCAGAAGGCGTATTTTCTTCTGTTTAAACCATTCTGTTGTTGATTTACTTCTATGCTTTGGGTCGTTGTCCTGTTGTAACACCCATCTTCTGTTGAGCTTCAGCTGGTGGACAGATGGCCTTAAGTTCTCCTGCAAAATGTCTTCATAAACTTGGGAATTCATTTTTCCTTCGATGATAGCAGTCCGTCCAGGCCCTGACGCAGCAAAGCAGCCCCAAACCATGATGCCCCCACCACCGTACTTCACAGTTGGGATGAGGTTTTGATGTTGGTGTGCTGTGCCTCTTTTTCTCCACACATAGTGTTGTGTGTTTCTTCCAAACAATTCAACTTTAGTTTCATCTGTCCACAGAATATTTTGCCAGTACTGCTGTGGAACATCCAGGTGCTCTTGTGCAAACTGTAAATGTGCAGCAATGTTTTGCTTGGATAGGAGTGGCTTCCTCTGTGGTATCCTCCCATGAAATCCATTCTTGTTTAGTGTTTTACATATCGTAGATTCGCTAACAGGGATGTTAGCATATGCCAGAGACTTTTGTAAGTCTTTAGCTGACACTCTAGGATTCTTCTTCACCTCATTGAGCAGTCTGCGCTGTGCTCTTGCAGTCATCTTTACAGGATGGCCACTCCTAAGGAGAGTAGCAGCAGTGCTGAACTTTCTCCATTTATAGACAATTTGTCTTACCGTGGACTGATGAACAGCAAGGCTTTTGGAGATACTTTTATAACCCTTTCCAGCTTTATGCAAGTCAACAATTCTTAATCGTAGATCTTCTGAGAGCTCTTTTGTGTGAGGCATCATTTATATCAGGCAATGCTTCTTGTGAAAAACAAACCCAGAACTAGTGTGTTTTTTATAGGACAGGGCAGCTGTAACCAACACCTCCAATCTCATCTCATTGATTGGACTCCAGTTGGCTGACACCTCACTCCAATTAGCTTTTGGAGATGTCATTAGGCTAGGGGTTCACATACTTTTTTTACCTGCACTGTCACATTTTATGACCAATTTGTGCAGAAATCCATATCATGCCAAAGGGTTCACATACTTTTGCTTGCAACTGTATATATATTTCACATACAATAAGAGATCTCCCCCAAAAGTAAGTATACCCTCTCCTTATAAATGCATATGGACATAGAGAGAGAGACTAGGACACAGGACTGCTTCTGGATCACTACCTTGTCATGGTGAAGGGGCTTGTTACCTAAATTAAGCTGTGAGCTATATCATGAAGGGTCACCCAAGATGAGCAAGTCATTTTAGAGAGGTCAGACAAAATGCGGTCTACTCGAGTAGGAACTGGCAACCCACTCCAATATCTTTGCCATGAAAACCATATGCATAGGCACAACCAGAAACACAGACAGATGTACCTGGTGTGCTGCATCCATGTGGACACTGAGAGTCAGACACGACTGAAGAACAGAGTAACAACAGCAAGCCACAGAGAGGTATATAGACTCACCTGAGCTCTGCAGCTGCTTCTGTCTGGTATAGGCTGGGTGGTGACAGACAGGTCACAAGCTTGGTGTGCGGAGCAGGGTAGTCAGAATCAATAAGACCGCCAGAGAATTGAGAAAACTGAAGCTTTATGTGCAGCTCCCTCTGTCTGCATGCACTGTGAGCTGGGAGTTTTTTTTTTCAATAAACTTTATTGAGATTGTACCAATGTATTCACTTCCGGGGGGACTGTGAGAGCTGCAGTCCCTGTATGAAACGGGACTTTTCCCTCCCGGCCATTCTGATTGGGTGATGCAGTAGGTCCAGCTCTATTTGTTATAGCACCATTTGAGCATAGATCCTGATATGTATTACTAGGTCACCAGTAGGTGGCTCGATGTGATAAGTCAGTGTGTTTAACTAAAGCACAGATGGTTTTGACATTTAAATTGACAGCAGCAGCTTTTTAAAAAACAGAATATTTTACATGAAAAAACATGTTTTTTTTTTAATTATATAAATTATACAATTAAGTAATTGATGGGGGATTATGTCAGTGCATTGATTTTGGGAGGGTGGTTGCCCATTTGCCCTTATGCACCAGCCGCCCCTAGTCCTTTGCTTATTTTATTTTTGAGAATTATTCTTAAATTTGCCAAAAAAGGAAGGACTGTTATAAAGTGAATAGTCTACATATGTGTAGTCTTCTATAAATTATTCTATAAATTCTCAATTTGTAGAATAAATAAACTATATGATTCCAATTGTTGGCCCCCAACTAGCATACGCTAAATAATGGTCTGCTATAAGGTTCATTTAATATTTTTTTTTTATTTAATACCAAATTAGAAATAAAATCAGTATTTGAAAAACAAAAATTCTATGTAGCATTAAAAATGTATATTTTAAGTTTAGTGCTTGAGTTTAACAGTGCTGCTTCTTTCCATCCCCAAATAGGTTTCCAGGGGGTGGGAGCAGAACACAGATCGCAAATTGCACTGTTAAACATTAATTATTGTAGTATAAACTCCATGTTTATACTAATGATGTTGGCTCCTCACCTTTTTGTGGAGGAAAAAAAAATCAGATACAGTGTGCATTTTCACCTGTTGTGCCCTTGGCAAATAGGGATACCATCATCACATATAATAGTTGTCAGACTACGAGACGTCATCATGCTTTGTGAGCTCGCAAAGCGAGCTCGCAAGAACTGCATCCATAACAAAGCGAGTGATGCAGTTTGGGCCGCTAATGCAGATCGGGGACCCCTGCTGCAATCAAAATTCAAAAGTCCTGCCTTATGGGTCCTTAATGGACCGTAAAGATCCTTAAAGGTCCAATAATAAAAACAAAATAACTCTATCACTCATGGGGCTCTATACAGAACCCCAGCAACCCCTAAATAACCCTGTCACTCATGGGGGTCAATCAAGACCCCCATAAACCCTTAATTAACCCTTGAAGGGATCTGAGATAAGCTTGGAAACTTGCATTAACCCCACATTAACCCTCACCGTGGGGTTCCTTGATCGCCCCCCGCTGCAATCAAAATGTAAAATTCCTGGCTTACGGGTCCTTAAAGTACCTCCATAAACCACCTGTTAAAAAAAAACATTACATTAGTACAACATACATATTAACATAAAAATAAAAAATAAACATAATATACATTGTACTTACCTCCCCGCGATGTCCCCGGCCTCCTCCTCTTCTGCCACGCCCTGGAACAATCTGCGCTTTTTTAAACTAACAGAGAACCGCACTCGCGGACCTCCCCGATGCTAATGAGCCTTCTACAGAGTTTCCCAGTAGAAAATTGTCATTGGCGGCTTCTGATTGGCTGAAAACGCTGTCTATCAAATTTAGTCAATCAGAAGGCACCAATGTGTGAGCCAATCAGAATGGGATACACCCCAAAATCCCACTCTCATTGGCTAATTCACCTGTCAATCTTTATTTAAACCAATCACAAGGTGCAGATGCCTTCAGCCAATCACAATGGGATAAACCCCCACGGGGTGATTGGCTGGAAGCATCTACGCATTCATATTGGTTGCAGTGACAACAGCCAATCACAATGGGATACACGCCCAAGGAGTGATTGGCTGAAGGCATTTGCGCATTCTGATTGGCTGTTGTCAATGTCAATCAGTATTACAGTTAATGAGAAGGCGCAGATGTCTTCAGCCAATCACCCTGTGGGGGTGTATCCCTTTGTGATTGGCTGATCGCAATAAAGCCTTTTCATTGGTTTAAATAAAGATTGACAGGTGCATTATCCAATCAGAGTGGGATTTTCAGGTGTATCCCAGTCTGATTGGCTCACACATTGGCGCCTTCTGATAGGCTAAATTTGATAGACAGCGTTTTCAGCCAATCAGAAGCCGCCATTGACAATTTTCTTCTGGAAAACTATGTAGGAGGCTCATTAGTGCCGGGGAGGTCCACGAGTGTGGATCTCCGTTCGTTTTTGGGGGTTTTTAGAGCGCAGATTGTTCCAGAGCCCAACCGGGGCAGAAGAGGTGGAGGTTGGGGACAACGCAGGGAGGTAAGTACAATGTATATTATGTTTATTTTATTTTGTTTTATGTTTATATGTATGTTGTACTAATGTAATGTTTTTTTTTAACAGGGGCCACGCCGGGGAAGAAGAAAAGAAGGACGGGGACATGCTGGAAAGGTGAGTAGAATATTTAGAATGTTTATTTATTGTATGTAAATGTGTTGTACTATTTTTGTTATCCCCATAGGTTGGTGATCTGAAGGGACATCTGCAAAGGTAAGTGGTCTTAATTATTTTATTTTAGGTTAGAATTAGGGTTTTTGTATGTAGATAGTATTTATTGTATGTTAGATAGGGGTATGTATTTTAGATAGATAGGATTTATTGTATATTATTTAGTATTTATTGTATGTTAGATAAGGGTATGTATTTTAGATAGATAGGATTTATTGTATGTTAGATAGATAGGGGGTATTGTATTTTATTTAATTTGTATTGTATTGTATGTATTTTATATGTATTTCCTTTTCAGGTGTGTAATTTTTTTTTCTGTAGTGGGGTAGGGGGGTTGTAATGTTTTATTTTTTCTGTAATGTTCCTTTTTTATTTTTTGTGACTTAGTTTTTTTTTTTTTCTGTAATGTAGATTTTTTATTTTTTGTGACTTAGGTTTTTTTATTTTCTGTAATTAGAATGGTAGGGGGGTTATTAGGGGGTAGGTAGGTAGCATAGGTAGGTAGTGTAGGTGTTAATAGGTTAGTGTAGAGGGGTGTTAGTTTAGATTGAATGGTTTATTGCGGTGGGTTTAGTGCAGTGTAGTGTTTGTTCTTAGTGTCTTGAGGGTACTGGAGAACCCTCATAGCACTTACGGAGTAATGTTAGGCTTCTAACTGTCCAACAAGGGTCTTTAAATACCTTTATGGGACTAATGGGGTTAAATAGAGGCTTTTGAGGGTCTTATAGTGTTATTACATGCGTTGATTAGTGTTTTATAGGGGTATATATAGTTAAGGCACACAGTACACTCACATTGTGTGACAAACAGCATTTCAACACTTTTTTATTGCCCCGTCATTTTTGACGGGCAAGTCGCTAGTTTATAATAATATACAAAAGTATAGTAAATGTTGGGACATTCTAGTTTTGTTTGATTACCATTATAAAATATGAAAAAGTCATGTTTATAGTACAGTTTATACCTTTGTCAAAATAATATTATTATATGAAAATGTTGGCATTAATACTGCTTATGGTGGTGGATTATGACTATATACAATATTTATTATTATGTAAGCATTTAAACAAGCTGTTTTTAGAAAAAACATGTCCGGAAAACCTCTGAAGGCAACTGAGGGCACTGTGGCCAACAAGTTCTGTACATTTCTGCTTGTAAAGATAAAGCTGTCACCTTGCATTCCCACATTTGTGTCAACATTCATTCTGTCAGATGTGTCAGATAAACTGGAATGGTACGTCATCAAGTGGGCACTGCTCATTCTTCAGTTTAGGGTGTTGAAACAGATGCTATGTTAAATGGTGTAATTTCCTCCCTTTCCCCATGAGAGCTCAGCAGATGGAGTTTACCTCAAGTGACCTCCATCATAATGTAATATTCTTGACATTGTGTGATATTGCCATCACAGCAGAAATGCGTTCTCTCTTATTACAAATCGAGATAGAGGAAGATTAATGATATAAGTGCATCCACAACTGTAAAAGCAAATATTTAATATTTTTTGTTGCTGTCAGATAATGTAATAATCACTGTGCAATATTGACAATACTCTGTAGTCAACTCACACTTTTGTGGCTTTCGCTCTTGTTACCATGTTTTACCAATCATACATTTTCTATCCTGAGTGAAACTGACAGTTGTCTTTTTCCAGTTATTGGTTTGCTTACAAATGTTGGAAATTCTCCAAAATAGTAAGTAAATTACAGTTTTTCGAGATAAATGTTGAGATGGAAAACCACCCTTCATTTTATTTAACAACACAGCAAAGATGTCTAAAAAATTAATCAGAGCATCTAATAAAAAATCAGCACAACTGAAATGATTATATTTTGTGAAAAGAACTGAGTTTCAACTAATAGTAAAATTATATATATTTGAGAGAAAGATTAGGGAGGGATAAGGAAAATAATTACAATCTAGAACTTAAATGCTTTTAATGACAAAATAAACTTATTGTTGAATTACTATTTAAGTCATCGTGCTGTAATCATGTTGGTAATTTTGATAACAATGGGCCTCATTCAATTGTCCAGATCGAAATTACTTGAATTTCAAAAGCAGCTCGTAAAGGTTATGGATATTCAATTGGCTATATTTAGCTACTCGCGTTCCAATTGAGAGTTTCCCGCCCACAATCACTAAGGGTCAGCCAAAGACATATCTTCTCCATTTATTTTTCAAGCCTGCAAAAGTTAACAGTGCTAAAGACGCAAAATCGATATTCAATTCCAAAAGTTCAAGTAGCTTGCAAATTAAATGTGACCCACAACTCAAAAATGTATCTAAAAATATTATGAGTACTAGATAAGACTTGCAAGTGGGTTATACACTAGCTCTAACAACTGCAGCAGCAAATAAACACACACTACTATACTTGAAAATACTGAGAAAGCAATGAAAGACATTAGAATTAATTGTACAATAGTCTCAAGCTAGCAAATCAGCAATAAAAAAAATATTTCTAACTTATATTTCATTGTTATATTGATCCAGGGTATCAAGGTGTTGATAAACATCATGGAACCCACATGGACAGTTGCTTTAATGATCTTTATTGATTTCAACATTGCGCAAGTCTGATCACAAATTGCACTTCTAAACCCTAATTAATTGTAGTATAAACTCCATGTTTTACTGATGTCATGATGACAGTCTCATTTACTATTGGCTGTGTCTACGAAGTATTGCAAGTGTTTAAGAAGTAAATTACAGGCTTCCTTATATATTGTCATATGATCATGCTCCCTGAAATCCTACTTATGAGTTCATGGTTTCCATTTGGGCAGTTGTGAGTTAAAAACAATTGAATGAGTTTAAATATTTAGAAAAATTTTTACCCGCAGCCAAAATTTCATGTATTTGTACAAAATAGTAATATAACTTATTTTTAGTGCTATCAGCAAAGCACTGGCACTAGTTCTACATATAGACCCCTATTAAATTCCAAGCCAGTCACTCCAGTTATGGTGCTTTGCGGGCTAGAACGTAATCAATTAGGCAAGCCCCTAGTTACGCATTTAGCTGGAGCCAATGGGAACAGAGATCGTCAGCATTACGTCACAAGAAAATGGAGGATGCATTTCTAAGTCCTACGGGGATCAATTACGATCTACTAGCAAACCCGCATTCCATTCAAAATGCAAAATGAATAAAGACGCAAATATGATATTCTATCTCATGCAAGTTACAGCATTTGTATTCCCGGGATCGATATCGAAGGATTTACGGGCGCAAAGTTCAACGTTGCTCAACCCGTAGGCTTTTTACAGCCTTTCCATCCATTACCAATTTAATACCACTATTAATGTGGTTTTTACGTTTAAACATTCAAAGCACTTTTTCCTTTATCAATTCTAATTATTTGAATAATCGTACTAAAATGTGAGATAACTGTAGTCCTTAATGTGTTGTTTGTGCTGAAAAAAAGACGTCACTGATTATTTTTAAGTTATCACTAAGTACTGAATTGTCTTGCTATTGATTTTGTGTATTCATTTATATTAATATTTTGAGTCGTCTGCGGGCTGCGTTATAGGTCCAATTTATCAGCAAATTTCTCTAAGATCTACGTTACGGGCTACGTTTTAACACATAGCCTGAATTTAATGTCGCTGCTAGGCATCAGATTTGCAATAAGAGTTACTATTATGTACCAGTGTGTCTTAGATTACTTTAGTTTCTTCATGTGACCATAATGATTATAATGAACTGCACTGGGTAAAAATCAATTGTTATACATCTGTCACACAACCACAGATCTAGGACCATAACTATGAGGGATATTTACTAAGCTACAACAAGGGCTGTAATGAGAGCTGAAGGGCTATGAATACAGTGATGCACAATACAGCCATTGTGGTGCTTAGTAAATCTCCTTCTACAGTTCTTACCCGTCTTTTTTACTAGTTTAGTTTTCAGTTAATGTTACGTTAGCATACTGTATGGGTCAAGTATAGCTTCTGTGTAAGAATATATGATGTTGCTGAAAGCATATAATCATGTCATGACTCCGTTCTCAATGCTGATGACTCAAGACATGTGTAAGGAATAATTCCAGCTATTTCGTTCTTAACTTGTGATACTGGCAGTGCAGGAATAAGTGTTCAATAATATTAAATGGTCTCTGTACACAGACGGGTGTGAGTTACTATTGATGCAATCCTACCACATCATTTCTGGTGGAGTGCAGACATTAGGCCACCAACATATATATAAGTGTATGATTATATCTATGTAAATACATTTATTTTTTGTTTAGTCATTCAGTAGAATCCTTATGGACTGCAGCATGCCAGTTTGTGCCAATCCATAAGGTTTTCATGGCAAAGATACTGGAGTGGGTTGAAGTTCCTTCTCCAGTGGGCCTCGATTAGTTTGAAATGTCTGCTATGACCTCCCCTTGGGTGACCCTACATGGCATAGCTCAAAGCTTCATTTAGATACAAAAGCCCCTTCACCACTACAAGGTATTGATCCAGAAGGGGATATACATATATACATTTATACATACTAATAGCTTTGGCTGCTAACCAACATAATAATATTTATATAACTAGAGTGCCATTTGTTTGCATAAGTATTAAAGGGACTCAGCACACAGAAGAGTGTGAGTTACTACTGATGCATTGCTACCACATAATTTCTGGGGGATTGCAGAAATGAGGCCACCAACATATATTTACATGTAAGTGTATGATTCTATATATACATATATAATAATAAAAATAATAATAATAATAATAATAATAATATTAATAATATTCTCATGTATCTGTAATGTGCAAACTATTCTGTATCGCTATACATGGTTAAGTTCCAGGCAGAGGCAAAAACAATGTAAACACATTGCAAAGAATAGAGGGCCCTGTCTTTGTGCTTAGTTGCAAGATTGGAAACTTGCAATCTAAAGATTTTGGGTGTGGTACAGGAGGTGAGAGAAGTGTTGTGCATGTCATGGTGGAAGGGGATAGGCTCCTTTACATAGGTTTGTTTTTAGTGAGGTTTTGAAGGGTTTTAGGCTGGGAGATATTCTGGTGGAGCGAGGCAAGTAGTTCCAGAGAATAGGGATAGCACCAGAAAAGTCCTGAAGGCAGGAATGAGAGGATGTGACAAGAGTGGTAGAAAGAAGAATGTAGTTAGCAGATTTAAGAGGGCATGTGGGGGAGTATTTGAAGATGAGACCAGAGAAGTAAGGGGGTGCACTGTTGTTGAGGGCTTTGTAAGTTAGCATCATGATTTTAAATTTTATTCTGGAGGCTAAGTGCAGCCAGTGTAGTGATTGGCAGTGAGATGCTGCTGACACTGAACATTTTGTACAGTAGATGAGTCTAGCGGAGGCAACCGAGGGATGCGAGGCCAGCAAGAAGCGAGTTGCAGTAGTCTACACGAGAAATGATGAGAGAATGTATTTAAATCTTAGTTGTGTCGTGTGTAAGGTAGTGACGTATTTTAGAAAATGTTTTTTAGACAGAGAAGTCAAGATTTTGTTAGCGACTGTATGTCACTGTCCTCTATTAAGTTCAAAGGCATAGTTTACTTTTGAGAAACAACTGGCTTCAAGATTCAAGAGTTTGTCTTTGAATTTGTCTTCAAAGTAAACTTTAACAAAAAAGAGAACAAACAAGAGCAAAGCCCAACATACATATTCCTTGTTGTTTAGTCGTTCAGTTGAATCTGACTCTCCGTGACCCTATGGACCATTTGTAGGAAAACTCGGAAAGAGCATACCTTAAAGGAGTTGTTTTTTTTATTATATTATGATCTATTGTATATTATCAAAAATTATTTTAGATATATAAATGATTTGCTGAAAAGGATGTGGGTATATCAAATTATTAAGAAAAAGGAAAATATATCCTTTGTGTTCAGCAAATGTACTCCTTTTGTCAATGAAGCTAATCAGAAAAGATTTAAAACATACAATTTTATTGATACAGTTAAAACAAATAACAAGGATAATTATCGCTGATTAAAACACCTTTGAAACATGAAAATAAAATAGGCCAGTTACTTCCTTATAAGTAATTTCTTTTGTAATTCATTTTATTATATTTTATCTGAAAAGACTCGTCACCAGAGTTGCTCTTTTTAAGTAATATAAGTTTTAATATGTTTAAATATGATGTTCTCGCCTACCACTTATCTGTTGATATATTTATAAATCATATGGTCTTACTATACAGACAAATATCTCGGACATGTGGCTGTTCTTAAATATATACTGTTGTTTAATTGCTGTATAGTCCTACAAAAAGACTAAAAATGCAATAGAGTTGTTGTGCTAGTGCTAGTGCTATAGTGGTGATTGGCTAAGGTGCTTGATTATAAATTGAATGTAGTTAATAAGAAAAAGAAAAAAATGATGATTAAGAATAGGGGATGGTCCCTGCGCTATCTAATATGGTGGAGCTTGGGACCTATCCATTATCCTCTACTAGTAGTGCTACTAACTGTTCAATGATAGTGAATGATACTATGTACTGTGATAGCTTTGGGGGGCTCCAATTTACCCCTTAGGCTAATGATGAAATTAGACTATTCTATATACATTATCAGTCCAACCCTGACACAATTGATTTGATATTAGCTTCATTTCTATATCATTCGAATAAGGTGTTAACGGCTGTTTCCATTTTTTCTGTAATTTCCATTTTGCTATAGTTACAGTCTGAATAATCAAAGCTTAACTCTCTAAATTAAAATCCAGGGAGATTATATGTAACATGTCTATTTGTGCCAATGGCAGTATAATTTTCCCTAGAACAACTGATATCTTCTCAAAGCAAATTTTCCAGAACGCCTGAATCAAAGGGCATTCCCACCATATATGTATTTGTGTACCCAGTTGACCACATCCTCTCCAACATATTTGTAAATTTGGGTTTGATGAATATATTCCCATTTTCATAGGCACCCAGTACCATCTATTTAGCACCTTTACATAAACTTCTCTAAGGACAGAATTTTTATAAATTTATTAGTTAATTGTAATGCTGTTTTCCAACTATTATCATTAAAGGAAGACTTTAAATCTTTCTCCCAGCATTTCATATTCATTGTTTTATACTCTTCCTCTTGCGGTCTAATAATGTTAAAGCATTTAGATATATTTTATTGTCACTAATTTATTATCAATAATTTTTCATATGGATAAACTTGAACCCTTTTTAACTCCATCAAATGTATTTTTTTCAATGCCCCGTTTAATGTTAGATAATTTAACCAATCACATTGATCGACTCCATATGTTTTTGCCAAATGTACAAATGAGCTTAGGTTATTATCTGTACATAAATCCTTTAAAATACTGATCCCTTCATGTGACCATTCATTTAAAAATGTTAGATTTAAGCTAGAGGCTAACACTTTCATTGGAGGGCTTGGGCTACGATAAGGAATCAGTTTTAATTTTCGATTAATTTTACACCAAAAGGCAAATTCTTTTTTAATAACAACTGAATTTGTAAAGGCGCTATTTTTCAACGAGTCTTCTAAAAATAGTAATTGATTCAAGTTCCCTTCGTACAACATTGCTTTCTCTGTTTGCACCCAAGTGTGTTCATTAAGTGGGTCAACCCATTTAATAATATGAGACAACATGGTGGCATCCTGGTAAGATTTCAAGTCAGGGTATGCTAACCCCCCTTTATTACATTTTTCCACCTAAACTCCCCTAAATACGTCCCCCCTCTCCCCTCACTTACCTGCTTGTACTCCGGCCTCCGCTCCTTGACCCGGTGCCGGCGCACATGTGACGTCACATGCACCCGGTATATGCTATTGACGCGGCGCGCATGTGACGTCACATGCGCGCCGGGTCAAGGAGCGGAGGCCTGTGCATATAAATTCTCTAATGTAAAATCTTAATTTCGTATCTTGCCTAGCCATATAATATATCGTCCATTTGGGTCAATTTTAACGAATTCTTGGGAAACCACCAATGCAAAACCCCTTGCTTTTTTTTTTTTATGTAGAATTGTGTCAAACAGATTTGATGGAAATTTACGGATTCTATGATGTTGCCAGTGTGTTTCCTGGAAGCATAAGATGTCAGCACTTTCTGGCAACATAATTTCTTTTAATAGGGAGATTCCAGCCTTGTGCATTAAAGCTCAATATCTTCAATGACATCTCCCTTCAAAATACATTATCTATTTTACGATTCGAACCCTGATCCCCTCCATTACCAATAAATAGCCGGGGGAAAAAGAAAACAAAAGCCCCACGAAAAACAATGAACACATAATTTAGCCTCTTCAATCCAATTTTTTATTCTTAAAAGCGATTTGCTATAATCTCTGTGCCTACTCTCCGCCTCCCATATATTGGGAGGTGAGAACTAGACAGAGAGAGAATAGGCAAATTTAAACTTTTGCATCTGTTCTGTGATTACTCCTGAACAATAAGTATGTTATGTACTTGTGCAATGATTAGTGGCAGCTGAGAGGGTGTGTGGTTTTGCCTGTGTAAAGCTATGTCAGTGTGTGACTTTTTGTGGTCTGCTTGCATCTGTTCTTTGATTTCGCCCGAACAGTAAGTGTGTGTACTTGTGTAGTGAGTAGTGGTCAGGTGAGTAGTAAGAACCTAATATAAACAGGGGAAGGTGTGAACACTTCTGACATAGGGGCACTTCTAGTATAAGTGTAGGAGTTTAAATAAAAGGAGGGAGTGCAAAGGGGGAGAACATTGTAGTGCTTTATAGATTTTTCCCCACTGTAATTATGAGTCAGTCCAGGGGAAACCTCTTTTTTTTTATAAATCTTTATACAAATATATTATTTTGTATTCTTGTTAATCTTTACCACTGAATTTTTATAGACAATAATAATAATAATAATTATGAGTCAGTCCAGTGGCAACCTCACTCTCACTGGAGAGGAGAGATGCAGCACTTAGTGATATTGCTTCACTGGAAAGGGATTTGGTGCTCACAAAGCACAGTTTAGCTGGGCCTAGCATGGAGGGTGGAGCTGGAGCTAGTGAGGATGTCCAGGGAGGTAGCTGGGTTACAGTTACAAGGGGAATCAGGGGGAACAGGAGCAGGAGGCAGTCCAGATCTTAGTTGGCAAGCACCAACAAATTTGCCAGATTGAGTGAAACTGTTGGGGATGTCCATTCAGGAATGGCAATGCCAGATAGAGGTGTTCCCTCTAAAAGCCGGGAGAACAGTTCTACTGGAGGAGTGGGAGGGCAGAGTAGGCAGAGCAAGAGAAAGGTTTTGGTGGTTGGGGGATTCTATCATTAGGAAGGTAGAAATGGTGATTTGTCACCCAGGTGCCAGCAATCGAACAGTTTGCTGTCTTCCGGGTGCTTGGGTTCGACATGATGTGAATCGGGTAGATAAATTATTGGGAGGGGCTGGAAATGAACCGAGGTTTTGGTACATATCGGTACCAATGACAAAGTTAGTGGAAGATGGAGTGTCCTAAAGAAAGATTTTATAAAACTAGGTAATATGCTGAAGGCAAGGACCTCCAAGGTAGTGTTTTCTGAGATACTGCCAGTGCCAAGTGCTAGCCCAGGGAAGCAGATCGAGCTTAGGGAGGTTAATGTGTGGCTACAAAATGTGGTGCATTAAGAAGGGGTTTGAGTTTTTAGAGCACTGGGCTGACTTCTCCCTTGGGTAAAATATCTATAGAACGGGTGGATTGCACCTTAATGATGAGTTGGCTTTTGTGCTAGGGGATAGAATGATAGAACGGCTGGAGGAGTTTTTAAACTAGAAAGTGGGGGGGGAGGGATGACATAGAAGTAATGGGGTAGAAAGTGTAAAGGGTGTAAGGAACGCATTAACTAGTCATGGGGGAGGAGATGGGGAGGGTTAGTAAAGTCAATAGGGAGGTATTACTAAGTAACTCAAGTACAGTGGCAGGCACTTCAGAACGACAGATTCATAACATAACGTGTATGCTCGCTAATGCCAGTACCTTGCCAGGAAAAATGGGAATTATTAGCAGTTAAGGAGAAATGGGATTTAATAGGCATTACTGAAATGTGGTGGGATGAACATCATGAATGGAATGTTAATCTGGATGGTTATAACCTATTTAGGAAAGATAGGGGCAATGCTAAAAGAGGAGGAGGGGGTTGTCTGTATGTTAAGCCTGAATTTAAGCCTATAGTCAGAGAAGATATTTATGGTGGAACTAGCGGTAATGTTGAATGTTTGTGGGTAGAGTTAAATAGCGGAGTAGCAAATTCTAAAAGAATATTAGTAGGAGTATTCTATAAACCCCCAGATATAAGGGAGGAAATGCAATTATTGTTACAGATTGGAGTTCTAATAATGGGAGATTTTAATTACCCTGAAATAAACTGGATAAATGAGCAGTTCAGAACCTACTAGAAATTAGGCTATAGTGGATTTAGTTATCACAAATAATATTGATATGGTATCAAATGTTGGAAAAGGTTCACCATTGGGAAACAGTGATCACAACTCAGTCTCAGTTGAGATTGAATTATAAAAACATAACTATAAGGGGCCAACAAAAACTCTTAATTTTAAAAGGGCACATTTTAACGGTCTAAGGGCAGCAATACAACATATATACTGGGACAGAGAACTAGTAGGTAAAAGTACTGAACATAAATGGACAACTTTGAAATCCTTACTAAATAAACAAACTTATCAAAAGCATTTAAATTATACAAACAAGAGGGGACAGAGACTAACAAATGTTTTAGATATATTAATGGGAAGAAGACCAGGAAGGAAGCTATATGAACATTACTGTGATGGAGCCCTCTCTGTGTCTCCTACCTCACTGGCTGTCAGTTTGTTCTGATAGCATTTATTAGGTGATTATTTATCAATCTAGTATGTACAAATTATTACCTCAGTGCTTAACACTAAATTTATCGAAGTAGAGGCAAGAACTAGCGAAGAATTGAATAATAATCTTTATTATGTCCAAGAGTTAAAAAGAAAAACACTATTAAAAACAAAAAAAACATGGATTACTTAGTAGCTTTTAGTGTATGGCACTGATTTATGAATTATGAATATCATGCATCTAATAATTTATTGAATGCAATATCTACCCAGAAGGAGGATTTGTTATAATATTCACCTATTGTCTATGGCCCTCATTCAATTGCAATTTGGTCAATTGAATAGGGCTCTAAATAAACACATAACATATTTTTTTAAAGAAGTTTTTAGATAGTAAACATCTATCCAAAAGCAAGGGTTTCACTGACTAAAAACTTCTTTTAAAAAAATATGTTATGTGCTTATTTAGAGCCCTATTCAATTGGCCAAATTGCAATTGAATGAGGCCCTATGTCACTAATCTGAAAAGGAATCTCAGATTATGATATTTATTAGCAAATACAGAACCATATTTTTTTTAAAAAGAGATATTGATCATAGGTATAACTATTGTAGCATAATGTCTACTTAGTCCTTTTGACATTACTAAAGGTGTATTGCCTATTTGACCTGTATCATCAATATCCTCTATTATAATTAACAAGGTACCTTATTATCTATGTACTTTTGGAATACTGGGAACACAGAGTTGTTAATCTGGTTTATAGGACATGTTCATAATATTTGCAGGTTATGATATCACCTTACATAGAGAATACTGCTACATATATCCACCAACAGTAACCATTTGACTGTATTTGTTTGTGATATATACGCGTCCAGCTAATATAAGAAAGCTGCTATATAAATAATAGCAGCAACAAATTATCTGTATTTGTAAGGCACAGACACGCACTCAATGCAGAAAAATATATATATATATATTTATATATATATATATATATCACATATTATAATTGTCCAACTACGAGACGTCACAGTGTTTGCGTGGTGCGTACGACTTAGGCGCTCATCGGCGGCGAGCCTCACATAACTGGGAGCGCAAGGAGCGCCACATGCGGCGAGCCGTTAAACTCGGAGCACTTAGGCAATGAGCGCTGAAGGAGCGGTGAGCCGTTAAACTAAAAAAAAATACGAGACGCGGGACTTACAAAAAAAAAGATACGAGACGCAAAAAATTACGAGATTAGCGGCCGAACCAAAAACACGAAAAACACACTAACTACACCTAAAAAAATTACAAAAACATCACAGACAGCATGGGGCAACAGCCAGGACATCTGTGAGTGAGGTAGAACACAAATTAAACTCGATTCAGATGATTTTCGCTACTCGAAAATCGCCTAAGCGATAAAATAAATGGCCGCCAAAAAAAAACTAAAACGAGGCTACAGGACCCTAAAGACGCAAAACACCACCAAGCACATACAGCTTTTCAAAAAAGCAGTACCAGGTACAAGATACACTCGTACCAAGGATGTTACATCATCCGCAGCCGCGTACCACATACACATTCGCCGACATTTTACAACACTCTTACATAACGCGGAAGTACACAGCTACCCTAACGGCTTTCCTATTTACACTACACACTGCACACTCCAAAGGTGCTCAGCGCGAGGCTCGCAATGAGAGCCAAAGGATCACGGACCACCAACAAAATTAATGTCTGGCCCAAACAGCAATATCTGCCTTACAATTTTATTGCCGTCATTTTTTGACAGGCAAGTCGCTAGTACCGTATATACTCGAGTATAAGCCGAGTTTTTCAGCCCTTTTTTTAAGGCTAAAAAGGGCCCCCTTGGCTTATATTCGAGTCACTCTCCCCCCCATGTCTCTCTAACCCCCGTGTCTCTCTAACTACCCCTGTGTCTCTCTAACCCCCCATGTCTCTCTAACCCCCCCGTGTCTCTTTCCCTCCCCCTCCTCATCCTCAACCCCCCTCCTCATTCTAAACCCCCCTCCTCATTCTAAACCCCCCTAAATACCTCCCCCTCTCCCTTTCCCCTCACTTACCTCCAACTGCAGCTTGTCCTCCTGCCTCCGCTCCTTCCTGCGTCGGCACCCGGTATATGCTAATGACGTGACGTCACATGCGCGCCACGTCATTAGCATTGGCCGGGTCAAGACACCGGAAGGAGCTTGGAGGACGGAGGAGAAGCTGCAGATGGAGGTAAGTGAGGGGAAATCGAAAGGGAGATGGGGAGGTATTTAGAGGGGTAAAGTGAGGAGGGTTGTTTAGTATGAGGAGGGGGGTTGAGGATGAGGAGGGGGGTTGAGGAGGGAGCTTGAGGTTGAGGAGGAAGGTTGAGGAGGGAGATTGAGGATGGGGGGTTGAGGATGAGGATAGGGGGTTGAGGATGGGGAGGTTGAGGAGGGGGTTGAGGAGGGGGTTGAGGATGAGGAGGGGAGTTGAGGTTGAGGAGGGGAGTTGAGGAGGTTGAGGATGAGGGTGGGAGGTTGAGGATGAGGATGGGGGTTGAGGATGGGAGGGTTGAGGAGGGGGTTTAGAATGAGGAGGGGGGTTGAGGATGAGGGGGGGGTTGATGAGGGAGGTTGAGGATGAGGAGGGAGGTTGAGGATGAGGAAGGGGGTTGAGGTTAAGGAGGGAGGTTGAGGAGGGGGTTGAGGATGAGGAGGGGGGTTGAGGAGGGGGTTGAGGATGGGGGGGTTGAGGATGGGGGTTGAGGTTGAGGAGGGAGGTTGCGGAGGGGGGTTGAGGATGAGGAGGCGGGTTGAGGATGAGGAAGGGGTTTGAGGAGGGAGGTTGAGGATGAGGAGGGAGGTTGAGGGTGAGGAGGGAGGATGAGGAGGGAGGTTGAGCTTGAGGAGGGAGGTTGAAGAGGGGGTTGAGGATGAGGAGGGGGGTCGAGGAGGAGGATGAGGATGGGGGTTGAGGATGAGGATGGGGGGTTGAGGTTGAGGAGGGAGGTTGAGGAGGGGGGTTGAGGATGAGGAGGGGGGTTGAGGAGGGAGGTTGAGGATGAGGAGGGAGGATGAGGAGGGAGGTTGAGGAGGAGGGTGGTGGTTGAGGAGGGGGGTTGAGGAGGGAGGTTGAGAATGAGGAGGGAGGTTGAGAATGAGGAGTGGGGTTGAGGAGGGTGATAAGGGAGAGGGGGAAGAGACACATGGAAGGGAGAGGGGGGGAAGAGACACAGGGAAGGGAGAGTGGGGAAGAGACACAGGGAAGGGAGAGGGGGAAGAGACACAGGGGAGGGAGAGGGGGAAGAGACAGGGGAGGGAGAGGGGAGAAGAGACACAGGGGAGAGAGAGGGGGACACAAGAAAGGGCAGACAAGAGGGAGACACAGAGGGCACAAGAGGGACACAGGGGACAGCACATTTCCCACCCTTGGCTATACAGTGGATATAAAAAGTCTACACACCCCTGTTAAAATGTCAGGTTTCTGTGCTGTAAAAAAATGAGACAAAGATAAAAAAAATTCAGAACTTTTTCCACCTTTAATGTGACCTATAAACCGTACAACTCATTTGAAAAACAAACTGAAATCTTTTAGGTTGAGGGAAGAAAAAAAAAAAAAGAAAATATAGCGCAAGCAACACATTGACAGCAGTGGCGGAGTCAGGCATGACAGCCCCCTGGGGAGCTGTGGAAGGGAGGCACAGCTGTAAATACGCAGGGGATACGAGAACTGAGCATAACACACAGCACACTTTGCAAAATTGAATGTCTGGTCTGAAGGATTTACTTCCTAAACTTGAGGGTTATAAGAGTTTAGGCCCTGGGGCCGCATGAGGGGAGGGTAGTGAGGCCCAGTTAATGGTTCAGGGAGCAGCCAGGTTAGAGTTTCTTCTGAGGCAGCTGAAGGGAGAATCCCAGGTTTAGGGGGGTAGGGTCTCAAGGTAAGCAAGGGATAGAGGGAAAGGCCAGTATGAGTTATCATTGGCCCTATAGGGGATCATGTTTCAAAATAAATTAGGGAAAAAATATGGAAGGGGGGGTTAATTGAAATATTCTCCTTGTTACCATTGGATAGCTTCATAGAAATTAAGCATGATGACAAAAAAGATGACACAGAAAAAGAGGAGGACGAACATAAGCGTATGTATAGGAAAATACCAAAAACTTTCTCCATTTGGCTTCAAGCTTATATAATTTTTGCCAATATAGTGGGGGAGAAAAATCTGGAGTTTTGGTCATTATTATTCTGCTACCTAGATGAGATAGACGGTATTCATTGTACTTAGCATGGTGGGCTTACGATGAAAGAGTCAGACAGTTTCTCCAGGTATGCAATGGGACAACAGGGATATGGGGAACTGGCTAAAAATAGTCACCCCTTTGAGACCAATGGTTGCATCAGGTTCCAAGCCAGCAGTTGTTAGCGCAGGTAAAAAGGGTTGTTGCTTTGCTTTGCTTTTTATGAAAACTCTTGTAGGTGGGGTGCTTCCTGTAATTTTAGACATGAGTGCTCAGAGCATCCTCTTTTTCAATGCTTTAAGATAACAAAGGACTGTGATGCAAGGGAGCAAGCTTCAAAAGGGGAAGAGGCCGGTGCAGTTAGAAATTATGCGGGTTTGGCTAAGCCGGTATGCTAGAATTCCGGGAAAAGGTGCAGATGCTAGGCTATTGGTTGAAGGTTTTGCCGTTGGGTTTGGCTATTTTTCTTGCAAGTAAAGGCTGATAAATTCAAAGTGCACTAATTGTGCCCAGGTGAGAGGGGTGTGGTTTGACTGTCTTAAACTAGTTTAAAGGTTTGTGAGCTGATTGGGGCTGTTTGCAAGTGGATTTTACTTCTTGCAAGTAAAGGCTGATAAATTGCAGAGTGCACTAATTGTGCCCAGGTGAGAGGGGTGTGGTTTGACTGTCTTAAACTAGTATAAAGGTTTGTGAGCTGATTGGGGCTGTTTGCAAGTGGATTTTACTTCTTGCAAGTAAAGGCTTATAAATTGCAGAGTGCACTAATTGTGCCCAGGTGAGAGGGGTGTGGTTTGACTTTGTTAAACAAGTATAAAGGTTTGTGAGCTGTTTGGGGGTGTCTGAAAATCAGTGACCAGGAAAAGGCAGATGAGCTAAATAGGTTATTTTCTTCGGTATATACAAGGGAGGTACCAGTGGGTGGGACACTGCAACATAATGGGGCTACACTACCTTTGCAGAATAATTGGTTAATGCATAAAGTAATCCAAAAGAGGTTGGAAAAAATAAATGTTAGTAAAGGCCCGGGTCAAGGCAACTCAGTGGATGTAGTCTTTTTGAATTTAGCAAAGGCTTTTGATACAGTGCCACATGGGCGACTATTGTGCAAACTAAAAGGGAATTCAGGGATATCATGGATTAGAGAGAGAGTAATGATCCAGGGAGAAATCCGATCGCCAGTATCTGGGGTCAGGAAGGAAATCATTTTTTTCCCCTTTGAGATGATTGGCTAAGTTTCACTTGTTTTTTTTTCCATTTGCCTTCCTCTGTATCAATTAATTAATTATTAATAAAATAAATAATTTGTTGATTAATAATTAACAATTATTAACAACTAATTAATTAATAGTGAATCCGCATATTGCAGATCAGAGGAGATTTTAAAAGGTTGAACTTGATGGACTGAAAGTCTTTTTCAACCTTAATTACTATGTAACAATGTAAATATTCCTTCAGTTGTGGTTCTGGGGTTAGGGAGAATGCCAAATTTTAAATCTGCAAGAGATAATCCCTATGGGGTCATGGGAAAGCTAATGGAGGAGGTTAGTAAGGGTAAGATGGCTGGTCCTTTTGATTGCGAGCTGATTGAAGGATTAAGGATTTCCCCTCTGGGTTTAGTTCCCTAGAAAGAGGCAAGGTCATTCAGACTTATTCATCATCTGTCTCACCCCAAGGGTTTATCAGTAAATGATGTGATAGATAAGGAACTGTCATCAGTCACATAAGCCTCCTTTAAACAAGCGGTTAAGTTGGTGGGTAAGGCCGGAAAAGGGGCCTGGTTGGCTAAGGTTGATCATGTCTTCACATGGGGTGTTCCATCTCCTGTTCCTATTTTGATCTGTGGTCCACTATCTCAATGATTTTTTATTTGTGGGCTCGGCCGAGTCGCCAGATTGTGGGGTACTGTAGGATACATTTCATGAGAAGTCAGAGGGATTCGGGATTCGTTTAGCAGTGGACAAGACTGAAGGCCCTTGTCACACTTTGAGTTTTCTGGGGATCCAGATAGATACAGGGATGTTGGAGTGTAGGCTTCCAGCGGAAAAGGTGTTAGATTTGCGCAAATTGGTGCAGAGGGTTTTGGCAGCTAGGAAGGTTGTTTTTAAGGAGATGCAATCGTTGTTTGGGAAACTTAACTTTGCTTGTCGTAATATTCCAATGGGGAGATTTTTTTCTAGAAGGTTGTCTTTGGCCACTGCGGGGATACAGGAGCCCAATCATCACCTCAGGATAACGGCAGAGCATAAGGCTGATTTATGTATATGGCATCTTTTCTT
This sequence comes from Discoglossus pictus, assembly GCA_027410445.1. Taxonomy (NCBI): domain Eukaryota; kingdom Metazoa; phylum Chordata; class Amphibia; order Anura; family Alytidae; genus Discoglossus; species Discoglossus pictus. Next base: position 108,648,216 of record CM050165.1, on the reverse strand, counting down.
GCAGCATTTTAATGGGAACCAGTAATTAATGAGATGTAAGAGCTATACACCTACGCAGCAGGCTCAGTAGGTTTTTTCGGCTTACTTCGGAGGGAGTTGGTTTACTGAAAAATGGCTGGTGGATTGGGGGAGAGTGGTTTAACTAAGTAATTAACATTTTTGGAATTATTCCCGCAGTCGCTGCCATATTCGTATGGGGTGACAGGCTAAAGGATAGTCATGTCACAGTCGTAAGGCTGTTAAGGCAATTGGTATTACAGTGTCTACAACGTAACATACTGATCAGGACGTCACCCACAGTCGGGCTAAAGAATGTTATAGCGGATGAAAATGTTCAGGGAGGCGGCGCCAAAAGCGGATCCATGTCCCATGCAGTTCCTACCACAGTTATGGAGTTTGGGATCTTAATAGTCAATTTAGCCACACCAGGTATTAAAGTTCACTGCCCGGGATGGTAAAAAAATAATGCTGTCATGTAATTTTGATTAAAATAAGTATGTTTTTTATGTGGATTTTGTTTTCTTTTATTCCCAGGGCCGGCTTTACAGTTATGGATAGTGGGGCATTCGTTTATATATTGGGCAAGAAGGATGGCGGCGATACAAGACAATGGTCGTCGGTTGGTTTCCTAGAGGATGAAGCACTGGTTAAATGGTTTGGGTTTCGGGGGATGAAATGGGATCAGCTTTTGGGTAAGGTAGTTGGGTATGCTATAGGGTATAACTGCCCCCTGAAATTCTTCTTCTCCACGTGGGTGGGAATGAATTAGGTATCATGCCCAGGAAGGAGGTAATTAGGATTATGAAGAGGGATATTCTAATGTTAGTGGAGTTATTCCCAGGCCTATTCATAATTTTGTCAGATATGACACCTAGGTTGAAGTGTAGAGGAGCTAACAATCACAAACAATTGGATGGTGCGAGGCTTAGGATTAACAAAATAATGGCATAATTTGTTAGGAGGTTGGGGGGTTTCTCCATGCAGCATAGAGATTTGGAGGTCCCAGAGGCATCATCATATTTCTTAAAAGATGAGGTTCAACTTAACGAGATTGGGCTTTCTCTTTTTAATCAGACTTTAAAGACTGTATTTTTGAGGCCATGGAGAGTGTTGGTGGTGCTGAGACCAAATGTCTTGCGGGTGGCGGGAGTGCTGCATCACCTCAGCTTGTAGTTCATTGGTTGGTAAGGTATCCGGTTCTGGTTGGTCCCAGAGGTCTAGTGGACACGGGGTTTCATTGGGCCTCTGGGATGATGAGCTCCCTCCGAGGGCAGGTGTTCAGCTACCTCTTGTTACCTTGTTCTGTTATCATATGTTTGTGATAATAAAGCTGTGGCCTGGTTATACCCATACTTTGGTTTTGTGTCTTCATTTGGGTGCTAATGAGTGGATCAGGTTAGACGTACCCAGTCACATATGCTTAGGTCAATCTCTTGAAGGCAAGGCAAGATTTACGGATGTGGGCTAATATTGTGAGCGAAAAGATTAAAGTAAACGAGTAACATAGGGAAAAAAAATCTCCAGTAGCTGATTTTATGTTATACCACAAATTACACCGCTCGATTAGAATGAGGGCCATAGTCGTCAGCACTGCAGCACATTTGTCTTAAATAGAGTTTATTTAGTGCAAAGCACCACAGACAAAAAAATAATGGCAAAGTTGCAGGCTGCACAGACCCTTCTCAGTGCGAAACACTAAGATATCAGAACATGTGACTAAAACAGGGGGTGTCTAAATATTTCTTAAAGAGTTACTTAGAGACACTTAGAATAAAGTGACGGTAAAAATAACTATTTATAGAAGTCATTCAAAATGTACACATATACCTAAAACCTACTGGAGCAAAAACATATATATAGAGAGATACTATAATCAAAACAATAAAATCCTTATCTGTATAATCAAATTGGACATCATAAAATGTTGTAATGCATTTTTTTTTATTCTGTACTTCATATAGGAGAAAAAAAGGATCTACCAAATTACTTCAGTTCATTTGAGTAACTTAATCCTATCTTAACCTCTCATACCTAGAGACACAATTTCTAAAATGTGACATTGTAGCTTATTAATATTATGATCACTATCAATAAATGAATGAATTGGGGCTGATAAATTATCAAGTCTTCTATATATTGTAGATTTAGGTTTGTAAATTTGTAATCATTTAAGTCTGCCCCTCACTCATGGGTCCTTTCCCCTATGTACAAAAGACCACAAAGACATTCAAGAGCACTGAATTACATTAATAACAACCTTTAATAAGAAACATATTTCCATTATTAGGATGTAAAATATATTCCCTTTTAATAACACTATTACTATCTGAACAATTGCAGCATGGGAATATATATATTTTCCCTCAAACTGACTATATGATAAACAATTACAAAAGATACACAATCATAAATCGATGTTCCCACTTCATTAAGGATAAATTCCTCATTCCTTTCTGTATAATTGATCAAAGTAATTCATTTCCTAAAATAATAAAATTTTCTATAAAAAAAATGATAAAATAGTTTTCCACTATAAACTAATTTAATGATTTTTGATTTGTTACTTAAAGGGTTAAATTGCTCTATAGAATACATTATATGGGGTTTACATCTGTTTCCCTTTAAGTCAATGATAGTTTACTTTTAAGTAAACAGATTACTGAAGTCATATTGTACCTTATGAAAGTTATTCATAAAATGTGTACTGATGACACAATACTGTTTTTTAAGATGTAGTATAAAATAAGACGGAAGATTATTCACAAAGTCACATATACTTCCTGTTTGCTGTGAAATGTTTACATTGCAATTAAGTAGCTCATCTGTTTTGTTGAAAGAATCTAGAAAAGGGTTGTTAAAAGAGACACTGAAGTCAAAATTAAAAAAAAATCAGAAACTATAGTTTTAAAATAAATATAGAACTTCCTTGTGAATTACAGAGAATGGGATGCAGCAATCAAGTTATGGAGGTCCATAGAGAACCAAATTTACATGATTGGGTGGAGATCAAAATATATTTTTTTAAATATTACACATTTTTACAACACTTAGGCCTCCATTCAATTGAGAAATGTTAGTTACTGGAGCTTGTTATATAGCCTGTAAAATAATTTGCTATTCAATTGGCGTCTTTTAGCAAGCCGCAAACGATTTGCGGGTTACAGGCTGAAAATCCCTGCAGTTGTCAAAATCATAACTCCAAACCATCTAAGCCTTTGCTCTTTCAAGCCCATAAATGTTATAATCACATATTGCTATTAATTTGCTACAAATTGTTTTCACACCCGCAAATCTGAAGATAAGTTTGCCCTTAACTAATATACTGTCAGGTTTCAAAGGATAGTTGTAGAAAAGGACACGTAATTCCAATTCTTGCCCACAAGATGTCACTGCAGGATGTTGGGGCTCTTTGTTCTGTTTGCCACTCTGATCCTCTGTGGGTGTGGCCCAGTGGTCCCCCCCCCAAGCCAAGTCCCCATATCCATCCGCTCCTGATTGGCTCTAATCACCCAAGGTCCTCCCACCGACATGAAAAATGTGAGATAGAGTTTGCTGTAAGAAATAACAGCACATGTACATGTTCCTGATCCATTAGTTGGATACCAAGCAGCCCATTCCTTCAATGAAGATCGCCTATTTAGTGTGAAGTTACTGTTGCCAAAGGTGGGATCTCAGTGCAAGAACCGGTAGTAAAGATGGCAAAATATCCAGCAACCCGTGCTGCCACGGTCCAGGAGCCGAGATGGGTAGAGGAAGCTGGCCAACAGTTAGGCCGACCGGAGTACCTAGACTGTTCTTCAGGTGATACCACCAGATCTGGACAACTCACCACAAGGCAACAAGTAGTGACTGATGAGGTTACCAGAAAGTGCCAGGAAGGAATAGCCCTGTTTGCCACTAGACCATCCGATGAATGAATTGAGCAAATTATAAAGGACATTTCCCAGGAGATCCAGAGTGAGCGGAATGGGAGATCATTGAGGCTCCTGCTCACAATTCAGCTGGTGGGGCAATGGACACTCTATCACTATCACTCAAAGCAGTCTTCAAAAGCTTGAGGCCGGTGTTTTGGCTGTAGTTGGATGGGGCATCTGAAGAGGGATTGCCCCGTCAGACTGGTCGAGGTCCCAGCGGCCAGTTTATTATTTAGGGAACTGGGAGGACCCATTATATGATAATGAGGGTCCTGAACAGTACCATGACTTTTCCAATGGAATTACTGGTTTTGCGGCCATTGATAGTGTACAATTCCCCCAGGGGGACAATCCCAGGTGGCATATACAACCAGTTGTCGTGGATGGACAGGTTGTGGAAGGCTTTAGAGACACTGGGGCCACCATCACGGTTATCTATCCAGACTTTGTTAGCTCATCGGCTTTGCTACCTAAGAAATTGAATGTAGTGGTGGCTGGAGGGCAGAGACATCCCATCCCTGTGGCCCCGGTACAGATTGATTGGGGTACCGGCCAGGGTCACCGGGAAGTAGGAGTGATGTTGAGGTTGCCCTCGGATGTGTTACTGGGCAATGACCTGGGGCTAATGGAGTGTCACTACGTGAACATTGTGACAAATGCCCAAGCCGCCGCCCAGCATGTAAAGGATCCAGAACCAGGGCCAGTGGTTCTCTTACCCACTCATCCGACTGGGGTAAGTCCATTAACTGCTTGGAGAACTGGGGTTACTTGGGCCAGCGTAGAGGATTTTAAGAGGGAGTTACAGGACGTTAGCACCTTAGAGGGAATTTAGCAGAAGGCTAATAAGGGTGAATTAGGGAAGGAAGGGGAACAGTTTATTTGGGACCAAGAGTTGCTCTATCGAGTTACCACAGGGGAGGATACCGCAGGCCCAGTGGAGCAACTGATCATCCCCAGAAAGATCAGAATGGCTCTGCTAGGATTGGTCTATGACATTCACTTAGGCAGACACATGGGGAGTAAGAGGACCCGACAACGTCTAACTCACATATTTTACTGGCCTAAGGTGAACAGGGACGTAAAGAAATATTGCAATACATGTGACTTGTGTCAGAGGTTCAGCCACCGAGGTCGAGGGTCCAGAGACCCACTCCAGAGGATGCCCATTACAGAGACCCTTTTCCAGCTGGTTGCTAACGATATAGTTGGTCCCCTAGCCCACCCCAGCCACTCAAGAAAACAGTACATTCTAACTGTAGTGGATTATGCTACCTGTTACCCTGAAGCTGTAGCCCTGGGTAAAATAACTGCTACTACTGTAGCAGAAGCCCTGGTGGAAATCATCTCGAGGGTGGGGTTCCCGAGGGAGATATTATCTGACCAAAAGACTCAGTTTATGACCAAGCTTACCCCGCTACTGTGGCAGGTTTGTGGTATAAAGCATTCATCCCCTTACCATCACCATAACCAATGGCCTAAGTGAACGATTCAATGGGACTCTCAAACGAATGCTTAGAGCCTTCATAGAACAGGATCGGGAGTGGGAGCAATTGCTGCCCCCTCTCCTCTATGTTTATAGGGAGGTCCCTCAGGAGTCCACGGGTTCTCACCCTTTGAAGGGGAGCATGAACACAGTGAGGTACCAGTAGTCCCCTATGTGTTAGCTTTCCGTCAGCGACTAGCCACCCTTGCTGGGATAGTTCAGGATCACTTACGAGTAGCCCAAGGGAAGCAGAAGCAGGGGTATGACCAAGGCACCCACTATAGGGAATTTGTGGATGGGCAGCCCGTCCTTCTTCTCGACCCCAATACCCAGAACTAGTTGCAAGCCTCCTGGGAAGGACAAAACTGTCTATATCAATAGGTAAAAGCTTACCTGGACCGGGCCGCTATGGTCATGGCTGTCTGTGCTGCTACCGGTAGCGATCCCGAGGATGGGCTGCTGCCCGACCACTTGGAAGATATCACCCCTATTCCTGTTACTGAAGTTGTTGTGGCGTCCCAAAATTTAACTGATGATCAGCAGGGTCAGCAAACGAGTCTCATCACCAGCTATCCAAGATTATTTACTAAAGCCCCGGGATGCACCCATTTAGCCAAACATGACGTGCTTACCGCCGACTTCCCCCCTCTAAGACAGCCTCCCTATCGAGTGCCTGAGGCGGTCCGGGAGACCATTCGTGAGGAGTTAGAGGAGATGCTCCAAATGAAAGTTATTGAACACTCTAGCAGCCCCTGGGCCTCCCCTGTAGTACTGGTCCCCGAGGTGCAGTACCTGGGACACCGGGTAGGGGGTGGCAAGATTCAGCAGGAGCCAGCTGAGATTCAAGGGATAGCTTCCTGGCCCACCCCCCAAACTAAGAAGCAGGTAATGGCATTCCTGGGCACGGCAGGGTATTATCGTAAATTTGTCCTGGATAAATGAGACCAGTAGTTTAGCTAAGGGGAGCAGATTCTTGAGTACACTCAAGGATCATTATCTGGCCCAGGTTATAGAAGAGCCTACTAGAAATTAAGTTATCTTAGATGTAGTCATCACAAATAATATTGATACAGTATTAAATGTTGAAATAGGGCAACCTTTGGGAAACAGTGATCACAACACAGTCTCATTTGAGATTGAACTAAAGAAACAAAATTTTAAGGGGCCAACAAAAACTCTTAATTTTAAAAGGGCAGATTTTAACGGTCTAAGGGCAGCAATACAAAGTATAGACTGGAACAGAGAACTGGTAGGTAAAAACACTGAACATGAATGGACAACATTTAAATCCTTACTAAATATACATACTTATCACCATATACCAAGTGGGAATAATAGTAAAAGAAGTAAATCACATTCAATGTGGCTTAACAATGATTTGAAGATCAAGATACAGAGTAAAAAACAGGCATTATACAAACAAGAGGGGACAGAGACTGATTTACAGGAGTACAAGGAAATCAACAAGGCTTGCAAAAGGGCTATTAGACTTGCTAAAATGGAAAATGAAAGATTAATTGCAAAAGAGAAAAAGACTAACCCTAAAATATTTTTTTAAGTATATTAATGGGAGGAAACCAAGGAAGGGAGCTATAGGAACATTACAATATGACACAGGCCGTCTGAAAATTAGTGACCAGGAAAAGGCAGGTGAGCTAAATAGGTTCTTTTCTTTGTTATACACAAGGAAGGTACCATTGGTTGGGACACTGCAACATAATGGGGCTACACTACATTTGCCTAATAATTGGTTAACACAGGAAGTAATCCAAAAGAGGTTGGAAAAATAAATGTTAATAAAGTCCTGTAGTTGGAAGCTTTTAGAAGGGCGAATAAGGGATAATATACAAGAATCTGTCTATTTGAACAGGCTTATAAGTAGGAGTCAACATGGATTTATGAGGGATAGGTCATGTCAAACAAATCAAATTAGTTTCTATGAGGAGGATAGTAGGAACTTGGATCAAGGCAACTCAGTGGATGTAGTCTTTTTGAATTTTGCAAAGGCTTTTGATACAGTGCCACATGGGAGACTATTGTGCAAACTAAGAGATACAGGAATTGCAGTAAATATCTGCTCATGGATTGAGAGCTGGTTAAAAGACAGGAAGCAAAGGGTTGTTGTATATGGAACATACTCCGATTCGACTAATGTGGTAAGTGGGGTTCCTCAGGGTTCAGTATTAGGTCATCTCCTTTTTAATATATTTATTAATGACTTAGAGGTGGGACTGGAAAGTAGTGTCTCCATTTTCGCTGATGACACGTAATTGTGCAAGGTAATTAAATCAGTTAATGATGTGCTTTCCCTCCAGAGGGATTTACATAAAATTGAGGAATGAGCATCTAAATGGCAGATGACATTTAATACAAATAAATGTAAAGTTATGCATCTGGGAAGAAAAAATAGCCATGCAATTTATAATCTTAATGGAGCAAATCTATGGGTATCAGATATTATAAGGGATTTGGGAGTGCTTGTGGACAACAACCTTGGTAACAGTGCTCAAAGCCAAGCAGCAGCTTCAAAGGCAAATACACTTTTAGCATGAATTAAGAAGGGTATAGAAGCAAGGGAAGCAAATATAATTCTGCCACTATACAAATCTCTAGTACGCCCTCATTTGGAATATGGAGTACAATTTTGGGCACCACTTCATAAAAAGGACATTTTAGAGCTGGAAAAGGTACAGAGTTGGGCAATAAAACTAATAAGGGGAATGAAAGGGCTAAGTTATGAAGAAAGACTAACCAAATTAACCTTTTTTCTCTAGAAAAAAGGCATCTAAGAGGAGATATGATTACCTTATATAAATACATCCAGGGTCAGTATAAAGATTTGTCAAGGGAGCTTTTTGTGCCAAGAAGTTTTAACTGACAAGAGGACATCCCTTGAGGTTAGAAGTAAAAAGATTCCACCTTAAAGAAAGAAAAGTGTTCTTCACAGTAAGGATGGTTAATCTGTGGAATTCTCTACCAAGGGAGATGGTGACAGTGGATTTGATAGATAACTTTAAAAGGGGACGCATAGAGGTTGGTGTGGTTTATTATTCTCCAAAGCTAAAGTACATGTACATGTTCCTAATCCGTTAGCCAGATACGAGCAGCCCATTCCTTCAATGAAGATCACCTATTTAGTGGGGAGTTCCTGTGGCCAAAGGCAGGGATTGTCTGTAGTTTTTTGGGGGGGATCTTCACAGCAAATGTAGAAGAAAATGCTATGAGTACCAGATAGGACTCATAAGGGGTTTAAACACCTGATTGTAGCACTGTTAATACATATAAGGACACCCACATGCACTATAACAATATCATCATTCATTTTTATTATTTTATATATTGCCGGATTGGCAAGTCCGATTGCATATCGGACTTCTAAATGCGAATTGTTTGATGTTTAACCTCCATGTTTTTCTGACGTCATGATGACGGTCTCATTTACTATTGGCTGTTTCTAAATTGGTAGTCTAGGACTTGCTTAATTGATCATGCTCTGAAATGCTATTTACGGTTTCGGCTTTCGGCCAGGTAGTTGTGGGCTTGTTCAACTGAATTGTTCATTAACTGTTGCAAATTTCGGAAATACAACACTAATAATGGGTCATTATTGTTATAGAGAACAAGAGAACCTGGAGATTTAGTCAGCGCATCACAGACCTTATTTCAATAAATTATTCTTAGTTAATACTGTGAGGTGGCTGCTGCGATTAGCTCTGACAGGGAGGGATATTTATTAAGTATCACAGGGGTTGTGATGAGGTGTGAAGGAGTGTGATGGTAAGTTTCCTGATAGTAAATAGTGCATAACAAATACATGTATGCACATCCCCTGAGTATTATGTATCAAAGCTCTTTGCAGTTGTTCTTAGTGGATCTCCCCAAAATATTTTGCAGTATTCAATACCATTTTTTATAAATGTTGGCAAAGTGGTGAATTTGGTGTTCCTTTAATATGAAAAAAACGATATATTTTCCATGCAGTTGTCAGCTTTGCATGAGGTTGCACAGAACATCTTGACAGGAGGATGGCTAAGTTTATGTTTGCACACCACACTAATTCACACGTTGTGTCTTAAATGGAAGCAGCTTTTACGGATTATATACCTATCGGCACTTGCTGTGGAAATGACAAGACAGATGGAACATTAGGATGGATTTTATCGTCTAAGTTGATGTTTGACCTCGACCAAGAGAGAACACACCTGGACTAGAATAAAGCTTCACAGCTAGAGATGTTTCCAGCTCATTCCTCTGCAATATGTTGTGTGTCAGCTCAGCAGCAAAATAGGATTTAGGGACAAGTTCTGCATTATGTGTCACTTATTTTATCAGTTGTGATTATTCTTTTCTGCTGGTGATATTACTCAAAGATTGACTGAAATTCAGGCTATTGAGACTAATTAGCATCTAGGTAAGCCAGAGGCATAGAATATTTTTAAAAAAAAATCTTTAATTCAAAAGTCTTTGAGCCCTATCTATTGAAAGCCTGTAAGTGGCTCTAGCCCATAATTTAGTCTGTTGGTATTTTTTCTCTAAATGTTTAGATGTATTCTATTGACTCAAGTTCCCACTTTAAGTCTTAGAGCCTCCACATGTAAACCATGCTTTTTTCAGTAGGATTTCAAGGGGTGAGACACAGCCAATAGTAAATGAGTCCATCATCATGGCATCAGTAAAATATGAGGCTACGATTTAATGAGAACAAATCCCATATAATAGTTGTCAAACTACGAATCGTCGTCCCGCTTGTGAGCCTCGCGTAGTGAGGCGAGTCGTTGAAGCACAGAAGACGTCCGAGCTCGGAGCACTTAGACGATGAGCGCCGAGCGAGTCAAGCAGTTGAAGCATTGAAACACGAGGGACTTAGACAGAAATGAGCGCCAAAGGCGCTCCTGCAAGCCTCAAGTAGCGAGGCGAGCCGTTGAGGCATTGAAAAACACAGGACTTAGGAAACGCAGGATCGCCTTAGGCTGCAAGCGGTTAAGGAACGCGGGACTTAGAAAAAAAACATTACAAGGTTGAAAAATTACAAAGTTAACAGCCAAACCGCGCAAATAAAAAAACACAAAAAATACAAATTAAAATACAAAAAAAAACATTACACACCATACGGGGGGACAGCCAGGACGTCTGGGAGTGAGGTTGCACGCAAATTTAAACCAAATTTGCCGCGTTTCGGCTCTCGAAAATCGGCTAAACAAGAAAAGAAAATGGCAGATGCAAAAAATGAAAACATGGCTACACAACCTCGAACCACGCCCAATACACCGCCAGCCGTGTACCACTTTTACCCAGGAACGTACGAGGTACAAAATACACTATTACAAAGGACGGAAAATGCTTGCAAGCCGCTTAACACAGGCAATAAACGCCATTTTACAACACTAACTTACAACTAATAACATTACGAACATAAATTTGCCCTTGCGCATGCAGCCTATTTATACTGCACATTTGGCACATTAATGACACTTTCTCCTCAGGGCAGCAACAGTCCAACTGTACATTGTATGCTGCAGGAAGATAAAAGGAGATTGTTAGCTCTTCAGGCTATTGATTGCTGGATATATTAATTAGAAATAGGTAAAGTATATTAATTTATTAAGTAAATAATGAATTCATTATTATTTAAAAAAATATAGATATAGATATTTATATCTGTCTCTGCAATGAGCGCTTAAGATGATCGTTGCAAAGCACAAAACTGGAAGGACACGAGGGGAGAGGCTCGCAATGAGCGCCGAAGGTGCTCAGAGGAGCAAGAGTACACAAGAAGAGACGCTTGCAATGAGCGCCGAAGGTGCTCAGAGGAGCAAAAGTACATGAGAGGCTCACAATGAGCGCCAAAGGTCCTCAGAGTAGAAAAAGCTTTACATTGTCTGGCAAACAGTATTGCCATGGCTTCAAATTTTATTGCCCGTCATTTTTGATGGGCAAGTCGCTAGTAAGTAATATTTGTCAATGAGGCTTGCCAACATGCACTATAACATTCTATAAAATGCATTAGAGCATCTGTTTTAGTCCATGTGGCTTTCATAATATGTATTAACTCCTTTAGTCCCAGAATCGATATTACTCTGCAATGATTGTTAAAATAATATTTGTGGATTTGAGACTGTTGTGCAATGAATTCTAATGTGTTTCCATGCCTTCTTGTGCTTGAAAATGAACAGTACTGTGTGTTTATTTGCTGCTCCAGCTTTAATAAGTGTTTGAAAAAGCCCTTGCGAGTCTTATTTAGTACTCTTAATATTTTTGACAGAATGTGACACTTTTTTCAGTTTCAGGTCTGACTTTATTTGCGAGCTAGAGCTACAGGTCTAATACATTATAATTTTTTTTGTAAGTTTAAGTTTAATTAGTTAGTGCCCAAATTGTTTAAACTGTGCTAAAACCAATAAGGTTCTACAGCCCAATTTGGGTCCTTTGCTGGCCAGTAGTCATTGGGGGCAGGGAACTTGTATCGGATTAGGAGTTTTTAATAGAAGCTGAGGAAATATTAAGAGTGATTTCAAGTGTGTATAAATTTATGAATTGGGCGATAGAATAGGGCCCTCTGTCTCTATCAAGGGCAGTTCCCTGGAGTCTGAGAGGGAGGGTTATCTTATTTATGAGTTGTTCTTCAAATTGGTCCTATTATCAAGTTATCCTTTATACTGTCAGCCTCTCAACAAAACTGATTATAGATGCTAGCAACATCCAAGGTTCCCCAAAGGTATCTAATCTTGTGAGAGCTAAAGCAAATTTCTGCTGGCCTTAAAATAAAACTGAATGTAATAATTAAAAATTAAAGCCGATATTTATTTATTGTAAACTAAAATAAGTTGGCTATTATCAAGTTATTAAATCCATTATAATATATGCAATATATCAGATTTTCCTCTGTGGTATGAGAAGTATATTTTAAAGAATACTAACACCTAAATTTTATTTTAGAATCGAAATGAAGTATGAAAAAATCATTAGATATAATGTAAATTGAATTTGCCCATATTGTCCAACCAGAGAAGAATCCTGCCCCTAAACTGTTTGGTTTATGATGAAACAATCATAATTGAGTATACCCATTACATTGTGTTTCTCTGATTGGCTAATGGATTGGACAATTAGAGAAGGAAATATATGGTTACCACTAAAATGTGCATATATTTCAATATACTCAAATAAATATTTGTTACTGCTGTACTCATTTTATATATATATATATATATATATATATATATATATATATATTATTTGACTAAAACTGCTAATTCAATGTAATAATAGTTATCATGTAAATATAAATATAGATAGAGAGAGGGGGTTATGTAAGAGACTCTTACTAAAAAAAGTATTGCCATTTTAAACATGACACGTTTGTGAACAGTAATACATGTCTGTTTTACCGCTCCTCCTTGGAGTCCTCCATTTAAGCTTTCAATATTTCATATAACTCATTGTCATGTTTAAAATGTGCACTTCTAAATGTATGGTATTCACACTGGAACTTTTTTAAACAGCAAATAAATATACTGTATATACTCGAGTATAAGCTGACCCGAGTATAAGCAGAGGCACCTATTTTACCACAAAATACTGGGAAAACTTAGTGACTCGAGTATAAGCCGAGGGTGGGAAATGTGCTGCCCCCTCCCTGTGTCTCTTACCCCCTCTCCCTTCCCTGTGTTTCTTTCCCTCCCCCTCCCTTCCCTGTTTCTCTTTCCCTCCCCCTCCCTTATCACCCTCCTCAACCCCCCTCCTCAACCCCCTCCTCATTCTCCCTCCTCAACCTCCCTCCTCAACCTCCCTCCTCAACCCCCCTCCTCATCCTCAACCCCCCTCCTCAACCGCCCTCCTTGACCTCCCTCCTCAACCCCCCTCCTCATCCTCAACCCCCTCCTCAACCTCCCTCCTCAGCCCCCCTCCTCAACCCCCTCCTCAACCTCAACCCCCCATCCTCATCCTCAACCCCCTCATCCTCAACCCCCTCATCCTCAACCTCCCTCCTCATCCTCAACCCCCCATCCTCATCCTAAACCCCCCATCCTCAACCCCCCTCCTCATCCCAAACACCCCTCCTCATCCTCAACCACCCTCCTCAACCTCCCTCCTCAACCCCCCTCCTAAACCCCCCTCCTCAACCTCCCTCCTCAACCCCCCTCCTCAACCTCCCTCCTCAACCCCCCTCCTCAAGCTCCCTCCTCAACCTCAACCCCCTCCTCAACCTCAACCCCCCTCCTCAACCTCAACCCCCATTCTCATCCTCAACCCCCCCATCCGCAACCCCTCATCCACAACCCCCCTCCTCATCCTCAACCCCCATCCTCATCCTCAACCCCCCATCCTCAACCCCCTTCCTCATCCCAAACACCCCTCCTTATCCTCAACCACCCATTTCAACCACCCTCCTCACCCTAAACCCACCTACTCACCCTAAACCCCCCTCCATATCCTAATGTTTTGGTAATGTTTTAAATGCATTAATAAAAAACAACTGTGTTCCATATCCCTTTAACTTCTGTATCCGATTCAGTTAAACAACCACAAAACGTTTTTGTTTTTGTTAAGATTTTTATTCCAATGAGTTGCTATGTAGCCAAGAGCACTTTGAAAGTATTACAAAACTGGAATAAAATCAACAGTAAAGAGGAAACTGATTTTGGAGCTGTATAGTTAGCAAATTCACTTACTTAATACATAATAGGAACTTGTACTAAGGTCAGATAATGACATTATCACATAGATTACTTCTTGATTTGCCTGCATGACTTTTCAAGCTTTATGTTAATGATACAATTCTAGGATTCTGAGAATTTAAAAACAGGACCACTAAAGTATCATATTTATACTATGCTGTTATGAAGAACGTGATGTGATAATGCGCAACATGTTTGTAGAAAGTTTATTGGATCACTGCAGTTCAAGAAAAAATACACTTGTTTGTCAGGTATGTACCAAACAAACAATATTTGCAGCTGTCTAAGCCAAGAACATAAAACACTTTTGGAGAAAATATTAATTTTTAAAGACTGTATGTTTGAATTTAGGAATCCATTTTGTGTTTGTTAAATAATATTCTAAGATCTGGATGATGGGATTGTTTTTGATGTTATCAGTGGATGGAGAGGTGGGGGAGGAGAGAACAGGTAGAAGGGAACTTTGTTTAATTACTGTATAAAAGTGAAAATGACACCACAACCCTTTCCCTTCACTGGCTCTTAATGAGGACATTACAATATTATTAATATTATTATTACTAGTGAATTGCCCGTCAAAAAATGACGGCAATGAAATTGTAAGTGAGCTAATGCTATTTGGTGTATAATAATAAAATAACTAATAGATTAATAAAGTAATATACTTTACCTATTTTTAAGTAATATATGCAGGAAGCATTGTGTTGAAGAGCTGGCAATCTGTTTTCATGTTGCTGCAGCATCAGTGCTGTGGAGCTGCTGTGTAAGCGTGATGAATGTGTGCAGTGTAATAGTGTGCGTGCGCGAGACCAAACCGTTAGCGTAGTTGTGTACTTCCGCACTGTTCTAAAATGGCGGGTAATGTGTGGTATACGTCTGTAGCGGAATATCCGTAGGTGTTTTGTGGTGTTTTGCGTGTTTCTTGTGGTGTTTTGCGTGTTTAGAGTGCTGTAGCCTCGTTTTCGTTTGGTTCGGCAGCCATTTTTTCTCTCGCTTAGAGAATTTTTTAGTGTCTAAACTCTTTTATTTTGAGTTAAATTAAGGTGTAACTTCATTTTTTGAGGTCCTGGATGGTTCCTTTTGCTGTAGGTAAGCTTTTTATGTAAGTGTTGTGTGTATTTATTGTGTTTTTCCTTTTTTCCTGTTCGCGGGTTGTGGCCGTTTTTTGCGAGGTCGTAATGAGTGGTAACGTGTCTCTTATGTTGTTTGCGTTGCGAGGTAAAGTTTGCGAGGGTCGCAGTTGCTGTGTCGTGTTTTTTGCGTTACAACGTAAAGTTTGCGAGGGCCGCATTTGCTGGCAAGGAGCGCCTGCGGCCAGATTCGACCCGCCCCCAATACTTTATCATTGAGCAAACTTTGACCCTGCATGTCACAGTCAGCAGACACATTCCAGCCAATCAGCAGCATACACTCCCTTCCAAAGCCATCTACCTCATGGACAGCAGCCATTTTGGAATCATAACTAACTTGCAGTCTTACAGAGAGGAGGGAGAGTGTAGGTGATGCAGATTGAAAAGGGGAAATCAATAGCTAGGCAAGTTTATTCAGTGTCCAGTGCAGTGCTGAAGGACTCATCAGATCTCTGCTGTAAACACAGCACCCCAAAAAGCCCTTTTTAGGGCTATAACATCATTTTTTTTTCTTTGTTTTTTTTCTGTGTAATCTAATTTCATTTGCCTGTCTCCCTGCTAGCCCCTGCTTGCAAGTGTGTGTGTCAGGATCACAGCTTATACTGTGTGTGCACAACGCATACAATATAATATTGTTTACTAGTTGTCTACTTTAAAAAAAAAAAAACTTTTATTTTCTTAAATCTAAGTGCATTTGGCTGACCGTCAATCAAAGTTTATTTGCTTGACCGCTACCCATAGTGTGTGTCTTGCTTACAAGTACTGTGCCAAGTTCAACCAATCCAATCTATTTGGGGTACCAACAGTCCACATTTAAAAAACCCAAACTTTTATTTTCTTAAATCTAATTGCATTTGCCTGACCGTCAATCAAAGTTCATTTGCTTGACCGCTACCCATAGTGTGTGTGTCAGGCTTACAAGTACTGTGCCAAGTTCAACCAATCCAATCTAGTTGGGGTACCAACAGTCCACATTTAAAAAACCCAAACTTTTATTTTCTTAAATCTGAGTGCATTTGCCTGACCGTCAATCAAAGTTCATTTGCTTGACCGCTACCCATAGTGTGTGTGTCAGGCTTACAAGTACCGTGCCAAGTTCAACCAATCCAATCTAGTTGGGGTACCAACAGTCCACATTTAAAAAACCCAAACTTTTATTTTCTTAAATCTAAGTGCATTTGACTGACCGTCAATCAAAGTTCATTTGCTTGACCGCTAACCAGACTGTGTGTCTTGCTTACAAGTACTGTGCCAGAGAGCATGTTGTGTGCATGCTTGAGCTCCAAACAAAAGGCTTTTTAGGGTCTTAGTCCCTCAAATACAAGTTTTATTTTAACACTTTTCTGTTTATAAGCACTTTGTGCACGGTGTTGTTAATTTTTGGGAGTTTTTGTGGTATTTTTCTTAGTTTAATTTAAGTTTTAGTTTTCTGGGAGCAAGGCTCAGCCCTCTATCCAAGGAGAGTGAGCTGTCTCCTGGATACTTTGCCCCACCCCTCCCTTAGCACTTAAACTGCACTCCTGGAGCTTTTTTACTTTGATTTTTTTAAAAGTTTTTCAGGTTTTGTTAAAGTTTTGTTTGTTTGGTGTTGGGTTTTATGTTTTGGGGGGAGAGAAGACAAGTAACATCTTTGTAGGCAGTGGGGGGAAAACAATTTGAAGTTTTTGTTTAAAAGGCTTTTTTTACATCTGACACAGAGACACAGAGGGGTTAAAAAGCCTCTGTGTTCTCTGTGTTGTTGCAATTAGCAACACCTTGCAACAGGCCATTAACCCTTCCACTGCGAAGCATTATCTCTCTCTCTCCCTTAGTTTTGTCTCCCTTAGTTTTGTCTTTTTGTTTCTTTTTCACACTTTTATTTTTTAAGAAAGAAAACAGTAAAAAATCATAAAACAAAAAATAAAAATAAATAAAACAAATAAACTAAAAAAAAGGGTTTAAACATGAGGGATAAGACCACTAAGAAGCCTCAGGGGTCAAAAGGGGGAATAATGGCCCCTGAAAATCCTAGCTGCAGCACTGCACAGCATAGGCCCCAGGCAGATAAGGCAGTACCAGCTCCTGGTGGTTCTGCCAGCAGACCTACCCCTGTGGCTAATACCTGGTCACAGGTGGTTTCTGCTGGCCCCAGTAATACCACCGCTGGGGCTGAGGGGCAGATCACCAGGAAGCATGGGGTTAGATGTCAGATGTCTGGGGTCTACAGCATTGAAATCTATCTGCGTGCTGCAGCTAATGTCATCAGCCCCTCTGTTATAGTAGCAGCCAGCAAAATGTACGGGAAAGCAGTTTTCTTTACCCGTACTCTGGCTGCTGCTCACATTCTTATACAGAGAGGCATCACAGTGGGGGGATTATATGTCCCAATAGAACCCCTGGAAGGGTTGGGCACAAAAGTAACACTCTCTAATGTGCCCCCCTTCCTACCAGACTCCCTCCTGCGCCCCCACCTGCTAACCCTAGGGGAAGTAAAAACACCATTTATTAAAATTCCCCTGGGGTGCAGAGAGAGAGCACTTCGTCATGTGCTCTCTTTCAAGAGGCAGGTACAAATGTGCCTGCCTCAGGGCGCAGAAAACATTGAGGGGTCTTTTGGGGTTCCATTTGAGGGGGTGCTGTACAGGATTTTTTACAGCACTACGGAGGTGCAGTGCTATCATTGCAAGGGGTTGGGGCATACACGTAGGAATTGTCCTAATGTAAAGCATCATGCCCCAGCCCCAGCAAATGGCACCTCCGTCAGTACAGCACCCATCCCCGCTGAGCCCATAACAGCAGGGACCTCAAGGGTCATAGCCCCCCCACAGAGCTCAGGCAAGGAGGCCGTTCCTCAAGCCACCACCACGGCCTCCAAACCCCCTTCTTCCCCAAAAAAGCCATCTGTGTCTGTGGTCTCCAGCAAGACTGCAGACACGGGGAAAAGGGGGAAGAATGTCACCGGTCCTCCCAGTGTCACAGCTGCATCTCCCAAGTCCCAATCTGCCCCCACCATAATTACATCAGTTAGTGTGGGGGCACAGTGTAAGCAGAGGGATAATAAGCCCTCTGCAGGGGAGGCAGCTAGTGGCAGCTCCTCTTCCAGGAGTGACGTCCCCAGGAAGAGGAAGCATAAAACCAACAGGGAGGTTGCTGATAAGTGGGAAGTGCTCTATAGTGGAGCACCTCCCTCTAAAAGCAAGAAGAGGAACAAAACATCTCCTCCTCATCCGGTGACATTGTCTGGCCCGGTTATTAAGCTCAGCCAGCCGGTGCCAGACCACACATCTCTCTCTCCAGACCCTATAGGGGTTAATGTGGAAAAGGGTCTGGAGGAAAAGCAGGGGCAAGAGGGTCTCCCAAGTGAGGCAGGGGTAGACAAGAAAGATCAGGTTCTGCCTCTGGCCTTTGAGGGGGGTCCCAATAAAGCCCCTGCTGAATGGGTAGTCAGTGTCCCTGAGGTGCTGAGCTTCAAGGGCACAAGTCAGTCTCCTCCTCCAGTGTCACTCTCTAGTGACGTACCTCAGGCTTTGTTAGAGCCCCAGGCCGAGTCACTACTGGAGTGGGGGAATATAGGCATGACCCCCATTCAGGACACCATGGATTTGTCTGTCAGGGGGGATGTGGCACAAGGGGAAGTGGAAATGGGGGAGGGTGATAAAACAGGTTTTCCTGTTAACATCATGGGAGAGCCTGTCTACCCTCCTCAGCCGTCCACTGACCCTAACATCGGTGCCATCCAAGCTGAGCAAGCAGCGGTGGAACTGGCAGAGGAGGCATATAAAGCCTCCAAGGCTTCCATTAAGGAAGCCATGCCAGCCACTGCTGTCCAGCCAGCTACCCCTGAATGCACTCCTGAAGCTACAGGGGTGCAGCAGCAATCCAAGGGTCCATTATTTACCTTGAAGGGTGCTAAAGGGACTCCTTCTGTATCATCTAAGAGGGGGTCCCTGAGAATAAAGCTGAGGAAACTGACTCCAGCCGGGGAGGATGGAGTAAAAGCTCTCAGCCAAGAGGAGCCCAGGGGTGACCCACTAGAAGGAACATCAGATTCTGGGTGGGTTATCCCTGTCAAGGAAATAGATCTATTCCTTGAGAGCACCCTTCATGGACAAAAGAAAAGGAAGGTGCGGCTGGCCTTGGAGAGGTGGAAGAATATGTTGTTTATTCTCCACTCTCTCCAGCAATATCTAGTGGTCAGCACTAGGGCCAAGAATTCTGGGACTGCAGAGCATCTCCGCGTCTGGAAATTCTATAAAATGTGCGTGTCCTATCAGCAGTCTCAAGGGTCTGAGGAACGCACAATTCCTGACACGCAGTAATGGCTTTGCACATCAGCACGCTAAATACCAATGGCTGTCAAGACAGTTTCCGCAGGTTCCAGGTACTCTCCTATTTATATCAGGGAGGGTACTCTGTGAGCTTCCTGCAGGAAACTCACACCACTCCAGAGGCTGAGGCCTCGTGGCAACTGGAGTGGAGAGGCAGGGTCTCCTTCAGCCACTTCACATCGGCGTCATGTGGAGTGGTGAGCCTGTTCTCAGAGTCTTTTCAGCCAGAGCTGCTGCTTGTGAAAGCTGTTATCCCAGGCCGTCTAATCCACCTCCGGGTCCGAGCGCAGGGTAGCATCATTAACCTAGTTAATATATATGCCCCTGCTGGAGGGCCCGAGAGAGTGAGGTTCCTCGCCAGACTGTCCCAGCTTTTGGAGACGGTTGACGCAGATGAGTGTTTGGTACTCGGGGGTGATTTCAACTGCACCCTCGACGCTCTGGACCGGAATAGTCCAGAGCCGTACCCGCCTTCTGCGTCAGCCGTGCGGGAGATCATCGCCCGCTTCTCCCTGGAGGACATCTGGCGAGAGCAGAACCCAGGGGCATCAGACGGTTTCACCTACGTCAGGGTGAGAGCCGTTCTGGTGTCCCACTCCCGGATCGACAGACTATATATATCTAGTCACTATATGTCACGAGTCGGTTCTTGTGCCATTAGGCTGGCTCCGTTCACAGACCACAACTGTGTGTCTGTGACGGTGGCGCTAACGCCAACAGCGCCACGAGCCGCCTATTGGCACTTCAACAATGCTTTGTTGAAGGACCAGGGGCTCGTGACATTGATCCGGGAGTTTTGGACGGACTGGAGGGGTTGCAAGGGGGACTTTGCCACGTTAAAACTGTGGTGGGACGTGGGCAAGGTTCATTTGCGACTTCTGTGTCAGGTATATACCAAGGGTGCGAGTGGGCAGCGCGAAGCTGGGTTGGAGTCACTCCGGGGGGAGGTACTCCATCTGGAGCAGAGGCTGTTCACTTGTAGGGACCAATCCCTGCAGAGCGAGTATGTAGAGAGGAAGGGTGTCCTCTGTGACCTGGAACGACACCAGGCCAAGGGGGCATACGTGCGCAGCCGCTTAGGTTTTCTCAAAGATCTAGACCGCGGCTCGCGCCTCTTCTACTCACTGGAGAAAAAGGGGGGTAACAGTAGGCACATCACCTGTCTTCTAGATGAAGACGGTGCCCCCCTTACAGATCCGGATAGTATCCGGGATAGAGCCCGGAACTTTTATAAAGATCTTTATTCTCCGGATCCCATTTCTCCAGACGCCTGCAGGGTGCTATGGGAGGGGCTCCCCACAGTCAGTGAGGGTGTAAGAGAGCGGCTTGATATACCACTATCTTTTCAAGAGCTCTCTGAAGCCCTCCGTGCCATGTCCTGTGAGAAGTCTCCAGGACTGGACGGACTGACTGTAGAGTTTTTCCAATTTTTCTGGGAGACTCTGGGACCTGATTTCCATCTGGTCCTTGGCGAAGCCCTGGAGACCGGGGAGATGCCCCTGTCTTGTCGCAGGGCAGTACTTGCCCTGCTGCCCAAAAAGGGGGATCTCCGGCTTATTAAGAACTGGCGACCGGTCTCTCTGCTCAGCACAGACTACAAGATTGTAGCTAAAGCCATCTCGCTTAGACTTGGGTCTGTGCTGGCAGAATTGGTTCACCCTGACCAGTCCTATGCGATCCCGGGCCGGACTATCTTTGATAGTATCTTTCTGGTCCGGGATCTATTGCATTATTCTCGCAGGACTGGTCTGTCACTCGCCTTTCTCTCTTTAGATCAAGAGAAGGCGTTTGACAGGGTGGACCATGGTTACCTCATAGCCACTCTGCAAGTGTACGGCTTTGGCCCACAGTTTGTGGGCTTTATAAGAACGCTGTACGCCTCTGCAGAGTGTTTACTTAAAATCAATTGGTCCCTAACAGCACCTTTGGTATTTGGACGAGGGGTGCGTCAAGGATGTCCCTTGTCAGGACAGTTATATGCACTGGCCATCGAGCCATTCCTCTGCCTACTGAGGAAAAGGCTCACAGGGCTGGTGCTAAAAGATCCAGACATGCGGATTGTCCTTTCAGCTTATGCTGACGATGTGCTCCTCGTGGCCCAGGATCCAGCTGGCTGATCTTGAGCTGGCAAAACAGTGCCAGGAGGTATATTCAGCTGCCTCCTCCACTCAGATCAACTGGTCCAAATGCACAGGCCTTTTAGAGGGTAATTTACAGGTAGACTCTTTGCCTCCCACGTTTCGTGACATCACGTGGGAGGCAGATGTTATTAAATATCTGGGTGTCTACCTGTCCGCTGCGGACGCTTCTGTCCCAGACAACTGGAGGGAGTTAGAGGGCAGTGTCCTCTCTCGTCTGGGACGATGGAGGGGTCTAGCAAAAATGCTTTCTCTTAGGGGGCGGACTCTAGTGGTGAATCAGCTGGTGGCTTCTCAGATCTGGCACCGGCTGATTTGTCTGAGTCCGACCCCCGAGTTTGTCACCAATATCCAGAGGAATTTGTTAGATTTCCTCTGGATGGGAAGGCATTGGGTCTCTGCAGGGGTGGCAAGTCTGCCTTTGGTGGAGGGTGGACAGGGAGTAGTTTGTGTGTGCTCCCAGTTGTCCACCTTCCGCCTTCAGTACCTGCAGAGATACCTATATGCAGATCCCTCTCCGCAGTGGTGCGCACTGGCATCCAGCTTTTATCGCCAGTTGCGCAACCTGGGGTATGACCGGCAATTATTTCTGATCAGGCCCGAGGGGTTTGGGAGAGACCTCTCGGTGTTGCCGGCATACTACCAGGAAACCCTCAAGGCCTGGAGCATGGTCTCCGTGACCAGGCAGGGCGTGCCTTTGGGGCATGAAATATTCACGGAGCCCCTGCTATTTAATCCAGCAGTGGGGGCTCCAATGTTACAGTCCCCCAGTATCATCCGCCGCCTTAGTCATGCACGGATGACCCGAGTCGGGGATCTCCTGGACTACGGGCATTCTGATTGGGTGTCACCCCAGGAGCTTGCGCTCTGTTTGGGATATGTGACGCCCAAAGTCTCAGGGCGCTTGCTCCAGGAGATTAGGGATGCCATCTCCCCCGACTCGCGCACCTTCCTTAACGGGGCTTTGCAGGCCGGAGTGCCACATGCACCTTTCAACACCCCTGCTCCGGCTGTTTGCATTGGACACAAGCCCCGTGTTTCCCCTCAGGCTCCTCCTGTCCCCAACCTCTCAAAGTTGAGGGACATACCCTCGGCATGCTTTCGCGGCATGCCGAGGAAGAGCTTATATTCTCTCGTGCTCCATACAGTGCACTTCCTTGCCCTCGTGACCCGTCCCGATACCATCTGGAGGCGGGTCCTACCAGCTGACGAGGGCAAGAGGCCCCGGTGGAGGGAACTTTATTCTGATTTAGTTCCACGACCCACCGGGGACTTGAGTTGCAGAGTGCTCCATGGTGCACTGAGCACGGGAGAGTACTTAGCTAAATTCACGGACTCTCCCTCCACTTGTCCATTCTGTGGCAAGGGAGAGTCCGTGTATCATATTTATTTTAGTTGCGCCAGACTGCAGCCCCTCTTGTCACTCTTGAGGGGCCTCCTCCTGCAGTTTTGGCTGCATTTCTACCCTCACATTTTTATTTTTGGGCGCCCAGTGTCCCGGGGCAATAAGGCCAGGGACCTCCTCGTCAACCTGCTCCTGGCATTAGCCAAATTGGCTATATATAAGTCCAGGAAGCAGTGTTTGATAGGGGGGGTTCCCTTGTCACCTGAGGCCATGTTCCGGGTGCTGGTGCGCTCCCGTATCCGGGCAGAGTACCACCTGGCTTTGTCCACTGGGGGAATGGATGAGTTTGTCTCCCAGTGGGCTGTAGATGGTGTGCTCTACTCGGTATCCCCCCATCCGGTTTATTTTTCTCTCAACCTCCTAAAATGATTTTTATTTAGTTTACAGAACATGTTTTCTCATAATTTTAAAATACACTGTGCCAAGTTCAACCAATCCAATCTAGTTGGGGTACCAACAGTCCACATTTAAAAAACCCAAACTTTTATTTTCTTAAATCTAAGTGCATTTGCTTGACCGTCATTTAAAGTTCATTTGCTTGACCGCTAACCGCTAAATTATACTCTTAAGAGGAGAGCAGTTCAACCTGTATGATATAGATGTACGCTTAATACATACCTCCCTACTTTTCAAATGGTGAAAAGAGTGGCACAGACATATTTCTGAAGACAGATGCGTTGTTTGTCAGTTTTGTAACTATTCATTAATGATGGCAGCAACTTGATCAAATTGTTCACACAACACACAAAAACACATTCAACCCACAATAAGCATACTATAATCTATATTTTCCTGGAATTTTTGCAGAAAATAACTTTCCCTTCAAAAGAGGCACATTTGAGTAGAGACAACAGGAAATAGGAAAATGGAGGACTTTTTTATGGCTCTCAATTGTTTTGATCTGGAAACCTGCTGGTTACGTTTAAATACTTATTTTTATCAGGATATGTATCACATTCAATGTTCATTTACTTTTGCCCTGATTTGCATTTTATCAGCAGATAAGGTTTCAGGGACCAAAAGATAGGGCCTCAGGGATCAGCACTGGATCTGATGTTGGGATCCAACACTCAAGAACCAATGTTGCCTACACCTGCCCTAAAAGGTCATTAATCCCATTTACTAATAACCATTTTCTACATGTGTCTAGCACCGATTCTATTGACATCAATGTTTTGTTAATATTTCAGACTTTCCCTTTTAGCTTGATCTGCATTTTATCATTCATTGCAACATTTTTCAAAATTCAGAACAGAAGTTCAACCTGGAACTGTACCGAACAAAAATCTCACCAGTTTTCAATGGTTTCTTTAAAACCAATGCATAAAATGTATTTTATATGAAAATAAAAAGAGCTAAATCCCTTGTTTCATTATACAAAAATATGTACTTATTAGAGATGTTTTATTTGAACACAACACAAAATTGGTGGGCCCTGATATTAAGCTTTCAATCAAACGTTTCACTGAAACACCAAACAAGATTGAAGACTTGCAAACTTACATTATAAAGCTTATGGGTGAGATACAGGAGAGTGATAGATGCATTGTGCATATAAAGCTAAAATTATAAGCTTCTATAAAAAGGGGCTCCTTTAATGAGGTTTTGAATGATTTGAGGCAGATAGATAATCTATTGGAGCGAGGCAAGGAGTTCCAAAGAATAGGAGCAGCACAAAAAAAAAGTCCTGAAGGCGGGAGTGAGAGGAGTTGTTAAGAGAGGAGAAGAGAAAAAGGTCATTAGCAGAGCAAAGAGGGCGGGTGATAGGGTATTTTTATATTCTATTACTCTTCTTTTTTCAGTATCTCAAGCCTTGTCTATAGACTTGCACACTTGACCAATCAGTGCATAATTTATGAAGTCTGCATTCTGTCCCACTCTAAATCTCTGCTCTGTTTTATTATGCTCTTATTTGTCTTATTCAGTATTGCTTTGGACTTGATAAAAAGAGCTATTACTTTCAAAAAATTGTCACTATAACTAAATTGTTTGTCCAATAAAAAAGGTATCACTGTATATTGCAAAACTCTGATTACTTATATAGAATGGTGGATTTTCACAGCTACCTCACTCTTCATATAAATAAATACATATATTAATATATTTATATTTATAACCTAAAATCCAATGTAAAATTGTTGCTGGAATCAAACTTCACTGTATAGGAAATTGTATTAGTGTCAAAATCAAAAAAACACCTTTTACTACATAAAGGGCCTCATTCAATTGCAAAGCCACAACTTATTTTGATTGCAGACTTACGAGCTTGAGACTGTTGTGCAATTAATTCTAATGTATTTCAGCCTTTCCCCTTCATTTACAGTGCAGTATTGAATATTTATTTGCATTTACAGTGCTACAGGTATGTCTTTAACCCCTCTGCGGGTCCTATCTGGTACCCATAGGATTTTCTTCTACATTTGCCATTTACGGGTGTGAAAACATTTGCGGGCTTGAGGAATTGTAGCAATTGAATATTGATTTGCTATTTTAGCGATCATAACTTTTGCAGACGTGTAAGATCAAAGACTTAGATGCGGCGTAAGTTATGGTTGTAACAACCTCAGGGATTTTCAGCCCGTAACCCGTAGATCATTTGCGGATAACAAAAAGAAACCAATTGAATAGCAAATTAGTTTACAGGCTACATTACAGACTCCGTAAGCTACAATTTCTCAATTGAATGAAGTCCCAACTTAACTGCCAAAGAATCCAGCAGCTAACATGTGCTCAAAAGCTACTAAAGCTGAAGATGTAAGAAGGTTGATATGATAAGTCCTTCTTTTTGCTTGTTGAGAGGAGAAAATATAGAATTAATTATTAAAATATATGACACACATAAAATCAAGCCTTAGCTCCTGGGAAGTTTGTAGGTAATTATTTGCCTGGTGTTGTTGAAAAAACTATGCATTTCCATGGGCTAAGTCATTTGATGTATGTTGTTTGAATTCTGATATCATAATTTAAAGGGGCGTTTTTAAAAAAGTTGAGTAAAAGAGGAATTGATCGACAGGAGGGGAGGATAGTCTGGTATTAGCAGAAAGGGAGAGTGAGGCTCATTAGACTAGGAGAGGCATTGATTAACAGGACGGAACCCGGCCTAGCTTTAGGCGCAAGAGAGTTAGTCAAACTGGGTGATGTCATGGGTGTGGTAGCTGTTGTGGGACACATGCGAGGCAGTCCCAATTAGCCTGAGGCCTCAAGGTTATTCTTCACCATCTAAGATCAATGTGGAATGTTACCGCTGCTCTTACTGCCAGCCAATTCGCAAGGTCCAAGAATCCCAACAGGAAGCTCACCTTTTATAATTTACATAAAGCTCTGCTAATAACATACTCATCAAATAAATATACTTATTATTCCTCTTCTTCAAAAGCAGGTATAGTTCCCTTCCAGTTTTTGGCAATGACGATTCTGGAGTCTAAAAAATCTGGTGGGCAGAAATTGAGTTCCCTTGAGAAAACCGGAATAGGGAGCAAAATACGAAAGGTACTGATATATTGAAGACTCCCTTTCCTGGAGTATGTACTAATTTCATAAGGCAAGAAATAACAGACACACAAAAGGAAGTAGAAATTTCAAGTAGACAAATAGTGTTAAGAGTGTAAAGAGTGTAAGGAGGGTATAAGGAGGAAGATGCACGTCCTTCCTGACTTTAGCACTGCATCTCAACGGATAGTCATTCTGCATCTGATTATGGATACATTCTGCCATGTGTACACTGATTCATCTTTATTGATAATGTGTCTATGATCAAGTTCAGCATATGTGAGTTCTGCCTTCATTCTGTCCATAAATCTTTGTCCGTTGCATAAAAAAATCCTAAAATCTGTTTTTTCAGGAACAGCCTAACATGGAAAACGAGAGTTAGAAAAGAAAGGTGACGTGTAATTTCCTGGAATCACTATATGAGTTGGATGGGCAGCAATCCATATTACAGCTATAATACAATAGTGCACATCCTAGGACCTTGTGGATCAATAGAAAGTTGTTGGCAGTGCAATGCTCACTAGAAGTTACAATATGGAGTTCAAAACTTGTCTGCAGCTAAACAGTAACTTGCTCTGAGGGATGGAAGGAAGGAGCAACACCAACATGGCAACTACCTAGATACAAAGATAAATAATAAAAATAATAATTTATAACTTTATATAATTGCGCTAATAAAGCTTTCTTAGTTCTACATGCAACTTATACTTTATAAGGGCCATGACTTGTTTTACCATGATATTGCCCTTTTAGTGCATTCTAAATAATAAGATAATGGTAAAGCATACCGTGAGCTTCAGATTCCCCAGTAATAGCCATGATTGCCCTTTTTTACAGAGCAAACGGTAATCAAGTATTTTTATTTTATATAAATCTTGTAGATCTGACTTCCTCATTAGCCACCTGTAAGCTGAACTTACAATATGTTAAAATGGTTTTATTTTTACTTTAACCCACTGTTTACTATATTTTATTTGGTTTTTTTTTGCTGATCCCGCTGTGGAAAAAAACAGACTGACTGGTTAAATTGTATGTTTCTGTAGTTCTATTTCTGACGTTTCATTCAGGTTTCTGTTTTAAAGGTTTGTCACACTTCTGGTTTAAAAGAGGCATCCAAGTCCAGTGGTTGCCCTGGGAGTCATCACACAGCATTGGGTAATTGATAGTTTGCTTCCATATATCTCCAATCCATTAGTCATTCAGGCTTTTACAGCAATATCTAGGAACTGCTCACTGCTCTGAACGCTATTGTTGACTATTTTCATTTCTGGAATTGATGCTATTAACTTCTGTTTTGCGGTCATTAAAGTTTAATTTTTTTGTACATGTTTTCTTATTTTTTTGTAAATGAACTTATTTATATATTTGTGTTATTACATTCCGTTGTTATTTTTAAATATGCTTCAGTTCACATTTCTGTAATATTCTTTAGTTTGACAAATAATAATAAAAACAGATATCCTAAGGAAATGTTGTACATGAAATGACTAGATGGAGAGAGAAGATCTTTAAGGTAGTTGGACAGTGTTGACTTCATTTTTATTTGAATATTGAAATTATATTTTTACCATATTTAAATTGCATGTTGTATTTTATAGCTAGTTTTAAAAATATAAATTTTAGATTTTTTAAAAAAAAAATAGTGGAATTCATGTTGCAACCTCTTGCACTCCAGTTGGATAAATATATATTGGTTAATATACTATTTCCTGTTCAATACAATAAATCACTAGATTTGTATTTTTTCGCTCTTTTTTTTTTGTTTCAGAGTGAAAAAACTGCGCCCCAAAGTCATTATAAACAAATGTGGCATTTATTGACCATTAAAGACAATAACAGATAACTATCCTTCCAGTCCACCTATCCCTTTATCAAGTTATAAAAAATAACCGCCTGCTGCTGACTTTTATACAGAAACTATGTACACATGAGCACACAGACAGACAAGTGATGGTAAACCCAGAAATATCACATGTTGCATAGAAGTAATGCTGTTAAATAGGTTATAAATGTCTAAATAGTTTATTAAACAATGCTATAATAAAATACAAATAGACTATAAAACAAAGATTTTACAGTATATATGCAAATAGTAAAAAACGTATCAAAAGATATACAGGGTAACAGACATATAAGAAAAAATATATAAGAAAAAAAAATATTAAAAAGGAGTTTATTAATTAATTAATTGACTGTATATTCAAACCAGGTAATTAAATAACACAATTGGGTATAGCCTATATTATATAGTAGTAGAAAATGCTTACAAAAACAGTGTTTTGTGCTCCAGCTGTAAACAGCACAAATCACATGGTAGTCACATAATGAAAAAGATACTTGTAAACAAATGGGATGGACCAACAGTAGCAAATAAATCACTTGGATTCTCCAAATATAGGTTCTTCAAATTGTCAAATGAGTTGATGGAGTCCAACCAAGTCTATGCGTTTAGCGTTAATTGTTTACTTTTAATTGTTTATGTCCTCTTGAATTCACCTATATATGCACACACATTTATTTGAGTGTATGTGTGATCCTTAATGACTTAAGGTAGAAACAGTATACATGAGGTCCCCGGGATACTGATGACCCAACTTACAGACAACCCATACTAAAGAAGAACGGGCTCCCAAGGCTTTTTGTATGAGTTTCTTTTTATGTTCTATTTGTTTGAATTAAAAGAAAGAGCACAAATGGTTCTGTAACTTATTATTACAGGTCAGGGGTATTTTTATTATTATTAGAGAATTACACTGTATTATTATTACAACTTATGAACCATTATAGTATTATTATTGATCAGGGATCTGAGTTACATACAAATCTGACCTAAAGACGTTCTCAGGAACTTATCTTGTCCATAACCCGGAGACCACCTATATGTGTGTATGTATGTGAATGGGGACATGAAAGCAATTTTCTAAGAAATATAGACAAATGTTTATATGTATACATTTATTGCAATTTTAAAATAAGTCATGGCCTTCAAAGTATTAGTTGCATTTAGGATACCACATAATACATTGCCATGTTGGTCTCTCTCACTCCTCCAATGATTCACTGATTCACACTGTAATGTGGGTGGGCAACAAATGTGACACTCCATGTTGTAGCTTTGCCCGACTCTACAATGTGAACTTACAAGAAGCCACTTCTCACAAAGTCTTCTGAAAGATTGTAGTAGATAGAAAGGCTAATGTGTCAACCACGTACAGACAAGCCAATGGATATTTTAAAACTTTGTAATAATTGACAACTTTATAATTGCGCTAGGACAGCTTTCATAATTCAAAATACAATTTTAAATGAATTCTTTTACTACACAAATTTCCTTTAATGCAATTGTGACATTAAAAAGTGTGCAAAGTTGAATTTCTATTGTTATTTTTTTGCCATGGGCATCAGATTCTATAGTGAAGAAGCCCACTATAAGGGCTAAGAAGTATCAAGAGAATTATTTCTAAAATTTGAGAATCTCTTGTCTTTTTGCAGTCATAAATAAAAAAAATAATAATTAAAAAAAAAAAACTTTACGTATTAAATTTCCCCTATTTATAGAACTATTCTTATCGTAGTCAAAAAAAATAGTCATTGCTTTCATATGTTCTTTTTAAAATATATCTGCCTCTCTATAAATCACGATGACAATGTATAATGTGTAAGGCGCAAGATAAATTAGAATAAAAAGTCATTGCATTTATACTGGGTTTTAAAAGTCTAATGGGAATGCTGTGAGCAGTTGTACACTGAAACAAATAAACAAATAGCAGATTACAAGTTAAGTAAAAAATGTGAGTTTTAAAGCAAAACATTTAGACATTATTGCTTTCAGGAGAATTTAAAAATGCAATTACACACTACAAGGAGTCTTTTAAAAGACTTAAATGGACTCCTCGAGTGCTTGAGAAATCCCTTAACATGTGCCATCCCCTGTGGTATAAAGTCATTTAATATCTTAACACGCTGTCAATTACTTATCAACTATGATATGTGGAATAAACTACAGCTTCATTGCACAGCATGGATTTCATGAAAAAATGCTTTTGTTACAGTGTGATCAGTTCCAGACACAGAGCTGTACAGAAAGGAAATGATTTGCTTGGCTATTCCATTCAATGGATTCCAGATTATGTTATTTATCACATTTTTAATGAATGATATCTATTTTGCTTCACACAGTTTGTTGCTTATGTTGGAAGCAACAGGATTTAATCACCTCCAAAAATGTTGGGTGGGAGTCTTCCTTGATGGATACCGTCAAACCCTCTCATGTATGTATTGTGTAGCTGATAGGAATTGATCATGAGAAGGGTGGTGTATTAATGAGATCTAAGGGCTTTCTAAATAATCCTTGATATAGGGATTTCGGAGGAAAACATACATTTCCTCCTGAATATGTCTCTTATAATTGAGAAAGAAAGTCCTTGCTGCACTGAAAAAAATCGAAATTGTCCCTATCCATTGCAAGCTGTTTACAATATTTTTACAGTTTGGATAGAATTTATTAGAGTAAATAGATATTTTGATGACAGTTGGAAGAAATAAACTATTTTGAGAACACTCACATGCAGGGGGTATATTTTATATGGCCCTCTCACATTTGTATCTCCCCCACACCCCAGTTACTACTTTGTCTTTCCTTTTACTGCCTTTTACTGTGGCCCACCCTAATATTATATACTAGCGACTTGCCCGTCAAAAATGACGGCAATAGAATTTGAAGCCTGGCAATGCGGTTTGCCACACAATGCGATGCTCTGCCCCCTCTGAGCACCTTCGGTGCTCATTGTGAGCCTCTCATACAATCTACTTCGCTGCTCATTACAGGTCTCGGCAACTTGCAACTTACCATGTGTCCCTTTCCACCATCCCCCTCCTGTCCCTTCCCTGTGTCTTTCTCCTCTGTGCCTCTGCTGAATTATTTGCGTGGTGCGCGCTGACTGCCGTTGGTTTTATTTTCAAAGTCCTGAGTGCCTGGCGTCGTTGGTGTAAGTGTTACTGTCTTTGCCATTGTGTATATTCTAAGTCCCAAGTGCCTGGCATTTTTCATCTGTGTCCCACGTGCCTGGCGTGGTTGGTGTGTTATGGTCTTTGTCGTTGTATATTTTCTAAGTCCCGCATGCCTGGCGTCGTTGATGTAAGTTTTACTGTCTTTGCCATTGTGTATTTTCTAAGTCCCACGTGCCTGGCATTTTTCATCTGTGTCCCCCTCGTGCCTGGCGTTGTTGGTGTGTTATGGTCTTTGTCGTTGTGTATTTTCTAAGTCCCGCATGCCTGGCGTCGTTGGTGTAAGTGTTACTCTCTTTGCCATTGTGTATTTTCTAAGTCCCACGTGCCTGGCATTTTTCATCTGTGTCCCGCGTGCCTGGCGTTGTTGGTGTGTTATGGTCTTTGCCGCTGTGTATTTTTATGCGTCATGTCATGCGTGCCTGGCGTTGTTGGTGTAAGTGTTACTGTCTTTTGCATGGTGTATTTTTGCATGCCAGTTTTTTTTCAAGCTTCAGCGATTTCCGATTGTTAAAAAAGACAAAAATATGCCTCAAATTAACTTGCAACGTCATTCACCGAGTCCCAGGCTCTCCCCCTGTGCTTCGCGAGGCTCTCAAACGTGACGACAACTCGCAGTTTGACAACTATTATAGAGAGCACTGTTTCGAGGTTACTGCCTTTCAGTGTGGGTCCGGTTCTTAGCTTGGGTAGTATTGTCTATGGGTAGGTTTCTTGACTCATGCAAATCCATGACCTAGTGCCTGGCGTTGTTGGTGTAAGTGTTACTGTCTTTGCCACTGTGTATTTTATAATAAATAAATAGTACATTTGTGTTCACAAAATGTTGAACATCTAAAACAAATTAAAAATGTATTTCTTGCTCAGAATTCTGAGAACTACAGGTATTGCAATGCACTCTGGGAACCCGGGCAGGGTCATGCAAATGTGCCCACAAAGGCTACTCTTTTTAATCCAGACACCATTTCAAACATGGCTTCTTTTGAGCAAATGTCTGCTGTATTTCACAGCTTTTAGCAAAGCCCATGACAGCACTATTTTGAGACTACTGCCTCAGTGTGGGTGCAGGTCCTAGCTTGTGTAGTATTATCTATGGGTAGGTTTCCTGACTCATGCAAATCCATGACCTTAGCATTTGTGACTTAGTCTGCTCTATGCCGAGTACCAACCAAACCATAAATAAAGACAGACACCAATATAATTGTACATGGGTATTACCAGGACACAGCTTTATTAACATAACAAATCTGAACATAATAACAAGAGGTAGCTGCCACCCCCGCAGAAGGAGCTCATCCCGAACCAGAGGCCCGGTGGAACCCCATGCCCAAGAGATCTCTGGATTCAACCAACACTGTATACCTTACAATATAATGAGCTTTAACCTAAGGTACCGAAGCACCCCCACCTACAGCTGTGACAACCAACCATAATTGAAGAGAGGATGAGAGGGATGCTTAGTCTGCTCCTCCAACTGTCTAAGTGGCAAAATGGCGGGTAAGAACTTCCCTTTATCACTTCCCCAGCTCCTCCCTAAACCCTATCCATTAACCACTTCTTTGCACTAAGCTAGGTCAAATGCCCCTTTTGCCCATGCTATCTCCAGGGGCAGCCTTGACTTGAGCATTCGTGACTTAGGTGTTGCAGCCCCCCCGCCACCCGCAAGCCCCACGGACTCAGCACCGCCAAAACTCACCATGGACCGAATAATACCCTCCTTTAACGAGTAATTGAATAACAAACAAAGACCCACCTCATTAAGGTAAACTACACCCTTTAAGAAATAAGTACAGGTGTCCGGGATTTCTAGATCCCTGTGTCTAATAGAAAACCCACCCAACTTCCTTATTAATGATGACATAATTGTAATTGCCTTAAGCTTAGCACATCCCTCTTCATCATTCTGATCAACTCCTTCAAAGTTACATAGCCTAAATCATTTTCCCATGCATGTAAAAGTAATATCTGGGGGGGAGGCAACTCTAGCAAAACCCACCACTTTGAACAAAACCTGTTCCCACTTCATCCCTCGAAACCCAAGCCACTTAATTAAAACTGCTTCTTCTGGAAAACCCATCTGACGACCTTGATCTTTTATTGACACAGATCTTCTGGCCCAGTATATTAAGGAATGCCCCACAACTGCAATGGAGACCCTGAAATTAAACATCAAAACAATAACCCCTCTTTGTATACCCCTATATACAGAATCTGCATGATCGCCTGGGCAGTCGTTCCTATACCCAATGGCTCTCTTCTTTATTCATATCCCAGTTTCCCGGGTTCTACATATGATGTGGAAATGGTGTTGGCTCTGCGTTTGCTACAGGTGCCAGTTTCCTAATTTTCCCACTCAAATCTTGACAGTACTTTGGTTATGACATTCTTAATCCCCGGTATATGCAAAGTCATAACTAGGATATTGAATTGCAGTCTAACCAATGGTGGCAAAGAGGCAGTTATAGAGTTGATAGCCTGAACCACACTCAAATTCTCAGAATAGAACACTACATGATGATTTCTCAAGCTATCCCCCCACAGTAAGACAGCCACTACAATAGGGAACAATTTCAGAAAAGTTAAATTTCTTATCCTGTCGCTGCTCCTCCACTCTGCCGGCCATGCCTTGGCGCACCACCGACCCTTAAAGTAAGCTCCAAAGCCCAATGAACCTGCCGCATCAGTATAGAGTTCTAATACCACATTGGTCACTGTCTCTTTTAAAATAAGAGTAGAGCCATTGAAAATGTCCAGAAAAAGATATAATTAGCCCTATTAAATTCCCCTAACGTGTAAAAACGTAGTCCGTAACATAGCCTGCAAGACTTGCGGCTATTAAATTGGCGCCGTAAAGCAACCGTAAATGATTTGCAGGGTAAGGGCGGAAAAAGGCTACGGGACGTGAAAATTTGATCTGTTTGCTGCAAATCCTTTGATCTGTCAAGCCTGTAACTGGTACATTTCCAATCACGCTATTAAATTGCAACGACTTCACTGGCATTCAAGCCTGTAATCCGCAAATAGGGGGTAAAATCCAATCCGTAGCACTGTAAATGCAAATATACACACACTACTGGACATATAATAAAAGGCAAAGTGATGTTAAGTATTAAAATTAATAGCACAACATACTCAAGCTCGCAAATTGGCAATATAAAATACTTTAATTCATGTGTAATTTTCGTGTTATATTGATCCCAGCAATAAATGTGTTAATACATGTAATGGAACTCCCATGGACTAGAATATCATATTAATGGCTTTATCCATATTGCATAATGTGGAAGATATATTGTAAACATCTATCTGTGATGTTGAGTAAAGAAATACCATGTTCAGCTTAGCTGGTACTATTTTATCAAGGACTGGACCAGTTAGTCCCTCAGGAGAAACATCTAATTTCACACATTCTGCTTGTGATAAAATCACTCTTGATAAAATACTGGAGCCATTTAGAAATTCCAGCATGGAGTGAAATTTCAAATACAATACTTTATAATAGAGTGCTAATGAAAAATACCAACTGAAGGATCATGATAAATACAAAAAGTGGTCTCTAAATGGTATATTTGGGACCTATACTGTAAAAATGTGATTGATTTAAACCAAGCGACTTAATTTCTTCTGTAGGGAAAGTGTTTTCTTCTCCCTTCTCACTTCCGTGACTGGTAATACACTGAATAAGATAAGGTTTCCAATGGATGAATGCATGTCTTGAATGCATGTGGTTTTGTAATTTATGGTGAAAAAATAAAAAAATAAAAAGTATTGCATTATTTCTGAAAAGTGAAGCACCAAAGGAGCTCATTGCGAGGTGCGTGATGAGCGCCAAAGGTCCGGTTGGGGCCTATATGGTCCCGATTGGTGTAATGTGGGTTTTAAAGGTCGGGTTGGGGCCTATATAGTCCTGTTTGGTGTAATGTGCGTTTTTAAGGTCCGGTTGGGGCCTATATGGTTCCGCTTGGTGTAATGTGGGTTTTTAGGGTCCGGTTGGGGACTATATGGTCCCGCTTGGGATTTTAAGGTTTTTAAGGTAGGTTTGGGGCCTATATGGTCCCGCTTTTTGTAATGTGGGTCTTTATGGTCATGTTGGGGCCTATATGGTCCCGCTTGGTGTAATGTGGGTTTTTATGGTCATGTTGGGGCCTATATGGTCCCGCTTGGTGTAATGTGGGTTTTTATGGTCTGGTTGGGGCCTATATGGTCCCGCTTGGTGTAATATGGGTTTTAAAGGTCCGGTTGGGGCCTATATGGCACTGCTTGGTATTTTAAGGTTTTAAAGGCCCGGTTGGGGCCTATATAGTCCCGTTTGGTGTAATCTGGTTTTCTAAGGTCCGGTTGGGGCGTATATGGTCCCGCTTGGTGTAAAGTGGGTTTGTAAGGTCCAGCTTTGGCCTATATGGTCCCGCTTTGTGTAATGTTTTTTTTTAAGGTCCGGTTGGGGCATTTATGGTCCCTCATGATGTAATGTGGGTTTTTAAGGTCCTGTTGGGGCCTATATGGTCTCGCTTGGTGTAATGTGGGTTTTTAAGGTACGGTTGGGGGCAATATGGTCCCTCTTTGTATTTTTAAGGTTTTAAAGGTCCGGTTGGGGCCTATATTGTCCAGCTTGGTATAATGTCGTTTTTAAGGTCCGGTTGTGGCCTATATAGACCCGCTTAGTGTAATGTGGGTTTATATGGTCCAGCTTGGTGTAATGTGCGTTTTTAAGGCCCGGTTTGGATCTTTATAGTCCCTCTTGGTGTAATGTGGGTTTTTAAGGTCCGTTGGGGCCTATATGGTCCCGTTTGGTGTAATGTGGATTTTTGAGGACTGATTTGGGCTTATATAGTCCCGCTTGGAATTTTAAGGTTTTAAAGGTCCGGTTGGGGCCTATATTGTCCCGCTTGGTGTAATGTGGGTTTTGAAAGGTCCGGTTGGGGCCTATATGTTCCCTCTTGGTGTAATGTGGGTTTTTAAGGTACTGTTGGTGCCTATATGGTCCCACATGGTGTAATGTGGGTTTTTAAGGTCTGGTTGGGGCCTATATGGTCCCGCTTAGTGTAATGTGGGTTTTTAATATCCGATTGGGGCCTATATAGTCACACTTGGTATTTTAAGGTACTAAAGGTCCAGTTGGGGCCTATATGGTCCGGTTTGGTATAATGTGGGTTTTTCAGGACCGGTTTTGGCCTATATAGTCATGCTTGGTATTTTAAGGCTTTTAAGGTCCGGTTGGGGCCTATATGTTGAGACAGTATATTGCACTAAGATGACATTGTCATTAGGACTGAATAATTATGCCAAATGATAGTGAATCTCTTCTAATTTGGCCAGTAAACCTTTTAACTTAGCTACAAAACCCTGAACTGCATTATGTGAAGTGTCTACTGGTTGCGTGTGTTCTGTGTACTCACCACTATGCCTCAGTTAAAGACAGGGGAGCAGTAACGCCATAACGCCAGCAGTAGCAGCATTTGCCCCGATTGCATCCCTTCATTCTCCTCCTCTCTCCCCTAGGTTCCGTTTGTACCCTCCTTAATTCCTGAGAAGGCACTCCTCTATCTCTCTCCCGCTCCTGTAATTACAAGAATCCAGCTCTCTGACCCTTGCCGGTCACCTGTGTTCACCATAATCTCTGGATCTTGTCAGTGATCGCTTCCTGGGATGAGACCTGCTCCTTGGGGAAGGGGTATATCTGCATCCTGTTATCTCTGACTGCCTCTTCCTGTAGCTGCCCCTTGAAGGGGATCTTCTGCATCTGTAATTAAAAGTGAAACTTTGCCTCCTGTCCTTGCCGCCTCTAAGAGTTACCTCCAATGTCATGCAGTGTCGTGCTGCTTGATAACCTAGACCTCTGAGATGGTGCAGGGGATAGATGGTCCCTAGCCGCCTTCCAAGCTGGCTCCCCTCGCCCTGCATGCTTGTTGCTCCTCTGCCATGACCAGTAACTGGCCGTACACTGCTTCTGGTAGATGCGCCTTCACCTGGGTCACACAATGTGGATAAAGGACAGACCCTTGTGGGTGACATGCTCTGTTCTGTCCCTTCTGGGCTTGCTAGCCTCTCAACTGATCCTTCTCCATCCTTCCTGCATCCACCAGCTTCCTGACCCCTCTCTTGGTCTGTCTATTGCTCACCCTCCTCCTGGGTGTATATATAAGTATAGATGTGTTTATATGCAATATCAGGTGTCAGGTGTACTTCAAGACAGGAATGTCAGTGAATATAAACATACATACATAAGCACATGTTATTCAACGCAGTATACAAGCAATTTCCCTAGGCCTGGGCCTTGTTACCCTAAGCAAATATATACCACCCCTGACATCACAAGCAGGACAGCAGACCAATTTTATCACAGACTTATTCAACATACATGCTTAATATGGATACAGTCAAAATGTGTTCATTATGAAGTTTACATGTCATTATTTATTATCCTTAGCTGCAGAGGAAGTACTGTATACAAACAAATGTTATGTTATGTGAAATGATTTATATTTATTCAAATATTGTTATTTATACTCTGGAAATGTAACACATTAGTATAAATGCACTTAATTCTAAAAAAAAAATAATTAACATAATTTTAGTTTTTGTTCGCATTGGCATTGCAGTAGTAATTGTGGACTTTAATAAATGCTCATCCAACTGGCACTTATTAGGGGTACGGAAAATAAAAGCACAATTCTATAATAAAATTGTTATTAACAGCTAAATGAGCTATCAAAGCAGTCTGTTGCATTCAAACAGCTATAAGCTTTGTAATTCCTTCAAACACTCGACTCAACATCACAACTACTGTGGACAAAATGCCAGGGCCTTGTTCTGATGATGAAAAGTATGTGCATAATGAAATCTATATATATTAGAGAACCACTGAAGTGAACTATTTATAGCATGCTTTTTTTAATAACTTCACTTTACAATAAGCAAAAATAAATACAGCTTTCAGCCATTGAATTTGTGGCTATTTAATACAATTCTGCTTTACTATAGGATGATTTGATTTTGTTTTTGCCACAATTACTCACATAGGGCCTCATTCAATTGCGATTTGGACAATTGAATAGGGCTCTAAATAAGCACATAGCATAATTTTTTTAAATAAGTTTTTAGTTAGTGAAACCTTACTTTTGGATAGATGTTTACTGAATAAAAACTTATTTAAAAAAAATATGTTATGTGCTTATTTAGAGTCCTATTCAATTGGCCAAATTGCAATTGAATGAGGGCCATAGAATGGACCGATGATGTAGTTCAGCTGAAGTATGTCCCAGTAGAAGTAGTTGAAAAGAGAAAATTATAAAAAGAGAGAATTAAATACATAAAAATGTCTATCTATTTATCTATCTATAGATAGATTGTCCTCCCTTTAAGCTTTTCCCTCCTTTTAGTATTCTGACTGCCCAATAACCCACAATGCTGACATCACAATTTTTTTAGTTATTTAAACCAACATTTTGCCACAGGTGCTTTTTTAAATTGATTCTCATCTTTGACAAATCAGCTTAATTGCGGCAAAGTGGCTGTCAGGCTATACATTAGTGACTTTCAGTTGCCATTCAGCAACATTCCATTTGAGTAGTCCAACATTTAGCATTTAAGCAGGTTGAGGGTTGTTACAGTCTGCAGGTTCTCTTCTATTTACCATTGCTGCTTACTGCATGATTTAGTCACATTCATAATTGTGATTTGTCTTATTTGTCTTATTTGTTTTTATACCAGATTATTTAGATAATGGGAATTTGGGTCCAGGGTTGTTTGGGCACCCAACACGTTCGTCTTACATTCCTAACCATAGCTTCTTTAGAGCAGGTTTTCTAGAAAAATGGTGGCACTCCACCAACCAACCTGGCAAATTTTCAGGATTGTATAATAACATAGTGGTGAAAGAGATATGAAGAGCACCTCAGCAAGCAAAGTGAAGAGAAAAGTGATGAAGGCAAATAAAAGGATAAAAACTAAGACTGTGATGCAGTAAAATAAGGGAAATTCAAGGAAAGCAGAATGAGAGGGACCAGAAGGGTGACAAAACAAATCCAAACAAGGGTTTATAAAATTACCTGGTTCATTCATTCATTTGTTCATTAAATGACGGTCAGGAGGGAATAACTTTAATAGTAATATTTGATTAACAATGTAAACATTCAAAGCCAACTATCTAAGACCAATTGTCACTTGCTTGGTGTTCCCCAAAATAAGCAATGTAGTAAGCTTCCCTAAATAGTTGAATTCTTAGATAGTCCTACAGACAATATAGGGTGACAAGATATAAACTATTGACAGGACATAGGGGTTCAATTAGGTCAGATTTTCATGTGAAATATAGGAGTTTACCCAGAAGATACCAAATACTACAAGAGATATGGAGCATTATATTATCAGTCTTAAACTAGTTCTTTGTTGACCTTCTGCTCTGAAGTTTAGCATAATGTGGCTCTTTAATTAGAAAAGGTTCTAGATTCCTGGGATAAGATGTAAAATAGATACACTTGTGCACTGTCACATACATTGCCACTGATTTGTAAAATACAGCTATTCCACATATAATGCTGTAGATAGGTTACAGGCAGTAGGAGTGCTAAGTGAAACAGCTCTAAACTGGGCAGTTTAACATGGGGAAGATAGGGATAGGGGAACTCATGAAAAAAAAAAAACACAATTTCAATTGAAATTTCTTTTTTGGTTTTATATGAACTTTAAAGAAACAGCAAACATAACACTAACACAAACTGAACATTAGCAGAAATATAAACTTTAAATGATTGATGTTGAAGCTTCTGGCTCATCCTGGATTCTGTTTTCTTATAGTGAATTCAAAGGGGTCCGGCCGGGAAAAACAGAGTTATAGTGAGGCAATACTATAGCAAAACAGAGCGTTAAAAGGGATCTGGCAGGCAAAAACAGCGCTATAGTGAATCAGCTCTAAACGGTGTGGCTTTAAGCGGGGTATACCCCATTGTGTAACTTCATTACTGTTTGCATAAAGCTATTTTTCAAGTTAAATCTTAAGTCATCACTGCACCCATGCTTTAATAATGCTTTAAAATATGTATTACAAAATCTTAGCTCATTGATGTTTTCAAAATGACAAAAAGGATCAACATAGCGTTGCGAAAAATGAAAGTGCTCCCCCCCATTCTTATTTCCTGCTCTTCAACATTGACTCATGTGCCACTTCCCCTCCATCCATTCATTCTTCAATATAATTCTCTATTGCATATGACAGAGGTAGGCAGGCATTCAGGAAGGGCTACTTGAGAGAAGGGCAGAGAGACAGTGCAGAGAGACAGGATGTACAGTAAATCATGTGCAATCAATATCCTTAGATATTTATCTATAACTAGTGTATGTTGTCTTTGCTATATCAAATATAATGTGTACAATACAAGTTTCAGGTAATTAGATAGATACAGTAGATAGATAACCCACATTCTTATAAAATCTCAACCTCATTCTGTAAGACTTTTTCTCCTAGTCTTCAAATTTTCAAACATTTTCTGAAAACCCATCTGCTCGAAGAAGCTTACCACCTTCCTCCTTGTTACCAGTTCTGGTTTGCATACCTCTCGCTCATCGTTAATCCACCCAGCAGTCCCTTACTCCACCCAGCAGTCCCCTTACCTCATGTTTCTGTCCCCTATTATCTCTTTTTATTTGCATCATTCAGTTGTTTCCAACTCTGCAAGACCTCATGGACCATAACATCTTTATGTCCATGGCCATGCTGATCCACTTGGTATTCATGTCAGAGATACTGGAATGGGTTGCCAGTTCCTTCTCCAGTAGGCCACAGCATACAGCTCCTGGTATTCCTAGGTAGTCTCCCATCCCAGTACAGACCAGGCCCAACGCTGCTCTGCTTCAGAGTGGTGTGACCTCTTGGTTGCCTGACTTGGAATTGAACCCAGGTCAACAGCTTTAGAAGCACTGAATCCTAGGTAGTGAGCTATCTTGATAGGAGGATCCTCATGTAACTCTGTGCATGTACTAATGTGCGTTCTTGTCTTATCTGCCTTCTAATGTATGTAAATGTCTATCCATTGTTTATTGTATCCCTAGAATTTTGGAATATGCTGGCACTCTAAAAATAAAACATAATAATAATAATAATAATAACAATAATAATAAATAGACAGACAGACATATAGATAGATAGATAGATAGATAGATAGATAGATAGATAGATAGATCGATAGATAGATAGATACGTCCATTTATTCATACATAAATACATAAAGAATTGCATATAAAAATACATGCAGAAAAGCATACAAATACATCATATACACATTCATGCTACATGGATAATTCAACCCTAACAGTTTTGTGCATGAATATGAAATAAAAAACACTTTATGTTATTGCTGCTATTCCGTGAAAAGAGAAATAAATGAAAGTGCAAGTTTATTAGCAGAACATAGGAAACACACTAATCAATCACTGAGCTGAGTAAACAGATGCAAAGGCTAAACAGATGGTGCTTCTTCACCCAGCCGCAACATCATAAGGCTTTTTCCCTTCTGGATAAATAGAAATAGCTTGACCTTCGATCATGTGGTTTAATATAGTCACCAGCAAAAGCACTTCAAGGGATTAGCACTTGTTTTCTCGTGAGCATGATGTTAAATTAGGGGAGAGTGGGAATAGACATAGGGTATGTCCTTAGACTGCTCCCTAATCACAGCAGTGTGGTTTTGCCCTCTAGTTCTTTGTGATATGGATGCAGATCTTGTTTCTTTTCCTTGAGTCTTTAGAGATTTGACTGTCTGTTTCTGCATGGGCTACTGCATCTCTCTGGCGCTTGGCGTCCCTCCTGATGCTCTGCCGCTCAACAGCTGATCAAAGTTGGCGCTAGGAAAGTGACTAGGGAGGTGAACTGAGTGACACAATTCAATGGCCCTGAACAGAGCAGACCAGCCTGTCACATAGCCACTAGAGATGGCAACATTGCATCTGTCAATGCACCACATGCTGAATATGTTTTTTTGTTTTGTTAGTTTGCTTGCAAAGCTTTTTTTTAACCAAGAAAAAAATAATTCTGTTTACTTTTTTTTTCAGTAACCAACTGTTTTGTGGCAGATGCCTTTTTTTTATTGGTTGTATTCTAATTTCCGATTTTAAAGGCCATAAAAATACAGTATTTGATTTTAGATAAGCAAAGTCCGCTGCCTTTTTATTTTTGGAATAAAGCGCATTATCACATAACACTCTCATTGCTAAAGTCCTGAAGGAGGGCATGATTTAATGTAGCAAGCATACAATATGTAGTATTAACTATTATTTATCAGTGGGAGCCACCGTTTTTGTATTTGCTTGTCTGCTTCTACAAGTGACCTTAAATTCAGGGAAGCATTTAGTTCCTTCGTATACAAAATGTTCTCTGTAAAAGTGTTTCTGATAATATATTTCTATATCTATCTCATAGAGTGAGTTAACGATTGTGGAAGTCTTGTGCTTACATTTAGCATTTACCAAGCAGATAATATTACCAAGCAGATAATATATACATTAAGGAAAACAGTAGTACTATCTGGAACAATATATGCATCCAAGGTCCACTTTAAACAGAAAACCAATCTGATTATTTTGTTGTTTATTGCTAGAAAATAGGTAAAGGTAATGTAGTAATATGCTCCCATTCTCCCTGCCACATACCACATCACTACCAGTCAACCTGCTTTCATTCTCCTAGGATGCCCCCCACTCAACAATACATCATCAGCCAGAAGATTTACATATCTTCCTCCGTGTGTAGACAAACACATAGGGCCTCATTCAACTGGGATTTGGTCAATTGAATAGGGCTTGATATAAGCACAGAGCATATTTTTTTACAGAAGTTTTAGTTAGTGAACTTCTATCCAAAAGCAAGGTCTTCACTACCTAAAAATTTCTGTAAAAAAATATGCTCTGTGCTTATATAGAGCCCTATTCAATTGGCCAAATCGCAATTGAATGAGGCCCAGAGTGTTTTTGGAGAGGAAGTGGCACTATTCATGCCAGCAAACTAGAGGGAAACTTGTAGCATGTCTGTTTCAAGATTTTTAGTCTTCAAGGTTAACACATCACAAGTTGAATCTATCTCTCTATTTATCTATCTATCTATCTAACTTTCTTTCTATCTATCTATCTATCTAAGCAACAAATGCATTTGCTTGATTATACAGTTTCGAGTCACATTATAATGACCACTGCCTACTTTTGTTGTCAGCCGGGCATAGCCAATGAAATACAGCAGATGTTGTGAGCTGGTTTGGTGGGTATATAAGGTGATATGCAGGCATTCAGCAAACATATCAAGCATCGTTGTCATGGGTAAAATGTGTGATTTATCCGACTTTGAAAAAGGGATGATCATTGGATTATGGGCCAAGGTTGGTGGTATTTCTAAAACAGTGCGGTACCGTAACTGGACAAACAACACCATTGTGAATAAAGCGCATTGAAACTGCAGACCACCACATGCCATTGATGTCAAAGGTGAACGTCAGCTGCGAAGGTGTGTGTGAGGGCCAGCCGATACGATACAATTGAGCAACTCACCACCCAAACGAACCCAAGAGGGCTACCAGACGTGTGTCTAAAAAACAGTACTGTGAATCCTGTTGCTAATGGGGCTCCTAAGCAAAAGGCTGGTCACTGCAGCCATGCTGATGGGGGTTCATTGTCAGATTGCTTCAAATTGCATAACTACGGAAATTGGACCTCTACTGATTGGAAAATGTTTGACTTCTCTGATAAATCCTGTTTTCTGCTCCGTAGACTGGACAGATGTTGGCGTGTCAGGCGCGAAACCTCAGAGAAAAAACACTCTGCAACCATTGTTGGAAGAACACAAACTGTTGGCAGAAGCATTATAGTCTAGGGGGTGTTTTCTTGGCATTGACTGGGTCCACTCATACCTCTGGAAGGCATGCTCAACTAATTTAGTTATCTATCTATCTTTACAGATCAAGTACACCCATAGATGTTGACTGTCTTCCTTGGAGCAGATGGGATCTTCCTGCAGCACAATGCAACATCTCATACAGCCAGAATTGTCCAGGAGTGGTTGGAGGTGCAATTCCAAGTACTTCCCTGGCCAAACACCTGTCGGACTCAATCACCATGTTTGCCGTATGGATCCTGCAACACGCACTCTTCAGCAGCTGTTGCATGCTCCAGATACCCTTGCCAACCTTCCAGCATCTTATTTACAATCTCCTGTCCTTGCTACACATGGCAGTTATTCATGATATTAGTTAATGGTCGTAATAATGTGACTTGATTTTATATATAAAGTATTTAAAGGAAATGGATATATAAATAGAATATTTTTGAAAATACACTAACACAGTTACTTCATATAAATATAGATTTCTTTTTATCTGAATATATAGTGTGTGTATATATATATATATATATATATATATATATATGTGTATATATAAAATTATGTATTGATATT
Organism: Discoglossus pictus; assembly: GCA_027410445.1. Lineage (NCBI taxonomy): Eukaryota > Metazoa > Chordata > Amphibia > Anura > Alytidae > Discoglossus > Discoglossus pictus. Next base: position 108,603,230 of record CM050165.1, on the reverse strand, counting down.
GCCTAAAGGACCACTGCAGAGCAAGAAAAAAAGATACTTGTCTTTTATGTGCCAAACTGACAATGGGACATATTCTATTAGCTGCTTGCTAAATGTTTAGATGTATTCTGTTGACTCCAGTTTGCAATTTCCGACCCCTAGGCTGAACTAGTAAACTCTGTCTTTTTAAGTCTGATTTCAGGGGGCGTGATCATATTGTCTGACAATATTTAAGCAAGCCAGTAATTAACTTTTTAGACACAGCCAACAACAAATGAGACTGCCATCATGTCATCAGCATAAGCATGGAAGTTACACGTAATCTACAATCAGAGACTACAAATTAATTTGTGCCAATAAGTAATATTTAAAAATCGGGCTCAAAATCAAGCACTTTAGTAATCTATAAAATACATTAGCTCATCTGTTTTAGCCCATGTAACATGCTGAGCTTTGCATGAAAACCACCCGCCAATGAAATACTGTGGGGATGATCAGCATGCACTAGGGTTCTGACAGAGGATGGGGAATATGCCCATCCTCTTTAAATACTATTTTCTATTAAAAAAATGTCCCTATCTCTCTCTCCAATTTTCTTTCTTTCCCATTATTCACTTATATAATGCCTTCTTTTTCTCTCCCTTATTTTTCCCCTAAGCACCTCCCATTCACCCTTCTTTACCCCTGATGATCTACTCTTCCCCTCCCATTCATCCCTTCTATAGTCGGACGAATCCGCCCCCCAAGTTTACCCATATTGGGGTGATGCAAGGGTACAAAGATGACTGGTCATTGTGGTCGGTCTCTGAATATATCCTCCATGCCCGGCCTCCGCATTGGGCACACAATCGAAAGAAGGAGTGATCAAGAGTGTAGGAAAGCACATACCTTGCTGGAGTGTTCAGAATGGGAACATCATTGTTGGGGTCTTTATTAAGCACAAATGTGATTTATTCATATTTGCTATCTATTCAGTCATTATATATGTGACTTTCATAGTATTTTATAAGCAGCTTATAAATAGATGACATGAGATTTTTTGCTGGCAAATATTACATGTGTTTAGTGTATAAAACACGTTAGGTATTTTTCATTTCTCTATGGTCTGAATTTTCAGGCAATATATGGTTTTATTAGATGATATTGATGTACAAGTATAGATTAACCACTAGACACAGGGTATCTATACTGTGATTGCAAAGTCAAGAAAATCCTATAAACAAGTTGTTCTTATATGAAAGTACACTTACTAAAAGGTCAGACATATTGGTCAAAATAAATTGGAAAAGTTACAAAAACTTCTTTATTTGAAGCTCTTTTCACTAGTTTATAATGGCTGCAGTTTTAGTTTTTAATTTTTTTTTAATTATATTCAGGGTTATCTCCGGGTCATTTGCAACCACCAATATATTGAAAGTTGGGGACAAGCTTTTAGATCCCGAAAGGACCAAAAATGGCAAGCACCCTTTAAATACTTATATATTCTCATCATTTCAAAAATCATTTTCAATATGTCTAGCAAAACAAGGCGCAAAAACTGCCCACTCCAAAGAAAAAAAGAAGTAAATAAGCTGTTTATAGAGTTTATGATTATTGATTCTTTCAGAACCTGCAGACACGCATTGCAGAGAGGCAGGCAGACGAAAAACTAGAGAAAGAATACATTTTCATCAATTTTAACAATTAAAAGGATTTTTTTTTAAATATAGAGCACTGATGGATTCCATGTTTCTTTATTCTTTTTAAGAGTGTTTTTTAACAACAACAAAAAAGTCTAGGTGGAACTTGCCATTTAAAGCAGTGGAAGAACATTGTACCAACACTTAATGCAATCCATTAAAAGTTACAAGCTAACTTATCATTCTCATGAACACCTCCAGCTTTCAGATCCACAGAATACAAAGGAGCCTGCCTTTTTGTGCCATCTATATTCTACTCTAATGTATCTCTGGAAGTTAAATGTACTGGCAGATGTTTCAGCAAACCAACTGATAACTCCATTGGTCTGTGATTTAAACACTACTTTGCATTATGTCAAAAGCCGACCTAACTGTGCAGGCAATACGTCACCGCACAATCCCATTTTAGAATAGATAATATCTCAAAGCTAAATGTAATTTAAATCCAAATTGAATTCTCTATAAAAGCAATTGTAGCCAATTGAACTAATCCTTCACTATCTGCCCAAGCTAGTGTTATCAGTATCAAAATGAATTTATAGCACTGTGCAGCTACTTAAGAACATAAAGCCTTAGTACATGTAGTAAATAGGAAGAGATGAAGCTTGTACTGGGAAATTATAGACCTAAGAATAATTACTTAGCCAGGACAGAATATTTACTTAAAAAAATACAATTTCAATTTTTTGGAAGAAGCACAGACTCCAATATTATATGTGGGACCCTTTTTTATTATAGTTGTTTTGTACTGACAGTAGGAAACTATTTGAAGATGAAATATTATTTTCTAAGACAGCTCTGGTGTGTTTTTTTAGACAAGTATCAAAATTCTTCATAGATTATGTTCTACATCACCTTAGAAAATCACAGAGCTCTGTCTCAGAGACATAATAACTCCGAAATACTCTTGTTATTGTTCCAGCAAAAACACAATACAAGAAAATGATGTGGGAGGACATAATATTCGGTGGGACTAGCTTTCAGAAAAGTGTATGATTAAAGGAAAGGATTACATTCTGTACGCAGGTACATTTAAGAACACAGGCCTACAGTAAGCAGAGGAAATCTCTAAATAGTAGAGTATATTATATATAAGCATGACGCATTTGTACATCTTTTTTCCAGAATCCGCACTTAAAAACTTTCTGTAAAGGACTATTGTAATATAATATTAATGGGACACTGTCACCCCCAACAACATGTTGGTTGAACCACATTCATTGATGCACATGTAACAAAATCTGCTAAACAGGAGTCTAGAACATTAAGGCTTGATGAGACTGGAATGGAGGAATTATTAACTTGTCATTTCTCAATCTTCATTGTGTTGATAAAATGTATACACCTATTACACTCCTAAATTTAGGCACAGGCTAGTCCCCCAATGGCGAGAAAGAGACAGATCTATACAGTTGCTGATGGGAATGTCTCATAATAAACATTTTGCTAACTCAAGTACTAAATAGATGTTAACTATATTATATGAAAAATACGATTAAGCTAAACTTAAAACACTATCTAAGGGTAACTGAAAATTACTAGTGTTGGTGGCTGCAACAACTAAACTAAAAGCCAATTTATCACAAAGGTCGAAAACCGACTAAAGTATGACAAAAAAATCCTGTTTGTAATACAATGGATTGGATAGGAGTCTACACAATAAATAAACACTGGTTGAAAAAATATTAGCATAAACATTGCTATATGATTCTAATATATTCTCTTGAAAAATGATGTAAGCATTTTCTTTAATGAATACTGACTCATTGGAGACCCTAGTGCTTTGCACTTAATTGTTAATTTATTTTTATTATTAGATTATTTATTATTTGCTATTAAAAATGAAAAAAAAAAAAATCGCTGCTACTTCAGTGAGTTAAAATTGATAATAGAGGATATGTTTGATACTGAAATTCTCGCCTGCAAGAAAAGTATAATGTCAGATTATCTCACATTTATACTGCTTACAAGAAAAGCATCATTGTGGCATATAATCCAGATTTTCAATATGTCATATTCACAGACACTGTGACCATATTTGAAAGATAATCCTCATATGTGCAGAAACTGCTAATCATAGGATTATATGGTTAGCAGTTTTAAATAATCCACGCCAGTATTAAAAAACATAACTTCAACTAATAAAAACAAAAAAAAGTGATGACATTTTTTTAAAACAGAGATGGAAGGAGAGGTTTAAGGAAGAAGGAGACCATAGCAGTAAATAGTTAATTGCTGCATGAGCAGTTCCACAGCACAATATGCCCTATATTTAAATAAACTGATACAGGCAAACCCAATGCTTTTCAGACTTCTGCTAGTCTGTGTTCAATACATTACTGCAATATACTTGCTGTTTCATTCAAGGAAGAGGGGGTGGCCAGTGACTTGTTGCCTTCCTTAGTCCTTCCTTTCCTCCAGAGTCCCGACGGCTACCGTTTCACCCCTACACAGGGCTTAGTCATGAAAATGGCTACTGTTGGTGGCTGCAACAACTAAACTAAGAGCCAATTTATCACAAAGGTGGAAAACCGACTAAAGTATGACAAACATGTCCTGTTTGTAATACAATGGATTGGATAGGAGTCTACACTATAAATAAACACTGGTTGAAAAAATATTAGGTATCTTAGGTGCTTAAATCAATAATGTTAACTGAGAATTTGCCGACACTTAAGAATAACCTTCGGCACACAACACAGAATTTTACAGTTACTTTATGGACAAAAATCTCTCCTACTCTTCCCTTGGATCTTCCTTAAACATAGGTGGAGTATTTTTATTAGATCAGATTAGCTTATTGATTAGGACAAACACATGTCACAATTAACAACAGGACATCTCAATTACACTGCTACTTTGTTATCCCTAACAGTTACATTTTATCTAAACTTTGCATAAACATTGTTATATGATTCTAATATTTCTCTTGAAAAATGATGTAAGCATTTTCTTTATACAAACTTGAACATTTTAAAAATGCTTCTTAGTGGAGCTGAAATACAATAGTCACAAGGCCTTTTAGGACTGTAATAAATAGGCATATACATTAGGGAAATGAAAGGATAATAACAATGAGTTTTCAGAAAATGCCTTTGTTAGCAAGTAGGTTGATTTATGTAGTATTCATGCACAATGTAATTGTAAATGTACTCCTGAAAAGGTACATGAAGTACATGTTTAGTATATAAAGATTTTACTAAATTGGTAAGTTCAAATGTGTTGTTTTGGTTAGATTACTGTAATTACTGTGAATATGAAATAATTGTTCATTAGAGGGTCAATACCACAAGTCTATAACTCAAACCTCTGCAATAAATATCAAGTAAGCCGATTGTACTTACCATAAATTGATTCTATTTTTTTACAGTTCTTTTTTCTGCTAGTTTCTGACTATAAATCATATCTCATAACAAATGTAAAATGTTCTCATACCCGTGAATGGCAAATGTAGAAGAATATCTTACAGGTACCAGATAGGACTCGCAAGGGGATTAAAACCATGTTTGTAGCACTGTAAATGCAATAAAAAAATTAACACTGCACTTTAAAAGACAGGGAAAGCGATTAAAGACATTATAATTAATTGCACATTAATGTGCTTTAAAGCTGTGTGTAATATAGCATGCATATGCTTAAAAGGAGGCATGTATAAAGTGGTATTGGATTAAAGTAATAAATGCACTGTGGTTCCATTTGTACAGTTCCTTGCAAAAGTATTCACCCCCCTTGACTTTTTACCTATTTTGTTACATTAAAGCATTAAGTTCAATGTTTTGTTAATCTGAATTTAATGTGATGGATCAGAACACAATAGTCTAAGTTGGTGAAGTGAAATGAGAAAAATATATACATAAAACTATTTTTTAGAAATAGAAACCAGAAAATTGGCATGTGCATTTGTATTCACCCCCTTTGTTATGAAGCCCATAAAAAGCTCTGGTGCCACCAATTACCTTCCGAAGTCACATAATTAGAGAAATAATGTTCACCTGTGTGCAATCTAAGTGTCACATGATCTGTCATTACATATAAACACAATTTTTAAAGGCCCCAGAGGCTGCATCACCTAAGCAAGAGGCATCACTAACCAAACACTGCCATGAAGACCAAGGAACTCTCCAAACAAGTAAGGGACAATGTTATTGCGAAGTACAAGTCAGGGTTAGGTTATAAAAAAATATCCAAATCTGTGATGATCCCCAGGAGCACCATCAAATCTATCATATCCAAATGGAAAGAACATGGCACAACAGCAAACCTGCCAAGAGACGGCAGCCCACCAAAACTCACGAACCAGCCAAGGAAGGCATTAATCAGAGAGGCAGCACAGAGACCTAAGGTAACCCTGGAGGAGCTGCAGAGTTCCACAGCAGAGACTGGAGTATCTGTACATAGGACGACAATAAGTTGTACGCCCCATAGAGTTGGGTTTTCTGGCAGAGTGGCCAGAAGAAAGCCATTACTTTCAGCAAAAAACGTTTGCGAAAAGGCATGTGGGAGACTCCCAAAATGTATGGAGGAAGGTGCTCTGGTCTGATGAGACTAACTTTGAACTTTTCGTCTATCAAAGAAAACGTTATGTCTGGCGCAAGCCCAACACATCACATCACCCAAAGAACACCATCCCCAAAGTGAAACATGGTGGTGGCAGCATCATGTTGTGGGGATGTTTTTCAGCAGCTGGGACTGGAAAACTGGTCAGAGTTGGGGGAAAGATGGATGGTGCTAAATACAGGGATATTCTTGAGCAAAACCTGTATCACTCTATGTGTGATTTGAGGCTAGGACAGATGTTCACCTTCCAGCAGGACAATTACCCCAAACACACTGATAAAGCAACACTTGGGTGGTTTAAGGGGAAACATGTAAATGTGTTGGAATGGCCTAGTCAAAGCCCAGACCTCAATCAATAGAAAATCTGTGGTCAGACTTAAAGATTGCTGTTCACAAGCGCAAACCATCCAACTTGAAGGAGCTGGAGCAGTTTTGCGAGGCATAGGCAAAAATCCCAATGTTAAGACTTGGAGCAAAAGGTGGCTGCAAAAGGTGGCTCTACAAAGTATTGACTTTAGGGGGGTGAATAGTTATGCACATTGACTTGCTGTTATTTTGTCCTATTTGTTGTTTGCTTCACAATAAAAAAACATCTTCAAACTTGTGGGCATGTTCTGTAAATTAAATGATGCAGATCCTTAAACAATCCATGTTAATTCCAGGATGTGAGGCAACAAAACACGAAAAATGCCAAGGGAGGGTGAATACTTTTGCAAGGCACTGTATGTGCTTACCCTGATTCCCAGAGTGTAATTGTATTTCTTGGAATTCTTAGACATTCAAGTGTAAACGCAAATGTACTATTTATTTTCCTGAAAAATACAAAAACACAAACAATTATGAAACTTTATAACTAGTCCAATAACAACTGGTATTGTTCTAGAAGGAGCAAAACTTTATATTTTTGATTCTCTAATAAATTTACTTTTTAAATTTACCATTAAAATGACAAAGTAAAGGAATATGTATGTGTTATCAATGTTATAATATGAGCTGAATGATCTCTTGGTTCCAGTCTTATTACTCTTAACAGTTACATTAATGCCTATTTCTTGGATACACCTTCGTTACCACTATCACACATCGGGAAGCTAGAGAATGGAGGGCCCTGGTGCAAAAAAAAAATAATTTCAGGCCCCTCTTCGGTGCTTATAGCAAGCCCCGCAATGAGCGTCATACCTGTAACTTTTGCGCCTCGCAATGAGCGTCTTAGGGCATGCGCAATCCGTAACTTTTAACAGAGCGTTACCAACAAACTCGCAATTACGACAACTATTATAGTTGATAGGAGTTGGGTACTGTGTGGGGGTGGATGCTGATAGGGAATGGCTGCTGACAAGGGCTGAGTGCTATGTTTGTAGGGATGTATGCAAAGAGGGATGGGTGCTGTGTGAGGGTGGATGTTGAAAGGCACTAGTTGATAGTAATTTTATATATATATATATATATATATATATATATATATATTAGAAAAAGCAAGAGGTGTGGGAATGTTTAATTCTCACTTACAGGGGCCTAAGCACTTGGTAAAGGAATGCTGTCAACGATACATAAACTCTTACAGAATATCACAAAACAAATAGATAATAAAGTATGCGTTCTACAACACCTTAATGATTTCACGTATATACACGAACGCTGAGAGAGTTCAAACGCTACCTCCAAATGGAGGTGAAAAACGTGCGTATATGGGTGAGTCTCAGTGTTAGTGAACTTATATAGTCTCTCAGTCCTGAAGCAGAGCCGCGTGTGTTCAATTGGTAAGTGCGTCGCCGAAGGAGTGGGTGTTCGATCTGCTGGTGGAGGGCTGCTGCTTCTCGAAATACGCTGGTAACACAGGTGTATACAAATAGATATCTGGAAAACTAAATGGGTAGAGGAGATAGCGCAAAGAGAACTCCTGGTGCAGATTATTTTGTATTTGATTTTCGCTGCTGAAAAGACTTGTCTCTCACCTGAGGCGACCTCAGGCATATGAGGTATTCAAGAAACGTATGTGGTACTTTCTTCTGAAGTTCTACTTCCCAATCCGTACATTATCGTGTGGGGTCCTGTGTGGCAGGATTCGCCAGAAGTCGTTCTCATCAATTGGTATCGCATGTATAGCACAAGGCCAGATGTCCCTGGTCCCGCTCCCGGAAACAGACTATTGATTTCTATACAGAGTTGCAGTGCATAGCTCAAAACACAGCCATTAATGTCTAAACCGTTGGCAACAAAAGTGAGTAACCCCCTAAGTGGAAATGTCCAAATTATCAATATTTTGGGTGGCTACCATTATTTTCCAGCACGGCCTTAACCCTCATGGGCATGGAGTGGACCAGAGCTTCACAGGTTGTCACTGGAGTCCTCTTCCACTCCTCCATAATGACATCACAGAGCTGGTGGATATGAGAGACCTTGAACTCCCGCACCCTACACAGATGCTCAATAGGCTAAAGGTCTGGTGACATGCTTGGCCAGTCCATCATCTTTACCTTCAGCTTCTTTAGCAAGGCAGTGTTTATCTCGTAGGTATGTTTTGGGTCATTATCATGTTGGAATACTGCCTTGCGGCCCAGTCTCTGAAGGGAGGGGATCATGGTCTGCTTCAGTATGTCGCAGTTAATGTTGGCATTCATGGTCCCCTCAATGATCTGTAGCTTCCCAGTGCCAGCAGCACTCATGAAGGCCCAGACCATGGCACTCCCACCATCGTGCTTGACTGTAGTCAAGACACACTTGTCTTTGTACTCCTCGTCTGGTTGCCGCCAAACACGCTTGAAGCCATCTGAACCAAATAAGTTTATCTTGGTCTCATTGGACCACAGGACATGGTTGCAGTAATCAGTGTCCTTAGTCTACTTGTCTTCAGCAAACTTTTTGTGGACTTTCTTGTACATCATCTTTTGAAGAGGCTTCCTTCTGGGATCAATTTGATGCAGTGTGCGGCCTATGGTCTGAGTAATGACAGGCTGACCCCCCGATAACACCAAATTTAACACACCTGCTCCCCATTCACACCGGAGACCTTGTAACACTAACGAGTTACATGAAACCGGGGAGGGAAACAGGCTAATTGGGCCCAATTTGGACATTTCCACTTAGGGGTGTATTCACTTTTGTTGCCAACGGTTTAGACATTAATGGCTGTGTGTTGAGTTATTTTGAGGGGACAGTAAATTTACATTGTTATGTAGGCAGTACACTTACTACTTTACATTGTAGCAGAGTGTCATTTCTTCAGTGTTGTCATATGAAAATATATAATAAAATATTTACAAAAATGTGAGGGGTGTACTCACTTTTGTGAATTACTGTAGACTGTATATATATATATATATATATATATATATATATATATATATATACAGCAATTGTTTCACATATGGTGGGTGAAGAGTGATAGAAGCCCTCCACCGTAAAAAGTACAGTAGTACAAATAAGGAATAGTACATTAGTGATTCCATTTGAATGTTTAAAAATAAGTTGATGAAAACTTATTTCCTGCTCAAATTTCTCAGAAATACAGTATATGCACTGCAGTCTGGGAAAACTGGGCGGGGCATGCAAATGAGGCCACATAATGCACCATCACTCTGTCAATACAAACCATTTTAAACATGGCTCCTTTTACGCATATGCTTACTGTATTTCCCAGTTTTAGACATAGCAACGGAGGGATTTTTCACAAACCAGGTCACTTAACCACATACAGTACTGTTTCACGGTTACTGCCGATCCTCAGTATGATGTGAGTGCCTGGTTTGTGTGGTAATCGTTGTAGAGAGTAGTTCTATACAGCAATTGTTTCACATATGGTGGGCTAAGAGTGATAGAAGCCCTCCACCGTAAAAAGTACAGTAGTACAAATAAGGAATAGTACATTAGTGATTCCATTTGAATGTTTAAAAATAAGTTGATGAAAACGTATTTCCTGCTCAAATTTCTCAGAAATACAGTATATGCACTGCAGTCTGGGAAAACTGGGTGGGGCATGCAAATGAGGCCACATAATGCACCATCACTCTGTCAATACAAACCATTTTAAACATGGCTCCTTTTACGCATATGCTTACTGGATTTCACAGTTTTAGACATAGCAACGGATGGATTTTTCACAAACCAGGTCACTTAACCACATACAGTACTGTTTCACGGTTACTGCCCACATATATAGTTCTCAGCAGCGTGGGCTTGCCAAAATCTGTTGCTAACACAACAGGGAAACTGCGGGCTCGCAAAGCCATAGGCGCTCATCCCTACGACCCCGTACAAATTAGGCAGGGAGCACTGAAGGTGCTTACTGCGCTGGTGGAGATGAGCGCCGTAGGGGCTTATCCCTGTGACACCCGTAGCACTTTGAAAAAATTGCATAAAAAAAAAATACAGCCCATAACAGTTACAAAAGGAAACTGCGACTTCAAGAAAAAAAAATACGAGCCGCAAAAAAATAGGAACTTAACGGCTGAACTGCGCACACCGAAAAACAGCTCACCAACACTGAAAATCTACATTGTATGCTACAGGAACATCAAAACAGATTGTTAGCTCTTCAGCGTATTGGTTGCTGCATATATTCATTACAAATAGGTAAAGTATATTAATTTATCAGTTCAGTAATTAATTAATTCTAATTACAAAAATACATATACAGAAAAAAATACAAAACACCACACAACAGTATCGCTATAAACGCCAAAGCTGTTCACCGCACGTTTCACAAGGAGTGCCAAGGGTGCTCAGAGGAGCAAAACTACACCAGGGGAGAGCCTCGCAATGAGCGTCAAAAGGCGATAAGCATGGACCTTGCAATTAGCGCCAAAGAGGCTCTGACAACCAAAAATACACCAACCCAGAGGCTCGCAATGAGCGCTGAAGGTACTCACACAACCAAAACACTTACTTTGTGTGCCAAACAGCATTCCCTGACTTACAATTCAATTTCCGTCATTTTTTGACGGGCAAGTCGCTAGTATAAATATATAAAAAGTACATCTGTGTTTACATCTGAATGTCTAAAGCAAGTTAAAAAAAACCCTCTGCATTCTGGGAAGCTGAGCCGGGACATGCAAATGTGCCACACAAATGCAACGCTCTTCAATCCATAGCCATTATATATTGATGTAGATATAAATATATACATATATAAGATTACTATTAACTAGTGCCTTACAACATTCCCCCTCACACAGCACCATCCCTCTTAGCATACATCCCTACAAACATAGCACACAGTCCTTGTCAGCAACCATTCCCTATAAGCATTCATCCCCACACAGTACCCAACTCCTATCAGCACCCACTTCATGTAGCGCCCATCCCTATCTCCTTTGCTCGCCCTCACAGAACCTATCCCCTACTTTCCTGCCACTTTGCAGCCCTTGCTCTCTCACCTCTTCCATGATACACATCCCACAAAAATAAACTGCTCCACATTGCCACCTCTTGGTGATTCAGTAGAAATGCTCTTTTTTTTAACAGGCACACACCAATTTCAGGCTGGGGCAGAGAAAATTCTCTCACAATGTTTTAGGTATGGGTGATTAAGATAGCTAGGTAGGATTTACTATGCTGCTACGGCATTCACTATTGTTTTTTCAGGCATTAGCATCGGGACCATGCGTTTTAGCTAACAGTTTAGTTCATACAAAAGAATATTCAATGATTCTAGACCAAACCAATATCTCAATATCTGAGTACTTAGTCCTGTCTGCAAGTTTTTCATTGTTCAACAACAGATGCATTATTGCTTACACTGCAAGTTGTATATAATTAGCATATATTGTTCTGATGCAAAACAGTAGATTTTTAAATCATTTTTATGTAGCAAACACATTTCCAGCACTTTTATTTCAGAGGCATTAAGCAGATGTCTCTCATGAGAAAAGCAAGAAGCTTCATAATAATTTTTTTTTATATCACAATGTCATTGTATGTCTTCCTTTACGTATTAGTATATTAAAGTCACAATAAGCCCTGCCCTGAAGAGCTTATAATTAAAATGTGCAAAATTATACCAACTGGCTTCGCAAAATAACTTCACCATTTTACATTTTTTAAAAGCAATATATATTGTATGATCTTGGTTTTACCCATGAGGAGCTTTGCATAGAATAAATATTCTTGTACGGTGGTAAAAAAATTTCCTGATGTATTCAATTTCCTCAAACCGGCAATTACAGACCTGAAGGCTATACCCACTAACCCTTCCCGTAATGGCAAGTTTTTTGTTGACTGGAATACATGGCATTCGCGGTTATAAGCCAATCCCGTATTTACAGTATGTGCCATAGCCCTTGGAGCCAATAGAAAACGGGCTAACAGATAATGATTGACAGCTAGATATACAAAATCTGAAAACTTGACACCCCTGAGTTTTCACAAATTAGCATGCGTGTCCCGGAGCTGGAGGTTTTGGTCTTGGAGAGTGAGCGTAGGACTTTGGAGAGCAGGTTATTGCGATTTTATTGATTAATATTTCCAATAGACTTATTTTACACTTAATACATCAAAACACATATTAACAGAACACACATAATAAACATACACTTAGAGTAATCACAAACATAAATACACATATAGATAGGTCACTGCATACAAACAACCCTAACCCCTATAATTTAACATATTATAAATACATTACTTTATTACTTATTATTTATTTATAGAACAAATATTTTTTTCCATCACAAATATATAAATGTACACTTTATTTTCATTTTTACATCATTTTACATTTGGGATTTTAATGGAAGGTGAAGAGAGGAGAGGTGGGGAGGAGAAGAGGATGAGAGGAGAGAGAGGTGGCCCTGGGGTGTGGAGGAGAGTGGAGAGGAGTGGAGGAGAGGGGAATGGAGGAGAGGGGAGTGGAGGAGTGACCCACAGCCTGAACACTCCTCATCTCCCTTAATGCCTCCACCACATCTGGTGCCACTGCCTCCTGGGGGATGACTCCCCCTGCAATTCCCCCTCATCTGTTAAGAATGCATACTGGCACATGTGATGGGGGCCCTTTGTCCAGGCAGAGGAGGATTTAGAGACTGCAAATATTTGTGTACCTTCTCAACAGCAGACCTTCTCAACAGACATTCAATCAATTACATCCCCTCCCAAAAATGTAGCTCACACAATATTAATTAAATCATATATCCATATTTATAAGACATGATTGTTGTTAGTATAAATTTAGGCCAATACAGCTATGACAGTGGACTTGCAAGTTCTCACAATGGCATGTTAATCAAAGCCAGAATTAATACATGCACTAGTGAAGTATTTCATCCTCTCCTCAACAGATACTTGTGTCTAATGTAAGTAACAGTGATTATGGCTGGTGACCTTTGTGTACTTTCCATATTGATGGGTAGGTTTTCCAAATTAATGATATCATGAGAATCCTTTACAATGTGATAACACCTGTATAGGTAATGAAAATAATATTAACTTGGCTAAAAAATATCAGATGGAGATGGTGATAGTACTCTTGGATCACTGATTGTGGTCACAGCTTAGCATTCATTGTGAGGTTACACATCATTATTAATGCTCATGGTTTGTGACCTAATTGCTTGCAGATGGGAATCAGGTGAGTTGGTATATTGTTACAGTATTTAGCACTGTACTGTACATGCAGGTTTTTTTAGTTGTTTATCTTCTTTGCCTTTTTTAGATTTGGACTACCTTTTTTTCTGATTTTTTGGGGGAACACACTGTATCTGTGTAACTGGGTTGGATTACATAGTCCAGAAGTTTATGCATCTGTTTAATTGAGTAGATGAAGACCAGATGTAAGTGCTATGCGCATTACTGGTTACTTCTATTAAATGGAGTGATGTATGATGAGATTTGTATTCATCAGATTCAGGTTACAGTGGTGTAGAGACCACATGTGACCCTAGTAGATACTATGCATCATAATTTTTATACAGTATTACATTTAACCCTTTAGTTGTCCTCTTTTTGCCAAACACCCTCTTGCCCTTCCAGGATCCGCCCTCAAAAAAACATGATATTAGTGCACAGTCTTGTACATTTTTGAGTGTGCTCTTTGTATATAATAAAGTTTTGTTATAACGTTATCACTGTTTCTGTGTGTTCAATTGTTAAGGTTTTGGGACATCAGCATACATAACATTTCTATAACATTAATATATTTCTATTTGGATGATCTTCCTGTACACCCATAACTTCAAGCATTTGAATACTATAATCATATGTTTGCATGCCACTAATCTTCAGTTAATTGCGATGTGGTGTTGTTTTAGACTTTCAATGGTAAAAGTGATGTATATATCTTATATTGTTACAAGGAACCACACAAACATTGTCTTATATATTAGTTATGATTATATTTGTTGGTATTGATTTTTCCTGTGTTCTTTCCTTTTTCCCTTTTTTCTTTTTCTCCTGTCTCTCTGCTATCATTGATTTACTAAAGGTTATCTGAAAAACAAAGATGCTAAAGGGTTAATTTAATACTCAAGACACTTACCTATAAGAAGCGCTCCTTTTCCGTCTGTCTCCGTCAGCCCAGAAAGAAGCGGATATGTGAAATATGCGCGTCGGCTGGAGTTAAGCCCCCGGGGATTACGTCACTGCATGTGCAGAAAAGCACTGTTTGTTCCTCTCTCTCTCCATTGTTTGGATCCGTATGTTTATATACTTGTATGTTATTATAATTTTTGGATTAGAAGAGATAGGAAGGAGTATTTAGATTGTCCATTAATAGGTAGTCAGTATTAAGGGGGGTAAGTTGTGGATCCCCTGTACCACCACAATATTTTAGAGGTTCAGGGTTACTTCTTTCATTAGGGTCAGTATAGATAATGTAGTTTACTTGTTTTTGGAGTGAGTGGTGGGCTCCAATACCAACACACAGATTAATGATAGGTTGTTTTTGTTTCTTTAACCTTTATTGCGTATTATTTATTTATGTTTCTTATTGATCACTGTGTTATTATTAGTTTTATTCATTCTTATTTTTTACTTAATGAGTTATTGCACTGATGCTTTCTTTAGTTTATTAGTGTTGCCCTAAATATATTATAAATTTTTGGAGGATATTTATCCATTTATATGAATTATATTGACACTTTTTTTGAATATATTATATGTACTGTGTTCACTATTGGCACTTTATTGTATTGATGCCTATGAGCAATGAATTATATTGCACTTGGCACTTTTATTGAATATATTATATGTATTGTGTTCACTATTAGCACTTTATTGTATTGACGCCTATGTGTAATGAAATAATTAATTTGTTCAGTTTATTGACATTAAGATATTGTGTATTATATTGGGTTATTTCCTATGTAATTATTGGCTAGAGATCATATGCACATTTCTTTATTTAGCACTTTATTGTATTGATGCTTATTAATTTTTATATAAAATATATATTTTTTGTATTTAAAAGATTGTGTATCATACCTATATCACCTAATTACTAGCCAGAAATTGATACGTTAACGTTTATTATATGTGGAAAGAGATTCATTGATATTGATTATTTGTCATCTAGGGGGAATATATGTATTTTATTATTTTATTCTATCGTGGTTTTGTTTAATTGTTTTTAGAGGTATGAATAAAAAAAATTGATTTTTATATTTTTTGTTTGATCCATTCATTATGATTATTATCAAGTGGCAGTGAGATCAGACTGGTGTTATGGAAGTCTTTTCTTTTTCTTTTGTTGTTTATATATCATAATTTGTGACACCTAACAACTAAAATCTGCATGAAGTGTGCCATCCTTCTAAATTAATTACCCCTATTTACTGTTCAATACATTGTTATGTTAACATTCCAGTCTATTAAAGTGACATAGGCATGGTTTCCAAATGATCACATATATTAATCATCCCTATTTGGGATATCATGCTTGAAGAATTTTCTTGGTGAGGTTTGGAAGTTAATACGCAGGAGTAGTATAAATTGTAGTACTGTTGAGTATCAACATTCCCCTGAAGGGTTGATAAACAAATGACAGGTAATATTATTAATTCATTAATAAAAGAAGACTTGATATGATTTCACAAAATTGTTATTGGTATACTTCTTGCCACATGCCAAACAGCAGTGGCATGGGACTTTACAGGATAGGTGTAGCCAAGATTGGCCCTGATGGAGGTGAGTTTGCCGTTGCTCCATGTGCCTGTTTACAGCCTCCATGTGTGTTTGAGAGCCTTCCTGATTGATTTTACAACATTAGTGTGTCATGTGGCGGTATAATATTGCCACTAGTTATGTTTCTAATATGGATATGTTGACAGAAATATGTAACTGAATATCTCTATATTTGTAAAGTCCACATTTGACGCTCTGTAAGTCTTACAGATCATCCATGTTTTTTTCTTGCAATTTTGTACTGTGTTCTCTACTGTGTCTTTAATTGCTTAATGCATCTTGTAGCAACACTTTTCATATTACCATATGCAAGACCATTCCAAAATATAAAAAAATAATAATTCTGGCCTATTAGTTCCTTGGAGATTGTTGTGCTATTAACTATAATGTATTCCTATGATTTGCAATGCTTTTAAAGAACAGTTTTGTGTGTTTAATAGCTGTTACAGCTTTAATTAGTGTTAAGAAAAGTCTTTGTGAGTCCTATTTGAAACAATTTTGATACATTTGAGATCTACGGGTTTGAAGGCAATTGTGGGCTACATGAACGGTTGTAATTGAATATCGATTTTCCGTATTCAGTACTGGTAACATTTGCGACCTTGAAACATCAAAGGAGGAGATAGGACAGAGTTACGTTTTTGACAACGGCAGTGATTTTGAGCCTGTAAATTGCAATTGGAATGTGAGTAGCTAAAAGTAGCCAACTGAATATCAGTAACACTTACAGTCTCTATTACGGGCTCATGTAATTGCAATTTGGGCAAATGAAGAGGACCCAAGACATGTGTTGCGGGTGAGATAAGTAATATTACGTGTGAGGGCAACTGAATACATATGTAACATTACTGGAAAAAGCTTCCGCAGTTGAAAAAAAAAATGTCTTAAATTAAGTGTCTCAAAATGAAAGAGGCCCTAATCTTGTAATGGACAGTAACAACCTTTAGATGTTTTACTTTCTATGCATTTTTTTTATTGCTGAAAATGTTCTTTTCTATGCTGTTTCAGTATGTTAATTTCATCGGAAGATATGTCAATGTCTAACCTAAGGAGTTTTCTGTTACACCTGTTAAAAGCATTGGCAGCTTTAGATGCCACATTGCCATTGTGAAAAAAAAACAATTCCTGTGCATTCACAGGAAGTTGATGAAAAGAAAATAGTTGATTTTGATGCAGCATGATCACATATAATAGTTGTTAAACTGCAAGTTGTCGTCAAGCTTGCGAGCCTCTCAAAGCAAGGTGAGCTGTTGACGCATAGAAGCCTTCTAAGCTTGGAGCACTTAGGCGATGAGCGCCGAAGGCACTCATCGTCCTGCGAGCCTTGCGAAGCGAGGCAAGCAGTTGAGGCATTGAAACACGCAGGACTTAGATTGAAATGAGCGCCAAAGAAGCTCCTGTGAGCTGTTGAAGCATGGAAACATGCGGGACTTAAGCAAATGATCGCAAAAGGTGCTCCTGCGAGCCTTGCAAAGCGAGGTATTGAAACATGCGGGACTTAGCCTGCAAGCGGTTGAGGACCTCGGAATCTCGGGGGCAAAAAAAACTACCACTCCAACATACAACTTTAATGGCCGAACTGCGGAAATCGAAATACAAGAAAAAATAAATAAATAAAATAAAAAAACACACACACAGCATGGGGGGAACGCCAGGATGCCTGGGAGTGAGGTTGCACTCAAATTTAAGCCGAATTTGCAGAGTTTCAGCACTGGAAAATCTGCTAAGCTAGAAAAAAAATGGCGGACGAGAAAAATGAAAACGAAGCTAAAGGCGACAGAGGATCGCAAATCACCGCCAGGCACGTACAAGTTAGCCAGGAACGTAGGAGATACAAAATATACCATTACAACTGCTTGTGAGCCAAGAAACACATAGAAAAAAGTTGCCATTTTACAACACTAACTTGCAAATAATAGCATTACAATTCTAAAATGCCACTTTACACGCCTAAACAAACGGCAGCCTATTTACACTGCACACTTGGCACATTGCTGACACTTTCTCCTCAGGTGATCAACAGTCCAACTGTACATTTTTTGCTGCAGGAATATCCAAAGAGATTGTTAGCTCTTCAGGATATTGATTGCTGCATATAAAATATAAATAGGTAAAGTATATTAATGTATTAATTCATATTAATTTATTAATTCACTTTACTAAAAAAATTGTATATTTTACAATGTAATTATATATCTGTCTTTGCGATGAGCACCGAAGGTGATCGTTGCAAAGGAGGAAACTGGAAGTACACAAGGAGAGAGCAGGGCTAGCATCGAGCGCCGAAGGTCATCAGAGAAGCAAAAGCCTTACATTGTGTGGCAAACAGCATTGCCATGGCTTCAAATTTTATTGCTGTAATTTTTTGACAGGCAATTCGCTAGTTGCATATAAAAGTTACAAAAGGTAGAGGCTATGTTATTTTATTATATTCTAATAGCATTTTAACCTATTTTTACATTTAGTTTTTAAAGTTATATTTTTAATTACTGCAGTAGGGCTCAAAGGCATCCCAAGCTCTGATTTTTTTATGGTAATTATGTATGATATATGTTCTCTGGTGGTTAGGATTTGGTGCTTTTACCGATCATGGTCATTCCAGTCAGGTCACACCACCCTGAAGCCAAGCAGGGTTGAGCCTGATAGTATTTGGATGGGAGACTACCTAGGAATACTTTGTGGCCCACTAGAGAAGCAACTGGCAAACCACTTCAGAATATCTGTCATGAAAACCGAGTGGATCAACATGACCATGGACATAAAGAGCTCACGGAAAGTCGAATATGACTGAACGATGCAAAAAAAACTGTATGATATTAGACACCCAACAAAAACATATGAAGGTTTAAGTGACAGGGGCCTTTTTAGCTAATCAGAGGGTCCTTCCTCCTTTTCCAATCTTCCTCCCACTATTCATATTGTGCAGAGCACTATGTCTACAAGGCCGGACCAGTGCGTTAAAAGGCCAGTTAATTCAGCACAATTTGGACCACACCACAGTAAAGATCTCCTAAGAGCTTATTGAAATACATTTAGATTTTTTAAAATATGTGCATTTTTTGCTGAGAAATAAATTAAAATTAAAATGTGTGGTTATCAGAGGGAGTGTTGCTCCACCTCCTTAATCATTTCAACCAACCAGGTTGCAGGGGATTATGTAACATATAAGTCTATGAGAAGTCACACACTGAGAGCTATTCAATGAATACATCTTTTTATTTAATTTTTTAGCTTGTGGTTTATGATATTTTTGAAAACATAGCACTAATATGCAGATCCTTATACACAGGGTCCTCTATATAAAGCTTGCACACAGCTATACAAGTCACAAGCAGTACTATGCACATCATTATACACAGAGACCCCACTATTCAGACCACGCACACAGCTATACAAGTCACAAGCAGTAATATGCAGATCCTTATACACAGTGACTACTCTATCCAGAACATGCAAATTTAAACTGTTCAGTAGTATCCTAAGAGCAAAGTGCATGCAGGGAAATACATTGCTCAAGGCATGCTGAGCGCTTCCTGTTCCTGCTCGAAGCATCCACTTTCTCTCCCAGCCAATAACGAAGAAGTCAGATTCCTCCATGTGGTGAAGTATCTGATTGGCAGATCTTCCCCCATAGAACTAAATCACACTGAAGAATGCAATGCAGTGATAGGCTACATCAAACACACCTTTTTGCAAAGCAGTAGGTGAAAGCTAGGGGAAGGAATGGATTTGGTAAATAAACAAAAACATTGTAAACATTTTTTCCATAATACAAATAAAATTGAGTAACAAAACCAACATTTTTATATTTAATTGGTTCCTTAATTATTTAGAAATAATTTTATCCAGAAGTAATCTTAAAGTTTATCCCATAAATATATCACAACCTCCAATAAATTAAAATGGGGTCTCTGTGTTGGCTAAAACATACTACAGAGGAAATTCAATTATAATGACCTCATCACTCATTTAATAATGATAATTACCTCACTGGTCAATCTAATCTCTGGATGATAGTAGTTGAATTCTTTTAACCTTGACCATTTCTTTGTAAGTCATTACATTGAAAAAAATGTCAACAATCACTTTAAAGTTAATGATTTAATAGATTATGCTATTCACATACTGTTGTTCATTTTAATAGCTAAGTGGATATATGTAATAATTTACAAGCAGAGGTATAATTCACTATATTTATTTTAACTTATCTAAAGCATAATAACAAAATACAAAGTTATGTTTTATTTTGTTAGTCATAAACCAGAGATATAAGAAATAGAATTTAAAATACTAATTAAATGATGTAGTATGTCTGAATTGCTTTTAATAAAATACCTTGATACAGTAGTTAAAATCATTACTGAAGAATCAAAACTTTTAAAAGTTAAATCATTCTCAACCATTTATCAAAAATGTGTTGATCCCATACTTTTAATCTTTATTTATATATACATGTAGCAAACAGTATAGTACTGTGTCATATCATAAATTATTAATTACTATTCCATCTGATTTTTTCATTGTTTTATTTTTGGACAGTCATTTAAAAAAAAGAAAAAAGGGACACTGAAGAGATTTTTTTTCATTTGTTGCATATGGAAGAGATTATTTGGTAACGTACCACTGTGTGCGTTCTGTTTTCAAATGAAGCTCTCAAAGCAGAATTTTTTTTTAAATGTTTAACTGATCTGGGGGGTTGTTCCTGTCAGAGAATGAAATCTAATGAAATCAATGAAGTCTACGGACACATGTATGATCTGTGCATTTCCTGTTAGTTTTAATTAAGTTTATGCAGGTTTTACTTATTTTTATAGGCAAATCACAACTGTGGTGATATTTAAAGTATGCCCTTTTAAATATATAAAAAAATTGTGTTCCATGACCCTTTAAGTCACATTAAAATGATACAACAGAGCTTACAAATATGGTATATCTTTAAATTAGAAGTAATAAAAATGTAAATTCCAAACGTAAGGTTATTTTTATTTTTTTAAATAATTTTCCGACAGTAAATTAACACTGAAGATGTTGAACTGTCTGTCAGCCTTTCTAATCTAATTGCAAACAGATTCAAGTAATTTATCATGAGTAATTAGATTCATTTTCTCAACTATATATATACTAGGGACTTGCCCGTCAAAAATGACGTCAATGAAATTTAAAGCCATGGGAATGCTGTTTGCCACACAATGGGCCTCATTCAATTGCAATTTGGCTAATTGAATAGGGTTTTAAATAAGCACATATTGTTTTTTTTTTAAGAAGTGTTTAGTTAGTGAAATCCTTGCTTTTGGATAAATGTTTACTAACTAAAAACTTCTTTAAAAAAATATGCTATCTGCTTATTTAGAGCCCTATTCAATTAACCAGATTGCAATTGAATGAGGGCCAATGTAAGGCTTTTGCTCCTCTGAGGACCTTCAGCGCTCATTACAAGTCTTTCCTCTTGTGCATTTCAAGTTTCCTGCTTTGCAACGATCACCTGCGGCGCTCATCACGAAGACTGATATATAAGTACAGTGTAAAATAAAAAAATGTTTTAGTACAGTGTAAACTATCCATTTTTTGGAGGTCTCAGAGCATAATAAAGTGATTTAAAAATGTAGCTGCATTGAGAGTCCTATCACTGTTATCCAATGAGCAGTAATACAGATATGTATGTGCAGTGTAAAATATACTTTTTTTTAGTGCAGTGTAAATTAGAATTTTTTTGCAGGTCTCAGAGCATAATCAAGTTATTTAAATATTTAACTGCTTTGAGAGTCCTATAGCTGTCAGCCTGTGGGCAGTAATACAGATACATAAGTCCATTGTAAAATGTAAATGTTTGTTAGTGCAGTGGAAAGTTTTTTTTTAGTTTTTCTTTTGATTATTAATTAATAAGTATTAAATTTATATACGTTAATAATTAATTAAGGAATTAATAAATGTATTAGAAAGTGCAAAGCATTTATGTATTCATAAAGTAAGGGCAGTGTAAAATATGATATTTAGCCTATTTTTATTTTTTAGATATATTTTTTATAATAATTAATTAATGATTTAATAAAGTAATGTACTTTACCTATTTATATTTTATATGCAGCAATCAATATCCTGAAGAGCTAACAATCTCTTTGGATATTCCTGCAGCAAAAAATGTACAGTTGGACTGTTGATCACCTGAGGAGAAAGTGTCAGCAATGTGCCAAGTGTGCAGTGTAAATAGGCTACGTAAGCGAGGCCAAACCGATTGTTTAGGCGGATAAAGCGCCATTTTAGAATCATAATGTTATTAGTTGCAAGTTAGTGTTGTAAAATGGTGGCTTTTTTTTATGTGTTACTTGGTTCGCAAGCATTTTCCGTCCGTTCTTATGGTATATTTTGTAACTCCTACATTCCTGGCTAACTCGTACGTGCCTGGCGGTGATTTGCACGTTTAGCCTTGTTTTAATTTTTTGTCCGACATTTTTTTTCCGCTTTTGGAGTGCTGAAACTCTGCAAAATTGGCTTAAATTTGCGTGCAACCTCACTCCCAGGTGTCCTGGTGTTCCCCCCATGCTGTGTGTGAGTGTGTATTTATTTTATTTTTTTATTTTTTCTTGTTCGTATTTTTGCAAGGTCGTATTTTTTTTTTGCCCAGAGATTCCAAGGTCGGAATTTATTTTTCTAAGTCCTGCGTTCCTCAACTGCTTGCTTTTCGGGAGGCTCGCAGGAGCACCTTTGTTGCTCATTTTGCCACAGTCCCGCTTGTTTCAATGCCTCAACTGCTCACTTTGCGATGCTCGCCTAAGTGCACAGAGCCTGCAAGGCTTCCATGCCTCAACGGCTCGGCTTGCAAGCATGACGACAACTCGCAGTTTGACAACTATTATATGTGATTATATATATATATATATATATATATATATATATATATAAAGAGTGAAGTAGCCGTGAATGTCCAGTAATCCAGATAAATAATCAGAGTATTGCAGTATATAGTGATACCTTTTTTATTGGACAAACATATTCATAGGTTTCATGACGAGCTTTCGAGAGTGTTCCTCTCTTTGTCGAGTTAGAGTCAATACTAATTATAGATTCACAAATAGAGCAAAAAATTACAGGATTAACAAATAATGTTCTGTTCAGCCAGCTGTGCAAGTGTGTGGGGGTGCAGACCAGAGTAAGTAAATTGGGGTCGTAAATAGTTTCACATCTAAGGAATCATGAAGCAGTAACCAAACTCAGGAAGAAGGCAAAGAACAAAAGAAATAAAAATAAACACATATATATATTTATAATCATGAATGTTGGAGGCTATAAGAAATTTTGGAAATGAGATACAAATTCCATATTTACATTAAGGCCTGATTTACTACTGTTAAAGAGCATAATCATTTTAATTTTAAATGTCTTTCTTTCCTTAGTGTTTTTAAAAAACCTTTGAGTATTTTGATTTTTAGATTTTTCATGGAGTGGTTATTCGGGGTGAAATGGTGTCCGACTGGAGTATAATAGCTGTCATCATTGTGCCTTTTGATGGAATGTCTGTGTGTATATATCATACTTATCTATAAATACATATATAAATACATATATATATATATTTATACATATCTATGAATGAATTCTGAAATAAAATATGTTGCTAAAATTGGAAAGCTAATGTATACCTTGAGTGTAAATACCTTAGACAGAAATATGTCTGGAATTGGACAGAAGTTCCATCATGTATAGATGCAAGAGCAATCACGTACATCATATTTCCTGTATAGAATAGAATATTTCCTTTGTCAAAGCATTTTATAATAAATGCAGAGAATGCATTTAACTTTGAAAGACTCCAGGCTGCCGAATGATGGTTCTTAATTCTAATGGGTTGTTAAAACTGTTTTCATGTTGAGATCAGGGTTCTTGAACTCATATTGGGTAGATACGGAAATACCATTGTCCAGAGCTATTTATAAAGCAACATAAGAATGTTTTATTTCCTTTAAGGGGCATTTCCTGTCTAATACTAAAACAATACGAGGAATACCAGTACAAATTGAAGCTATTATGTTTTCAACCAAGACAGGACTGGCAAGGAAATGATTGCCTGGTCTGGCACTGTTGCAAATCAGTTGAAGGATTTAGAGAAAACTACATACACTTATTGACAGTAATTCAGATTCTTTATTTTTTCTACTTGCAAAGTATATATGCACATTGAGTAAAGCTAAGCTGGCCATTTTTGTAAAGACATTTTGATACTTCTTTAGGGAAAAAATTGCATGAGGGATGGACAGGTTCTCTGGGGCTGCAAATGGATTCACTTGGACACCATGGGAGGGGATATCAACAAAAGTAATAAAATATTTTACAATTATTTTTCTATAAAAAAAAAAGATCTACTGTTTACAGTGCAAATTAAAATGCATTTTCTTTGAAGCAAACAATTTGCATTATATAGTGAAAATAATTTACTTTAATAACTAAGTGCTCTAAGTTAAGGCACTGCCATAAATCCGTTGCAGGAGCTTTTTTCCCCTAAGTTCTACATTAATGTAAGTCTTTTACCCAGGTTAGGACACTCAGCCTGCAGTCATAATTCCTGCCGTGGCCACAACAGATTTCTGTGTAGGCAAGAGCCAATCCAAGCTTTACGTAAAACAGACAGGGCACTAGGAGCCAATAGGACATGTAAAAATCATGAAGATTATAATGAGTGGGAAGTGCCATAACAGTGTAACTGCTGGGCAAGGAAACATTAGAGATATATATAAAGTAATTGTGTTTTATTTATTAACTAGCGACTTGCCCGTCAAAAATGGCAGGGCAATAAATTTGTAAGGCAGGTAATGCTGTTTGCCACAGACATTATTTTTTTTTGTGGTCTGAGATCCTTTGGCGCTCATTGCGAGCCTCGTGCTGAGTGCCTTTGGCGCTCATTGCGAGGCTGTTGGTTGTATTTTTTTTTCTAAAAGGCGCTTTTGCAGTTATTGTTTGGTCTGCGCTGCTTTTTGCGATTATTGCAAGGCTTTGTGTGCTATGGTGCTCGTTGTGAGGCGCGCGATAAATGGCTTTTGTGTTTATTGTGATAGTGTTTTTTTTTGTGTAGATATATTTTTGAATACTAATTAAATAATTAATAAATTAATAAATTATTATACTTTACCTATTTGTAAGTAATATATGCAGGAAGCATTGTGCGGAAGAGCTGACAATCTGTTTTCATGTTCATGCAGCATACAATGTAGGTTGGACTGTTGTGGAGCTGATGTGTAAGTGTCAGCAATGTGTGCAGTGTGTAGTGTAAATAGGCTGCGTGCGTGAGGGAAAGCCGTAAGGGTAGCTGTGTACTTCCGCATTGTGTAAGTTAATGTTGTAAAATGGCGGCGAATATGGTAGGCGGGTGTGGATGATTTAGCGTCCTTGGTAAAAGTGTATCTTGTACCTCGTATGTCTTTTTTGAAAAGCTGTATGTGCTTGGTGGTGTTTTGCGGTTTTAGGGTCCTGTAGCCTCGTTTTCGTTTTTTTCGGCTGCCATTTTTTCTCTCGCTTAGGGGATTTTCGTGTGTCTAAACTTGGGAATTTGGACTTAAATTGAGGTATAACTTCACTTGCAGAGGTCCTGGGTGCTCACCCCTTGCTGTGGGTAAGCTTTTAATGTGTTTTTGTGTGTCTTTATTGTGCTTTTAATGTTTTCAGGTTAAGTTCGTATTTTTTTGTGTAAGTCCGTATATTTAGTGATTGCGTGTTAGATCTATTTTGTTAAAGTGCCACTTGTGTGGATGTTTGTAACCGCGTGTGAGGCGCCGTACAGCCTCCTCAGCAAATGCGGCCCCTCGCTTTGCAAGGGTCCGCATTTGCAGCCTGCAATGAGCCTTTGGCTCATTGCAGCCAACGTGGGAGCCTCCACCTCCGCAAATGCGGCCCCTCGCTTTGCGAGGGATGCAGTTATTGCGAGCTCGCTTAGTGAGCTCGCAAAGCGAGATGACGATTCGTAGTTTGCCAACTATTATATGTGATATATTTTAATATAAAACAATGTGAAAATTGTATTTATAGCTTCATAAAATAAAGATGTGTTTATTTTGTGTTAAAATATGATATATTTATAGACAATGTATTAGAGCATTTGTTCCTTGGCAACTTGGTTTTGTGACGTGTATTAACCCAGGCCCTCATTCAATTGCAATGTGGCCAATTGAATAGGGCTCTAAATAAGCACATAACATATATTTTTTAAAGAAGTTTTTAGTTAGTAAACATCTATCCAAAAACAAGGTTTTCCCTAACTAAAAACTTTTTCAAAAAAAATATGCTATGTGCTTATTTAGAGCCCTATTCAATTGGCCAAATTGCAATTGAATGAGGCCCCCAGTATGGGGTTGTGTGTTACCCTGGATTTATAAAAAGGGGTTAATACTAACATATCATGTTTTTTGATTGTTCAAATTCAATCATTTTGAGATGCTTTTTGTGCTATAGTGTCACTTTAAATGCATTTGTGGGACGTAGCAAGGAGTTGAAAACCAATTGTGATTAGTCTTTTGTACATGTAAATCTAATTTTTTCTGCTTTTTGCAGTTACGGCAGTTGCCTGATTTGCGAGTGATGCATAAAATCTTATTAGCATAGGGTTTGGGTGTCAAAGTGTACGGAACTAATTCATGATTTATTGTAAGTGCAAAATCAATGGAGATTTTTTTCCTTGATTTTTGGCTGTGTTGTGCAGTTCACTAGTAGCAGTTCTCTCGCAATGTTTTAGAGATGGGGGATTAACATAGCTATGTAGGATTTACTGTGCTGCTATGGAACTGGTAATTGCTTTTGCAGAAATTTACATATGGCCCTTTGGTATTTGGTACAACAGTGAAGGACTGATAAGAAGAGAGGACACCTTAATCTTAAAATACTTTATTTCAAATATCTCTACTACACAATCTCTTGCCAAGTAAACTAAACTGTCCCCCCTTTATGGTATCATAAATGGGATCAGTGATATTTTTGGGGACAGAAATTTCAATCAGAGGATTGTACCCTTGTAAAACTGAAATTAATCATTTTTTATTGAATGTTATTTTTTACTGTACACTCTTACAGAAACTTTCTTTTTAGCATCAATAAAGAGTATGCTATGAATAATACAAACTGTTAAAGGGACAATAAAAAATACATTAAATATTTTCATAGATAGATGACATGGTATTAAAAAAGCATGTGTTTGCTCTTAATAAAGTGTAAAAAATACCAATGTGGTTAAAAATAACCCCTTTTAAAGAACTGCACCTGAAAATAGGGAATGTAGTTTTAGAATATAAAAAAATAAATACTGCCATTAACTTATTAACTTATTATTTTTATATGCAATACACAAGAAGTTTGTATGTTTACAATGTTAAAGCTACTGATGTATCTGACAGTGCTCTCAACCCTAAATAACATATAGGCCCCGCATTGCTCCCCCACTAAAGGACATGACAAAATAATAGTTTGGAACCTGGTGGTCATAACCTGCAAAGTCAATCAGGATAGCAAAATATATCTGGCTGCAGTGAGCTTTGTAAATTATAGTCAGCTTCTTACGGACTTAGCATAAAAAAATACGAGGCGCAAAAATACGACCTTAATGGCACAACCGCGGGCACCGGAAAACATTAAAAACACAATAAATACACACATAAAATACATAAATAACTTACCCACAGCAAGGGGGGCACCCAGGACCTCTGCAACTGAAGTTACACCTCAATTTAAGTAAAAATTCCCTAGTTTAGACACACGAAAATCCCAGCGAGAAAAAAAATGGCCGCCGAAAAAAAACGAAAACAAGCCTACAGGACCCTAAAGACGCAAAACACCACCAAGCACATACGGCTTTTCAAAAAAGCTGTACGAGGTACAAGATACACTTTTAGCAAGGACACTAAATCATCCACAGCCGCGTACCACACACATTCACCGCCATTTTACAACACTAACTTACACAATGCGGAAGTACACAGCTACCCTAATGGCTTTTCCTCGCGCACGCAGCATATTTACACTACACAATGCACACATTGCTGACACTTACACCTCAGCTCCAAAACACTGCAAATCTACATTGTATGCTGCAGGAACATCAAAACAGATTGTCAGCTCTTCAGTACAATGCTTCCTGCATATATTACTTCCAAATAGGTAAAGTATGTTAATTTATTATTACATAATTTACACAAAAAAAATAAAATAAATCACAATAAACACAAAAGACATTCACAGCGCCACTCACAACGACGCCAACGCTGCTCATAGCACAAAAAACCTTGCAATAAGCGCAAAAAGCAGATCACCGCCGAACAAACAATAACAGCAAAAGCGCCTATCAGAAAGCAAAAATACAACAACCAACAGCCTCGCAATGAGCGCCGAAGGATCTTGGAACAACAACAACATTTATGTCTGGACCAAACAGCATTACCTGCCTTACAATTTTATTGCCGTAATTTTTGACGAGCATGTCGCTAGTACATATATAAACTTGCATAAACTTTCAAAAAAGAAACTCATAAACGTACTCAATCGTACCCAGGGTGTTTTGCCTGTAGCTCTCTAGTTCTAAGTTGTGCTCGTAGGAGACTCCAAGTCTGAATCTCAGCAGTCTCCCCAGCAAAACTACGTGAATACACTACATTAGCCCTAACATTTTCCTGCATCCCTATTTATTTATATAAACTCCTTCCCATGACAGCTAAGGGTTAAATAATAATAAAAACGAATTCAGTGGGTTTATAGCCTCTCCACTTATGATCTGCTACCTCCTATAAGCTTGGAATCCCTGGGTTTGCCCCTTAATATCCACTACCCGATGAGCTAGGGGATTCCCCCTTAATACCTGCTTCCTCCCCCATGAGCTTGGGCATCCTACAGGTTTCCCGCAACTAAAGTATAACCATGGGGATCTCCATGGCACCTAAATATATCCCTATAATATTAGGGTCCCTACAGACCCCATGGAATTCTAAACTAAGACCATATTTCTAGCAACTTGGAACCTGGCAAAAATACTATATGAGGTAAAGGTGAGGTAAAAAAATATGTTAATCAGCACAGGATATTTTTGGAGAAAGAGCTCTGTTAGATTACATTTTTTTAGTACAGAGGCTCATCGCCACGTGCCAAAGATGAGGACCAAGGCTGTCAATCAAGAAAGAAGAGAATCCACATGAGGCGCCTGTTTATCCAGGGCTGAAGAGTATGGATCAGTTCATTGCTGGAAGGCATCAAAAGGATAGGTAATGTGTATCCCCCCCCTTCATACAGGCGTAACTTTTTTATTTTATGTAGTGTTTTTTTATGTACTGAGTGTTAGGGACTGTGGGAAGTTAGGGTCTATGGAGGTTCAATATGGACCCCTGTTATTGTAGGAAGGATGCCATGGAAGTCCTTGAGGACCACAATGGTATAGGGGTTAAGTTTTTGTGCCATGGAGACGATGAGAACCCTCCATATTCATAGATTAGCATTCCACGGGGTTCAGTAGGGAACTTCATGGTATAGGAGTTAATATAAGGTACCAAAATGCTCCGAAGAAACCCCAAAGTTATACCTTAGATTGTAATGGGATTCCATGGGGATAACCATGGAAATGGGTTACATTTAGGTGTCATGGTGTTTCCTTGGGAGCCCCATGGTTATACATAAGATTACATAGATAAGTCATAGATTAGAGCCATTTACCTCACAACAACTTTCTATCAGACCCTTCCTTCTCCTACTAAACAAAAACCTTTTTAACTTTGCACACTTTCCTACCTAAGTAACCTTTACTTCCTTCCTGACCTATCCTCACTCTTCCATTCTATTTAGATTGTACATTTGTGAGTTTTCAATATTGTAACCACTCTGTAGCCCTAAAGAAAATGTTGGCAAAATAAAGGCTAATAATAATAATACTAATAATAATAAAAGAATACTGCCAAGGCATCAATGGAATAGGAATGTTGTTCATGTACTGTATTGTTATGGTATATTAAATCATATTTTGTTCAAGACACAATGTTGCTGTGTGTTTTGTATTGATTAATGTATTTAAAGAATAGAGAATATTACTCTTCGTATGTATCCTATGTAAAGATCTAGCTGTTAGTTTGTATTTACTCAAGGCCTGTTAATCCTAATTATTTTTACTTTAATGAGTCCTATGAAGTGCTTTAAGAGTCATCAATAACAATCTGGGATTATCAGCAGGGTTACGTTAAGTGTCTATAATAAATTAATGCAGCTGTTTTACTATCCTAAATATAGTAAAGTTCAGTCCGATTAATAAAACATTTAAAATTAACAAAAAATATATATACAGAAACAAGCAATAAAAAGGGAAAAAGCAAATACCAGCATTATAAAAAAAAAAAGATGAATAGTTAGCTGCAGTAGTGTAGCTATGGGGTGCGCGGGGGGTGAACCGCCCCGGGTGCCAACTCTTTGGGGGAAGTTTCTGCACCTACCCCCTTCTCCAGGCTCCCTCCTCCTCCTTCTTTCTGGCAACTGCTCTCTCCACTGAGTGCCATGGGGAGGAGGAGCCGACAGGGACAGGAGCCGAAAGGGGAGGACACCGCAGAGGGGAGGAGCTGCAAAGGGGAGGACCAGCCGGACACAGGAGCATGCAGGTAAGGAGATTGGGAAGGGGGGAGGGAGACAAGGAGGAAAGAGAGAGAAGAGGTGAGGGGGAGAGGAGAGCGACAGGGAGTGAGCACCGGGGACAGTGAGAGATAGATTGAGAGAGAGAAAGGGGGGGATAGAGAAGGAGAGAGGGGCGAAAAGAGAGAGAAATGGAGAGAAAGAGGGGGAGAGAGATGGAGGGAGAGAGAGACAGAGCGAGGTTGAGAGAAACAGAGGGGGAGGAAGAGAGAGAAATGGGGAAAGAGAGAGGGGGAGATAAATAGAGGGCGAGACAGTGGGGGAAGGAGAGGGGGATAGAGGAGAGAGGGGGGGGAGAGAGAGAGAAAGAGATTGAGAGAGAAAGAGAGAGAGTGACAGTGAATGTGAAAGAGAGAAAGAGAGAAAGACATAGGGGAGAGAGAGAGGGAGAGAGAAATGGAGAGAGTGAAGGAGGGAGAGAGAGTGTGAAGGAAAGAAGAACAGAGAGAGAAGGAGAGAAGGAGAGAGAACAGTACAGAGAGTGAAGGAGAGAGGAGAGCGAAGAAGAGAGTAGGAGAGAGACAGATGGAAAGAGTGAATGGGAGAGAGAGAGAAGGAGAGAGAGGGATAAATGTGACAGAGAGAATGAAGGATAGTGTGAAGGAGAGAGAGAGGGTGAAGGTGATAGAGCAAAGGAGAGAGAGGGAAGTAGGGAGAAAGATAAGGAGAGATAGAGAGTGTGAAGAAGAGAGAGAGAAGGAGAGTGTGAATGAGAAAAAGTGAAGGGGGAGAGAGTTGGAAGATAAGGAGAGATAGAGAGAGTGTGAAGAAGAGAGAGAAGAGGAGAGAGAGAAGGAGAGTGTGAATGAGAGTGAGAGAAAGAAAGAAGGAGAGAGAGAGAGAAAAGGAGGGAGAGAGAAGGAGAAAGGGAGAAGTAGCATGTAAAGGAGAGAGAGAGAAGGAGAGTGTGGAGACAGACAGTGAAGGATAGAGATGGGTAGGCAGAAAGAGGAGAAAGAGAGAGTGTGAAGGAGAGAGAGTAGAGGAGAGCGAGAAGGAGAGTGTGAATGTGAGAGAGAAAAGGAGAGCTTAGGAGAGAGAGAGAGAAAAGGAGAGAGTGAAGGAGGGAGAGAGAGTGAAGGAGAGAGAAAGATAGGGGGAGGGAAAGGGAAAAAAGGGAGAGAGAGGGGAGAGAGAGAAAGATAGTGAAGGGGAGAGATAGAGGGACCGAAAGAGGGATGGAGAGAAAGGGGTTGAGAAAAATAGGAAGAGAGATGGAGGGGGAGAGAGAGAGGTGGAGAGAGAGTGAAGGAGGGAGAGAGAGTGTGAAGGCAGAAGAGAGAGAGGAGGGAGGGAGAAAATGACGGAGATAGAGAGAAAAGGAGAGAGAGAGAGAAGTAAGGATGAGAGTGAGGTAAGGGGGAGAGTGAAAGAGAGAGAGAGAAGGGAGAAGGGGGGAGAAAGAAGGGTGTGAGAGAGGGAGAAGGAGGGAGAGAGAGAATGAGTGAGAGAGAGGAGAGAGAGAGAGGCGAGAGAGAGGAGGGAAAGAGGAGCAAAAGAGAGAGAAGGAGAGAATGAGAGAAGAGGAGAATGAGAGAAGTGAGAGACAGAGAGAGAGAAAGAAGAGAGAGAGTGGGAGAAGGGGAGAGAAAGGAGGAAATGTGACAGATAACAACTCCTTCCTCAACCCCCCTATCCTCAATCCCCTCCTCAACCCCCCTGCTCAACCTTAACCCCCCTCCTCAACCTCCCTCCTCATCATCAACCCCCCTCCTCATCCTCAACCCCCTCCTCAACCTCCCTCCTCATCCTCCCTCCTCAACCCCCTCCTCAACCTCTCTCCTCAAACCCCTCCTCAACCCCCCCATCCTCATCCTCCTTCCTCAACCTCCCTACTCATCCTCAACCCCCCTCCTCATCCTCAACCCCCTCCTCATCCTCAACCCCCTCCTCAACCTTCCTCCTCATCCTCCCTCCTCAACCCCCTCCTCAACCTCCCTCCTCCACCCCCCCATCCTCATCCTCCTTCCTCAACCCCCCTATCCTCAATCCCCTCCTCAACCCCCCTTCTCAACCTTAACCCCCCTCCTCAACCTCCCTCCTCATCATCAACCCCCCTCCTCATCCTCAACCCCCTACTCAACCTCCCTCCTCATCCTCCCTCCTCAACCCCCTCCTCAACCTCTCTCCTCAAACCCCTCCTCAACCCCCCCATCCTCATCCTCCTTCCTCAACCTCCCTACTCATCCTCAACCCCCCTCCTCATCCTCAACCCCCTCCTCAACCTTCCTCCTCATCCTCCCTCCTCAACCCCCTCCTCAACCTCCCTCCTCAAACCGCCTCCTCAACCCCCCATCCTCATCCTCCTTCCTCAACCCCCTATCCTCAACCCCCTCCTCAATCCCCCTCCTCAACCTCCCTCCTCCTCCTCAACCCTCCTCCTCATCCTCAACCCCCCTCCTCATCCTCAACCCCCTCCTCAACCTCCCTCCTCATCCTCTCTCCTCAAGCCCCTCCTCAACCTCCCTCCTCAAACCCCCTCCTCAACCCCCCTCCTCAACCCCCCCATCCTCATCCTCCTTCCTCAACCCCCCTATCCTCAACCCCCTCCTCAACCTCAACCCTCCTCCTCATCCCCCCTCCTCATCCTCAACCCCCCCCCCCCGGAGCAGAAGCAGGTAAGTGAGGGGGAGATATTTAGGGGGGTTGAGGTTGAGGAGGGGGGTTTAGGTTGAGGGGGGGGGGTTAGAATCAGGAGGGGTGGTAAAAATGCGGAGTGGGGTTTAGAATGAGGAGGGAGGTTGAGGATGAGGAGGGGGAAGGGAATATCGGCGTATAACACGCACCTATCATTTGCCCCCTAATTTCAGGGAGAAAAAGTGCGTGTTATACGCAGATAAATACAGTATATATATATATATATATATATATATATATATATATATATATATATATATATATACTAGGAACTTGCGCGTCAAAAGTGACAGGAGTTAAATTTGGTTGTGGAAATGCTGTTTGGCACCCAATGCCAGTGTTTTACCCTTATTTTTGCATGTAATATGTTGAAAAACCACAACAAATTATTGTTTTAGTAATTAATGTGGCAAGTTGAATTGTAATATCTTTTAGCAACTCATTAACCATGTTTTTTTAATGTTATAACTTTTTTTTATTGTAACGGGTACATGAGCATTATAACAGTGTGTGAACTTTCTTTGTAAACAATTGTAAAACATTACACATATTTTAACACCTATGTATTTTGTTTTATTGAATCCAGAGGAAGGCAAACAGAAAAAACCCAAGTGAAATGTAGCCAATTGTCTCAAATGGGGAAAAAAAGATTTCTCCCTGACCCCAGATAATGGCGATGAGATTACTCCCTGGATCAATAGTATGTCTGTAATTATACATGAAAACTTGAAAAGCACTAAATACATACATTAAACCTCATAATAAAAAACAATCCAAGGACCTCATAATGAAATTCAATGCCAGTGATAATTGAACTCAATATTATTAGACAGTTTAAACTTTCTTTTAAACCATATGTATATGTAAAGCATTACATGTTATTTAACAGATTTCTAAATGTTTAAATTGATTCCAGAGGAAGGCAAAACAAAAAAAAAAACAAGTGAAACATTTGTTTCAAATAGGGAAAAAAATTAAATTCCTTCCTGACCCCAGATACTGGTGATCAGATTACTCCCTGGGTCAATAAATACTCTATCTGTAATTATACATTAAAAGTGATAAAGGTGTAAATACATACCATGTAATCAAACACATTACAACTGTAGAAATTAAAATGAAATACATGTTGAAATCACCTTGAAATACCTAGACTAAAAGTAGTATTACATGTTATGTAACAGATATTTAAATGAGGAAATTAAACATATATACATACTCCAGAGATCAATAGTCACTGAGTAATTAGACAGGTAAATACATCCAATGAAATTGTTTAGAAAATAAAACTCAATGTAACAGCAGAATGAAAGAAGCCGCTAACAAGTGAGTGCTTTGTCAATTTAGTTTTTTTGTTTGCTTCTTATGTAATTTAGAAGTGGTTTCTCTAAATAGAGCCCAGCAAACAAAGAATGTTGTCTTTGTACACACATTTAATTGATTTAATGGAAGTGCAAGCTTCAACATTTATGTGTGCATTGTACTTCATTAAGAGATGTGGATTATATGGCATCACATCTACATCTTTTCCTTGAATTACGGCCTTTGGACCTTTCCTTCGTCTATATAAAGGATAGCTATCACAATTTGCAAAAAATTGATCTCTAAAATCTTTTGGGAAATCTTTTGTGCATTTGTTATTTTCCATACTCGTGATCGTGGTTTTGGCTTTCCACATGGGCCATGAATCATACGATGTGTTACAATTTCATATAGTGCGGCATCTTTTTGTGGATGTTGTAGTTCAACAGTAATTATTGAATCCACTTTGTCTGCAGTATTCAATTTATGATTTTTGTCCAGTATTATGAGAATATGTGAATGTGGAAGGCTTCTTTTCTGGAATCTAATGGTATAAACATAAGCCTAACACTTAGCAATAAAGTTAGTGATGGTTATGTCATGTATTAAGGCTGATCATTTTATTTTGAAGACTCGAGCCACTACGGCTGGTATTCCAGAAGCATTTTGACCATCTTTAAAATGATCAACAATTTCTGGCCATTGAGGATTACATGTAAATGTAATAAATAAATCTGGTTTGCCAAATTTGGTTACAATAGCCATAGCATTATTGTATCTTTCTCGCATATTGCGAGGAGATCCTTGGAAGGAAGATAGTAAAATGATGGCTCGGCCAGCTGCTAGATTTTTGGTTTGTAGACACAACATAAACCATGAGGCCACAATACTGTTCAACACAGAGTTTATGTTGTTGGTATTTTATGAAATTTAAATGATTGGCTTCCACTTGTAGGTAGGAATCAGTAATCCATTGTTGTGTCAGTTTTACTGCATTTAAGATGGGATTAAAAGCATCCCTAATTGCAGTTTGAGCCACTTTAAATTCCTGCATGGAAATATTATTTCTGACACATTGTTTAGTGTTTGGATAGCTTGGAAGTATTCATTTTTGTTGCCAACCTGCCTCCCGATTGGGATACAAAACTGGATACGTCATTGGATCTAAATTTGTACTTAATATATTGATGCTAATGAAAGGTTCCGCCTCATTTCTGGGATATATTCTAGTATCCCTTTGAAAAGATGGCTCTCCTTCATCATTTTGAAAGACCATTGCAACCTCATTAGATGTTGGTAAGTTATACTGTCTTTTATCAGTATGCCTATCTTGAACCATATTGACTCTTGGTATTGTCAAATAATTTTGTTCTGAATGAAGACGCTGTTGTTGTTCAACCTTTGAGAGTTATTTATAAGCTTGAGTGTAGGGATTTTTTTTTCCATAATCTTATCAAGCTCATGAAAAAAAGTGGCTAAGCATTTTGTATTTTCTGCAAGCTGCATTTGCTGTTCCACAGCTTTGTTTGTATCAAAAACATATACAGTGCCTTGCAAAAATTATTCACCCCTTGGCATTTTTTTTGTTTTGTTGCTTTACAACCTGGAATTAACAATGATTGTTTGAGGATTCGCATAATTTAATTTACAGAACATGCCCACAACTTTGAAGATGTTTTTTTTTTTATTGTGAAGCAAACAACAAATAGGACAAAATAACAAAAAAAGTCAATGTGCATAACTATTCACCCTCCTAAAGTCAATACTTGTAGAGCCACTTTTTGCGGCAATCACAGCTTCAAGTCGCTTTGGATAAGTCTCTATGAGTTTGCCAGATCTTACCACTGGGATTTTTGCCCATTCCTCCTTGTAAAACTGCTCCAGCTCCTTCAAGTTAGATGATTTGTGCTTGTGAACAGCAATCTTTAAGTCTGACCACATATTTTCTATTGGATTGAGGTCTGGGCTGTGACTAGGCCATTCCAACACATTTAGATGTTTCCCCTTAAACCACTCAAGTGTTGCTTTAGCAGTGTGTTTGGGGTCATTGTCCAGCTGGAAGGTGAACCTCCGTCCAAGCCTCAAATCACGCACAGAGTGGTACAGGTTTTGCTCAAGAATATCCCTGTATTTAGCACCATCCATCTTTCCCTCAACTCTGACCAGTTTCACAGTCTGGGCTGCTGAAAAACATACACATAGCATGATGCTGCCACCACCATGTTTCACTGTGGGGATGGTGTTCTTTAAGTGATGTGATGGGTTGGGTTTGCGCCAGACATAGCATTTTCCTTGATGGCTGAAAAGTTCAAATTTAGTCTCATAAGACCAGAGCACCTTCCATACATTTTGGGAGTCTCCCAGATGCCTTTTTGCAAACTCAAAACATGCCATTTTGTTTTTTGCTTTCTTCTGGCCACTCTGCCATAAAGCCCAACTCTATGGAGCGTACAGCTTATTGTCATCCTATGTACAAATACTTCAGTCTCTGCTGTGGAACTCTGCAGCTCCTCCAGGGTTACCTTAGGTCTCTGTGCTGCCTCTCTGATTAATGCCCTCCTTGCCCCGACCGTGAGTTTTGGTGGGGGGCCATCTCTTGGCAGGTTTGCTGTTGTGCCATTTTCTTTCCATTTGGTTATGATAGATTTGAAGGTGCTCCTGGAGATCATCAAATATTTTGATTTTTTTAATAATTTTTATATGGTAGTATTAGGAATAAAGTTAAACATATTCAGTCTTTCATTTATTAGGTACTTATACCTCACAACGACGATTAAAATATTAAAAACAAGGAAAGGAAGGGTACATTAAAAACAAGCTTTCCATGAGGCCTAAAAGGGCCCAATTATTATAGGATAAACAATATCTCAATGTCTAGTATTCACTTTAATAAGTATAAGGTGGTAGTTTGCGGCTGTTATAGTCTGGCACTCAAAATATCCATAGCATATCACAGAAAAATCACTTATTATTCTGTGTAGATCCCATCACTTCCATTGTTATTCAATAAATGTGATAGTTCTTATAGGTCTCTATCAGGGTCATACAAAAAGATTTTAAGCACATTTAATTTCTTATAGGCCTCTATCAGGACCATACAAAAAGATTTTTAGCACATTTAATTTGATAGGTTTCCACAGAAATTTCCTAAGTGAAGTGCTAAATCAATTCATATGAAACAAGGCACTCTCATTTGGAACGGAGTTCATAATTTGGTGTGGGACAGAGCAGTCTCTTAATCGAGAATTTCTAGGGTACAAATTATTCTGAAAGAGCGCAAAGTATACAGAGCAAAGCTACCAGCGTCTATATGCGTGCCACTGTGGACCGCATGGACGCTTCCGCCTGACGCGTTTCGACGTCACACAGGACGACTTTCTCAAAGGGCAAACAAGGGTGTGGCGTTGGGGTGAAGTTTATACACACAGCGGTTGCTACGGCAACCATAAGCAATTCCAAGGCGTATTAAATGCAAGAAAAAGGACAATAAAAAGTATATACATATATATATATATAAGATAAGTATTGAATATATAAGTCAGAATAGAGATCGCTGTGTAGAAAACTTTTGATACACCATTATTAGAGTGAAAAACTCATGGGACTTGGAAAATCCATTTTTACTTAAAAGATATTTTTTTATAACCTAACCCTGACTTGTACTTCTCAACAACATTGTCCCTTACTTGTTTGGAGAGTTCCTTGGTCTTCATGGCAATGTTTAGTTAGTGGTGCCTCTTTCTTAGGTGTTGCAGCCTCTGGGGCCTTTAAAAAAGGTGTGTATATGTAATGACAGATCATGTGACACTTAGATTGCACACAGGTGAACATCATTTCACTAATTATGTGACCTCTGAAGGTAATTGGTTGCACCTGAGCTTTTTATGGGCTTCATAACAAAGGGGGTGAATACAAATGCACATGCCAATTTTCTGGTTTCTATTTCTAAAAAAAAGTTTTATGTATATATTTTTCTCATTTCACTTCACCAACTTAGACTATTGTGTTCTGATCCATCACATAAAATTCAGATTAACAAAACATTGAACTTAAGGCTGTAATGTAACAAAATAGGTAAAAAGTCAAGGGGGGTGAATACTTTTGCAAGGCACTGTAGTGTGTGTAAATGGGAAGTACGGTGGTAAATTTGTCCTTGAACTTTAAAGCAGTAAGGGCCATGTCTAGCAACATTTTCAGCTAATTTAGCACCAATTGATGCAAAATAAATGGCACTATTGTAAGACCGTATATTTAGTTTAACATTTTTGTAATTTGGGAAAGTTGGGTCACTCATTATATTTTGTAGATAGTTTGGGAATTCGCCTCTTTCTGGCAGTTGTACTTTTCCCTTAACTTACCATCTCTTGGTCTTTCACTAAGAAAATGATAAGCCCCACAAAATTGACAAAGCACATTCAATATACCACAATTGTGAGTTTCAACATTTATCTGTAAATAATGCATTTTCCTGTGAATGAAGATTAGAATCCATTTCTACATTATTACCATTACCATATTCTTCACATGTTTGTGGTTCAATATGTTTTATTTTCCTAAGTCTCTTACACAGACTTTTGGTCGAATCCATGTGTCTTTTTTTTTGGACATTCTGGCTTCTTCTTGTAGGTTTTTCTTACTCTCCTCCGATTTTTTCTCCCTCTTTTTTTGCGTTAGTTGGCCAGACACCGTTTGTGCTGGTTGCTGGTTTCTGGCTTCTCATCCATAGAAAACTGTAATTATAAGTATTAATGTTTATTTGCATCGTACCAATGCTGTAAATGAGGCATTTTTATGTGAATGAATCCTTTCATGTAGTTTACCTCTTCACCTGGGTTTCCCATTGTTGTCAATGCAGCGTGTATTTTGCGATAAATTCTGTCACACTCTTCTTCTTGTAATCTCTTCTTGGTGTCCTCCGACTGTTTTTCTCTCCATCTTTGTTTTCGTTCTCCATCAATACGTTGTTTGGCTTCCTTTCTGCTTTCAATCTTTACAGCCATTGTAATCTGTAATGTAAAATGTAAAGCTTGATTTGTAACCTACATATGATTATATAGAAACATTTGAATGTTCTTGAATCATTGATTTTAAGTGAGTTGAATTAAAAATGGAAAAACATATGCATTTTGTTTTCTATATATTTAATGTTGTAGTAGCACATAAGATGAGTGTGGCGGGTCAGTAGGCCAGAGAGTGCAAGGTGTGATAGAGACAGAGAGAGTAGTGTGTGATAGAGAGGGATAGTGCAGAGTGTGTGCTACAGAGAGTAATAGAGTGATTGTGTTTGAGAGTGTAGTGTATGTGTGTGAGAGTGTAGTGCATGTGTGTGAGCGGGAGAGTGCAGTGTGTGATAGAGAGGTTGTGCTGTGTAATATAGAGATTGTAATGTAATATAGAGACTGCATTGTACAGGACCACCTGCCAAGTGGGCAGACACAGGGGAGGGAAAGGGGGGTAGAGGAGGGGGGAAACACACAGGTGGAGGGTACAGGAGGAGGAAGAGACACAGGGGTGGAGAGGACATGTAAGAGACACAGATGATAGAGAGGGTGGGTGGAGGAGGGAGAGAGTGGGACAAAGAGACACAGGGGAGAGAGAGAGAGAGGGTGGGAAGAGACACAGTGAAAATAAGGGGGGGGGGTATGAGACACAGTGTACGGAGAGCGGGGGCTGAAGAGACTTAGGGGAGTGAAAGGGGTGGGGAAGAGACAGAGGTGAGGGAGATGAGGGGGAAAACACATAGTGTAGGAGGTGAAGATACAGAGGGCAAGGGGAGGGGTTGGAAGAGACGCAGGGGAGGGAGAGGGGGGATGGAGTGTGGAGAAGGGTGGTAAGAGACACAAAGTTGAGAGAGGGTGTGAAAGAAAGTAGTGAGAGGTGGTGGAAGAAACACAGGGGAGAGTAGAAGGAGGCGTGTGATCTGCACAATTTTGTCAAAATAAATAATATCTGCATTTATGAGTTCACGGTGCACACACATGAAATATCCTTTACATGTTAGTTGTAAGTGAAGTCTCTGTCCAAAAATCCTCCCTGCATTTGAACCATGAGCCTAAGTCCTGCGCCGTACACGGCTCGCCACTCTTTGCGAGGCTTCACAGATGATTGCCTTTGGTGCTCATCCAGCCTAAGTCGTGCACCGTACACGTCTGGCCTCACTTCGCAAGGTCGCAACTGCTTGACCAACATCACAAACGTTCAGAACCACAACTATATATGTCAGATTATATACATTATATATATATATATATATATATACATATATATATATATATATATATATATATATATATATATATATATAATGTATAGTATTATATATTTTTTGTGGGCATAATGTTGAATATATATAAAAGGAACCACATATATATATATATATATATATATATATATATATATATATATATATATAGATGTATAGATATATATATATGTATTATTTTTTATTTTTTTATTTCACAATGTCAAGGATAATTACTGTGGTTCCAGTGCTTAACACCACAGGGAGAGCCCCAGGTGGCAAAAGCTCTGGCTATGCCACTGGTTAGCTGATTAACCATTCTCTCCCAAATTCTTGTGAAGAAAGGTGCCATTTGTAGGGAGACCACTTAAGAGAAAGAAACATGTGGGCGAGATTAGTGGCGAAAAGCATGACTCACTTGAAGCTATATGTAATTTATTTTGTGAGGTTTCGGTATTATTTTAGTAATTTATGAGGGGCTATGACACACTCCATTTCTGACATGTTCTGGACATTACCAGGAATTGTTTTCTACTAAGTTAGGGGATTGGATAAAATATTTTTTTTTATCAAGCGTAATATTTAAAATATGGCTTAGTATTAAAGAGAGATTTTGCATGGGACCAATGGTTGACAATGGATGGGGTAATTATGTAGGACCTATATTCCATCAGAATGGAAAATATTGTACTCTGCCTTTCTCCCCATCTTTCTGTACTTCCATTAACTAATCAGGGGGAAGAGGTAGAGTTATTTGACCAAACTATGAATCTTGTAAAGTGTATACATTATGGTTTGACTTGAGAATCTTTTGATGTGCCAGCTATCCGGTAAGCACATTTTGTATATTATTTATAAACTGGATAATAAAGAAAGTATATTAGTCATAACAGTCATTGTCTTGTAAAGCATGTCACAAATGGAGATGCCTGATGGTTTTATTTTTTGTAATAAGCTTAATTATCACAGCGTATAATTTACATGTATTAATATTTGATGTTCTATTTTCAAATTCTAAACTTAACAAAAAGTTTTAAAATAAAATGGCCACAAAATAACAGTAAATATTTTAATATTATATTTCAGTTGGTTGATATAATTTTGGTAAATAGCTATGCTATGGATTTAATAAAAATATTGTATGTATATTATCTAATATCCTAATTTGAAGAGAGGAATGTTTTATTTTCAAAAACGAATGTATTTGTCATTGCTTACATGCCATGCTATATTGAGATCTATGACTAATTTTCAAGTATATCCTTCTACACGCATTAGAAAATGCATAAAGTTGTGATTTATAGATGCAGCATTCATAATAGTTGCACATACAGACTTCAAATAAATACTTGTGCTAGTAATGTCATGGAGTCAACCACTGAGGAAGATTGGTGCTTAGGAAAATAAAATGAATGATTACTTCTACACATATATGGATTAGCACAGCACAATTTGTGCTTTTAAATCTCAGATTAATTTCCAGGCAAAATGCACTTTTTTAGAAATAGCTGTTACAATTTAGAAAATATTACTAAAGGCTTTTGTTAATTTTCGATCAGCTGTTCATTTCTCTTTCAATTTAAGAGTCATCTCACTTGAAGGATAATATTACATAGTAGCTATAATTTAAAAAATACACAGACCTTTAAGTCCTTTTAGATCTCCTTTAATCCTTGCATTATATAACTTGAAACAATTGGAGTATTGGCTGCTTCCTCATTTACAAAAAAATACATCCATTCTGACTCCCAAACTTGTAATCAGATAATTCCCTGGATGTCTCTCAATCATATCTCCTGTTTTCATAAGCTTGCACCCTTTTTATCTATATGTGTATTCAGCCCCTTTTTATAATTGTTTGTGGAACCTGCTGTAACAATCTCCTTTGCAGTGAGTTCCATAACATGACTATGAAACATCTTCTTTCCATTAACCTCAAGAGATGACCTCTAGATATGGTCCACTGATAAACTCTTATACTGACTATTGACATCTTTATATAATATCATATCTCAAAGGCATCTTTTTTTTTCTAGAGAAAATAAGCTTTCCCCATCACTTAATACCTCCATTACATTTATTCATTTCTCTAAAACCTTTCTAGCTCTACAATATTTTTTTTAGAAGTAGTGTCCAAATAATTCAATTATATTACCAGTGGGTTACACTGTCCCAAAATTACACTTGCTTCCTTTACAACTATAATACATGTTAAATTCTACCTAGCCTTGGAAGCCACCACCTGGCATAGAACACGGTTTCATAGTTGGTTGCCATCTGCTTAGCTATATCATTTTTTTTCTCTGATTTAATAACATTTGCTCAGTTTATATTTAAAAAAACATGTTGTTTATTTTCCTTCCTATACATACTTTTACATTCAGTTTTGCCAAATCTCATCCACCATTTAGCTGTTTATTATTCTAGTTTGTACATGTCCCTCTACAAGGAATACACATTCATATCTGATTTAATTAACTTGTACAGCTATGTATCAGCCCATATATAGTGTAGGCATACCTGAGGAACACTTTTGTCCCGTTTGTGTATAGTAGATCTATACCTGCAAATTTACATGAAAATGATTGAGAGGAAGTCTGTTAAGAAACTAAGCACATAGGATGTACATGGTTTATCAATAGAGACTGTTCCCGGCGAACATAGCATGTTCGCGTTCGAAGCAGACACATTCCAGCCAATCAGCAGCATACAATCCCTTCCAGACCCTTTAACCTCATGGACAGCAGCCATTTTGGAATCATAACTAACTTGCAGTCTTACTGAGAGGAGGCTGAGTGTAGGTGATACTGCATCAATAGGGAAAACCATAGCTAGGCAAGTTTATTCAGTGTCCAGTGCAGTGCTGAAGGACTCTTGTGCCTTATTATTATTATTATTAATATTATTACTGTATAATGTGTAGATGTACCAGCTGGGCATGCTCTTGTGCATTACTATTGTTGTTATTATTATTATTATTATTATTATTATTATTATTATTATTATATAATGTGTAGATGTACCGGCTGGGCATGCTCTTGTGCATTATTATTATTATTATAAGTAAAATAGTAATAATAATAATGCACAAGAGCATGCCCAGCCAGTACATCTACACATTATATAGTAATGATAATAATAATACACAAGAGCATGCCCAGCCGGTACATCTACACAATTATATAGTAATAATAATAATAATAATAATAATAATGTAGAAGAGCATGCCCAGCCGGTACATCTACACATTATATAGTAATAATAATAATAATAATGCACAAGAGCATGCCCAGCCGGTACATATACACATTATATACTAATAATAATAATAATAATAATGCACAAGAGCATGCCCAGCCGGTACATCTACACATTATATAGTAATAATAATAAGAATAATAATAAAGCACAAGACCTCCCCTGTGTCTCCCCCCCTACTCCCCCCCATGTGTCTCTCTCCCCCCCTCTCCCCTGTGTCTCTCCCACCCTTCCCTGTGTCTCTACCCCCTCTCCCTTCTCCAGTGTTTCTTTCCCCCCTCTC
The DNA here is from genome assembly GCA_027410445.1 of Discoglossus pictus. NCBI lineage: Eukaryota > Metazoa > Chordata > Amphibia > Anura > Alytidae > Discoglossus > Discoglossus pictus. The sequence continues at coordinate 108,558,547 of CM050165.1, read as the reverse complement.
CTGTGTCTTTTCCCCCTTCCCTCTTCCCAGTGTCACTCCCCCCTCCCCTGTGTCTCTACCCCCTCTCCCTTCCCGTGTTTCTTTCCCCCCTCCCCTGTGTCTTTCCCCCCTTCCCTCTCCCCTGTGTCTCTCCCCCTCCTCTGTGTTTCTTCCCCCTTCTCCCCTGTGTCTCTACCCCCTCTCCCCTGTGTCTCTACCCCCTCTCCCTTCCCCTGTGTTTCTTCCCCCCTCCTCTGTGTCTTTACCCCCTTTCCTCTCCCCGGTGTCTCCTCACCACTCCCTCCCATTAGTCTCTTCCCCCCTCTCCCCTGTGTCTCTACCCCCCACTCTCTCCTGTGTCTCTCCCCCCTCCCATGTGTCTCTTCCCCTCACCTCTCCCCTACCCTGTTTCTCTTCCGCCCTCTGCCCTGTGTCTTCCTCCCCCTCTCCACTGTGTCTTCCTCCCCCTCTCCCCTCTCCTGTGTCTTCCTCTCCCTCTCCCCTGTGTTTTCTCCCCCTCTCCCCTCCCCTGTTAGCTTCTTTTTTTTTTTTTTTTTTTTTTTTTTTTTTTTGAGGTTAATGAGTTTATTTATTTATGAAAAATTCAATACAAAAAAAAATATCAATTGTATATAAATACATAATTCTGTAGTCGCTACAACCTCGCAACATTGCATTACATTAATAAAATTATCATTCATTCTCATTCACTCTTCTTTCAAACATAGCTTATTTAATCTATAAATTTATTGTTCCTTGTTTCTGGTCCCATATTTTCCATTTAATAGGATCTACCTTGATTAAGCCCTTCTGTACATAGTTTGCTTCCAATTCTCTGAAGTATTTTATTCTCCAGATGATGTCAGTAAAGAGGGGAGGTGACTTCGTTTTCCAATTGCTAATTATTAAATTTTTCGCAATTGAAAAAATCATTATGGCAAGTGCTTTTCCCTCTATGGTTGCCTCATTTGGAAAGATGTGTAGCAAGCTACATTCTGCCCTAAATGGGAATTGGAACTCAACCAATTTGCTCAAAAATTCATAACAACTATCCCAGAAGGGTTTTAACTTAGGGCAGTCCCATAATATATGTGGTAGATGAGCTGCGCTACCGCATTCTCTCCAACATATTCTATCCAAAGGGGAATGTGAGATTTGTGCAGTTTTAATCGGGGTAATATACCAATTGTTTATAACTTTGAAAAACATTTCTCTGTATGCTGTTTGTTTAATAAATCTATTTGTGATTTTCAGAGATGTTTCCCAGTCTATTTCGTTTATTTCTAAATTTAAGTTCAACTCCCATTGTCTCATTCCCCTGGTTTTGAAATGATTACCAGATGATCTTATAATGTTAAAACATTTGGATATCAGATGTTTTTTCTCCAACTTAAGGAGGATATTTTCCATAGGGTTTAAATCTTTTTTAATTTGTGAGTATGTTTTGCTTATTTCGCAGGAAGCTCTATATGCTTCATATGCTAACCATCCTTCTCCTAAAATGTTAAACTTTTTTTTAATCTGCTCAAAAGGTGCTATTAGCCCATTAATAACAGTGTCGCCTATAGATATTAATCCCTTACTATTCCAGTCTTTAATAATTCTTGACATATTTGGATGTACTAACGATATCACTGGAGTGATCAAACTACCCTTAGGGATAAGTTTGTATTTGTTATTAATCTGTCTCCAGTTTTTTAAGATTTCTTTCATAACCGATGATCCTACTGCAAGTTCCTTATACCTCGGTTTTTCAGCATAAACCAAGGCTGATAGATGGTGGTTTGGGATTAACGCTTTTTCTATTTGTGTCCATGGTAATTTGTATGCTGTTACAAGCCATTTCAAAGCATGAACTATACAATTTGCCTCTTGGTATGGTTGCAATAGGGGATATGAAATACCTCCTTTCAAGAAACTCCTTCCCATAGTGGTTTTTTTTAACCTTATGTGTCTAGACTGATGTATAAATACGTCAATTGCGCGTTGCAGTTTTTTAATCCAACTTCTAGGAATTTTAAAGGGAATGCACATTAAGATGTAATTGACTCTGGGGAGTAGCATCATTTTAACTACCGCCAATTTCCCAGAGAAAGAAAATCTGTCTTTTCGCCAGTTACCTATAATCTTTTGGAACTTAAAATATAAGTCTTTATAGTTTCTATCCACCATTTTCTGCATATTTCCCAGAAATATGATTCCTAGATGTTTAAATGCTTTTGAGTTCCAATCAAAGGGATAATTAAGCTCCAATCTAGAAAGCAAACCCTTTGGCACATTGTATAGAAGTGTTTCTGATTTTCTATAATTCAGCTTATAATAAGACACTTTACCATATTCCTCTATTAGCTTTACTAAATGGCAGAGAGATTCTTTCGGACGCGTAAGTGTTAAAACAACGTCGTCTGCGTATAAACTGATTTTGTGTTCCCTCTCCCCCATCCTTATTCCATGTATTTGTGGGGATGATCTAATAGCTTCCGCCAATGGTTCTATCATTAGCGCAAATAGGGTGGGGGAGAGGGGACAACCCTGTCTGGTACCGTTTGTGATTTCGAAGGGCCTTGTTTTGTATCCCAAACCTGTTACTTCTGCTGAGGGGGATCTATACAAGGCCCCTATCGCCTTGGCCCCAAATTCCCCAAATCCGAACTTAGACAGCGCCAATCTCATGTACTCCCACCCTACTCTGTCAAACGCTTTCTCCGCGTCTAATGACAAGAATATGGAGGGAGTTCCTTTTACTCTTGCAATTTCCCCCAGATTCATCAGTTTTCTGATGTTCTCTGTTCCTTGCCTACCAGTCACAAACCCCATTTGTTCTATTGCGATTAGTTTTTCTATATGTTTTTGAATTCTAAGGGCCAAGATCTTCGCATAGAGTTTGGTATCTGCATTTAAAAGAGAAATGGGTCTGTAATTGGCACAAAGCTGGGGGTCCAAATTAGTCTTTGGGATCATTATCAATGCTACCTTTGTCATTTCCATTGGCATGCTACCAGTAGTTTTGATTTCATTAAACATTTCTGTGAGTTGAGGGCTTAAAATTTGACAAAATGTTTTATAAAAGGCATTGGTGTATCCGTCTGGGCCTGGCGTAGTATAAGATTTCAATAATTTAATTACTTGCAGAACTTCCTGATTTGTGATAGGATTATTTAATTCTAGTTGTTCTTCTAATGTTAGTTTGGGTAATTGAATCCCCTCCAAAAATGCTTGTATTTCTTCTACTCGTGGTTTACGCAGGGAATCATTTTTTTCCAAATTGTATAACTCTTGGTAATAATTACAGAAAGCTTGGCCGATTTCTTGTGGGGAGGAAAAATATCTTCCTTTTTCTTTTATAATTGTTATTCTTTTCTTTTCTTTTTTCCTTTTTGCTTGGGTGGCTAGTAGTTTACTATTTTTATTACTTTGGTGATGATAAATCTGTTGGTAGCGCCATAATTCTCTGTCTGATCTTAACTGATTAATTTTGTTTATGCTATTTCGTATTTTTTTGATCTCTGCCATTGTTTGACCGTGCGGATCCAAAATAAATTTAGATTCGAGTTTATTTAGTTCTATGTATAGTTTTTTTAAGGGAGCTCCTCTCTGACTTAATAATTGGGATTTAAGTTTAATAATTAAACCTCTTGTAAAAGCTTTTTGTGCATTCCAAATTGTGCATTGGGAAGAAACCGAGTGTATATTAATGTCAAAAAATTTTGATATTTCTTTACTTAAGTACTCCTTATTTTCCTCTATTTTTATTATGGAGTCATCTAATCTCCACTGTGGTTTATCTAACTTTACTTTATTAATTTCTACTACTAAAGTGGTGTAAGCGTGATCAGAAATAACTATCTTACCTATTTCCGTGTGTGTAATTCTATCTATTATTTGAGAATTTACTAATATAAAATCAATTCGTGAATATAAATTGTGTGGATTTGAATAAAAGGAAAACTCCTTTTGATTTGGGTGCTGAACCCGCCAAGTGTCAAATAGCTTATTATTAATCATCCATTCTGTAAACGTCTGTGCATCCTTATTCACTTTTATTAAGTTCTTTTGTGTCGGTTTAATTGACCTATCTAAGTCTATATTTGCAATCATGTTAAAGTCGCCTGCCAACACCAGCGAACCCTGAGCGAACTTCCTAATTAACCTTCCTATTTGCTTTAGGAATTTTCCTTGCTTCTCGTTCGGGGCGTAGATATTTATTAGGGTGACTTTCTGATTATTAATTTGTCCATTCCATAAAATATATCTTCCCTCTGAATCTATAATTGAGATAACTTCCACAATTTCCAGATTGTTAGAAAAAAAAATTGAAACTCCTCTCTTTTTTTTTGCCCCTGTTGAATGGTGTCTAAAGTCGAAGTCGCCCATTGCAAAACTCGGTATTTTCCTGTTCCCCCAGTGTGTCTCTTGAAGAAATATTAAATCCACTTTCTCTTTCTTACACTGTCTGTAAACCGTTTTCCTTTTACTAGGGGAGTTTAAACCCTTTACATTCCAACTAAATATTTTTAATGACATTGACTTTGGAAGGGATTATTATCCAACTATGTTTTCTTACCCACTTAACTAATGTAGCTATATTTATTAACTCTTTATTACTCCCAGAAACAGGGACTTTCTCACTTCCATACTTACACACATTCATACTGTTTGAACAGAAGAGGCTATCTACTAGCCTTTCCAATCTTCTGTTCAGCAGGGATTCCGCCATTATTCTGAAATGGTTAGCGGATTGTACTGGAGATGACGTTACTTTATAACTTCATTTTCCCTTATAACATTTCCCAGATATGTCTCTATCTCTCTTCCTGTTTACTACTGAATACTAACAGATCTCCTTACTGCCCTTAGTGTAATATCTATTTCCTTAAACCTCCATAGTTTACGTTGTTTAATTCAAGTACTCTTTAATGCCCTATTTCCCTCTTCCACTATCCCCTCCCCTCTCTCATTCCCCCCTCCCTCCTCACTAATCCCTGATGTGATTAACTTTCTTCCTTCTGTACTAGATTCCCCTATCCATTTTACTCTTATTTCTTCCCTAATCTTCTTTGCTATCAGAGTCACTCTAAAGCATTCCTAGTTAAATTCTTTATACCAACGTCACTTCAACAGAAAAGGGAGGATAGCGAGGAGGAGAGGGTCAACAGGAGAACAGAGAGGGGGAGCAAAAGGGGAGGAAAACAAAACCATTAGCGTAATAACTGGTTATTCATTTCAGTCCATCAAGGTCATTTCTTCCTTTGCCACTCTGGCAATGGGGCTTGCAGTTTAGTCTGGATTTCTTTAGGATCTGAAGGGTTAGGCATAAGCATACTCAAAAAGCTTTCACCCTCTGCAGGGGACTTAATCTTATGCCAAGATGAATCCTGTAATACCAGTAAACCCACTGGAGAGGTCCATTTGTATCTGAGATTACACTTCCTTAAGCCTTGAGTTATGGAGTTAAATTCCTTTCTTTTATTGATTGTGCCTTTTGAAAGATCTGAAAAAATTTGAATATTTTCATATGGATACTCAAAAGTCTTCTTTATATAACTTGCTTTAGATATTGCTTCTTTAGTGGATATGTGGTGAATTCTGACAATCACATCTCTGGAGCTTCTGTTTTGTAAATGGCTTGGAAGAGGTATTCTATGAACTGTATCCAATTTCTGATCCAGATGAGCAAAGTTAGGAGTGATTTTGGAGAACATTTCCATAATGTATGTTGGAAGGTCTTCTATGTTTATTTTTTCCGAAATCCCTCTTATTCGGAGGTTATTTTTCCGTGATTTGTCTTCCATTGTGTTCATCTGATCATTAAGTATGGTAATTTGGGAAGCCATTTCTGATGTTTGCTCCAAGAGCATATTATGATCAATAATCAGTTTATCAAATTTGTCTTCCAGGTCAGCAGAGCGTTTATTCACTTCACTTATTGATTTGGCATTTTCCATTATTTGGATTTTTATTTCAGCCAAAAATTCTGCCTGAAAATTTTTCAGTATCTCTTTCATTTTATCTGTAGTCAGAAGATTTCCTTCTAGTTCTTCCAAATCTGTATTTGGTGAATTTGTGGAGGGAAGAAGAATGTTTTGGTCTCGTACTTCTTTAGGGGTATGTTTTGAAAGGGAATTTACAGAGTTTTTCGGCGTGAAAAAGGGAGATGTCTCTTTCATCGGACTTTTCCTCACTTTGGTTTTATTCTTGGTCGCCATCTTATTTTATTTCCTGCCCCTTTTTATATTTTCCTCACTTACCCCTCGCTCTTCTTCTTCCTTCCCTTACTTTTAACAAATTGACTGCTAGCCTATGTCTTTGGTTAGCTTCCGGGAATATTTCCAAAATTTGGAGAATATATCCCTCCGTCCTGACCCCAGGGAGATGTTATTTCCGTCCTTTCCTTATCCAGCACTCACTTTCTCACTTGTAAGTTTTGGTGTTTCCTGTATTACCGCTGGATAAAAATTGGGCACAGGGTATAACCGTTGGATTACTTAGATTGATAACACAAGGCTTGATACTTGTTACTGTTATACTTTCTTACAGTCAATCCGTCATCCATCTTGCAGTCACTCCATCATGTTATCAATATGATATCTGATATTGGGTAATCTTCTGGGATCTTCTATAATAATTTTTTTTTTTTTTTTTTTTTTTTTTAAATGGTGTCTTTTATATACTGTTTGCACAAATCTTATACTCAGAGAAGGAAGAGTTTAGTTTCTGAGTTGTTTTCCTCTTAATAATGGAAAATTTATATCTTGTAATTTGTCATGTGTAGTATGTTCTTGGAGCTGGGTAACTGCTAGCCTCAGGGGGTTGCTATTTATATATTAGCTGTGCTTGGGTACAAAAATCCAATGCTTTTAGTTGTTGTATGTTTCCAGTATTTATAATAGATTTATAGTAGATGGTAAGATTTGATTTTCCCCTTTGCCTTGCGCTCCTGCTCTAAGGCTCGCTGAACCTCTCTGGAATCCCACAATTGGGGTCTTTTATCCCCCTATTAGTCACTTGATTCTTAGTGGTAGTAATTTAGACCACCTTACACAGTGTTTCGGTTTGCCAGGCTTAGTAAGTATGTCAGGGACTAGCTATGTCCCATTTGTTTGTTCTGACACGGGGATCTCTTACCGTTCGTTTCCGTTTCCCTCACAGAACAGCTGAGTCTCTATTGCAGGATGACACGGGGATCTCTTACCGTTCGTTTCCGTTTCTCACACAGCACAGCTGGGTCTCTGTTGCGGGATGCTCCCGCTTCTGTGAACGCTCACCCCAGGGCTAAGCAGCTACCATCTCACAGCTCCCTCCACATTGCACAGGACGCCGTCTCCATCCGCTTCTCGCCGGATTCGCGGCTAAGCTCCCATTTCCGGTCACTCCCCCCGCCACTGTGTGTGTATCATGTGAGATTTCCGTTAAGCCCCCTGTTAGCTTCTATACGCATACATACATACGATAAGAAATCTGGGGGGGGGGGGGGGGGGGGGTTACCCCTTACCCCCCCCCTCCCCCCCCAGTTCCAACACCCATGTGTACTGTATAATATTGTATTGCATTATGTTATATTATATCACTAGTGACTTGCCTTGCACAAATGACGGGGCAATAAAGTTTGAAGCCATGGCAATGCTGTTTGCCACACAATGTGATGCTTTTTGTACTCTGAGGACCTTCGGCGCTCATTGTGAGCCTCTTCCCTCGTGTCCTTCATGTTTCGTGCTTTGCAACGATCAATCTTCGGCGCGCATCGCAAAGACAGATATAGACAGATAAGTACAGTGTTAAATATATAAAAAATGTTGTGCAGTGTAAATAAAAAAATGTATTCAGGTCTCAGGGCATAATAAAGTGATTTAGATTTGTAACTGCTTTGAGAGTGCTATCGCTGGCAGCCAATGAGCAGTAATCCAGATATATAACTGCAGAGTAAAAAGTAAAACATTTTAGTGTAGTGTAAAGTCTATATTTTTATTTTCCATTACTAATTAATACTTATTAAATGAATGCACGATAATAACTATTGTGAATGAACAAATGTATTAGGAAGTGCGAAGCGTTAATGTATGTAAAGTAACGGCAGTGTAAAATATGCTATTAAGCGTATTTTTTTTATAGATATTTTTTTTAATAATAATGAATTAATTAATTACTAAAATACTTTACCTATTTGTAATTAATATATGCAGTGATCAATATCCTGAAGAGCTAACAATCAGTTTTGATTTTCCTGCAGCTTACAGTGTACATTTGGACTGTTGGTGACCTGAGGTGTAAGTGTCAGCAATGTGCTCAGTGCACGAGGGGAAACCGCTTGTATAGTCGTGTAACGCGCCATTTTAGATTTGTAATGTTATTAGTTGCAAGTTAGTGTTGTAAAATCGCGGCGATTGTGTATGTGTTACGCGGCTCGCCAGCAGTTTCCATTATTTCTAATAGTGTATTTTGTACCTCGTCTGTTCCTAGGTAAAAGTCGTACATGGCTGGCGATGTTTTGCGCGGTTTGGGGTCGTGTAGCCTCGTTTTCATTTTTTCCGGACGCCATTTTTTTTGTCACTTAGCCGATTTACAAGTGCCAACTGGGGAATACGTTGCAGATATCACATATATAGTTGTGAGCAGGCTGGTTGTTGCTAACGCTGCGGGCTTGCGAAGCGAGGGCCAGAGTTGCTGGCAAGGAGCGCCGAAGGCTCCCACGTGAGCTGCAATGAGCCGCAGGCGGGACTTACACCATCAAATTTACGGACTTACCATCCAAAAATACGGGACTTAGAAAAAAAAAATTACGAGCTCACAAAAATACGACCTTAACGCCCGAACAGCGCGCACTTAAAAACATTAAAAACACAATAGATACACACAACAAACACATAAAAAGCTTACCCACAGCAAGGCGGGCACCGAGGACCTCTGCAAGTGAAGTTACACCTCCATTTAAGTCCAAATTCATGAGTTTAGACACCCGAAAATCACCTAAGTGAGAGAAAAAATGGCCGTTGAAAAAAAGAAAACGAGGCTACAGGACCCTAAACACGCGAAACACATACAGATTTTCCTAAAAAGCCGTACGAGGTAAAGATACACTATTAACAAGGACGCTAAATCATCCACACCCGCATACCACATACACATTCCCCGCCATTTTACAACACTAACTTACACAATGCAGAAGTACCCAGCTACCCTAACGGCTTCCCCTCGCGCACGCAGCCTATTTACACTACACACTGCGCACATTGCTGACACTTACACAGCAGCTCCACAGCACTGAAAACCTACATTGTATGCTGTAGGAACATGAAAACAGATTGTCAGCTCTTCAGCACAATGCTTCCTGCATATATTACTTACAAATAGGTAAAGTATATTCATTTAGTAATTATTTCATTAGCATACAAAAATACATATACACAAAAAAAAACATTATCACATTAAACATAAAAGCCATTCACTGCGCACCTCACAACGAGCGCCAACGCTGCTCATAGCACACAAACCCTTGCAATAAGCGCAAAAAACACATCACCGCCGACCAAAGAATAACAGCAAAAGTGCCTATCAGAAAAAAAATACAACCAACAGCCTCGCAATGAGCACCGAAGGATCTCCGACCGCCAACAAAATGAATGTCTCGTCCAAACACCATTACCTGCCTTACAATCTTATTGCCGCCATTTTTTGACGGGCAAGTCGTTAGTAAATATATAAAGATCAAGATAATAAAAGTATCAGGAAATGTAACACAAAGATGCACGCGCGTCTGAATAATACGACAAATACGGATTTTGGTTCATAAATGATATGATCGCAGTATTGGGTCATAAACCCTAAACACTGGAATCTGTTACATACAATTTACTGATGATGTCATTAATGGGCTTCAAGGGGGGGGATCTCTTTTCATACTTTTTGAGCGGTGCAAATCCAACATGCGCAGAGCGGAAACGCCACATCTGTGGGACACACACAAAGGGGTTCACTTTGGGAGAAAAAACAAACAAATATGAAATATTTAATAATCATATTTTGATGTTACCAACAGATAAGGAAACAAAACTGAGGTTATTATATCTAATAGTAGCAAGCCTGGGAGTACTGGGAGTAATAATACTGCAGCAGGAGGTCAGGACTAATGTCACCTATAGACCCCCAGACAGATAAAGGTCAGTACTAATGTCCCTCTATAGACACCCAGTCAGATAAAGGTCAGTACTAATGTCACCTATAGACCACCAGTCATATAAAGGTCATTACTAATGTCCCTCTATAGACACCCAGTCAGATAAAGGTCAGTACTAATGTCCCTCTATAGACCCCCAGTCATATAAAGGTCAGTACTAATGTCACTATATAGACCCCCAGTCAGATAAAGGTCATTACTAATGTCCCTCTATAGACACCCAGTCAGATAAAGGTCAGTACTAATGTCCCTCTATAGACCCCCAGTCAGATAAAGTTTTGAAATGTTTCTTGGATAGCATTGGGGCTAAAGGAGGTTTGGCCATCAGGTAGTCTAAAGATACCGTATATTATGTCCTCTCTTGGGGGGTAAAGACACTAATAATTCCTCCAATAATAATAATAACCTCCTGGTTAGCCCATTGGGTTATCTGTTAAAAAGAGTGGTGCAGAGACTGTGGGGGCTAATAGCCTCCTTGTCCCTGTGTGGCCGTTTAGAATCCCTGCTGCTGCATGTTTCAGCTTTATTAAGGTGTAATTGTACAGCGTTTGACTCAAGTAGCTGCCTGTGCTGGGTCAGTTTGGCTTAATTGCTGGTCCCTTTTCCTGACCGTCAGTCCATGGGCCTCTATGTCCCCTTCACTACCTTTGTCCCCGCTTGTGTGCTTATTTGGGATGGCCCCCCTTTATATCTCCGGCCCGTGGCCTTGTAAGGGTCGCCCCCTCAATCTCTGAGTGTGGATATGCAGGGATGGTGCGTTGAATCAGGCCTACCTTCTTCTTTGCTCGCTGCAAGATCAACAATACCTAATTTTTCAGGCATGTGTACATGCCTAATTTTTCTGGCCTCTGGTGCTGCACTGTGGCTTCAACAACCAAACCCCCAAAAAAGGCACATAACAGGGATTAAACTGATAGGAGTAGTACTACTTAACACACCACTCATATGTGGTGTAACAGTAGTGTACATTTAAAACAAAAAAAAAATTGTACTGTAATAGATTGCATAGCAGTTAGTTGTCTGCAAGCGTGTGTGTCAACCTACTCTACCAACTTCTGCAAGTGCACAGTGCCACTCATATCTGTTGTCACAGTAGCTTGCACGCATAGTACCGATCTGTCAAAACCTGTAATGATGAATGAGGTCTAGAGTAGCCTGGTTCCCATATCCTCTACAGGCTGAGACCTAATGTTTGGGTGACTCCAGACCAACACATGAGTACAAGCAGCACACAAACTCAAAGCCGCCATCCTCCTCCTGGAGCAGCATCATAAGCCATATCAACCACTGCTGTCCTCCTTGCCACCTCTCAACCATCCGCCACTCCGTCTCTCGCCTTGAGCAGTTCCTGCTCATCTGCCCATAGTCAGGTGCCTGTAAAGGACATGTTTGAGCGTAAGAAGCTAATGTCACAAAGTGCCCCAAAATTGAAGTGATACGACCAACAAAGCATCTTTTTCCATCTCCTGGTTCTAAAAATCCAGGCCTTATACACGCCCCCTGATAGGTGACGTAACAAGTATTAAACTGATAAGAGTAGTACTTACAAACATGCCACTCCTATCTGGTGGCACCTTTGACTGCACGTGCCGTGCCCCAAAATTGAAGTGATACGACCAACAAAGCATCTTTTTCCATCTCCTGGTTCTAAAAATCCAGGCCTTATACACGCCCCCTGATATGTGCTGTAACAGGTTTTAAACTGATAAGAGTAGTACTACTTAACACACCTTATAATAATGCAGAGAGAGGCAATGCAGTGAGAGGAGTCTGAAAAAGAGGAGTAAGAGGAGGAAGGTGGCTTTGAGGAGGTGGAAGACCAAACACAGCAGGCGTCCCAGGGGGCTTGTTGTCACCTTTCGGGGACCCTTGGTGTTGTACGTGGCTGGGTGGAGGAAGAGACCTTCAATGACATCAGTGAGGACAAGGAACGGGACATGGCTAGCTTGGTATCCAACCTTGTGCAAATGGGGAGTTTGCGGTTGTGCAAATGGACTGTTTGTGGTTGTTTGCGGTGCAGACCAAACGGGGAGTTTGGTCTGTCACTGTGAAGCGGGCCTAACCCTTACACTACCTGATCGATACAACATCATACCTGATGTTTTAAAGCACGTTATTCCAAACAATTTAGGAATGTTAGGTAATTTATGCCCTTTATGGCTTAAAACCAGACTCTGCATCAACTATGTAATTTTCCGTGGGAGTTTTGCCATGGATCCCCCTCCGGCATGCCACAGTCCAGGTGTTAGTCCCGTTGAAACAACTTTCCCATCACTATTGTGGCCAGAAAGAGTCCCTGTGGGTTTTAAAATTCACCTGCCCATTGAAGTCTATGGTGGTTCGCCGATGTTCGCCGGTACGCGAACATTTGTGGCGGTTCGCATTCGCGGTTCGCGAACCGAAAATTTTAGGTTCGCGACATCACTATTTATCAAACAAGCACAATACATATTTTATTTTATGTCACCACTTCTATTATAACACAATTAGAGAACAATTAATGTCTGTAGATTAGGTGCCAACATGACTATGGGGTTTTATCTTCTCTTGCTAGTATGCATTCTTGTTCTTGATATGTGATATACTACATCAGATCATTTTTTTGTTTTGAGTTATGTTTTTATTTTTGTTTGGTTGTTATCTGTATTTTAACAGGAAATTGATAATTAAGTAAGTAGCATGAGGAGTCTTCAACAGGACTGCATTCTTACGCTTAAAGGGACATGGAAAAAAACAGTTTTTTCAAGCATTTAAAAGAGAATGTTTTAAAAATGACAAAAGTTATATTTTGCACGTACAAATATTAAGTGAAACCTGTTTAAACTACATTGAAAGAAACAGAAAATACAGAGCGCACACTTTAGTCTGTAGACCTCTCTGACAGACAGAGTTGAAGCCCCCAAGAGCAGTTCTCAGCCTCCCCCTCACACTGGAAGGGGAGGGTCTGAGATCTAAGATGGCGGCTGGTCCTGGAGGAGGTGGGAGACGAGTAACCACTAGGTCCCACACTCTGAATAAAGAGAGCTATTTGTTTATAAATGAAAAGCAAAATCTATGGCAACAGAAAGAAAGTCAAAGTGATGCGAGTGATAATAAAATGGAGGCCTCAGTAAGCCAGGCCTAAAATTATTCACCAGAGAGAAAAAAATAAACTGCTACAAAAAGTAAAGTAATGGACAAGAAAAAGGAAACCAAAAGCAAGAGATACATAGAGCATGAGAAGAGAAGAATTAGGGTCTCAAGTGTTACCATTACTGCAAAAACAACAGGTACTACAGGAACAAGCAGACCTGCAGAGTGTCTCACAGCTTAGGCCTGTGCTGAAGGAAAACCCAGAAAGCAGCATTAATCCTGAAGCAGCAGCCAGTTCTGGTGCACATGTGGAGGGGAGAGCTAATCAGAATCTCCCTGCAGGTCAGTGTTTACCTGAAGTCCTGCTAGCAATCGGCGTGAGCTCACCTGCAGCTGGGAGTCAGGCCGTGCTAGCAATAAGCGTGAGCTCACCTGCAGCTGGGAGTCAGGCCCTGCTAGCAATCAGCGTGAGCTCACCTGCAGCTGGGAGTCGGGCCCTGTAAGCCATGCAGAAAGCAGAAGAGAGCAGTCTGAATGCAGCTGGTGTACCTGAGAGTGTGGAGCAAATGCAAGGCCTCTACCTGAAGTGGAAATGGCTGAGGCTGCAGAAAATTCTGAGGCCTTTGAAGCAGAAAGTGATCGTAATATTGGAGAGCCTCCCCCAACGCTGAACCTTCAGGTGTATCAGATGAACCATCCCAGCCCCAGCAGTCAGCATGGAATTCCAAGTTCAAAGGTACAGCTTTTAATGCTTTGTTTGCTGATACTAGGCAGCGCAGAAATGTGGTGAGACTCCATTGTGGGCAGGAGGACATACCAGACAGAGCTGTTGTAGGAAAAGACTTGCTCAAAGTATCTCTTGGTTTCCCGCCTAATGAGGTGTATGCTCTGTTACATGCTCCTAAGAGCAGGAATTATGAGATAAGTTTTAAAACCCCAGAAGGACTGGAAAAATTCTGGTACCGATATCCGGCAGCCAAACATAACCCAGAATGGGAATGTTTCAGAGCCTTTCAGGTGTCTCGCCCCAGAACTGTTGACATTTTTATAACTTTTGATATTGAAACGTTGGAACAAGAAGATATTTATCACTGGCTACAGAGACAGTGTGCTGTGAAAAGCGGCCCAGTGAGATGTATAGACTCAGAAGGGTTCTGGAATGGAGGCTACAAATTCAAAGTAAATCTGTGGTACAGAAATAATGTGGCCTGTCACCTCCCAAACTGTGTGTATATTGGGAGAGATTGTGGGAGATGTTTCTACTGGGGACAACCAAAAAAGTGCTTCAAATGTGATTCCATCAGGTACCTGAGTTCTGCTTGTGATAAAATCTCTCAGTGCGGTAAAACAGGACATCACAGCTCTGAATGTGACAAAGAAATTGTGTGTAATCTCTGCTATGAAGGTGGACATTCTTTTCGAGATTGCCCTGAAGCAGAGCCCAACAGGAGACAAATGTCAAAAGAGCAAGATGGGCAACCTGTTCTTAACCCTCGGGAGAACCTAATCCAGAGACATACACCTCCTATAAGAGATGAGAATGTAGCAACCTCAAGGCTAAAGACAAATAGTGTTTTACAAACTGATAAATCTGCTAATATTGGAAGCGTGCACCTAAGGCCTGATGGAGGCAAATCCAATGGTGAAGTAGAGGAATGGAAAACTATTTCAAAAACTAACAAGGCCACTAAGGACCATGTGACAAGCAAAGGTTACATATAGTTACATAGTATTTGAGGTTGAATAAAGACTGTTAGTCCATCACGTTCAACCTTTTTAGATCTCTTCTGATCATTTTAATATGAGGACTATTTGTAAATAATTGTTAATTGATCCAGAGGAAGGCAAACAGATAAAAAAAAAAGCTAAATTCCTTCCTGACCCTGATCAAATTTTTCCCTGGATCAATATTCCTTCGCTAGGTGAAAAAAGCTGGGGAGACATAATGGAGGACTATGATAGTGATGTTTTTGTGAGACCTGTAGAATTTTCAGACCATACTCTTGTTGGTGTCACCCTAAATATTGAGGAGTTAGTCTTATCTGGGCCAGGATACAGGAAATTTAATTAAAATATTATAAAATGTGACAGAATGGTCTCTATGTTTAAAAGTTTGATAGATGCAAGACTATACATTATGGGGATGTATGATAAGGCTGGTACATGGTGGGAAGAGACAAAACAAGAAATTAAGAATTTATTTAAGAGGCAGGTATATCTCACAGCAGTGGCGGCTGGTGACTTTCCAACTTGGTGGGGCGGAAAAGAGACCTGGCTCCTCCCCTTACATTGACTCCACCCAACAGTATAAACCCCTCCCCTTCACAACATGTTACTACAACATGTATAGACCCTGCCTAGTAACACAGTCTCCACCCACCAAAGTGATCCCATAGAGAAAGACACGGGTAGAGAGAGAGGAAGGGATAGATTGAGATAGATTGTATGCCTCTTCTTCTATCCCTCTCTCTCCCTCTCTATCTCTCTCTCCTTCTACCCCTCTTCTCCCTCCCTCAATATCCCCCCCCCCCCCCCCTCATCTCCATACCTCTCTATCTATCACTCTGAGCCTAGGTCTGATTGTTGTTTTTTTATTAAACAAACTTTATTGAGATTGCACCAATGTATTAACTTTCAGGGGGGACTGTGAGAGCTGCAGTCCCTGTAGGATATAGGACTTTTCCCTCCTGGACATTCTAAATGGATCATGCTGCGTTTGACAGACAGGCTCAGTTCAGTTTTTTTTTAATTCTCACATGTACTCTGATCTGTATTACTAGGCAAGTCACCAACAAGGGGCTAGATGTGATAAGTTTGTGTGTTTAACTGCAGCACAGAGGGTTTTGAAATTTAAAGTGACAGCAGAAGCTAGTAAAAGAACAGAGTATTGAACATGATAAAACAAGTTTTTATCATATAAATTATACAATTAAGTAAGTGATGGGGGGATTAAGTCAGTGTGTTAATTTTGGGACGGCGGTTGCCCATTTGCCCCTATGCACCAGCCGCCCCTATCTCACAGTGATAATATTAAAAAAATATCTGTCATGTAGGGTCCGGTTGTGTCAAGTTTTCACTGCACGTCAGAGAGGTCAGGAGGTAAACTCAGAGTATACAAAGCCAAATTAAAAGAGGATTGAGAGAACTCCAATATGACCGGCTCTCTTCTCTAAGGCATGGGGGTGAATGAAGGGTCTTTAAACTGTTCACCTAATATTTTTGAGCAATGTAAGGAAAGGAAGCAGAAGAGAGTAATGACAGAACTATGGGATGAAAGTCAACAAACTATTACACAACCTAAGAAAATCTTGATTTCGCAAACTCGATTTACAAAGAATTATTTAATGGGAAAAACATTAATAAAAAGTCATATACCTAGAGAATATTAAACCAGATCAAGGCTCCTAAACTGGATTCAGTTCTCAGCACCACCATGGGGGATTCAATCACAGTATCTGATGTACAGGCAGCTATTAAGTCTCTGGGTAAGATGAAAGCTCCAGGTTCTGATGGGTTAACATCAGAATTTTATCAGTTTTTTAGTAAGTTGCTGAGCCCAATCCTGTGTGAAATATATAATGTTTTACTGAATGAAACGGGATTATCATCTTCACAGTCTTAGTCATTGCTGGTATTAATGTATAAAAAGGGTGATAGAAGAGACATAAAAAACTGTCGCCCAATTGCTTTACTTAACACAGATTATAAAATTCCTTGCTAAGATTCTGTGTGTTCGGTTGGGTTATGAGTCATTAAGTCCTGACCAGTCCTGTGGTATATAGGGGAGACAGATTGGGTATGTCAGGGGTGTCCCCTTAGTCCTCTATTGTATGTTTTTTCTATTGATCCATTTCTAAGGATGATTGAGATCAATACAAATATCCATCAAGCTCCAATAATTCATAAAAAGTGTATTGCTTATGCTTTTGGGAATTCTAAAAATTTACATGATAATTTACTTTTGGAGGATGGTAAATTTTCAGTGATCTTAAATTCCCAAATGAATTACAGTAAAACTGTGGCTTTTTGGATTGGAGAACAAGGAAAAAAGTTTGTTCTTCCTCCAGCCATGGTTTTGTGGTGGAGGTATTTAAATGATCACTCAAACTATAGGATATTTACCCTCATATGTAATACAGACAGTTAAAGTTGTCAGGAAATTTTTAAATCACAAAAACGTAAATCGAACAATTATCAAGAAAACAAGTTTATACATTAGTATTGGACAGAGCATCACTCAAACTAGTACTATCTTGAGTCTAATCATAATCAAGTCTTACAGCAGCTAAACAACCTCAGATTTTTTGTGTAAAATGTAAAGTAATGGACAAGAAAAAGGAAACCAAGAGGAAGAGATACACATGAGCATGGGCAGAGAAGACTGGGGGTCTCATGTATTATCCTTATTGGGATCACTCAAGGTACTCAGGTGAAAATTGCACAAACAAGACAGACACCTGCAGAGCATCTCATATAATAGGCCTATGCTGAAGGAGAACCCAGAAAGCAGCAACAACCTTGAAATGGCTACTAGTTCTGGTGCACAGGTGGAGGGAAGAGAAAATCAGATTGTCCCTGTACGTCTGTGTGCGAATGAGTTAACTGTCCCAATCAGTGTGAGCTCACCTGAAGCTGCTCATGTGAGTCAGGCCCTGTAAGCCATCCAAGTGGAGGAAGGAGAATGGAGCAGTCTGCAAGCAGGTGATATACTTAAAAGTGTGCAGCAAAAGCAAGACCTACCTGAGGTGGAAATTGCTGAGGATGTGGAGAATGCTGAAGCTGTATAGGTATTTGAAGCAGAAAATGATCCTGGTATTGGAGAGTTATGCATGTAATAATGTCATATGTTCACAGTGAGGTAAAATCTTGGTTCTGAATGTGATAAGGAAATTTCATGTAGTCTCTGCTATAAAGGTGGAAATTATTTTAAGGACTGCCTTAAAGCAGAGCACAATCAGAGAGAGGTGTCCAATGAGCAAGAGGGACAATATTGGCCACCTGTTCAGTACCCTCACGAGAACCTAGGCCAGAGACATGTACCTCGCATAAGAGATGAAAATGTGGGAACTCCAAAGAAAGAGCCACGTAGTACTTTACGGTTTGATAAACCAGTTAATGAAGGAAGGGTACACCACAATATTGATGGAGGCAAATCCAATGGTGAGGAGGAAGAATAGAAAACCACTGCAAAAACGAACAGGATCACTAAGGGGCATATGTCAAGCAAGTACATTTCAACAGCTGAAAACCTATTTCCTGATCCTGATGGAATTACTTTGGAGAATAAATATGAAGCATTGGGTGAAAACAGCTGGGGATATATAATGGAGGACTCTGACCTGGATTTATCTGATAATCAGATCTCTCAGCAAGAAGGGTTTGCTCCAGGAAAAACTTTGGGTGTCGATATGACTTATCTGTATGATAAAATAATTTTGCCAGCAGACAATGCTCTAAAAGGAAAAAGAAAAGCTTGACACTATTATCACAATGTGTAGAAAAAACACTGCTTAGTGTTGTTACAGTAAATCTTAACAGTATAAAGACCAGAAGAGCAAGGGCTGAGCCTTTTTGAGTTCTAAAATCATATAATATTGATGTCATAGGGTATTACCCCATGTTTTAAGGTCTGATTGAGGCAAGACTAACATAAAGGAGATGTATGATAATGTTGGTATATGGTGTGAAGAAACAGAACAAGAAATTAAGGATTCATTTAAGAAAAAGGCAGAAAGATCTCATAGTGTTAATATAAACAATTCTGTCTAGTAGTGTCTAGCTGTGTTAGGCATTCTCTGCATTTCAGAAAGATGAGAAGGTAAAATCAGAATATATAAATCAAATTAAAAAGAGAATGACAGAATTCCAGTATGACCAGCACTTTTCTCTAACTCATAAGGGGGAATGTGGGGTCTTAAAAAAAAAATGTACACCAATTATTTTTGAGCAATGTAAGGAAAGAAAGTTGGAAAAAAAACAACAAACTATTACTCATCCTAACAAAATCCTTGATTCAGTTAACTATTTTTACAAGGATTTGTTTAATGGAAAACATTAATAAAAGTCACACCAAGAGAGTATTGAACCAAATAGAGACACCAAAACTGGAGTCAGGTCCTAGTGCCACCAATGAGGATCCAAATACAATAAGTGAGGTACAGCCAGCAATTAAATCTCTAAAAGATGAAATCTCCAGGATCTGATGAGTTAACATCAAATGTTATATTTTTTTGTTATTTGGTGAGCCCAATCCTATGTGAGGTATCTAATGTTATGCTGAATGAAATAGGATTGTCATCTTCACAGTCCCAGTCCTGACAATTATGAATGTATGAAAAATGTGATAGAAGAGATATAAAAAATTGGCACCTGTCACAACCCACTGTCTGTTGAGCTTGAAAAGGCTATGGAGACCAATCCTACCTACAGGTCGTATGGGTTCCTTATCCCTACACACAGGATAGCTTAACTGGGGGCTAGGACAAGCTGCAGATTTTTCCGGTCAAGTTTTAGTTTCAGGTTTGCCATGTTTTGCTCCCTTTGAACTATCCCTCGTGGGCCAGATCTTTCTCCAAGTACTTGATGCCTACCTTCCCCACCTAGGTGAAGAGGACTCTACACCCCAAGCGATCATCTACCTCTACAGGAGGGGTTAGATAGGTATTCCGACTGCTGGAGAGTGTCTGAGTGGAAAACTGTAGATCTGGGGTGTTAAAGGTTTACATTATCTGCACTGGTTCTCCAGTAATCAGGGCACCCAGCGGAGGGTAGTGGGTCTCGTGAGTGGGCTTGGGATACCTCCTGAGAGGGGAGGAAATGGTGGTAAGACCCAGTGAGTTCAGAGGAACTTGGTATTTGGGTCTATTCTCTCCCTAGCTGAGCGCCCTTTGGATAGCGATACCTTTATTGAGTTGGAGGGCAGTGGATTCGGGGGGTTGGAGCAGCTACAATGTGTATCCACTTTTAGGGGCCAACTTTGGCTTCCATAACAATTTTAGCAATTGGGCTCTCTATTAGATTAAATGGGAGGTCACAAACAATTACTAAGGCCAAGTACTTCTAAATGTGTCGTTAACAACAAGACAAAGGGGTATAACTTGCAAATCATTGACACATTGACCCCATAGACCATTGTCTATTGAAACAAATGTTTCACTTGTGGTTTTGACAGCCTTCTGAAGAATAATTGATTACTTAATCAGTCCCGTGGATTTCCCATTGAAGTCTATGGAGTCTAATCTACCGCTTACCAAGAGTTCAAACAAGGCCAGGACCTTATCCCGGCCTTGGGACTTGCTACTGGAAGCGTCTACTGGTCGCCCCTTAAAGTGGTACTAAACCCAAAATATTTTATTAGCCCAATGTAATAGTTACACTCCACAGCACACTCTACACATAAAATGGAAAAAATACTACTGGAAGCATTTACTGGTCTCTCTTAAAGTGGTACCTTTGGTCTGGTAGCCACATGGCTAGTGTCTATCAAAGTCCAGTTTCCCGCTGCAAAATCCATGAATCCTGGGGAGTCATGATAGCGCCCAATCGCTTTACTTAACACAGATTACAAAATTCTTGCTAGGTTTCTGTGAGTTGAGTTTGGGATTTGTGGTTGAGCCATTGATAAGTCCTATGGTACACAGGGGAGACAGATTGCAAACTCTCTTATCAATGTGCAAGAGATGTTTCAGCAATCAAAAAAAAAGGAGCTATATATGGATATGTGGTGAGTTTATATCAGGAAAAAGGATTTAATTGAGTTCATCATTTGTATCTCCTTTCTGTGTAACAAAAGTATGGAATATCAGTTTGTAAACTGGCTGAGGGATCTCTAATGGAATACTGCAGGGAGATCAACTATAAAAGGGTATTGTAGAAAGTTTTCCCATAAGATCAGGGGTACATCAGGGGTTTCCTCTTAGTCCCCTATTGCAAGCTCCAATGATCCATGTAAAGTGTATTGCTTATGCTTATTATTTATTGGCTCTTCTGATTTATAGGAAATTCAGGTAAAAAGTCCTTAAGGACAATGTGAGAACAGCCTGGGTACTTAATCGTAATTTTATTGGAAGGTTTGTGGATGCTGCGATTGGAATGGATATGTAGCATGAGCAAAATAAGCGCCCACAATTACGAGAGGGCCTTTTTTCAGAGCTACGTATCTGATCAGCATAGTGCCCTTAGTCTGTTGGCTTATAAATTAAGTGCAATTTTTATATGAAATTTACATTAACTGAGAATACATTAAATTAAAGGCATATTTAAGTTTCCTGGGTTATGAATGCATCTGATACAGGAGAATTAGTAGTGTTTGAAAGAAAAATTGCATGAAAAAATACCAAAATAAACACTATTAAACTTATTCAAAAGTTTTCTAAATCTCTTCAGTTTGGAAACAGTTGATTCGCAGATTTAACACCCCTGGAAATCCCTGCTAAAATGTGCATAAATGTCATAATTTGTTTTGGCCAACCACAGGCAGATAATATATTGTTGCAATCTGCAATGGCAGTTTGTGCAGGAAGGAGGAGGAGACAGGCATTGCTGTGTGGATCTCTGCATTGCGCTGCTGTTGGCTTGAACGGTAGCATTAGTATAGGGTTAAAAACATACCCAAATGCAGTAGGTTCATTGTTCCTATGTAAGCAGGAGTGTGGAAAACACATTATATTTTTTAATAAAAATAAGTTTGTATGTGTATAGAATGACTTAATGTAATGTGTTTCTTATATAAGCAGCATGTGTTAGATTAGAGAAAGGGAAAAACAGGGAAAGTTATACATACTAGACATACATTTAAATACATCTAATGCAATATAAAAATACAATTCACAGATTCCCTTTATTAGCAGTTGATGACGTCATCTTACTGTTCTAATACCTAGCAACTCATTTTACAAACAAAAGTTTTTTTTTTTTTTAAATTAACAATTTCTAAATGGAATTTTAATTTTGAATACACAAATAAAAATAAAACGGACAACCTCCCTTAAATCAGAAAACCACAACTAAACAAGAATACTCAAGGGAGGAAATATCAGATAAGTTGTAACAACCACAAATTAACTTATCATGTTGAGTTCGAAAGAGGACAGCACATACAAATCCTGTGAGACTTTTCAAATAGTCTTCTTAAAACAAAAATAAAAAAGTATTGTTTTCAACTGACATAAGTGGCAAGATCTAGTAACCATGCCTAAAAATATCTCGAACACAAGAGGGAAATTAGTAGTAAGTGACTGAGAATATATCTTAGTAAATGCACTGAAGCCTGCTTCTGTATAAGGAAACTGGCCATTGCTTTCTGCTCACATGTTCATCCATTAGTTAATCAAGGCCAAGAAGTGTATTTGGGACTTCATACAACTTTACTTTGAGCCTTATTCAATTGCAAACCTGTAATTACCCCTAACCCGACATTTTGGCTGCAAGTTAATTTTTTTAGATACATATAGATGTATTCAATTATCTCTAACACATAATTACAGGCTCACAGCCTCCACACGCAAACCATGAACCCGTAACTAGCAATTCAGGGCATGATCATGATCAATAAAGCAAGCCCGTAAGTTACTTTTTAGACAGATACAATAGTAAATTAGATACATTTGCCATTTACGGGTTTGAAGGTAATTGCGGGCTTGTTGAATTGTAATTAAATATCGATTTTGTGTCTTTAGCACTGGTAACATTTGCGGGCTTGAGACATCACAGGAGTAGATGGGACAGAGTTATGGTTTTGACAAGCTTGCAGTGGTTTTGAACCTGTAACTCACAATTGGAATGCAAGTAGCTAAAAGTAGCCAATTGAGTTTCAGTAAGATTTACAGGCTACATTACGGGCTCATGTAATTGTGATTTGGCTAATTGAACAGGGATCTGTCTGTATGTAACTAGCATCACTGGCTTGCTAATCCCACATTTATATTGTAGCCCGCAACATATCATGGTCTCCTTCACTCATTCAGGGGAATTTACTAAGCATCACAAGTGGCTGAGATTTGCATCCCTGTATTTACTTTGCACTATTTCCTCGGCTCTTTACACTCACCTATTCTCAGTCACTTGTGATGTTTATTAAATCCCTCCATTGTCTGTTCTAGGAGTTATTTTCTTTCAACAAAGCATTTTCATTAGGAAATAATTGTTAATCATTTCCCCATGCCTTTTATAAGCAAATTACAGTTTAAAAGTCAATTAACTCATCATTTTAGCATAATTAATGAAGGGTTACTAATTAGTTGATTTATCTGATTAAATGCTTATAAAATTACTATGTGTTTCGTTAGATTAGTGGAACTCACTACATAGTAAAGAAGATGCTGTATGTAATTATGTTCTAATTATAGAAGCCAGAGTCATACATTTTTCCATTATTTCATCAATGTCAGCTTTTCCTTTCGTTGATTCATACTAAGCCAAAAGAAAAAAAATTAAATACAGTGAAGACAGTATATAAGCATCCAGAATTAGCTTTGTAACCCCTTCAGGATCTGAGAACTAATTACCAATTACTCTGACTGGTGCTGCTGAACTACATATAAGAGTCAAGGAAAGTTAATTTTTATTTGAGTGCTGTAAAAGCTAACTCTATATCACTTAAACACAATTATAAAACAGAGTAAAGAACGTCAAATTAAAGTTACAGTTACATATTTACAACTTGATTTTGACTGCTCTACATGATGGGGCAGTCTAGTATGCATGAATTCAGAATCCCTTTATAAAGAATCTTTTGGCTTGAGCCACATTTAAATGGGTTCACGTGAGTTGCTTTGCTCATCTGGCATCTTGGCGTATAATTCCAATCAATTTACTGCAATAATACATAACATATTTTATGTTGACAAAATACATTCTAAACAATAATAATAATTATAATAATCCTATCCAAATCTCATTTTAAGCCGCTGCACACCACATAAAACATGTTTGCAATAATGGTAAGGGCATAAAACAATTACTCAAATATCTACATTTATTTGTAATTAGTTACACACTCCTTCAACAGCTGAGGTTTTCTACCTTAATAAAATCTTCTTGGCTCTACATAAAAGATTTCAATCTTAAATCAAATTTCTGTTCTCATTATGTTCATGGGTCTTGGGGTAAGCAGGGCTGGAATGTAGTGTTTTGGTTGGATGATGGCCAGCGGATACCTTCACAAAACATCCGAAGAACAGTATTTCTAAGGTTACATATTTCCTTTATCTGATGATCTCAACTAGTGAGTAGATATGAACATGGAGACCTGTGCCCATGTTGACAAAAAACCCAAACGTGTATTTAGCAACTAACCCTAAACAACAAGTGTATCATTAAACATGTTCTTACTTCTAAGAAACCCCCTTAGAATAACATATTCTCAGCTCCTAGAGCTTTCCCCTTCATTCCTGTTATCTTTCTTGTGGCGTGCCATGTTTCAGAGCTGTGGCCTAAAACCACAACTACAAGGACGGGCATTCACACTACTAACCTCTCATCCTGCTCATACACGCAGCATGTCACTGTCTGCTTGCTGACTGCATGAGAAACTGGTAATGTGAAGCCCCTCCCATAGTCTGGCTTTAGGTCACAGCTGTAAAACAAAAGATCCTACATGAAAAAGAGGAGGAAAAAAGAAAGGAGAGATTCTGTGACCTTGAGGAGTTCTTTGAAGTAAGTGAAGTGTAAATTATACATGAGAATTACATTGAGGAGAGTCAAATTAATTAGGTTACCTAATAAAGCATCCCTTTATACAACATATGTCAGTACAGGCAAACATGTACTTGTTATTCCAGCCAGTGATGGATATACAGTATTAATGCACATGTAGCAGTGACCAGAGCATGTAAAGTATTAAACATCTTCATTGAAACCTAGTAAAGATTGTGCTTAATTTGAATTCTTGCCCTTCTGATGTCAATTGCAGAGGTTCACTTTTCAACTTGTCTACTGAATAAAAGAGACTATAATTTAAAAATCAAATATCTAGATGCTTAAGCAAACAAGTACATTGATGTTGACTGAATCCAAAGATACATAATTGTTAGATTACAGTATGGTTACTCCATTAAAGTTGATGGGATTTAAACCCTACACACATGTAATGGGTAAAAAAACTAAATTACTTCTATGGAACTAATATAGGGAAATGTAACACTTTTATACTCAGGTTGCAAAGTTGGTTCTAATTAGTGCCATGGCAGTTCAGCGTATGCAGAGTGAAATAAAAGCAATCTAAAACCATCTTGTAAATATTGTAAATAATTTATTTACCGTATATACTCGAGTATAAGCCGACCCGAGTATAAGCCGAGGCATCTATTTTACCACAAAATACTGGGTAAAATGAGTGACTCGAGTATAAGCCGAGGGTGGGAAATGTGCCCTCTCTCTCCCGTGTCTCTTCTCCCCTCTCCCTTCCCTGTGCATCTCCCCCCTCTCCCTTCCCTGTGTCTGTTCCCCCCTCCCTTATCACCCTCCTCAATCCCCCTCCTCTTTCTCAACCTCCCTCCTCAACCCCACTCCTCATCCTCCAGCTCCCTCCTCATCCTCCCTCCTCACGCCTCAACCTCCCTCTTCAACTCCCTCATCCTCAACTCCCCCTCCTCAACCTCAAGCCCCATCCTCAACCCCCTCCTCAACCCCCCTCCTCATCCTCAACCTCCCTCCTCATCCTCCCTCCTCATCCTCAACCTCCCTCTTCAACCCCGATCCTCAACCTCCCTCCTCATCCTCAACCTCCTCTTCAACCCCCTCATCCTCAACCCCCTGCTTAACCTCAACCCCCTCCTCATCCTCAACCTCCCTCCTCATCCTCAACCCCCTCAACCCCCTGCTTAACCTCAACCCCCTCCTCATCCTCAACCTCCCTCCTCATCCTCAACCCCCTCCTCAACCTCCCTCCTCATCCTCCCTCCTCAACCCCCCCATCCTCAACCCCCTTCTCAACCCACCCGGTATATGCTAATGACGTGGCGCGCATGAGACGTCACGTCATTAGCATATACTGAGGGCCGGCACCCGGTATAAGCTAATGACGTGGCGCGCATGTGACGTCACATGCGTGCCGGGTCAAGAAGG
Organism: Discoglossus pictus; assembly: GCA_027410445.1. NCBI lineage: Eukaryota > Metazoa > Chordata > Amphibia > Anura > Alytidae > Discoglossus > Discoglossus pictus. Next base: position 108,532,260 of record CM050165.1, on the reverse strand, counting down.
AGCGAAGGACAAAGCAGAAGCAGGTAAGTGAGGAAAAAGGGAGAGGGGTAGGTATTTAGGGGGTTTAGAATGAGGAGAAGGGTTTAGAATGAGGAGGGGGTTGAGGATGAGGAGGGGGGAGGGAAAGAGACATGGGGGGTTTGAGATAAACAGATGGGTAGAGAGACACGGGGGGGTAGAGAGACGGGGGGGTTAGAGAGACACGGGGGGAGAGTGACTCGAGTATAAGGCGAGGGGGCCCTTTTTAGCGTTAAAAAAAGGGCTGAAAAACTCAGCTTATACTCAAGTATATACAGTAATCTGCAATTTGTGAAAGGAAAGTACCTTTTCCACATGTTTTCAACCTTCTAGCCGATGGTAGAGGGAATATCTTGTGGTTTCAGGATCCCATAAATGACCACTTTCTCTATTTTAGGATGCTTAGATTTTTACATAGGTTTAAGCAATAGAATATTGGTACCCTAATCCATGGCTATGTTCTTAAATCAGATTATTCCTGTTGGGTGGCCGGCAGCAATGTCTGTAGCAACGCTGCGAGGGGCCACTAGATGGCTGTCAACATTTTACACAATTTCTAACCTTAAACTGTTACCCTAACTCTTACCCTAACCATAACCCTTACCTTAACCATAACTCTAAACCTTACCCTAACACTATGAAATTTCGTTAAATTTCAGATGAAATTCAGTAAAATCGTCAGTAAAATCTCGGCAGCATCAAAAAGCGGCTGCTCACCGCCACTGCTGCCGCTACTGGTAGCGGTCATCCAATAGGAAAGGTCCCTTAAGCGGCACATAATGTAATAGAGAAAATTGTACACATTACAATTGCAATGGGACCTGCTTTATTTTTATTGGAATATTCAGATATTATTTTGAAAACAATGTACTGGCATTATGTTTATACATAAATTGTGATGCATGTAGAGCCATGGCCTTTATTTGGAAAAATAAATCTATTTCTACTTTACAATCTTTAAAAAAACAGGTGTGGACCAAACTTCATCTTTTAGTCCTCGTCTGATTGATACTGACACCATACATATTCCCTCTCATAGACTAGAAACAAGCAGTTTAGATCAATAGATGTAGGAATCTAAACACCCATCTCAAACATACAGCTTAATCTAAATTATCATAGATGCACCGAGGGTCCAGCAGACACATCACATTGTTTTCATTAAAACTAGTTGTATAACATGTCCCCTGCTTAATTATGCTCATAGTCAGATTCAAAGTTTACAGACACATTTTTTTTTCCATTGTACAGTGGTTTTCTGAGGTGGATATACTGTAGCACTGTGATATATACCAGAACTACATGCCTGTCATGTTGTGCCCATATGGTCACTGTGAGAAGGACTTGACTTAAGGACTGTACAACAACCATTAATATAATTTAATTTATCTTGACAGCTTTAATACCCTTAACCTAGACTATAACTCAAACCTTACTCCTAATATAAATCCTATATCTCTTCTTTGATCCGTTTTTTCAGAAATGTCCTCCCAGCTATACATACATTGCTATTTACAATGTTTAATACCTGTCACATAATATTTGTACAATGTCTGCCTAAGGTTCACATTAAGTTGCTGGTTAACATTATGTCTTCTTTGGGACTAATGAAAAGGTAAAGACAGATATTAATATAAAATTTAACAGTTGAAAACTATAAAATGTTATCACTTGGCAAGATATTTGAAGTGACTGACACTTAATTTTCTAATAAATAATTTTACAATTCTTCATATTCCCTTGGATGTTCATTTTTTAAACTAAACAAGCAAATTATCTACATCTTATCATATTTAAGGCATTTACCAAAAATGGAAATATCACAACATGTCAGCCATAAGCAGCATAGCATAAATATAAATCATACTTCTAAACATTTAGAAGAATGTAACAAATCTCTGGTATTTGCAAAACCTTCCAGTTAACCATTTTTGGAATGTTTTGTCCATCTCAATTAATCAAGATTTCATGAAATTGCTTGATGCCACTGATTACCACCAGCATATATCAAATGATGTGTGAAAAATAGTGTTTTGCAGTTAAGATGCACCATAACATTAGTTTAAAATATGTTATTGAGTATTTTTACACGTAATGGCTAATATCAAGTGTCATACCTCCTCTGAAAGGGCAGGTGTCACGACTGGACACTGGGGGCCAGGGGGGACCTTGTGAAAAACACTTTGTGCAGCCATGACTAGTTTAAAACCCTTTCAGGGAAGGCTAAATTCAGGAAAAGCCATGTAAACCTAATTAGAACTGTTACAACAGTAGTCTATGGGAAAGCTTTCCCGATGCTAACTCCAATAGACGGGAGGTGTGACACTTAGGGGGCCATAAGACTGTTTGGACTATGGAATGTTGGGGGCCCTGGACTGATGGGTTAACTGTACAAATGTGTCCCCTTGTTCCAGGAAGGATGTCTTACCTGCCTGGATATGTGGACTATGATAGCCATGTTGTATAACAATTTTCTTTATTGCTTTAATGTTTAATAGTCTGTTCTGGTGTGTGGTTATTGGCAAGTAGGTTGGCAAGTAGGTCATAATTTGCAAAGTACTCCGTTGAGGAGTCCAGTAAGACCAGAGGAGGGAAATGCAGATGCCAAAGGACAATGGGCATTCAGTTATGAATGGGGTGGTGAGATAGGCTTAAACACTATTGTTCTGACTGGGGACACCTTGGGAGTCTAGAAACAATAGATGATTAAGATGATTATTCAGCCCAGTTTATGCCCAGCAGGGGGTAATCAGGAAGTATGACATTATAGGTTGTATCTTGTTTTGATTGGATGATGTTTTGTATAAATATACTGTATATTAATCAATAAATTATTCTCAGCGTGATGGTACATAATCATGGTGTGCTGTCATTCTTGGGATTATGAGCTAAATCACTGGCTGGTATTTTAATATATCTCCTGGGTCCTACCTCTGCTGCTGTTCCTGATTGTTCCTGCTGTATCCTGATGATGATATCCTGCTAGATCCTCCTCTAAAGAGAACTACCTCTGTTCCTGATCATGTGTTCCTGGTATCCTGAAGCCAACTGGGCTCTGAGATTACCAGAATTATAACAATCTATGGGGAATTCCTGTAGCTGAAAGCAGAAGGATTTAGCTGGATGGTTAGGTGAGACCTTTCCCTCTGGCCTCACCTTATGCTAGATTGGGTATATGGCAGGTACCCTATTTAGCACACATTTGATTTTGCCACCTGATCACTGCACTGTTTTTGGACTACGAGCACAGTAAATTTTGATTAGAACACTTTTGCACTCCACGTCAAGGGAGCTGAGGGGTCTCGCTAGCTCTTGAGCTTGTGGTGGGACACATTGAAAGGACCTGGGTGAAGTTGGTGACAGTTGCTCCACCTGAAATATGAGCTAGGATGGTCTGGTGGCAGCTGTCCCCTAGCAAAGATCCTGTGTTCATTGGAGGGCTCTGGTCCTGGTGGAGGAAACTCCCCCCAATTCCTAGGATGGGGAAGTACAAAGATCTTTGAGGTTTTCTGGACCATTCGGCTGGAGCAAAGAAGATAAAGGGGTCTTCAAGCTCTGAAGGTGGTGGGACCTGAAGACTTCACTGGAGCATAATTAACAATAAGCACAGAATGATTGAGGTACTCACTCCAGCACACCCCCGGCATTCTTCAAAAGAAAGCAGTCTGCAGATGCCCTTCGACAAAGATATAAATTACTATTGGCACACTTTTCAGTTTAAGTGCAATACTTACTCCACTAAAAAATTGTGATGTGATTTAAACTCTACATGCTTGTAAGGGGTAAAATTAACAAAACTACTTCTATAGAACTAATATAGAAAATTTAACATTTCCATTCTCTGCAAAGTTGGTTCTAATTCGTGCCATGGCAATTCAGTTCAGTTTGTATTCTGCCTATGCATTGTAAGATAAAAGTAGTTTAAAACAATTTTGTAAATATCATAAATAATTTATTTCAGCAGCAATTTTAGAAAGGAAAGTAGCTTATACACATTCTTTTCCACATTCCAGCGGACGGTACAGGGAACATCTGGTGGTTTCAGAATCTCATTAATGACCACTTTCTCTATTTTATGATTTCTAGACTTATATATAGGTTAAAAGTGGCAATGGAATGCTGGTACCCTAACTGTGGCTATGTTCTTAATCATGTCTGAGAGTGGGGCCAATAGTTCTAAATGGATACCCATATTAGTGATTAAGAGGGAAAAAAAGTGGTATGTTTTGAACATCCTTTGCATGTCATTACTCAGAATCCTTAATTATATTTGAAACACTGTTTACTGAGACATTCTGTAGTGACTTTTGACCTGTGTGAGACATGTACATGTAATCAAAATTGTCTTTCATTTTCTTCCGGGATCTGCAGTGGATAGTTTTCCAATCAGCTTTCTTCCAACTAAAACTCACTACAGCCTCATTTCAAAGTTGCCATAGCCAATATCACACTGATTAGCCGCAGATAAGGGTGCAACTGCAGACTGTGAAATCCCTATGTGCTGTCAAAATCGTAAGTTCGACCCAGCTAAGCCTTTGATCTGTCAAGCCCGCAAATGTTACAATCGCTAAAATCGTAAATCGCAATTACATTGCTACAATTCCAGGCAGAAAACGCGCTGCAGAGGAAGGATCATTAGCAGCAAATCATTGCATTATAGTATGAAGAGAGGAGAGACGGAAAAGGGGATAGGGAGATTATTGGAGAGGGACGAAGGGAGGAGGATAAGGGGGAAAAGGAGGACAAGGGGGAGGAGGAATGCTGTGCTGAGGGGGCACAGGCAAATTTAGCAGCACTGGGCCCGCGCCGGATCCTCCCTGCAGTAACCCCGAATGTGGCTCGGGGCTACAGCTTTAGGTACAAAAAATTAACCCAGAGCCATGCTCGGGATTACCGCTAGGAGGGTTAAGGGGGATGCTGTTGCATTCTTTCTCTCATTGAAACAGCCAAGGACATCACACACACAGCTATTCCCAAGCAGCCTGCATTTTTAATGGCTATTATTTTGCAACTATCATTGATGACCCTGAGGTCTGTCCCTCCACTGCACTACTAACCCCCAAGGATCAATCTCCTTCCCCATCTGACCCTGAAATCGATGTGCCCTATGACTATGGGCACCTGGCCACCGCCACATCCTCTTCTCCATTTCCCGCCTTCTCCTCTCCTCCACTTTTCTCCTCCACACCCGCCTCCTCCTCTCCTCCACTCCTGCCTCCTCCTCTTCTCTATTCCTCTCTTTCATTATCCTCCTCCTCCCTTTCCCCCTTATCCTCCTCACTTCCCCTTTCTCCCTTTTCCACTACCCCCCTTATCATCCTCCTCCTCCCTTCCGCCTTATCTTTCCTTTATCTCCTACTCCTCACTTCCCCCTTCCCCCTTATCCTCCTCCTCCTCCCTTTCCCTCTTATCCTTCTCCTCCCTTTACCCCTTCCCCTTTATCCTCCTCCCTTTCCCACCTCCCCTCTTATCCTCCTTCTCCTTCCCCCTATCCTCTTCCTCCTCCCTTTCCCCCCTTATCCTCTTCATCTCTTTCCCCTTTATCCTCCTCCCTTTCCCACCTTCCCCCTTATAGTCTAGTATGGAGTTGTGCAAAACATAGAGGGTTGAGCTGTGTAGGTCAGACAGAATCCCTAGTGTTAAAATAAAGTTGTTTTTCGTTAGTAGGTGACTTAACAGATCTAATATGACAGAACTTTAAACTGTTTGGGAAATAACTAATTACTTTCAACACATTTACGTTGTTTTACTGCTTCTTTGTAAGACTAGTTTCTAGATTATTGTTTCAAATTACATAAGCGAACAACTGTTATTTTAATAGGATACAATGAAAACGATTAAAACAACTTTAAAATATATTGCCTGTTTTTAGAGAACATTATGCAATTTTGTCAGTATAAAGCCACCAAATAATGCTAAAACACACAATAGAATGTTTTTTTTTTTCATGCAGCTCATGTAAAGCTTGTGTCATCATTAAAGCAAAACTAAATACAGTTGTTAAAAATTAAAGGCAGTAATTATTGATTTAAAACTTTGTAAAAAACATTTTGCACATTATCAAGTACTTAAATACATACATACAGTATATCACATCCTAGTGTTTCTTTAAGTGAAAAAAAAAGTTTTTTGTTAGTAGGTGGCTTGTTTGGGAACTAAACTTTAATGATTTTCAACACATATACATTGCTTCACTGCTTCTTTATAAGACTTCAGCTTCTTGGTTATTGTTTCAAAGAACATAAGAGAATAACTGTTGTTTTAATAGCATAGAAGGAAAACGATTAAAACAACATTCAAATCTAGTGCCTATTTTTTTTAAAGAACATTATGCAATTTTGCCAGTATAAAACTACACAATACACACAATAATGGAACACACACTAGAATATTTTTTCCCCACAAAACTCATGTTAAAAAAACTCTTCTGCAGGGCTGTCACCAGAAAACTCAGGGCCCAGTATACTAGTACCAGACAGAGACCTTCATACAAGTGTTTTTGACTCCTTGCATGTTCCCAGGTACTATATATATATATATATATATATATATATATATATATATATATATATATATATATATATATATATATATATATAATGTATATGTACTCTATATAATGGAATAATATCCATCCTCAATCCTTGGCTTTGCTTAAAGCAGTGTAATACAGCAGGCATATCCCTAAAAGGAGCCATGTTTGAAATGGTATTGGATTAAAGAGCAAATCTTTTGTGGACACATTTGCATGTCCATGCCCAGGTTTGCAGAATGATGTGCAATAACTGTATTTCTTGGAATTCTGAGCAGGAAAAAAAGTATTTTAACTGAGTTCCTGGGCGCATTATGAACAAGCTGTTATCTGGATCGTTCAACCTGATCCATGTCATTTGGAAGCTGTGACTTAAAGGACCACTTTTTGAAAACTTTAAGTGTGACTAAGAGCATACTTAAGCATGAATTCATCAACTTGATTGGTTGGGGCAATCTTCATTGTGTGGCTATGATTGTTTTAGGGGGAATTTATAGCTGGAGAAAAGAAGAAGAAGAAGCCCTGGTAACTTTCAGAAGTGACTAAGTAACAGATAGTGGAACCAGTAGGTTAGGGTAGTTTAGGGCACACACACACAGACTGGTATAGGAGACACTTCTGTAACTAGTCATGTGTATGGTTATACTTCTAAATAAACACTTCCATTTTGTGGTTAAGAGTTATTGTGGAATATAAGGAATAACCAACATTTAAAGTCACAAGCCCGATATTAAGGGGGGCTTTACCCAGGAACTGTTTTTGATTTTGCAAATAAGCTTTTATGTTCTAGATTTCCTGAGTTCCCTATAGCAAAGCAGATAGTGAAGAACTAGTTGGTCTCCAGCTGTGCAAAACTCTTCAATAATAGAGATTCCACTCTTCTTAGGCTTTGATTCCTTTAGTAAAGGTGTCGAGTACTCCGAAAACTGTTTTTTACAATATTTATGTCTCTTTGTATTGTTCCTACCTTAAGAAAAAAATGGTGTCATGGTTTGGTTATGCCTGCATGTTGGGTATAATTAGGATCTCAATTGCTGATAGGACCGGTGGGTAAACCTCCACAGGCAGGTTAAGGAACAAGTAGGACACAGGAATCAAGAGCACACCAAGGATGGTGAGAATGACCAGGGAGAGTCAAAAGCTGCAACAGGTAGTCAGGTAAACACAACAAGCTAAAGCAGCCTTAAAGATACTGAAGACTGGAGCAGTAAGGTTGAAAGACACTATATGCTGGGGAAGGGAGACAGGGATCAGATGTAGGTAGAAGTAGGAGCTTAAACAATACAGCATGCAGAGGCTGACAAAGAATCCCAGAAATCCAAACAACAGGCTCAGAGCTCCTGGACCTACTCTCCTAAACAGTCCGGGTGAAAATCAGAGCAATAACCACACTTTTTGAAAAATACTTTGCTGACTGCACTCTTGCACTTGGGAACCACAGCAAACAGTGCTGGGATCCCTGATACACTGCACCCATGGTTTCTCTTAGAATTATTTTTTTAACACTAAACCAGATGAGAACAGAAGAGTGCAACAAACCACATATGGCATATACATATACAAATACTCTTAATAAACAAGCTAAAAATGTCATGCTTACAAGATTTACACAAAGAAAAACTCTAGATCAGCGGCTCTCAACCCTTCCAGTGCCGCGACCCCCCCCCCCCCCGACAAAACCTCCCAAGCCATGGTGACCCCCAACAGCAAAACTACTGACCAGAATAGACAAAAAAACACATCCCTGATGGCTCCATGCGACCCCCCAGCAAATCGTCATTCGACCCCCGACGTGGTCGCGACCCACAGGTTGAGAACCACTGCTCTAGATGGATATTAGACACAAGGCAAAAAAAAAGTACAAAACCTTTATATATCATGGACTTTCCAAATATAATATATTTAAATAAAAATCCTTTACACAAAGCAGCCCTGCTTAAGCATTTGCCACAGGGCAGCTTCATTGGGAGAAAAATGCACCTTTAATACTAATACGTTTATTTACAAATTATTATTTGCTATGTTTGTTATTGTTATGAAAATTATGAAATTAGTATAGCTCAGACTTGATGGGTTACAATACAAATACTAATTAATCATTCTGTCATTGACATTATTAATATAGATATATAGCCAGGAATAGGGGAAGTAGGTCTATAGAAATGTATACTTCTGTGATTTGCTTTTTGTTGGCAGAGTGTGAGCATAATAAATAAATCATGTTGTTGATACTTATAGAAGTGGTATGTTCCAGCCTAGGCTCTTAATAAATGTTTGTATATTTAGGTTTGTGATTTATATATAACACGAGGGAAAAGAGGGGTATTGACTGGGAAGTGGGCGCTCACAAGACTCAATGGGCCTGGGGCAGAATAAAACCAATATATGCCAATGATCCACCCTGATTAGAGTCTCAAACAATATGAGACTTCAGAAATCTTAGGCCGTCTACTCCGTAAAACATTTCTTCAAGATAAAAGGAAAACATCTATATTATCTGAGACAATTAGCCAGTGTTTTTTGATACCGCACACACGTTTTTTTAAGTAATAACCAATCAAATCCTCATTATAATCTGTATTGAATTTGTACAGCACCCTTCGATATGTTATGCTATAGGGATGATTTATCAGGTAGTGAGTTTTAAACCAATTAAATATACCAGCTGTTAAGCAATCAGGATTTATTCCTTACACTGTCAGATAAATCAATTAAGTACTATTGCATACAATATATTGACAAATTAGATGTGAAAGGTATAATAGAGATATCCTGGTTTATTGATTCCTAGATCAAGGAAATAAGCCATGATAGACTGTTTACAGTTAAGAGTGGATCAACTATACATAGCATAGTAGTAGGAGGAATTTAATTAGAACATCTTAATAAGACGTTTTAATTGTATATTTTCACACAATTATATGCATGCTTTTATATGTGTACATTTAAAAGACAACTGAAAATAGAATTGTTTTCAACCTAACAGTAAATCCTAAATTGGCTAATGACTGTTTTGTTTAGACAGAAACGTTGCTCCCAATCAGATAACCAATCACTATTTGGTTAGCTTAGTAGTTGTGGATCCAACCAATGCAATTTTGAAAGCAATATATGTGCAGGAGGTTCCTATTATAATGTCTTTAAAACAATTTAAAACTAAGTTTTTAATAAATGTACTTAAAAAAAAGATTTATATATTTTACCTTCTGCCTATAACTTTATACCATTAAACTAGGATAAATAAATAATACATTAATTAATTAAAATAAATACATTTTCAGTAACACTTTAAGCCTGAACATTAATCAATCCTATATTTTCTGTATGCAGTTTTGAATATATACACCTAATAATGAGAAATATGTTTCTTTAGATAGTAAAAGAGGGTGACTATACTTTTTAACTTATTAAAGATTATTTTCCTTAGGAACTCCCATGAGGATCCACTCCTTGTTAATCGGGTGGGGTTTGATGATCGATCATAACCCATATGGACTATTATTTATTTTACTTTCTTAAAAGGTTTTGCTCCTAATCAAATTTAGTTCTTAAAAAAGTGAACAATAAATCTTAGATTTCAATGAGTATGTTTTTACGTCTATCTATCCTAAACATAAGTTTTAAAAGCCAAAACCAAAAGATATGATAAAAAATCAACAACACTAAAACAAAGAGGCAAGTAAGCACTCCATCATAAAGAAAGATGCTTAGATGGCCACCTTTTAGATCATTTTACAAAAATAACTTCTTTTGAGACTGTGTACCACTTTTTTTTATATAGAAAATAATTGTACAACTAACTATATACTTTTTGAATTAATGTTTTATTCTTGTTTGCTTTTTAAGAATAAATTACCAAGCATTAAACATAGGAGCCTTCAAAGACCTGCTTTTCATCACGTGGCACTTATTGAATCTAAGGGGATACATTTATGTCATTTACTGCAGGTAAATGTGCCCAAACCCAAACAACATTTCGTCTCAGTAAATATTTTATTAAATGTTTAACATACCAGAATTAACAAACGATTATATTTCTCAGTGGAGTATACTGTATTTATCAAATGGTTAGAAAAATGTTTCTAAGTGGGAATAGGTGGGTTAAAAGATATATCTGAACTTCCTATGTGATACTCTATTACTTTGTTTGATATTTAATCCTGCATATTTGTTTATCTATAATGTGTGCAGTTTACAAATGATAATCATATTTAAACTAGTAAGAGGCAGAGAGATACCTCAAAAGTATATGGATTTGATTGAAAACTAACCTGTCATAGAGTTTGAACCTTCATCTCCCCAGTCAAGGGAACCTCATGTCTTAAATAATCCAGCAGTCTTCCCATAGAAAAATATGGGGATGGTTGATTCGCTGTCAATTTCTGCAGTGAAACTAGGGTGCTTTTTCAGTCCAGAGTAACAACTGAGTAAAAAATAAAGTAATTTTTCCATGTAAGAGCATTTGAGAAACAGCTTTATAAAAACATTGCTAATTGTGTCTCTAAATTATTCAATAACTAGCAATACCGTAGGTCACTGCTGCCTGTAATAATGCGTTTCTTTCTTGACTTTTCTTGGTTTTGTAATTTTGATATATCCTTGTATCAAATATTTTGGAATGTTATTATTGTTAATAATACAAATAATATTTAGAAAAATGGAAATAAAAACAATGACAAAAACAACTTTTATTATTTACGATCATTAACAATTATCAATGTAATTTTAAAGTCTCACCTGAGTGATAAACCTTCCAATGATGACCATCTCTGGAGATTCAAAGAATTAACTAAATCCATTACAAATAAACAATAATAAATCCCATCAATTCACCAGCAAGGAGGACAAGAGGTGAACTTTGTATTACAGTGCCCCTCCTGCAGAATAAAATGCTCAGGGAGGATCATCCTCATGTACTGGCATTACATATTTTAAGTCTCATTAAAATAAATTGTTTTAATTCCTCCATAGTAAGAATCAAATGTTTGCCTTTCAGACATTTTCTAAATGTCTGCATTCCATGATCCTATTAAATTGGCTGATAAGTCTTTCTTACTATAATGGAGGAGAAAACATGGGGAGAAGAAAACATTTGGCCTTGTGTCCTTGTTGGCAGCTTTAGATGGGGTATTTACATTATTTTAATATAATACACTACAATTTCACTATTTTATTTGTTTATTTCATGGGAAAAACAGGAGAGTGTCAGATTAACATGATCACACATTGCAGAAAACACAGATGAACACGCGTTTTAAAATGCCATGGCCTGATTGTAACAGACCAAATTTAAATTTTAGTTTGGTTATGCTTCACACATAGCCCCTGATTCTCTAGTCAGGTGCCATAAACATGTTCTTTTATAGGGAGGTGTGTGTGTGAAGTTGTAGAATTGCTGTGTGCTGCACTATTATAAAGGAAATAAAAAAAAATACTCAATCAGTCAACATTCCTTTGTCACATTTTCCTCCAACCGAGCCCTTTTCTATATTGGAGAGAAATAAAAAATTTTGACACACAGGTCAACCTATCAGATAGTCCAGCTAGTAACACCCTGGCAATGAACCACACACCAAAAACTCCGCTTGTGACCTAGCTTCAAAGGGAGATAGCTGGCACCAGAGATCTTTAAATGGCCACCATGGTCCAAATTTATTTGGGAAAATCCAGTGTCCATCAGTTTCTAAGTATACACATACACATTTTAGTATAATGGCACTGAAAAGGGCACAGGATGGAAGATTGCATAATTACACATTAAAACTTTTTTTCTTATGGATATCAAAACATTAGACAGAATATATAGAAAATATAATATTTGTGCGGTTAGGTCTGGAACAAATAGTCCTGAGTTCCTGATTCAGACCCTGGTCTGCCTATTGACTGTATCTGGTCTAGGGAAACAAGGTTAGGTAGACGCAGTTTGGTAATGGTTTCCATATCCTGTTCCAAGCCTAACCCTTTAAGTGCAAGATGCTTTATAGCACATAGCACGCCAAGCAAGGAGTATTTAAATACAACATAGCCAAAATAGTATAATATTATAATCTATGGCAATTGTAACAAATATGGCTGGGTAACACTCGTGTAAATCTGGTTATGCCCATTTTGGCAACAAAGACTCCACTGACACAACTTCACTCGAGCATCACAATAGAATATTGATAGAATAAACTAACTATATAAATATATATTTATTTTTCAATTGCTATTCATATTTCTACATTTAACAAAACGTTCACAGCCATGTGTTTTATTTTTTATTTCTTTACACATGGGAAGGTCCAGCAGGTTTAACATAAAACACAACCTTTAAAACTCTTTGTGACTTCAATATTTTTCCAGCACTAATGAGTTTATCAAACCTGAGAAAGATTTTGGCTTCAGGCTTTTTACACCAATGATTAACTTAACCGGCAGAAATTGAATTTCCATACATTAGTATAAATACATACTAATTATCACGCATTCAGCTTTTCAGCTTTTGCAAATCTTAATTAATTTCTAAGTAATGCATGCCAATCATGCTTTTTCACAGCCAATCATAAGCAGAACCTTGAGCTTTTGTTGCTATTAAGCTTTAGAGACCCATAATAATGTTTCATGACATTTTAATTTGAATGTTAGTTCGTTACACTTGCCTGTCTAGTGGTTTTACCATGGTGATTCACCTCTGGAGTATCAATTGATCTTGAACTTTACTGCCCTGTTTTCAACAACTGACAGTACTAAATGAATATTGTATTAGTTTTCAACAAGTATGGTCTGTAATAACTATGTCTGAACGACACCAGGCTGATAAAATACACATTGCAGTAACACAAGTGGAATTTAGAAAATGCTAAGGGCAATTAGTGCCTTGTTTGTATACTGACAAACAGTTGGTTATCTCATAATAGTTTAAAAATCTTTATATCTGTGTAGCAGGCTAAAAAGTTGAATTATGTCAGTTTAAAAAATGTAGTTAATATTTCTACTTGTGTTTTTGGAGCCTTTTTATCAATGTTTAATAAAACATAGGACTATTTTAATTTTTATGTCTATTTAACCGCACTCACCCCATAGCAAATGTCTCAATTATTATACAAATCTAAGCATTACTTATAAATCAGCATATATACAAATAGTTGTTAGTATAACATAATTGACCTCTGAGGCTTACAGGATATAACCAGGTGGGCATGCTCATGTCTACCCTCTATGATGGTTAATTATTGATATAGGGAATGAGATCAAATCGGGGGGGGGGGGGGGGGGGGGGGTGGGGGGGCTGGTTGGCAGACAATCAACTGAGCTCAGAATGTGTTTCATTCTTTAAAAATGGCTTTTTTATTTTGAAATATATCTTACATATAAATTTCATTGAAAATAACCAAACATGCTTTCTACTGTGATGCGGCAAAGGGTGATTTGCAGAGCTATGAAAAGTCAAACTTATTTCAAAGCTCAAACATAATTAATCCAACACATTGTATGCATAATTGGTAAAAATACAGCACATTACAACCTTTATTGATACAAATAAACACACCTATGGATTTGGGGATGGATGTGGGGAGAGCAGTCCGTGCTGAAGGGGACATTGAAAGTGATGGGACAAGGGACTGAAGTTGGGCCAGGGACAAAGTGGGTTTTAATCCTCCTCTCCAGGACTGTCAAGAATTGAATCGTCTCTGAGCAGGCTGAGAACCAGTCTGATGCAGTCCTGCAAAGTCACCGTGACGCTCTTCAATATCAGGTGGATTGTGGCAAACCAAGCAGCATCCTTAACACGGCACAGACGTCAAGCATCTTGAATGATCACAACACTGTGTGTACCAGGAAATGTCCATAAACTACCAAGTTATAAATAAATACCTCCATGCTATACAGTCCTTAATTTCATCATCCAAACTGTCCAGTAAGGCCTAGACAAAAAGGAAGGGTGTCTAATGATGGCAAGGCTTTCTGCTATTTTGTGCTCTGGTATCCCACAGGTTTATGTGGATGAAGTGCCTGTTGGATTTTCTGGTCCACATTTAGGAAAGGAAAGAGATCAAATTATTCGGGTCAAACAGCTCCGCCTTCTGCTCATACTGACAGAATATATACTGATTGACTCTTCTGCAGTATGGCCCCTGTATCTGCAGAGTCTTCTTGCATGCAAAGCTAGTAGGTCTTGGTGCAGGGTGTATTAGCACAGAAAGTTATGCTGCTCTACCCCTTCTGGATCGGTATATTGTCATGGTGAAGGGACTTGTGTAACTTAGTGAAGTTGTGAGCTATACAATGTAGGGTCACCCAAGATGGGCAGGCCATAGCAGAGGGGTAAGAAAAATCTCAGTCCACTGTAGAAGGAACTGGCATCCCACTCCAGTATTTTTGCCATGAAAACTTTGTGGGTTACCACAACCAGAAATAAGATGTCACAAAATGTTGCTCTGGAATCTACTATTTCGGTTTCAGCAGATCAATGTTCTGATGTAGGAGGAAACTTTAAATGCACATGAAGTGCTAGTTACATCTTCCAGTGCTCCCAGTAGGCTAACAGGAAACTCATTAGTTTACAAGGACACACTCATGAGCAGGGGCATAGGAGCCCAAGAAAATCTGCGGGGGGGAATTCAGCTATACTCCCAGGAAAGCAAGCAGGGGTGGATCTACTACAGGTGCAATGGGGGCTCAATCTCTGCAGTCCCCCTCAAAAACTTTTTTTTATTTCTTTATTTAAATCCCCCCAACATAGTTAAATATAAAGTATATCTATACTATATATCATATATATATATATATGATAAATTATTGGTCAAACAGATGTCACACCCTCAATGACCCTGTCCACCCATCATAGTTAAAAATAAAGTATATCTAATAGAGGATGCAACTTAAGAGGCACGTTCATACATATGTGGTGGACTTGCTCCAAAGCCCAGAGGATGCGGCAAGAATGTGCGCGTCTGGCATCCCATGTCTTTCAAACGGATTTACAGGCCCAGATGGAGGTATGTTTGTTGGATTTAGGCATGAAGGCCTTAACGGCTACCCAAAACAAAATTATGCAATTTATATGTTTAGAGACTAAAAACTGCATAGCTAAAAGATGGAAAGCAGAACATATAGAACCATTAGAGATAGCCAGTAAATTAAACCAAATTATGCTATACGAAAGAATATCTCACACAGCAGATACTATGGACAAGTTTTTGACAATATGGGGACCCTGGGTCACTTATCAAGAACAACAAAGATAGCTTGGAGGGGGTTGATGTCCTGGGGAGAGAGAGGGGAGAATATGGACTGGGAGGCTGGACTGGGGGACGCCCAAGAATTCCTTGCACCAAAGAGGTAAGATAACAGAGGGGAAACCGACATGGGAGGGAAGAAGTCGGATTCCTTAGGACAATTAATAGCTGCCAACAGTTGAATTGAAGTTGTATGTTTATTTTAAGTTTGATTTGGTTTTAATGGGAAAGGGGGGGAGGGAGACAGGGGGGGAACCGATAATTCAAGGGGTTTCAGGAATGTGAATAAAAGAGCATGAACATGAAGGCTCCAAAAAACTAATTTGGTAAGCTGGGGATAACTAGGAAAAGGGGAACAGAGAAAGGAAAAAGAGGTAGTGAATGTCACAAACTTGAAATGAAACATTTAAATGTAATATGTTTATTATATGTTTTGCTCTTATAACATGAGACATTTGAAAGATTTGGAAATATGATAAGTTCTCTTAAGTGACAATAAAAAATGATTGATAAAAAAAATAAAGTATATCTATACTTATACATATATATATATATATATATATATATATATATATATATATATATATATATATATATATATAGGATAAATTATTGGTCAAAGCTTTCATGGGGAAGACATACTGCTCCACTGTGCTCGCTCCCCTATTGGCCAAATCTGGCTTGTGTTAAATACGTAAGAGAAAATATGTTATTTCCATATCCCTTCATTTCCATACATTATCTTTTTATCTACTTATAATATAACACCCATTGGCGGAGCTAGCAAACGGAGTGCCCCTGCTTGCCCGTCAACATTGGCGGGTTTAAAATTGTAAGGCTAGCAATGCGGTTTGCCACACAATGTGAGGCTTTTGCTTCTCTCAGCACCTTTGGCACTCATTGCGAGCCTCTCCCCGTGTACTTGAACTTTCCTGCTTTGCACTGATCACCTTCGGCGCTGATCTCAAGGCTCACAATGAGCGCGTTCAGCGTTCATTGCAAGCCTTTCCTCCCGTCTACTTAGGGGCCGCTCATTGCAGGTTTCGTTAACCTGCAAGTTTTGTGCTTGGGAATGCCATGTGTCTCTTTCCAGCATCTCCCCCCTGTCCCTTCCCTGTGTGTATCTCCTCTGTGTGTCAGCTGAATGTTTGTGTATTACGCGCTGAAGGCCGTTTGTTTTATTTTTAAAGTCCTGCGTGCCTGGTGTTGTTGGTGTAAGTGTAACTGTCTTTGCCGTAGTGTGTTTTCCAAGTCCTGCGTGCCTAGAGTTGTTGGTGTAAGTGTTATTGTCTTTGCAGTTGTGTATTTTCTAAGTCCTGCGTGCCTGGCTTTGCTGAGCCTTGTTTTCATCCAGTTTCAGAATTTTTTCAGTTTTTCGTCCAACATTTTTTTCCTTGCTTAGCCGATTTTGGATTGACGAAAACTTACAAATATGGCTCAAAATCGCTTGCAACCTCACTCCCAGGCTTCCTTGCTCTCCCCCATGTGCTGTGTGTGAGTGTGTTATTATATTTGTTAAATGTATTGTTTTGTTTTGAGGGTTTTTAGAGTTGCGAGCTTGGGTCGCAGTTGCGACCCTCACAATGAGTTTCTACGTTTTTTTGCACATTCCTTTCATACACATTTTACATTTTTCTTTTTAGTAAAGTAATCACCTACATTTGTGCTGCTTATTGTTCAAAAAATAAATGTATTTCCTCAGTGCTTGACACCAATTATTTCACGAAAATATACAAGGGTAGGAAAATATTTTATTAGAACCATCCTCAACTTTATTCAAACAAAACAGTGCTGCTATTAAAACCAATGACATCTATAGGTCAAAATAAGCAACTTTAGAGGGTCATGTGTCAAAAAGGTATACCTTAGGGCTAACAATTGTTGATATTAAAAACTTCTAGACACATAATTACTGATAGAAAAAAAGAGCAGACCTATGTAGGAGTCAAGAGTTTATGTATATAGAGCACTTTATTAGTTATGAGGTTCCCTAACGCACATCTAAGAGACCAGGCACAGTTGATACAGTCTATGATACAGCACTATATTAAGCCTCCTCTCATAGATCATGATTTTATTGTAGGATTTTATTTCAGGATTCTATTAGTGGCAATCATTGCAATATAGCTATGGGTAGCTTATGGTCCTCTGTTCTTTGACAAGAGGTATTCAAATCTAATTATATTTGGATGTGAGGAATATATTGTGAATCCTAGAGCAGTTTCCTTCAATCACAAATTTATGTTCCTTCTGGATTTTAGGCTCTTCTATGCAGTACTCCTCTCTTTCATTCTATATATTGTAGACTGTATTAGCCAACTTTGGGGCATAAACACATGAGCCTTCCAGATAGAAGAACCTCTTGAGGGTCATAGATCTGCCCTTTTTTCTATCGCTTTGTACCAGATCTAAGGTATACCAGTTGGACACATGACCCTCTATTGTAGTTTTAATAGTGGCATTATAAGCTGAAATGTTTGGTTTCAGTACAATTATAATTTGTCAGAATTTATCAAGGAGAGTCTGCATGTCTAAGAAACAACCGTGTAACCGCTCAAGCATTTTTACTTGAATGTCGATGTATGGTCCTTTAAGGACCCAGTGTAGTAGTCATCTATGCTGGCTGCATTGCATACAGCATTGCTGATTGGCTACTAAGCGGGTCCTGCTCACTGCTTTACAAAATCGTACCCTGAGAAGCCTAGCTCAATCCTAGGGGTGTAAACATCACCTGCAACAGTTTTTCTTAATGCAAAGCTAAAAAAATATAGTGCATGCAAATACATTTAATCATACACTACTAATTTCCCCTCTATCAGATGCATTCATAACACAGCTCACTTGCATATACCTTTAAGAGTAATATTTTGCAACACTTTAGCCAGTAAGGGCTAAAAGAACAGTGGTCATTGGGATGCTTGCTCTTAATTTTGTGGGTTAGCCAAGGGCACATTCCTCCTTATTAACTTCTATCTGCCTTCCTTGAGGTCTGGTAGATTGAACAGCTTCACCTGACTCTCTTTTTGTTTCACTCTCTCTGTGCCTCCTTCCACGCTTGGCTCTCGTGCTATCTCTCCAGCATTCAACGCAGGCTTAGCCACCCGTTGCTAGGCGACAGACCCACACCCTTGTTCGACTCTCGTGCTATCTCTCCAGCATTCATTACAGGGTCAGCCACCCGTTGCTAGGCGACAGACCCACACCCTTGTTCGACTCTCGTGCTATCTCTCCAGCATTCATTACAGGGTCAGCCACCCGTTGCTAGGCGACAGACCCACACCCTTGTCCGACTCTTCCTCCCACAGCCCTGCGTATACCTTCCCTGATTGGCTCACATTGCTGCCGCTCTGTCGTTTTCCCATCCTTCTTGATTCCTATTGGCCAGCGCAGTCCCAGCTCACCTAGTGGTGGTAGATTCAGGTCCCACCCTTCTCTCGCAATTAACCGCAGCACATCCAGGGATTCCAAACTGTGGGTCAAGTAACTGCTCTTAAAGGGGGCGAGCGCCAGACTTGGTGGTGTCAGTGTGTGGGGGGAGGGGGGGGGGTTACAGTGTATCTTGAGGGGGCGGATGACTTCTGGAAAATAAGGGGAGGAGGTACAGGGCAGGGCTCGCTGGGCAAAAACCAAACCACCCTGGGCAAATAAGTTGCAGTTCAACGATTCCCAACATTCAACAACAATTGTAATGCCTACGTGCGCCTGCACAGAAAGCACCAAGCAGGCGTTACACATACTTTACTAATTATTAGAGTGGATTTTGTTACCTTACAAAAATAAAGAAGGCACTAACAAATCTGCTAATATTGAGGCATACTTTACTCTAGTCATATACTGTATATAGTTGTTGGTTTTTGCGATGTTGGTCACGCACTTGTGGACCAGGCAAAGCGATGGATGCAGTTGCGGGGCTGCAATAAATGCTGAAGGCGCACGTTGCAGGGCTCATCGCGAGGCTGCAGGAGTTAGGCTGCAACTTTAGGCCCGCGGGAGTTAGGCTGCAATGAGCGCCAAAGGCACGCAGGACTTTAAAACAGCGTAGACATGAGCACAGAAGACACTCATGTCGATGGCTGCAATAGCCGGCGAAAAACTTAGCACTTTGCCTCTGATCGTGACGCATGCAGTCTCTTAATTGAACGGCCGAAATTCTTTCAAGCGTGTAACTAGAAAAAACACCAAAAACACCAAACTAATTAAAAATAAATAATAACACACTCACAAACAGCACATGGGAGAGCCATGAAGCCTGGGAGTGAGGTTGCAAGTGAATTTGAGCAATATTTGGCGTTTTTCGTTGATCGAAAATCCGCTAATCAAGGGAAAAAATTACGACAGAAAAAAATAAACACACAATGGCGAAGACAGTAACACACACGAACAACGCCAGGCACGCATGACTTTGAAAATAAAACCAACGGCAGTCGGCGCGCGGCACACAGACATTCAGCAGACACACAGAGGAGAAAGACACAGGGGGAGATGGTGGAAAGAGACACATGGCATTCTCAAGCACAAAAGTTGCAGGTTAAGGAGGCTTGCAATGACGTACAGTAGACAGGAGGAGAGGCTCGCGATGAGCGCCAAAGGTGATCATTGCAAAGCATGAAAGTTGTGGGTTGACAAGGCGAAGCCTTCAGCACTCATTGCGACGGCCATACAGTAGACAGAGGGAGAGGCTCGCAATGAGCGCCTTCGGTGCTCATTGCGAGCTACGCGGTGAGAACCAAACACGCTAAGCGCCGAGCTCACGAAGATGCCTGTAGGTACATCATTCCCAGCCTTAAAATTTGATTCCAGTCATTTTTGATGGGCAAGTATCTAGTATTTTAATAATATTTCATGTAATAATGAGTTACAATCAGTCTGAATTATAGATGCTTTAGTGGATCATAGAATACATTACAGGTCATAGGATATATAGTTATGTGTGAGCAATAGAACTCACATAGAAATGCATATATACTTACACAGACAAACTGCCAGTCACAAAGATGGCTACATATAGGAATGTACATATGGGCATACACATTGCTCAGGTCCGTAATATACTGTAAGATACTGAGGGAGGACAAGTCTGTGTGAGCATTTTTGTGATAATAAAACAAGGTGTCGAGGAAGGGTTGCTCTGCGTGCATTTGTTTGTGATGATCAAGTAGGTCAAATAAGGTGTCGAGAGGAACATACTGTAAGTTTTATTATGTGATAGAATAGTATAGGAGGCACATGCATGCTAATAAGGCTAATAATAACAATTGCCTGGAGACAGAATGGTTAAAAATAATTACACATGAGTGTATGTATGTCTTACTATACATTGTGAGGCCCTAAGTGAACTTAGAGAAACTCGAAAACGGGAGACAAATGAAAATGACTGAAAGATTCACATTTACTTAAATAATAATCTAATACTAACTTGCTCACTAGTGAAAATGGAGATATCTAAGTTTTAGTATTATGAGAAAAATTCAACTATTATACATTTTTATATTTATCTAATGATCTGAGCAATATGGTAGACTTTATGGATCAACCACCCCAGTTAAAATATCATATTTTTATTCAGCTTAAAGTGACACAGCAAAGGTCACAGTTCTAGCAGCAATAACAAGTATACATATAAATGAATACAATTGCAATTGGTCATTATTAAAAATTAGAGGAATTGTTAGATAATAGAGCTTAAAAGTTAATATTTTTAAGCATAAATTAACTATAGAGGATCTTCTCCCTAACTCCATGACTATAAATAACTTTCAAAAACACAAAAGGGAGAAATCTTCTGTCTAAGGGTAGTGCTCCTAGTGTCATCAATAATCTCAATAGCAGGAGTACATAGAACTAGTGAGTGCAATAACCATACATATATATACAGGATAGAGAGAAAAAAGGCACTCCATCTAGTTCGTCAAACCCTAATCACATCTATAGTTGTCAGCAATACAGGTTGCTGCTAATGCTTGCGAGCTCGCGTAGCGAACCCGCTGCAACTGCGGCCCTCGCGATGCCAGGACCGCAGTTGCTTGCAAGGAGCACCAAAGGCATGCCTTGCGCTGGTGGAGCTCATCCCTACGACCCCATACAACTTAGGCACTTAGGCACTCACTGCGCTGGTGGAGATGTGTGCCATAGGCGCTCATCCCTACGACCCCGCGCGACTTAAGCATCATACCTACCACCCGTGGGACTACAGATGAACAGAAAACTCAAATACACAATTTACAGTGCGAGACCCGTAGCACTTTGAAAAAAAAAAAACGCCTGCAAAAATTACTGGCCGGAACACTTTGAAAAGGAAACCGTCACTTACAGAAAACAAAATACGACCCCCAAAAATACGAAGTTAACGGCCGAACTGCGCACAGCTAAAAACATAAAAAAAACATCACACACAGCACGGGGGGACAGTGTGGTTGCACGCAAATTTAAGTCCAGTTTGCAGAGTTTCGCCAAAGGGGCTCATCGGTTGCGAGCCTCGCGTAGCGAAGCGAGTGGTTGAGGCATTGAAACTTGGAGCACTTAGGCCATAAGCGCCGAAGGCGCTCATTGCCTACGAGCCTCGCAAAGCAAGGCGATCAGTTGAGGCATTGAAATACGTGGGACTTAGGCAGAAATGAGCGACGAAGGTGCTCCTGCGAGCCTCGCGAAGAGAGGCGAGCCGTTGAGGCATTGAAAGACGCAGGACTTAGGCAGTAATGCAAGGCGAGCATTTCAGGCATTTAAGTACGCGGGACTTAGCCTCCAAGCAGTTAGGAAACGCGGGATTGCCTTAGGCTGCAAGCAGTTGAGGAACGCAGGACTTAGAAAAAAAAATTCCAAGGCGCGGGATTTTGAAAAATAAAAATTACGAGGATGGAAAAATATGAACTTAACAGCTGAACCGTGCAAATCGAAAAACACAATAAACACAGATAATAAAGAAGGAAAAACAAAAAATTACACACACATGGCATGGGGGGATAGCCAGGACATCTGGGAGTGAGGCTGCACGTGAATTTAAGCCGAATTGGCCGAGTTTCGGCACTCAAATATCCGCCAGTGCAAAAAAAAATGGAGGCTGAAAAAAATGAAAACGAGGCTACACGACCCCGAACCGTGCAAAACACCGCCAGGCACGTACAACTTTTACCCAGGAAAATATGAGGTACAAAATACACTATTAAAAAGGACGGAAAATGCTTGCGAGCCGCACAACACATAGACAATCGCCGCCATTTTACAACACTAGCTTGCAACTAATAACATTTACGAATCTAAAATGGCGCTTTACCCAACTAAACAAACGGTTTGGCTTTGGGCACGCAGCCTATTTATACTGCACACTTGGCACATTGCTGACACTTTCTCATCAGGGCAGCTACAGTCCAACTGTACATTGTATGCTGCAGGAAGATAAAAAAGAGATTGTTAGCTCTTCAGGATATTGATTGCTGGATATATTAATTAGAAATAGGTAAAGTATATTAATTTATTAAAATATAAGTAGCATATTTTACACTCCCGTTACTTTATGAATACATTAATGCTTTGCACTTCCTAATACATTTATTCATTGCTAATTAATTATTAACGTACATTAATTTAATAATTATTAATTAGCAATGGCAAAAAAATGTATACTTTCCACTGCACTAAAAAAAATTTACATTTTACACTGCGCTTATATATTTGGATTACTGCTCATTGGCGGCCAGCGATAGGACTCTCAAAGCAATTACATATTTAAATCTCTTTATTATGCTCTGAGACCTGAAAACATAAAAAAATAATTGTATATTTAACACTGTACTTATATATCTGTCTTTGCAATGAGCACCGAAGATTATTGTTGCAAAGCACGAAACTTGAAGGACAATGAGCGCCGAAGGTGCTCAGAGGAGCAAAAGTACATGAGGGGAGAGGCTCGCAATGAGTGCCGAAGGTGCTCAGAAGAGCAAAAGTACACAAGAGGAGAGGCTCGCACTTAGCGCCAAAGGCACTCATTGCGAGCCACGTGATGAATGCCGGACGCGCTCAGAGAGAAGCTCGCTATGAGCACAGAAGGTCCTCAGAGGAGCAAAAGCTTTACATTGTGCAGCATATATTTTTGTTACCCTTATTTCCCCAGTGTCTTGGACCCCATTCCAGGGCCTGGATCCTGGTGCATGGGTAGGGGAATCATATTGCCACATGGGAAATGTGGGCAGGTGGGTGTTGGGGTGAATAGCCCCAAAACATAGGGCCATAGTGTACCACCATGCTTCATATTATGGCATATGTCTCTGCCTTATCCTGTATACTGTATGTAATTCCAAATGTAATATTACTGTGTTCTGTTTAAACTGTGACTGAGTGATCATGATCGGGTTAAAACAGGGTGTGCTGAGTCTGCAGTGAGCAGACACCTCTATTGTACTGTTACCTGTTCTGGTCCATTGTTAGCAAATTAAGTTAATCAGATCTGTCATGTACTCTATCTAAGGTCTGGACCACTCAGACACAGAGACGGCAGGATATGTATTAGAAGGTAGCCCTATTGTTCTCAGGTCCCAGCTATAAAGGAACTCCTAGACCCCATGTGGGGTCCTCTCCTGTAAATTGTCTGCCACACCCTCTCATTGTTACATTGTGTACACCCCCTCTGTACAGTATCTAACTGCTATAAATATTTTTGATTTTCCCAAAGTAAAACTGTTCACTTCTGAGACATTTAACAATAGTATGTTCTCTTTTATTTTGCTCCTGGTGGCTACGATACTGAACCTATCTTCACACTGCAAGTAACTTGTCCTGACCACCACCACATGAAGGTTACAGAGACTCTTGGAAGTGCTGAATCCTGATGGAGAGACTCTGACTGATACAGAAGCCAAATACAGTATCAGGGTGCTGGTGCCGAGATTTCCAAGAACCCAAACGAGTAGTTTACCTTTAGTCTATAGCAGGCGGCCCTGGGCATTAATAGCCCCTACCCCCTGGATCGTCCCCCCCATAGACAAACAGATCCTTCCCTAAAGTTTCCCCCTCTCCTAAATATCAACATATTTTTTTTAAAAAGTATGTTTAGTGACAATAATTCTCATTATAAGCTTTAATGGGATCTAATGTCAGATTCACGGACACCCATTATTCTACATATGAGCAACAGAAGCCACTAAAACACATATAGCTACAGAGACTAACTCTTTACACAGGGAGCTACATATATTATTAATCTTACTAAATAAAGTGCCAACATTTAATGTAGTAATATACACTTTAAGGAACTTGCAATATCATTTAGAGGTCAGCCATTTAGTATGAAAAGCTGTGAGGGTCCTTATCTTGCAATGTCACAGATTAAAGAGTAGACATACACATTGATCAAGTCATACAAGGCACAGAGGAAAAACTGACTTTTGTTAGCATTTGTTCAATAATAATTTGAGTTCAAACAAGGAGTCAAGGAAATGAGCTGTGTGTGTATACTTGGAATGATGTGTGTCATACGAGGTGAGACCATGGCCAATCAAAGCTTACCCAAAGGCTCCCCCCTTTATATCATAATAATACAAAAAATCCATTATTAGATCTGATGCCTCCAGGTATATTGGGATTGCATGACCCCATCACAGAAAAACAAGCCTAATTACTCCTCCATTGTATCCAAAAGAAACATATTTTGTAGTTTTTATAGGCTACAGCAATGGTTCATCTTTTATGATTCTTAAGAATTAAAGATTAGAATAAATAACTTTTACATTTATTTTATTTTAATATTTATTTTATTATAAGAAGTTCAACTTTTCCACCATCTTTGTGTAATGTTTCATTACTGCTAGTAATAGAAAAAACAAGAAAGTAACACCCATAACAATCAAATTATTTATTATTATTATGACTGTTGTTATCCAAAGCTACAGTAATAAAAGATCACAAACTCTCTAATCTCACACAAAAAATAATTACGGTAACTGATTTCGTACTCTTTTCGTAGTGAGCATTGAAAAAGATCCATAGTGCAAGTTTGTATTTAGCATTACGCATAGAGGAGTTTTCTATGTTGTTGGTGGCTACAATGTCTTGCAGCTTTTGAGAAGAGGGCTGGTTGAAGCAGTTGGAGACCTACCATTAGCCACCTCTTGGTTACCCATAAAGTGGAGGGCAACATCTAAACAAATGGATATATTTTGTTGTTTTAATCAATAAACAAGCTGCAGTGAGGAACCCATGCCAAACCTGTTTAGATCTTGTTAATTTAAAAATACATTTTGCAATAATTGTGAATGGTTCAGAAACAGCATTAAGAACATATCAGTATCAGTAACTTCACTCATCCCAGATTCCACCAATAATTACCTTTTGTCTTAATATCCAATAATATGTGATGTAATATTGAATTAGAGACATTGTTGAATTTATAAACAAATTCAAATACATTGCTGTATTAAAGAAACATAGCCACAAAGGTAGCTACATAGAGCATACCCGTTGCCAAAAAATATACATATACACCTATACAAATATATATCTATTTCCTTAGATGCTGGTACTCCACTTCCTGGGGTGAGGATGGGCCACAGCAGGCCAGAAGGCAAATGAGACCCTCAGTGGGCCATGGGGGCCATTGCAGCCTCAGCACTGGGCCCTTCAAATGTGCAGGGCCCCAGTGGATTGCAGTAGCTCCGTCTGAGTTGAAACAAGGTGCTGAGGAAGAGCCGTTCTCTCTGTGCATATGCCTCGGAATATTATGTGGGTCACTCAAGGTGTAGACTGTACTCATGCATGATAGACAGCCCTGTGAGCGTTCATGTGAGTGTGTGCCTCCCGTATTAATTCATTCTACCTTCCATAAGTGGTCAAAATTGCCTGGAGACTAAATGGTTACAACAGTCACACAAGAGTGAGAGTTACTTTAGTCTTATGGTTCATGATTTCCTGCAGCTATAACTATCATGCACTTTATGAGTCCCTAAATGAACTTGCCTGAAGGAAAGGGAGACAAATGAAAATGACTGAAATAATCTCATTTATTAAATACCTCTTAACCTGCTCACTGAGGGGAAGGAAAACATTCTAATTTGAAAAAAATATATGTGAGATAAAACCATCCACCGAGTAACTTACAACATCAGAAAAGTGTATCATGACAAAGTGATAGGTGGCATTTTATTTTTAACTTAGCAGTCAGTACTAATAGGGAGAAAGGGAACTGTATATATAATTTTTAAAAGCAAATGTATTTTTTAGAAACTTATTTTAAAAATATGTAGCAGATACAAACTTATTTTAAAAGTGTGTAGAAGACAAAATATTAGGGTCTTGTGGCCCATCCTTTGTATTCAACACTTGCATGGAGGTATAAGAAGCGTGTGAGATAGTAAGTAGTGTGGCCAAAATGCTATCTGTGATGGCAATACTGTCTGCCTATAAAACATTACATTGAAAAAAAAACAATTTGGTGTCTGTGGCCTGATCCTGTAGCTTTTTCTATAAATATAGGCAGTTGTAGCCAGGTACAAGGAGCAAATTAAATAGAAGGCAGCGTGAGCAAATGTCAAGCCTGCTCAGAGGGCAAAACCGGAGGAAATAAATGTTTTAGCTTTCAGCACTCAGGAGAGGAGTGGGAGAAAACCTTGGTACATTCATGGCTCCAGGTGTTCAATCTCTGGGATTAATTGGATAGTTTAGAAAAACCTGACCATAATTTTAATGAATGATAAGGTATGCTATATTATTTTGTTTATATTGTTTTTGAATGCAGATGATGCAGCTTCTATGCAGAAAGAGTTATCCAAAAGAGATGTGGTAATGAGATCTCAGCAGGTATTAAGCATGCATGGATACTGGATTAGAGTCAAATGAAATCTACCTAGGAGGATAATGATGTACCTGATGGGATATAATACTTAAAATGGCACCAGTAGTCAGATGTAGAAACACATTTTACAGGAGAGGGACTGGTATTATGTAAAACTCTGAAGAGCAAAGTAAATTGACTTTCATGAAAGGAATATGTTGATACAATGAAATGGTGAATTCACCTGGGCTCAGGAACCCCGGAATCTAGTTGATGACTGCAGTGATAATAATATTACTCCCGTGATCGAAAGGGGAAGTAAATATTTAGTTATCTAAATATTGAGCCATCATTTGATCACCAATTCTTGGTTCTAGGTGTAATTTTTTTGTAGTGGGCCCTTTAAAAAATATTTGACTACCATGATGGAAGGTTTCTCTAGAAATATTAGCACTAAATCATGTGAAATGCTGGTCAGGTATCGTGACTGAAGATAACTGCATAGGAGGGTTGGCATATGGAGAAAATATAAAATTATATTTAAATGGTAAGGGAAAGATGATTCTGTAAATGAATGAAATCAGAAAATAATCATCAGGCTATAAAGTTTACTTTTTGGATACAAGGTGTCACAGTAGTGTTTATAATTTTGGTTGTTTGGTCCTGAATTATAGAAGCATGGGGTCCTGGAAGAAAGCAATTTGTTTATATTCCCATTGATAGGAGTGGGAAAACGCTTAGGTCATGGTAAAACAAATCCCACATTCCAAAGTTGGACTGAGAAAAAAATATGACACATTCTAGGGAAAAATGGTTCAAGGACTGATAAAAATAGCTTTTTATCAATAAATTGAAAAAAAGGTCCTCCCTTATGTAAAGATTTGACAAGATACCTGCTTTTATAATAATTACTAGCGAATTGCCCGTCAAAAAATGACGGCAATGAAATTGTAAGTGAGCTAATGCTGTTTGGTGTGTAATAATGAAATATATAATACATTAATAAATGAATATACTTTACCTATTTTGAAGCATTGTGTTGAAGAGCTGGCAATCTGTTTTGATGTTGCTGCAGCATTAGTGGTGTGGAGGTGCTGTGTAAGCGTGATGAATGTGTGCAGTGTAATACTGTGCGTGCGCGAGACGAAACCATTAGCGTAGTGGTGTACTTTCGCATTGGCGTAAAATGGCGGGTAATGTGTGGTATGCGTCTTAGCGGATTATCCGTAGGTCTTTTGTGATGTTTTGCGAGTGTGTTGTGGTGTTTTCCGTGTTTAGAGTGCTGTAGCCTCGTTTTCGTTTTGTTCGTCGGCCATTTTTTCTCTCGCTTAGCAATTTTATTAGTGTCTAAAGTCTTTTATTTTTATTTAAATGAAGGTGTAAGTTTCTTTTTTGAGGTCCTGGATGGTCCCTCTTGCTGTAGGTAAGCTTTTTATGTGCGTGTTGTGTGTATTTGTTGTGTTTTAAATGTTTTTATGTTCGCGTGTTGCGTCCGATTTTTGCGAGGTCATAATGTGTGCTAACGTGTCTTGTATGGTGTTTGCGTGTGTAGCCTCGTTTTCGTTTTGTTCGGCTGCCATTTTTTCTGTCGCTTAGCAAATTTTTTAGTCTGTAAACTCTTTTATTTTGAGTGAAATCAAAGTGTAAGTTGCTTTTTTGAGGTCCTGGATGCTTCCTCTTGCTGTAGGTAAGTTTTTTTATGTATGTGCTGTGTGTATTTATTGTGTTTTGAATTTTGTAATGTTCGCAAGTTGCGTCTGAGTGTTGTGAGGTCGTAATGTGTGTTAACGTGTGTCGTATGTGGTTTGCGTTGCGAGGTAAAGCTTGCGAGGGTCGTAATTAGTGTGTTGTGTTGTTTGCGTTGCGACTTAAAGTTTGCGAGGGTCGCAGTTGCTGGCTTCGCGAGGACCACGGCTCGCTACGTGAGCCCGCAAGCGTTAGCAACAACTTGCATGCTCACAACTATATATGTGATAAGGATTCATCCAGGCCAAAGTCCCAACTGGCAGCGGGTTACGTACCATGATCGATTTATTGAACAGCATATTACTGTTCAGACAGTAATCAAAATAATCAGCCCGTACAGCAGTAATGAAGGTGTTAAGATAAGATGCCACTTCGAGATTTGGAATGCTATCATTAAGTCCTTACAGCAGTAAAGAAGGGGACATACTTGTACTCCCAAATACACAGTTTATAGGCAGCCAGGCAAAGCAAGACCCAGGAGTGTCCCAGGAGAGTAGAAGCTGACAGAAGCAGTGAAGCAAGTAAGCAAACCAGGGACAGGTTTCACTAGCAGGCAGCAACTAAACAGCAGTATAGTCAGGCCTGAGGACAGGTGTCAAACAATGGACAGGTGTTGCAAGTAGGCAGCAGCAGGAACCAGGGTAATAATGCAAAAAAACAGGCAAATGCTCTACATCTGGATAGTCAGGCCTTAGGACATGTGCTAGACAGTGGACAGGTATCACCGAGGGGTAAGAGGCAGGTGCTATGCAGAGTTCCAGAAGAATCAGGGTAGACAGGCAATGACCAGGGAGCCAGAAAAAAAAAACATGATTATCAAACAGAGTGTCCATGAAACTGTAGGATACACTATAAACTCACAGGGACAGTGCTTACACACAACCAGACTGGAATCAAAAATATAGTTGTGAGCATGTGGCCTGTTGCTAACGCTGCAGGCTCGCGTAGCAAAGCGATGGCCGCAGTTGCGGGCATGGAGCGCCAAAGGCGCTTCTTGCCAGCAAATGCGGACCTTGCAAAATTTACACAGTTACGAAACAAAAATACGAGACGCGTTATGACCCATTACGACCTCGCAAAAACAGACCGAAACCCGCGCACATGAAAACATGAAAAACACAATAAATACACACACAACAAATACATAAAAAGCTAACCTACAGCAAGGGGGGGGGGGGGGGGCACCCAGGACCTCGAAAACTGAAGTAACACCCGAAAATCCCCTAAGCGAGAGAAAAAATGGCCGCCGAAAAAAACGAAAACAAGGCTACAGCACTCTAAAGACGCAAAACACCACCAAACACCTACGGATTATTCGAAAAAGATGTGCGACATCCGAAAACAAGGATGCAACCTGTGCGACCCGAAAAACATTAGAAACACAATAAATACACACATCAAACACAGAAAAAGATTACCCGCAACAAGGGGGGGCACCCAGGACGCAAAATCAGCGACAGCCGCATACCACATATTAGGCGCCGTTTTAGAACACTAACTTATACAATCCGGAAGTACACAACTACGCTAACGGTTTCGGCTCGCGCACGCACACTATTACACTGCACACATTCATGACACTTACACAGCAGCTCCACAGCACTGATGCTGCAGCAACTTGAAAACAGATTGCCAGCTCTTCAACACAATCCTTCCTGCATATATTACTTCACAATAGGTAAAGTATATTGGTTTCTTATTTTATTAATTATTCATTGCCATACCAAAAAAAACACCAACGCAGCTTATAGCACACCTGCCTTACAATCTTATTGCCATCATTTTTTGACGGGCAAGTCGCTAGTCAGGATATCTTGACAGGCACCATGGAACCAAACAAGAACCAGAAACGTCAAGCCAGGACCAGGGAGCCAGACGGAGAAACCAGGACCTATAAAATGCAGGTTACACTGACAACAGGCAGAGAGTCTGTGAAAAAGGTTATTTTAAATAATCCCGTTGTCAATTAAGCTAAATAAGCATAGCATCTGGGGATGGGATGACACCCCTTTAAATCAAAGGAAACAAGCTCATGGACACATCTAGTAGCATAAACTTACAGGGAAGGTAAACAGCGTGGACTGGGCACTACTAGGCGAGGTTGAGGGTCACTCTGAGGAACAATGACACCTTTCTGTTATGCTTAGAGAAATAGGCTTGTTCCTTTGAGGAAATTAGACATTGAGAAGAAAAGAAATAAAGGAATGAAATAGAGTGGGGGGGGGGGGGGCATAATCTCCCTCAGCCATGACTATCATAAATATGATGAATCCCTAAAGGAGTGAGCCTTGAAGCAGAGGAGTTAAATAAAAATGACTGACATTAACATTAGCACTAATATAATCTGTGGGGGAAAGTGGGAGTATTTAAGTTTAAACAATTGTACGTATTGGTGACAAATAAATTGGATAAATATATTCTTAAATGCAGATTTATGTATTAAAAACACAATTTTAAAAATGTGTAGCTAGGAAGACAGATGTAGCTTTTTGCTCCAGCCAGAATTCGACACATGCTGAAATTAGCACTCTAAACAGTCTCTTCACAATAAGCTTAATTATTTAGGTGACCAAACCTCTATAAGAGTAATCACACAGGAGCTGAACACGGACCTTGGCAGAACACTCAAAATCAGAGATATGGCCGAATTTATAACTAGGCGACTAAGACAGCCGCCTAGGGGAGCCTTCCTGGGAGGGGCACCTAATTTACATTTAGATATTGTTTATGTTTCCCACATAGACCCAGCCTCTTTAGCCAGGTGCCATGAGAATGTTTTATTGTGGGTCGAGGGTGAAGGAGGTGGATTTGAAGAGTCTTGGAATGTGCGGCACTATAGTAAAACAAGCAAGACAAGTAAAAAACAGGGCATCTTGCCCTTACCTGTAATTGGAATCATGCTATATATATTATGAACTGAATGAGCAAGTCTGTGTTTTTTATGTTATGATGTTTGGTTCGTATCTGTTCCTACTTGAATATGCACATTGTCCCTCTTCCAACCTTCTCATTCCTTTTCCATCATAGAGAGTAGCACATTTAGATGGATCTTTACATATGTTGTTTCTCAATTTACCTATACTAAAATCTATTAAACTACATCCTTTAAAATAAGCAAAAAATAATTTGCAGAAAAAGACCATTTTAAAGAATTGGTAACGCAATGAATATAATGTATAGAACAAAATATGTTTGTATCAACAGCATGCTACATGCAACTCTAGGTACCACTACAAGGTATTAATATGAAATATCACATAACAAATACATTATATCTTAAATTATATTATGAATAGTTATCTGTGTGTAAATTAAACAATTTAACAGTGTATGTGTGATTTACAGTATACGCCAAGGAATAAATGTGTTTTTTTATTTGTATAATATAACATATATTTTGCATATATTTGTTTCATACATGCACAAAACACTCAGACATTTATTCCTGCTCCATATTTATGAGTAAACTGATCTATTTTAATATATATATATATATATATATATATATATATATATACCGTATATACTCGAGTATAAGACGAGTTTTTCAGGCTAAAAAGGGCCCCCTCGGCTTATACTCGAGTCACTCCCCCTAGTGTCTCTCTAACCATCCCCCATGTCTCTCTACCCCCCTGTGTCTCTCTAGCCCCCCCGTGTCTCTCTAACCCCCTGTGTCTCTTTCCCTCCCCCCTCCTCATCCTCAACCCCCCTCCTCCTCATAAACCCCCTCCACACTTTCTCCCCTCTAAACACCTCCCCCTCACTTACCTGCTTCTTCTCCGACCGTCGGCACCCGGTATATGCTAATGACGTGGCGTGCACGTGTGACGTCACATGCTTGCCGGGGTCAAGACGGAGCAGAGGCCGGAGAAGAAGCAGGTAAGTGAGGGGGAGGTGTTTAGAGGGGAGAAAGTGAGGAGGGGGTTGAAGTTGAGGGGGGTTGAGATTGAGGGGGGTTGAGGAGGGGGTTGATGAGGAGGAGGGAGGTTGAGGTTGAGGAGGGGGGTTGAGGGTGAGGAGGGGGGTTGAGGATGAGAGGGGGTGAGGAGGGGGATGAGGATGGGGGTTGAGGATGAGGATGGGGGGGTTGAGGATGGGTGGTTGAGGAGGGGGTTGATGAGGAGGAGGGGGGGTGAGGTTGAGGAGGGGGGTTCAGGTTGAGGGGGGTGAGGAGGAGGGAGGTTGAGGAGGGGGGTTGAGGTTGAGGGGGGTGAGGAGGGGGATGAGGATGGGGGGGTTGAGGATGAGGATGGGGTTTGAGGCTGGGGGGTTGAGGAGGGGGTTGATGAGGAGGAGGGGGGTTGAGGTTGAGGGGGGGTGAGGAGGGAAGTTGAGGTTGAGGAGGGGGTTGAGGTTGAGGGGGTGAGGAGGGGGATGAGGATGGGGGGGTTGAGGATGAGGAGGGGGGGTTGAGGAGGGGGGTTGAGGATGTGGGTTGAGGATGAGGGGTTGAGGACGGGGTTGAGGATGAGGGGGTTGAGGATGAGGATGAGGATGGGGGGGTTGAGGAGTGAGGTTGAGGGGGAGTTGAGGAGGGTGGGTGAGGAGGGGGTTGATGAGGAGGAGGGAGGTTGAGGTTGAGGAGAGGGGTTGAGGTTGAGGGGGGGTGAGGAGGGGGTTGAGGATGGGGGGGTTGAGGATGAGGATGGGGGGTTGAGGGGGAGGATGAGGATGTGGGTTTGAGGAGTGAGGATGAGGATGGGGGTTGAGGAGTGAGGCTGAGGTGGGGATGAGGAGGGAGGATGAGGAGGGGGTTGAGGATGAGGAGGGAGGTTGAGGATGAGGAGGGAGGTTGAGGATGAGGAGGGAGGTTGAGGAGGGGTTGAGGAGGGAGGTTGAGGATGAGGAGGGAGGTTGAGGTTATGGAGGGGGGTTGAGGTTGAGGATGGGGGGGTTGAGGATGGGGGGGTTGAGGATGAGGAGGGAGGTTGAGGATGAGGAGGGAGGTTGAGGATGAGGAGTGGGGTTGAGGAGGGAGGATGAGAATGAGGAGGGGGGTTGAGGAGGGTGATAAGGGAGGGGGGAAGAGACACAGGGAAGGGAGAGGGGAGAAGAGACACGGGAGAGAGAGAGGAGGGACACAGGGGGCAGCACATTTCCCACCCTCGGCTTATACTTGAGTCACTCATTTTACCCAGTATTTTGTGGTAAAATAGGTGCCTCAGCTTATACACGGGTCGGCTTATACTCGAGTATATACGGTGTGTGTGTGTGTGTGTGTGTGTGTGTATATATATATATATATATATATATCTATATATATATAGATAGATACAGACAGATAGCAAAGAGAAAGGCAGACAGCAAAGAGAGAGACAGCAGAGAGATATAGACAACAAAGAGAGAAACAGGAAAGAGAGAGACAACAAGGCACAGAAAGAGACAGACAGCAAAGAGAGAGAAAGACAGCAAATAGACATAGAGAGATAGCACAAAGAGCCGGCACAGAGAGACAGACAGCACAGAGATAGAGAGACAACATAGAGAGAAATACAGACAGTGCAGACAGAGAGACAGACAACACTTAGAGAGAGACAGACAACAGAGAGAGAGAGACAGACAGCAACGAGAGAGACATACAATGCAGAGAGAGACAGCACAAAGTGACAGACAGCACAGAAAGAGATAGTACAGAGAGAGATAGAAAGCACAAAGAGAGACAGCAAAGAGAAAAACAGAAAAAACAGAGAGAGAGAGGCAAGTCAGAGAGAGGAAGACAGAGAAGAGAGAGAGAGCGAACAAAGAAGGACAGAGCACAGAGTGAGTGAGAGACAGCACAGAGAGACAGACAGCAAAGAGAGACAGTCAGTGAAGAGTGAGAGAAAACCCACAACACAGCAAGCACCGCAACACAACACAGCAAGCAGTATAACAGCACATTGAAAACCTCAGAGAGAGACACAGCAGAGAAAGAGACAGAACAGAGAGAGAGAGAGCATACCTGCCATGTAACACACAGAGAGAGAAAGAGCACAGAGAGAGACATAATTTATGACGGGCAAGTTATTAGTATACAGTATATATATTAGAATTAGTGCTGCACAATTGACTTGTTAGACCTACAGCTGATGCACATGTGTTTGCGAACAAGGGGCAGCTAATATATATATATTTGTTTGTAGATAGACAGATAGATAGACAGATAGATAGATAGATAGATAGATAGATAGATAGATAGATAGATAGATAGATAGATATGTACATCGCTTGTCTTCCAAGCTGGAGCTACTACTATCTTTTTCAAACTGTGGCAGGGAACTCCTGATGCAATCTTTGCCACAGTTTGAAAAAGATGGGAGGAGCTCCAGCCGAAAGATGGTTAGAAAGCAAACAATTTTCAATTCAAGATTTCTCATAATGACAATAAACTAAAAAGGTTTAATACTCGACTTTTTATATACTAAATGAAAGCAGGTCCATTACAGCACTTTAAACCATATTGCAGTCATTTTTATTCCCAATTGAATGCAATAAATTCAAGTCCATTTTACCTGTGCAGATTGTATGCTCTGCCGAGCAGGAACCTCTATGTTCCAAATATTTTGCTTATATTATAGCATTTGTATTTATCCCAGTGCTACAACTGTAATGCATTTCATGTAAATTGTAAAGTGATACATAACCCAGTGGCACAATAAAAATATACATATATTCATACATACATATCACAGGAAATGCAAATGGGTGTTGTATAATAACATACAGTGGATCTAGTTATCTGAGACGACAACAAAACAAAGCGCGTTAAGCAATATCAGCATATTTATTAACACCTGCTCAAGAAGAAGTAACATTTTCAATGGTTTTGCCAAGATTTATCTCTGAATAAACTATTCATTTTAGATGAGTTTCTTAGAGCGTGTTCAAAAATATGAATTCTAAGTGTCAAGTGGGGATCAAACCACTCTCAAAGGTATTTAAAGTAGTCTATTATTCCTGTAATATTTGAATTTTTCTGTTTGCTCCAAATAACATAATGGCCATTAAATATAATCTTCTTTATTTTATGCTCGATTGTATCTTCAGAAGTTGTTCAAGGTGAGTGTAGTAGACTGTGCAAGTATACATATAAATAGTTACATTGTTACTGAGAGATATTGTTTCAATGTAGATTGAACCTTGCAGAGTTTCTTTAGGTATATCTGGAAAAAATCAAACAGCACAGTTGTAATAACCCATTCGGTATAGGATTATTTTGAAGAACACAGAAAATACACCATATAACAATCTGTTCTGTAGAATGAGTTTAATTATTTAGAAAATGCTTGAATTTTTTTATTTTTTATTTATATCTAGGATGTTATTCTTGTTTGTTTTTAAGTGGCTAATGTTTGTTTAATGTAAAAAGTGATTATAGTATTTAAACTACTGGTAACATGGTATATTTAGTATAGAGCAAATGGTGGTTATTCATAGACATAAATATTCCTTTTTTTTTTTCTTAAATAACTACTGTTGTTTGAGAAAAGTTCGCTGTGATGACTTACTGCTTCTGTTGGGCTTGATAAGAACCTAGTTCAAACCTACCCATTAGGACCGTTCTTTGAAAATCCCTGATAGCTGGAAAAGAACCAACCCATCTTACTGCCACCAAAGTGCCCAGCAAATGTTACCGACTGTCCAATGCAGGTTCAGCAGCAATAATCCCAGTAATAAGGATTATTATTTCCTTAGACTTAAACACACACACACATCAATTATGTATGTATAAACTGACAGCAGCCTTTATTGATGTAGTCCAGTATTTATGCACAATCATGGCCGGATTACCCATTAGCCACCTAAAGGCACTTCCCTGTGAGGGGTGCCACTTTTTAAAAAAAATGGTTTGTGGCTTAAAAAAATTAAATGCTGCAGTTCAAAGACTGGCTACTAGGGGTAACAACCTATAACCAGAAAGAACTTATAGGAAAAGGGACTTAAATGCACAGAAAATACAAAAATGAGTCTGTGCATACCTTGTGTACTCACTCGCAGGGGCTCCTCCACTTCACTGCCTAGGGGCTCCAAAAAGGTGTATCCGGACCTGTGCACAACCCAGTCCAACAAAAATACGAGATGTCACCCACCCCTACTCAACCCCTCTGGGAGCCTAATTTACTACCCAGGCTAATTGGCCCTTTGATTCTTGCTTTACAGGGGGTATCTGATCAGAGCAGTTGTACAGACACTCAGTGTCGGATGTGCGGTTCCCTCCATATGCACCAGTTCAGGCTGGTTGGAAAGTGTCAGGGGAGAGAAGGAAGAAATAATATCAATAATCCATGTTAATCCAGGTACCCCAATAGTCCAACAGTCTTTCAAAGTCTCCCCTCTCCAGATGTCGCATTCACAACTTTGTAAAGTATGTAACAAGCTAACAATGTTAGCAACAATGTAAGCCACAAGCATAATAGAGAAAAAGATTGGACTCCTGTGTGGCATTTCAATATAATTCCCCACAATCCTCTGAAGTGTTTAAATCCCTCTTAGGTGGAGGTAAGAAATAGAGGATCCTAGAGCAAAATAATTTCGAGGCTCCATTTGAAACAAAAAGTATAATCTGTATTTATTTATTTGTAAAACTGTAAAACATTTTGCACATTATCAAATTATGTTCTTTATAAGAGAACTAGCGACTTGCTCGTCAAAAAATGACGGCAATGTGATGTATATGTTTGTCAAGTTGTTTAGTTATTAACATATATTTTTGTCACTTGTAAGTATTTTAATATGAACGTGTATTTTTGTAAAATGTTGATGTAATGGTTTTTTAAAATGTAATTTGTATCTGAAGAATTGTTCACTTTAATATACATTGAATGAATAGGAAAGCAAAAAGTAAAAAGCCTTCTTGAAACGTCGCGAATTTTAACATGAAGTTTAAAATATATGTAAGCAATAACCTTCAAAGTATATATTTTTAAACTTGAACTTTATTTTTTATGTAAGTTTAGAAGTTGACAAAACATTGGTATAATTTTGAACATTATAAACAGGAACATAGTGAATACATTTTGTAACCTAATTTTTTATTAAAAGTATTAACATTTGAATGTAAAAACAATTGACCTTTAAATTAATCAGTATTAAAATGCAATTTCTATCACAATAATTGTTAACTTGAATATACATTGAATGTAGAGGAAGGCATACAGTAAAACTCTCCTTAAAACGTACGTAATTAAAGTAATTCATTACTGAGCACATAAACTGGCGATAAACATTAATGTAGGTAGTAATCTTAAGATAACAGACAATATTTACATTGTGACTTAAAAGGTGCTTGACCTCTTAACATCCACTTTGTAATCTGTTGAATGAAATAACTTGAAAATATATTTTTTTAACTTGTAACATTAGAAACATTAACATAGTGACTTAACATTTTAACATAATTTTTACTAACAATGCAAGGCAAGTATTTTGTGAGGCGAATCATTCATAAACAGTACTTCCATTAATTATGACTGAATTAAACAACAAATTGTTATGTATTTTGGAATGCTTTTAAAAAATGTTGGCATCTTTAATTTGTATCCTGCAAATTTATAGTACTTCATAGTAGACAATGTTTTTAGTAAAAATACGTCCATCTTCTAATAAATCACCTTGACTTTCATTGTTTTCAATGTAAACTTTAATAGCCTGTGGATTTTTGCACCGTGACAACGCAACGTACAATTGACCATGTGCAAAAACTGGTTCTTCCAAGAAAATACCCACAGATTTGAAAGTTTGACCTTGTGATTTATTAATGGTCATGGCAAATGCCATAATAATGGGAAATTGTCTTCTTTGAAGTATAAAAGGGAGACTACTTTCACTTGGTGCTAAATCTATTCTTGGTATGAAAACTCTCTCTCCTTTATGGGTCCCAGTTAAAATTTCAGCATCTATAAAATGGTCCTTTAATTGTTGAACAATTAATCTTGTGCCATTGCATAGGCCTTTTTTGTGGTTCATATTTCGCATTAACATGATAATTGCACCTTTCTTTAGCTGCAAAATATGTGGTGGCATTCCAGAAGGAGTTAAAGAGTTTATGAATTCAGTTGAAAAGTTTGCCTGACTTTCATTGTCATCCGCAAGTACAGAATCAGCACCGTGATAATTTCTTTGTGTTGCATTAATTTTGTTTTAAGATTTCATTATTGAGTATTAATGCATCTTTATTTTTACACGTCAGTATAACTTGGTTGGCAAGCTCGGAATATTCTTCGTTATTTATGCTCCCTTCAAATATAGCCGATATAATATCTTGTTGACAAATCATATGAGGTGGGATCTCTACAGTGTCGTCAGGTAAATGTAGTATTTTTTCTGTTCTGCCTTCTCCAATTTTAATAAGCCAATCATTGAAATCAGTTTGGCCTTCTGATTTCATATTTTGTTGCAGTTGAAGACGGGTAAAATATTTCCATACTGTACTTGACTTTATACATGTTTCGATAATGTCAGTTCGATTTCCATGTACAACGACAGGTAATGTTTTTCTAAAATCGCCACCCAACAACATTACCTTTCCACCAAATGGAAAAATATTATCCATGACTTCACGAAGCAAACGGTCAATACATTGGAGGGCATAGCATGACATCATTGTGGCCTCATCTATTATAATTAATTTACATTTCTTCAATTTCTTTGCTTGTAAGGATGTCATGCGAATATCTGACACAGAATTTTCTAAAATAGGCACTGGCAGTTTAAATCCACTATGAACAGTTCTTCCACCTTCTAATAAAAGTGCAGTAATTCCAGTAGTGGCAAACGCCATTGCTATTTTTCCTTGGCTCGTACTGAACTCATTAATAAATTGTACAAATATGTTTTTCCTGATCCGCCAGGTCCATCAAGATAGAAATAACGCTCTGTCACCATGTCATCATCTATAGCATTTTTAATGGCATGAAATGCTTGCAATTGTAGTGTATTTACAGTTGCAAGTCTTTCTTCTGTTCTTTCTGCTTGTAGTTGAATGTCATAGTCTTCAAAGTTAATGTCATCTATAAGACCTGGATCAGGCAAATTAAAACTTGCACAACTTAATCCATGAGTTAAAAAGACTTCTTGGATTTCCATTAACGCTTTTAAGTGTGCAATGGGTTCATTGTATCGTCGCATAAAGTCTTCAGCCATATTACTTTTAAAAGTCTCCCACAAAGCTAATGCATTTGGAGCATTTGAGAAGATACAAATAAAAGCAAATTGTTCTCTCATCTGTCGTGGCATTTGACATTGTGCTGCTTCTTCTAAACACCTTTCCCACTCTGTATCATCAGCGAGTAAGTTTCTATGTCTTGCAGCTAAATGGAAGGATTCATATACAATGTCATTAACAGTTCTTAATTGTTCAAAACTTTGGGCTCCTGGAACATTTAAAAGTAATATCCGTAAGCAAAAACGTTCAACATCTCTTGGACTGACTGTGTAAATTCTTGGAATAATCTTATTGCCTCTGGTTTTTCTTGGTCTCCATAATCCATTCACAAAAACATAGTGATATGGAATTTCAATATATAAGTATTGTGTTGCTTCAGCATCAGTGGAATTTAATGCAAACCATGCAGTTAGTGTAGTGTGACGATCTTCACTTTGGGCCAATGCATTCATTTCATTTCCAGCATGGAAATAGACTAAATGTCATTGTGGGAAATGTACTGCTAACCTATATACTGCATGTGATCTATCATGCATTTCAAATTTTAAAAGCCGCCACATAGCTTCTGGCGCACTGACATAACGAGCATCTACATGAGATGCAAGTTCATCATGTACTAACTCACTACTTTCAGGGTTGTCTGCACTTTTGACGACTACAGTAGCTGCATCGTAACCTTTGTAAATATATTTGTAGACATATTTAATGGATTTGATGGAAGTGCAGGCTTCTACGTTGATGTGGGCGTTGTACTTCATGAGTAAATGTGGATTGTAAGGTACTACATATCTATTGTCCACTTTTTTTCCACGAATAATGGCACTATCTCCTTCTCTTCTTTTATAAAGTGGATATCCATCACAATTGGCATCGGTTTTGTCTCTATAATCTTTTGGAAATTCTTTGGAACATTTATTATTTTCCATACATGGTGATTGTGGATTAAGGTCACCACAGGGTCCATGAATCATGCGATGAGTAACAATCTCATATAGTCTTCCATATAGTTCTGGATCTGGTAGTTCAGCAACAATGACTGCATCCACTTTGTCCGAAGTATCTAATTTATCTTTTTCTTGAAGTATTATTAGAAGATGTGCATGTGGAAGGCCTCTTTTTTTAAATTCAATGGTATATACATAAGCAAGACATTTGCCAAATAACTGATTTATAGTGAAGTCACGTATTAATTCATTTAATTTAATCTTAAAAACTCTGGCTACTAAATCTGGTCGATCTGAAGCAGTTTGTCCAAGAAGTAGATTTAGTGTAATTTCTGGCCATTGTGGATTACATGTAAATGTCACAAATAAATCGAGTTTGCCAAGTTTAGTGACAATAGCCATAGCATCATTGTATCTTTCTCTCATATTCCGAGGAGATCCTTGAAAGGAAGATGGTAAAATGATGGCTTTGCCAGCTGTCATGTCTCTGCTTGTAGCCACGTCAGCAACATAGTCCATTAATCCCGAATATTGTTCTACACGGAGTTTATCTTGTTGATATTTGATAAAGTTTAAATTATTTGCCTCAACTTGCAAATATGAATCAATAATCCATTGTTGTGT
The DNA here is from genome assembly GCA_027410445.1 of Discoglossus pictus. Taxonomy (NCBI): domain Eukaryota; kingdom Metazoa; phylum Chordata; class Amphibia; order Anura; family Alytidae; genus Discoglossus; species Discoglossus pictus. The sequence continues at coordinate 108,490,274 of CM050165.1, read as the reverse complement.
TAGTTTCCCACCACATAAAATTGGATTAAATACATTGCGAATGGCAATTTGAGCTACTTTAAATTCAAGCATAGAAACATTATTTCGGATTCTGGCTTTAGCATTTGGGTAACTGGGAAGAGTTAATTTTGGTTGCCAACCTGCTTCTCCGTGTGGGAAAAAGATGGGATATGTCATTGGATCTAAATTTGGACTTAAGATACTCATATTAATAAACGGTTGCTCCTCATTTCTGGGATATATTCGAATGTCTCTTTGAAATGGTGGTTCTCCTTCATCATTCTGAAACACCATTGCAACCTCATTTGATGTTGGCAAGTTATAACGACGTTTATCAGTATGTCTGTCTCTTTTAAGCACCATATTAACCTTCGGCATTGGTAATTGATGTGTTTGTGCATGAAGTAGTTGTTCATTTTCTACTTCTGACAATTTTTTATAAGCTTTACTGTAGGGATTGTTGTCCATAATGTTATTTAGCTCTATGAAAACACTGGGTAAGCATTTTTTATTTTCTTCCATCTGCATACGTTGGTCAACAGCTTCCATTGTATCTAGGACATATAGTTGAGCGAATTTTCTTTGATTTCCTTCCTCTCGATGTAAATGGGAAGTGCGATGATAAATTTGTCCTTGGACTTTAAAACAGTAAGGACCATGTCCTGGTACATTAGCAGCTAATGTTGCCCCCATGGATGCAAAGGATATGGCACTATTGTAGGATCTTATGTTTGTTTAAAAAAATTTGTAGTTTGGAAAAGTAGGTTCAGTCATAATGTTTTGTAAATAGAGAGGAAATTGTTTCCTTTCTGGAAGTTTGAACTTGCCTTTTTGACAGCAACTAATAAATTGGCCATCTCTGGGTCTCTCCTGTTTAAAATAATAAGCCTCACAAAACTGACATTGAGTAGTCATGTCCCCACAACTATGAACCTCTACTGCTAAAGACTTGAGTAGAGGACAATTTGCAAAGCATATAGGATTTTGACTTTCATATTCATCAGGTGAAATGTCATATAATGTTTCAACAACAGGTTCTAAATGCTTTGTTTTTTTCGTGGCTTTTCTTGGTATATGTTGTATTGTTTGAGGTAAAATGTCATGTAATGTTTCATGAAACGGTTCTAAATGCTTTGTTTTTTTTGTTGCTTTTTTTGGTATCTGTTGTATTTTTTCTGGTAAAATGTCATCTGATGTTTGAGCAACAGGTTGTAAATGCTTTATTTTCTTTGTTGCTTTTTTTGACATATCTTTAATTTCTGCAGGTGACAGTCTTTTGCTTGCAATTCTTTTGCGTTCTTTTTCTCGTCGAATTTCCTTCTTCTCCGGTGTCTGCTCTCTGTCGTCGTTCTCTAGCTTGGCGTCTTTTCTTTTCTTGTTTACTCTCGTTATCAGCCATGTTAATCTGTAAAAATAAAATAATGTATCATTAGTTTATTTTGAGATGTTAAGTTGTTTTTCATGACAAATTGTTATCAACAGTGTGTTTACATTTTATACTTAATCAATTTCAATGCGGTCAATTGAATAGAAGTCTAAATAAGGCCATCAGATAATTATTTAAAGAAGTTTTTATTTATTAAACATGTATCCAAAAGCAAGTGTTTCAGTAACTAAAAAGGTATTTTCAAAAAGATGTTATGTCCTTATTTACAGCACTATTCAATTTGTCAAATGGCAATTAAATTAGGGTTTAGGACTGGAATGTTACAATGACAAATTGTATAGATTCTGTGTTTTTAGACTTTTTGGGACTATGCAATTTTTTTTTTACATTTTACATTGAAGTTTGTATTTACTGTTAAAGATTATTGGCCCTAAAAGACAAATAAGAGATAGATGAAAAATGTGTTAGTTATATTTTTTCAACAGTTATAGTTACCGGTGGTTTATTTTAAATTTTATTTCCTGTTGACATCGATGCAAAGCTAAGCTTTTTTCTCTTTTTTTACTTGTTATACTGTACCTTGGTTGAAGTTTTATTTCAAGCAAAATTCTTTGTTGGTCCTGTGTTGAAAGCCTTTGTACGATGGTCTGGTCCTGTGTTGAAAGTCCTCGTCCGCTGGTCTGGTCCTCAGTTCAAACTCCTGTTCCGATGTTCTTGACGCAGTATCTGTTATAAAATAAAAATGAAAATGTTATGTTATTTGAATGTCTTTGTATTAATGAAAAAATTCCATTATTTCTGTGTTTTTCTACAATCCTTTTTGGTGCGCCGCAATTTTGGTATGCTTCTTTAGGCTTTTTTCTAAGGCTTATAGGTGGTTAAACATTAAAGAAGAATATTAATTAATTTTTCTCTTTTTTTACTTGTTATACTGTACCTTGGTTGAAGTTTGATTTGAAGCAGAATCTTTGTTGGTCCTGTGTTGAAAGCCTTCGTCTGATGGTCTGGTCCTGTGTTGAAAGTCCTCGTCCAATCGTCTGGTCCTCTGTTGAAAGTCCTCGTCCGATGGTGTAGTCCTCTGTTGAAAGTCCTCGTCCAATGGTCTGGTCCTCTGTTGAAAGTCCTCGTCCGCTGGTCTGGTCCTCAGTTGAAACTCCTGGTCCGATGTTCTTGACGCAGTATCTGTTATAAAATAAAAATGAAAATGTAATTTTATTTGAATGTATTTGTATTAACTAAAAAATGACATTATTTCTGTGTTTTTCTACAATCCTGTTTGGTGCCCACCACTTTTGGTATGCTTATTTAGGCTTTCTTCTAAGGCTTATAGATTGTTAAACATTAAATAAGAATATAAATGTAGTTTGGTATGTGTTTGTGTGAGTTTTCGTACAATCCTGTTTGGTGTGCACCACTGTTGGTATGCTTATGTAGGCTTTTTTGTACGTCTTATAGGTTGTTAAACATTGCAAAAGAATATTAATTTAGTTTGCTATGTGTTTATGTGAGTTGTCGTACAATCCTGTTTGGTGCGCAACAATTTAGTTATGCTTATTTAGGCTTTTTTGTAAGGCTTATAGGTTGTTAAACATTAAATAAGAATCTAAATGTAGTTTGCTATGTGTTTGTGTGAGTTTTCATACAATCCTGTTTGGTGCGCACCACTGTTGGTATGCTTATTTATGTTTTTTTTTAATGCTTATATGTTGTTAACCATTAAATAAGAATGTAAATGTAGTTTGCTATGTGTTTGTGTGAGTTTTCATACAATCCTATTTGGTGCGCACCACTGTGGGTATGCTTATTTATGTTTTTTTTTTAATGCTTATATGTTGTTAAACATTAAATAAGAATATAAATGTAGTTTGCTATGTGTTTGTGTGACTTTTCATACAATCCTTTTTGGTGCGCACCACTGTTGGTATGCTTATTTAGGCTTCTTTCTAAGGCTTATAGGTTGTTAAACATTAAATAAGAATCTAAATGTAGTTTGCTATGTGTTTGTATGAGTTTTCATACAATCCTGTTTGGTGCGCACCACTGTTGGTATGCTTATTTAGGCTTCTTTCTAAGGCTTATAGATTGTTAAACATTAAATAAAAATCTAAATGTAGTTTGCTATGTGTTTGTGTGACTTTTCATACAATCCTTTTTGGTGCGCACCACTGTTGGTATGCTTATTTAGGCTTCTTTCTAAGGCTTATAGGTTGTTAAACATTAAATAAGAATCTAAATGTAGTTTGCTATGTGTTTGTGTGAGTTTTCATACAATCCTTTTTGGTGCGCACCACTGTTGGTATGCTTATTAATGTTGTTTTGTAATGCTTATAGGTTGTTAAACATAAAATAAGAATATAAATGTAGTTTGCTATGTGTTTGTGTGAGTTTTCGTACAATCCTGTTTGGTGTGCACCAATGTTGGTATGCTTATTTAGGCTTCTTTCTAAGGCTTATAGGTTGTTAAACATTAAATAAGAATTTAAATGTAGTTTGCTATGTGTTTGTGTGAGTTTTCATACAATCCTGTTTGATGGGCACCACTTTTGTTATACTTATTCATTGTTTTTTCTAATGGTTATAGGTTGTTAAACATTGAAAAAGAATATGATTTTAGTTTGCTATGTGTTTGTTACAATCCTGTTTTGTGTGTACCAGTTTGTGTGTACCATATGTTGCATACTTTGGCCCTCATTCAATTGCAGTTTGGCCAATTCAATAGGGTTCTAAATGTGCTTATTTCGAGCCCTATTGAATTGTCCAAAATATCAATTGAATGAGGGCCTTTGGTTGCTGGATTTGTTATATTGTGAGGGCCTCATTGAATTTCGTTTTTCGCAATGGAATTGGGCTCAATATGAGCACAGAGCATCTTTTTTTACAGAAGTTTTTAGTTAGTGAACTTGTATCCAAAAGCAAGGTCTTCACTAACTAAAAACTTCTGTAAAAAAATATGCTCTGTGCTTATATAGAGCCCTATTGAAATGGGCAAATCACATTTGAATGAGGCCCTCGGCCATTAAACATATTTAGGTCCTGAATCAATTGCATTTTGACCAATTGAATAGGGCTCTATATAAGCACATAACATATTTTTTGACAGAAGTTTTGAGTTAGTGAAGACCTTGATTTAGTATCGAAGTTCAGTAACTAAAAATGTCTGTCTAAAAAATCTGTTATGTGCTTATATAGAGCCCTATTCAATTGGTCAACTCACAATTGAATGAGGCTCATGGTTCTGTTCTTTTTTATACTTAATACTTTACCTTGATTGAAGTGTGGAATGACAGAGGGTCCCCTCCTGCCAATCTTAATCAGCCGGTCTTCTTGTAGTGTCTGTTTGAAAAATAAAGTGAAATAGTGAATTATATAATTTTTATTTTTTATTTAGCAAAGCATGGCCTTTTCAGCATTTAATGTATTTTTGTATCTTACCTCTTCTTCTTTGTTGGTGTTCTTTAAAAGGGATTGTGCTTCACAATGCACGGTGCAAATTGTTGAGTGACGCTGTTGATGCAGAGTCTGTTTGAATATTAAAAAAAGTAGAAAGATTAAGCTTTAGGTGATCTATTGAATTGCAGTAAATTAATGTCATTTAAATATACTACTGTAATTATTTTCAATTAACATTATTTTTTGGTGGGGGCTACACACATATGTCACATACATGAAGCACATTTCCATAGTTGAAAGTAATTTTTGTGTGCGTGTGACATATCACTATACATGAATCATATTTTAATTGTTAAATTAACCTTATTTTTATTTTTGGCCAACATACATAAATGTGTGTGTGACATGTGACTATAGATGATACACATATATGTGCGTGTCACATATCAGTATACATGACTCATATTTTAATAGTCCCAACTTATTTTTTTCTAATGTAATTTAAATGTAGTTGTTTAATTAGTTTGTTTTAAGATAATTTTGTTGCAGGGGCAATACACATAAATGTGCGTGTGACATGTCACTATACATTATACACATAAATGTGCGTGTCACATGTCAGTATACATAAACCTCTTTTTCTTATTTTTTTTTTTTTTTTGATGTCCTGTCTTGATAATAAAATGTAATATATTATAGCTTACCTCTCAGTTGTAATTTGCACAGTGTAAAGTAGTAAATTAGTAAAGAATTGTCTTCTCAAGTTTTAGCAGCAGTTATGTCTGAAGTCACTCTGTTCATCACCTGTGTAGAAATGTATTTTTCTCTGTCAAATAGGCAGTATTTATAAACTTGTAGAACATTCTGGAAAGTTAGACCGTTAGAACGCAATACGCATGCGCTATTTGCGTTCCAGCTTACAATTTTGCGTTCCATCCGCTATTTTGTGCGTAGTAGTGGTTAAAATGGTGTTTAATATGAGTGTGATCCGTTCCGCATAGTATGTGTTTCATTATTGCGAGTAAGTGTAGTGTAGTTACGTCTGGAGCCTCGTTTTCGTTTTGTTCGGCGGACATTTTTTCTCTCGCTTAGCCGATTTTCGGCCGTTTAAACTCTTTGTTTTGGACTTAAATGGACGTGTAAATGAACTTTTGGAGGTGCTGGATGCCCCCCCCCCGTGCTGTAAGTAAGCTTTTTATGTGTTTGTTGTGTTTATTTCTTGTGTTTGTGATGTTTTGATGCGCGGCGGTTGGAATGGGTCTTTCGCGGCCGTATTTTTTTCCGATGCGGCCGTATTTTGTTGCGATGTTGCCGTATTTTTTTGCGATATACGCAGTTAGCTTTTACGTGTACGACGCAGTGTATTTGTTTCTAAGTCGTGCGTATGTGTGTTAAGAGCATGTGAGGGGCCTTTTTTACTGTTTTTTTGTTAAGTCTTGCGTCTGTGTGTCTGGGTGTAAGCGGGTGTGAGGTGACTTTAAGTTTTTTTTTGTTATGAAGTTGTGTGTGTGTGTATGTGTGTGTTAACACAGCCGATGTTGGGATGCTCCCACCACCGCAAATGCGGACCATCGCTTCGCGAGGATCCGCATTTGCGGGGACGTTGTTGGGTTTTTGTTGGCTGGGCGGTTGGGTTTATTCTGTTAAAAAGTTGTGTGTGTGTATGTGTGTGTTAACACAGCCGACGTTGAGCCTCCACCTCCGCAAATGCGGACCCTCGCTTCGCAAGGATCCGCATTTGCGGGGACGTTGGGATGCTCCATCACCGCAAATGCGGGCCCTCGCTTCGCGAGGGACGCAGTTCTTGCGGGCTCGCTATGCGAGCCCGCAAGCGTGAGCAACGACCCGTACGCTCACAACTATATATGTGATACTATAAATAGGACACTTCATATAAGACTTCTGATTATAATAAATAGGTTCTTGTTAGCATTTTACTAAAGTTCCTACACATAATTATTCCATGTTTCTATAAATACAACTGAAAATGGGTTGGAATAAAAAACATTAAAACAGTAGTAAATTTAAGTATTTTTTATTTATTTTTTAACAATATTTTCACATTAAACTTAATATTCAAAATAAATGAATGTGCACATGATTTTTATCAATGTGGAGCTTACAGGTGTTGCCTACAGTTTAAAAGCAATAAATATTAAATTGTGCAGGTTAAATGTAATTTCTCTTTGTAAGATTATTATTATTTGTAGCTTTCATATCCAAGGCAACAACACATTACACAGCCCAGTACTATGGGAAGGGTCCTATTTTAAGTCTCCCAGCTGCAAAATTGTTAGAACTTCAGTAAAGAAAGAATTATGTTCTTCAAAGTATATAAATCCCTTAGAAACAAAAGGGATTTGTTTCCTAAAGTTAATACAAATGCAGTGATTTTTCATCTGTGAGATATTACTAAATACATTCCTGTGGCTCAAACTCTAAAAAACAAAAGGCCAGATTCTGTATTATTTAGCATTTATAGTATCATAGGAGAATTTTATTTGGTATTCTATTGCTTCCGAAACTTATTGTGTAAGACAATGGTCACTAGAAACATTGGCAGGACAGGTAAATGAGGCAGTTGCTTAGGGTCACAGGTTTGTGTGTGTGTGTTTGCGTTGTTCAGTCGTGTCCGACTCTCCATGATTTCATGGACCACAACATACACTTTCTGACAGTTCCAAATTAGGGTTAACACCCTCCAAACAAGGTTAAATTAGCATCTAGCATCACATTTAAAATTATTTGTTTTGGCCGATCAGGTTAGCTGAAACATTTGATTTAAACTCTGTGGTTCCTCTTTGTGCTGTAAAGCAACCTGGGATATGTAGTGTATCACGGATATGTGCTATGTATTGCTGCTGACATACAGACAGGAAGCTGCAAGCTGAGCAAGCAACAGCAGGTAGATAGTGGGTTAACATTGCTCCCCTGATGCTGCATGATGATTAGGGGGGGGGGGGTGTCATATGCCTGTGTAGACATCTTCTGGAGGTGTCAACATAATCATTAGAGGGATTTTTAGATATTAATAAAAAATAAAATGTTTTATGAGATGTGCTGCATACAACTAAACTGCTTTTTGACTAAGTATTGAAGAAATGTATTGATCCATGAAACTTGGATATGTCTTTAATTGCATTCTGAACATTTAAAGTTAGTGGTTTCAGGCTGTTTATAGCTTCAGGGGCTATACAAGCATTATTGAAAAATGATAATATCTATATATCCTCTATCTGATGGTGCCTTCAGTGTCCCTTAATGCAATAATCTTCATTTGCCAGAAGTACGCAAGTTTTGAAAGCCACTGTGTAATTTGTACTGGCAGGGATGTAATTAAAGGACTACTGAAGTTTGGTAAAAACGCTTTTTCTGTTGAAGTTTGTAGCTAGATAACATTAGTAGGTATAAAAGACAGGAACATAAAATAATTTCAGAGAAAATCTAAAACTATCTGACTCTGCTCGTGCCATGGGGATTCCATCTTGAATGGCTATTCTGCCTATAGCTCTAGGGGTAGAGTTACTCTTCCATTGAGATAGTGTGAAAGGGCTATATTCTTTCAAAAGAATGGAATAGAAATCTTATCTGAATTCACTGTTCCTCTCACACCTTCTAGCATTTTATTCCTTTAGAAATAAAGTCAAATGCCTGTCATTTCAAAGTAAAATTAAATACAATAGATAAAAATCAATGGTGGTGCATATATATATATATTTAAAATTTAGCAAAACATTTTGCACATTATAAGTACTTCAATAGAAAATACTATAAATATGACCCTTGAGTGGTCATTTAATAGGCAATACATTTGTAAATACCTTACTAGAGGCCTCATTCAAATGCAATTTGGCCAATTGAATAAGGCTCTATATAAGCTCAGAGCATATTTTTTGCAGACGTTTTTAGTTAGTAAACTTCTATCCATAAGCAACGTCTTCACTAACTAAAAACTTCTGTAAAAAAATATGCTCTGTGCTTATATAGAGCCCTATTTAATTAGCCAAATCTTATTTGAATGAGGCCCTTGGACACTAAAATGGTCTTAGAACTCCAACTCTCCACATTTCTATATATTTGTGACACAGCCCCTGGATTACTTATTAGGCCAACTAGGCAGCCGCCCAGGGGCGCTTCCCTGTGAGGGGCGCCACTTCTTAAAAAAATGGTCCCTTGCTTAAAAAAAGTTAAACGTTGCAGTTCAAAGACTGACCACTAGGTAAACACCTAGAACAAGACAGTTACAACAGGATAGGGAATTTACACATACAAAAAAGGCAAAAATGGGTTCGTGCATACCTTGCATACTCTCTAGCAGGGGCTCCTCCACTTCACTGCCTAGGGACTCCAGAAAGGTCGATACTGCCCTGATAGCCCCTGAATTCCTACTTGTTTCTTGCATTTTTATCTGTCTATAAATGATATCTCAATTACATCAAAACAGGACTATTATACAGAGAATTCCATGCTATCTCCAGAGTCACTTGCAAGGAGGGAGTGTGAAGATTAGCAGCCCAATTCAATCCAGATTTGGCTGCTAATTCTCCAAAGAGGATCTATTATCATTTTGACCAAGGTAAAGATTCCAAAAGTCACATTATTCTTACATGCAATTACAGTATATGTAACTCATTAATCAATGCTAAGTGAGTGCTAAATATCATTATTTCTGTATGTAGTAATACAATATATAGTGGTGGGACCCAAATATGCACACTAAAATATATTACAAGCAAAATAATACATGACCATACAAAGCAAAACAAGACATATACGTGTAAAAAACCTGGGCTTCATGTTGGGACATGTGGGAACTTCGAATTGGTTGGTAGTATAGAAGGGTGGTAACTCAAATACAGTCATCAGAGACAATATAATACAATGCTTCACTCTTCCCCCTTCCCTCCTTCTTCTTTTTTTTTTATTTATTTTTTTCACCCATTGGTTTAATCAAAACTGGTATAATATAACATTGTCATAGTATGTAAAATAAGTATACTTATTCTACAGAAAAACTAAAAATATTGGGAAAAAATAGTGTTTTTTTTTCAAGTTTCTTTTTTTTTATTGGGTTGTGTCACAACCTGCTTTTTTAAGGGGGCTTGATATGAACCTAGTTCAAACCTACCCCAGCAGATTCATGTAGTTCCTGTTCTCTGTGGCACAAAAGATGGCTTCTGAAGAGGGCAAGGCCCAAAAGTACAGGCAGATAATACTGGATACAGGTTACTAGTGGTCTCCAGCAAGACCACTCCCTAAGTCAGGATACAACACACAGAAATAGTCTCATATGTGAAACCAGAACTAAACCTCTATTGAATGATCAAAACAACATATTTATACTCTCCAATACCACACCCTTGTGTACATTTGTTTATGTGTCTGATGTCACACATCTGCCCTGAAGCCTTGGTTAATATAAAAACTCTTCAGATCAAATTCACCAGATATCTATATCTTACTAGTGAAACAGCCTTGATGTTAATCTCAAGTGTTTGCTTAGGACTACTTGAAGTACATGCATCTGTCTTTACTGAAGGCCAGTAGATAATTTCTGTGCAGAGCATTCTTACCAATTCCACATATATTCTATAACACATTTTTCTTCTTACAATATATAATAACTAGTATACATAATAACCATGTACAGGCAACACATAACCACACACAATAACACATTATCCCAATGCAACAATATCATGCTCCCTTGGCCATACTCATAATTACTGGCAATATGAGTCCTTAAAGAATTAAATCATGACAGGTTGTCATTTGTATATAATACATGTTGGACTTGAATTGTTTTTTGTTAATCTAATAATTTTATGTCTCTCATTCCCTTAAAAAAAAGATTTAAAAAGAAAAATGGAATGGTGTGGAAAGGGATGTTTATAGGTTATGAGGCAGGGCAGTAGGTATGTTGTGGGGTGGTAGGTTTAGGAGGCATGTGATAGATAAGGTGGGAATGTGAGATGGTCTAGGGATGGTGATCTCCACTCCTAGTGTCCTATGAGTTAGCTTGCAGAACACAACACAGTTAACGTTTGGGTGGGAATTAATTGCCCATATTGTAGTGATGGGCAACTCATTTCACTTGAAATTCCCACAGTGCTTTAACCCTTTTTATTTTACCCATAGCAAATGGTAAAATCTCTGTAGGAAATTAATTCATTGTAATATAGAGAGGATAGGAGTATTTATGTATTGTTGAAGCCTGCCATGCTCCCACTCTTGAGAACAAGTTCGAGTCTGCATGGAGTTCCCTGCCCTACTGTTAGATACGAAAAACATGTGTGAGACAAAGCATAAAATCATAAGTGGTTATACTTGATATCAAGGAGTGATTTACAGTAAGATAAGTTCACACAAATGCCTTTTAAAGAAACTCTGATTTATCTACTATTTTATAAGCTCTTTTATACACAGATGGGTAGTGTAGAGTTACCATGATTCATTAAACTCTTGCAACTGTGGTTTAAACATTTTCTAAGATATTCTTAGAAAGCAAGTATCTATTGTGTGTAATAGCTTATTGTTATCTTAATAAAACATAGTTAGCATGAATGTTTAAACTTTTGCAACTGTGGTTTAAACATTTCTAAGATGTCCTTGCAAGAGCAAGTATTTATTGTGTGTAATAGTTTCTTGTTTACTTCAACCAAGATAACCCCAGGTTGTCTTGACCCTGGACATTTCTACTCAGCTAAGAAAAAAAAAATAACCCTTTGTGAATCATTTTTCTATCACCTACCAATTCCCCATCACTACTATGTAGAACTGATGTTGCAACTTCTTTTGACCTTTCTTATTGTGAGTGGTGTTGCTAATGTGTTTTTTCATTCTGAATCGCTATTGGAGACTAATGTTTTTTTTTTTTTATTCTGAATCAAATTTGCAGGAACTTGTATGTTCACTTTAAGCACATTGTTGCCATTAGCAAGCTTGCATAGGTGAACAATTTGTGAGCCCCCCCCCCCCCCCCCCCCCTCGCTCCGTCTTTACATGAACATTCATTAGTGAATCAAGTAACATCAAGTAATAGCAACACTGGCTTCTGAAAACTGTTTGCTTATAGGGTGTATTAGCATATATCAGGGAATCTAGGACCAAGAAATATATACTTTGAGCAGTTTTAAGAGCTATTAGCTGTCACCCCCTTGGTGATTGCCTACACTTAACAATAGGAAATCATGAATTGATTATATTTCCTGAGATGCAGATTCTTTTGCATCACAATGGTTCCACATTTGGCTTCATAAATAACTCATACATTGCCTATAAATATAAATGCAATTCAGCAAGCGACATTAAAAAAAAAAAGCAATGCTTTATTGTTCTTTGCCTTGGATACTATTTCATTGTTTAATATTTAAAGCCTTGTTTTTAGCTGACCTTTGGTTCACTTTTACTCTCTAGGTAATAATAGCATTTTTGTCTCCCAGAAGAAATCAAGTGCATTTTCTGTTTTAGCTTAGATGCTACGAACTGATTACAATAAACAGGGCCTCAGAGAGCCAGTGAGCTGCTTTGAACCCTCAGATATTGTTCTGAATACTGGAAGGCAGATGGATGCCTTGCTTTAGCTGTGCAACTGAATGTCTTTAAAACCCCCAAGAGATAAAAACCCTGCAAAAGTTTATACTGCCAAATAAACACACACACACCCTAAATAAAGAAGTACATGCCACCTTCTGCTCTCTGCTTGCTTGTTGTGCTATGGCTCTCGGGAGGGGGGCTTTGTCAACTACACCATATTAGTAATATCTAGGTAATAACACAATTCAGGGATTTCAGGGCAGTGTCTTGCTCGGCTTTCTTTAAATGATAACATTAATTTGTGCAAGCACACTCACACCATGGTGTCTTTTGCTGCAGTTTTGCAGGTCCTTGTAGATTACAAATGGACAAGCAAGTTTTTGCTGCCAGATGCTGAATTTGACATATGCAAAACAGTGTGTCGAACACAGCTTGTGCTGAACCAAATATAGCCAAGCAACTAGGTCTAGGTTTTGCTTATTTCTTAAAACATTTTCCCTAAACAGTCTATGCTGTAGTGCTTCCTGTTTTTTTTTTTATTATCTTTTAAAGGGACATGTCATTTTTTAATGCTGATCCACATCATAAGAGCACTCAAAACCCAGTGAGTTTTCTTTTTCACTTTAAAAATTCTTTAAAAAAAAACTTTTCTGATTAATACAATTTTTGCAACATTCTTGTTTATTATAAGCATAGAAAAGTATGTTTGGTTTATGGGAGTTAAAAGGAGAGTGTTATGATATGGGGAATGAGCACCTAGGTACTGGATTGTAACAGAGAGTATGACTTTCATTCTTTAGTTTGATCACTTATGAAGAGTTCTCAAAAGAACTAGACATGTTGCATACCTGAAAAATACAGCTGCAATGTGTACTATAATGCAAGACTAGCATTATTGTTACAGCTTATATCCTGGGACAAACTGCAATGCTGAACGTATCAAAAGAACTTCTCAGTTGTTCCTTGAGCCTATTGGTCTGCCCATGCGGACTGGTAATCTGTCTCAAGTTGTGCCATGAAACAAGTTTTTACATGTTCACAGTAGCCATGACGTCCTATGTTCCCAAGGCTACCCAGTTGGCCAACTGAAATATTTTACCTTTATTTCGGAATATACTTGATATTTCAAGACCAGGCTTGTATCAACATCCTTCCCCATAATACCATTACTTCACCATGGATAAGGTTAGATCTTGGAGTCCTTGTAGAATGAATCATTATCTTGACATGCATAATGGAAAACAGTAGAGTCTCTGAGCCAGGTGTGGTGAATAATCAACATATTCATCATAATATATGGTGGGGGGGTGGGTAAAGTGACTCTGTTCAGAGAGTAAAGTCCCAAATGTTTGATCATGAGTTATAGCATCTTTGAAATACTAGAAAAAAATTCACCAATCGTACTTCTATCCTAAAAACATGTTAAGTCTTACAAATATTTTTTGGTTGCTTGGAAAATGAGAGAAAGATGCATTTGGATACTAAGTGCATGGCCACACTGTCACAATATATTGCTTCTGTGGGCTTGGAAAGATCATAGATCTAAAATAACCAGTAGATTTGCACGGTCCGTTGGTATCCCTGATAGCAGGAATTTGGACCAGTACCAGGACAATTATGACAACCAGAAGCACCAAGTTTGCCACAGGAAAGCAAGGTTGAGGAGGTTACGGGCTGTAACCATCCTCCAATATCAGCAGTCATAATCCCAGGCAAAGATTATTATTTCCCCAAGAATGACACCCACACATAGATTATGCAAGTACAAACTTGTTTATTGTTCAAAACCACCGCAATATTAAACACAGCATCCACCATTCACAACATGTCACTACCTTAGACTGATGTAATCCCCCTTGAGTACGCCCCTGCTGGCCAAGAGCTAGGCAGACTGCTATTGTTCATCTTTCCTTTGTTCTCAGCCTTCCAGGGAGTATTCAATAATAACAAGCCACCAAGTCTGAATGGCAGATGTTCCTTTAGGATTGTGGACATTTTCCCATCTTGTTTTACTCCTCTTTCCTGGTATTGCCACATAATATATTTTATTAGAACCCCCTGGGGAAATCCTGCATTTCAAGCCTAAACATGACCATATCTCATCCTAAGGAACTATAACTTACCAGTATGAGCATATTACACCAAATTTATAACTAGTGAATTATTACATAGAAGATAATAGCATTGCACCAATTTTTTTAGTTTGTCTTTATTGTCAGCATATATATGACGTACAGAGTTACATTTTTGTTCATAGACATGTTTTATAAATATATAACAATGACTCTATTATATAAATTATTAATTCTTTACTATATTCTTAAGAACATTTAACATATTACGTGTATCATTTGCATATATTAAGAATATAACTACTCTATTGATCTTGCAATCCGCTTCCTCCCATTTTCAAAGTTTTCCTTATTATTATCATGTAAGTTAGTTGTAGAACAATATCAGGTTTGCTTATTTTATCTTTACTAAGCTTTATCAATAGGTTTTATTGGAAATTTGCCTTGTGCCATTTTTATTAATTACATTTCTCCCATAATGAAATTAGTTTCTTCCGTCTGGGATTTTAATATCTGGCATTATGGTATAGAGAATATTTCCTGCAAGGTAGGAGTGAGTACGGGTAGTAATAAGAAGAAACTTAAATGAAACAAATTAACATATAACTTATCTCATATGTCACCTTGGTCATTTTTATTATTTTTTATAATTTTTTTTATTATTATCATTTTTTGTATTTTTTTTTTAAGTTGTGGGTTGGCCAATGCCTGCAATGAGCAACAAAGTTGCTCATTGCAAGGCCTGTAAAGTAGAGGGGGAGAGGCTCGCAATGAGCGCCGAAGGGGCATGAAAGTTGCGGTGCCCGAATGTTGGCGGGGCACGAAAGTTACGGGCACAAAAGTTGCAGGTTGGCAGAGGCTTGTAATGAGCAATGAAGCCTGTCATTGCAGGGCCCACGATGAGCGCCAAAGGCACTCATCGGTAGGTACGTAAAGTAGAGGGGGGTGGGTTTATGCTCGCAATGAGCGCCGAAGGCCCGCAAGTCAGAGGGGGGAGAACCTCGCATTGTGTGGCATACAGCATTGCCAGACTTCACATTTTATTGCCGTCATTTTTGACGGGCAAGTCACTAGTTTATACATAATAAATATATTTGTTTATTAAGTTCTAAGGATCTCCCATTACCATAGAGATGTTTTATAGTGTACACAAATTTTGTTTTATTATTCTCTGTAACCAAAGGCTTCCATAGAGAGTTGAACCTTGAACAATCTTGGTGGTGGCAGCACTATATTATTGATTTTGGTGTGTAAGTGTGATGAAGGTGATTTTACAGTCACTGTTGGTGAAGGCTATGTAGGATAAGTTGTTTTGTGTTAAACCCTTTCACCAACACAGATGTTTTAGGCAACCCCCTTCAGAGTCTCTGTTACAATACACATTTATGCAATTATAATAGTAATTTAACATAATACAGTAACTACATTAACAACTGTGTAAGTCATAAACTTAACGCATATGTAGTGAAAATCTTTTTCTTGCAGACTATGGGCCATATGTTAATTCCCAATATCACAGTTTACACCATGTTTAAGACCAAAGTAAATCTCCCTATCTATGTTAATCACCCGTCCCAGAAACATTGCAAGAGAACTGCTACGAGTGACTGCGACAAGCCGGAGCCGAAAATGATGTCAAATGTTTCCACTGATTTTTGCACTAGACAACAGATTACGAGTTACTCTGTTAGACTTTTACACCAAAACCCTATGCTAATAAAACTTTACGGATCACTCGCAAACTAGGGCAGTGCAGTAACTACAAAAAAGCTGAAGGAAATATTATGTGTATCAAAGACCATAAGCAAATAGTTTTGAAACCATTGCTGAGTGCCGCTGCAGAAGTTAAAGAGACAGAATAGCACCAAAAACAATTGAAGTTTATGAAATTCCAACATTAATTGATACTTAACAGTCCAATATAAACATATGTGTAATCAAAAAATATGATATTTTATTATTATGTCCATTTCATTACACAACATCAAGGGTAACATAGTACTCAAGGGGTGAATACATGTCAGGAAACCATCAGCCCTATTAAATTCCCCTAATGAGTAAAAACGTAGCTCGTAACGTAGCTCGCAAGATTTACAGCTATTAAATTCGCCTCTTAAACCAGCCCACGACGACTTGCGGGGTAGGAGCGAGAAAACGCTACGGGATGTGAGAATTGGACTTGAAAGCTCGCAAATACTTTGATCTGTCAAGACTATAATCGCTACGGTCCATTTGAGCTATTAAATTGCATCAAAATCACTGGCGCTCAACCCCTTAAGTGCCAAATAGAGCAAAGAAACCAACGAGTGCTAGAGAGGACCTACAAGGGGTGTAAAGTCCAATCCCTAGCACTGTAAATACACATATACACACACTACTGTACTTTAATTGAAAGGGAAAGTGAGGTTAGGTCTTAGAATTAATAGCGCAACATTCTCAAGCTCGCAAATCAGCCAAATAAAATACTTTATTTCATATTTATTTTCCGTGTTATATCGATCCCGGCAATCAATGTGTTAAAACATATAATGGAACTAGCATGTGATAGAATATCATATTTACGGCTTTATTAATATTGCATTACATCTGGAATGTGGGTCCGCTCGTAACTTGTAATTGAACCCCGTAAAACATTGAAATCCCACCTCCATTTTTCAATGACGTAATTCTAACGATCTCTGTTGCTATTGGCTCCATCTAAACTCATAACTACTAGTTTGATTAATTGATCACGTTCATGGGGGCAAATCCAACGAGCGAAAAATTGTTTACGGGTTTGCCTCTCAAGCCTGTAACTCGCAGCATGTTCTAATTTAATAACACCGTAAAATTTTCAAGCTCGCAGCCATTGCTGGTCTCACATTGCACATACGATATTCGAATTTAATGTGGCTGCATGTGGACTAGAAACAAATGCATTATATATACAGTATATACATATAATTATATAGAGACAAAATAACACTATTACATATATTAAATCTATAAATAATATTGTCTCATCTATTTAATTTCAAATAATATAAATAATTAAAAATGTAATATATATATATAAATGTAATGGTTTCTTGCCGCAGTTATCAGCACTTGTTCTCACTCATTATAATAATCGGGTCATTCTAGTTTTCTATTGGTTCGTAGAGCCATTTCTCATCCGTAAAACTTTGTTCAAGTTCCCTACACTGTGATCTCTTGCTGTATTTATGGATTTGGGCCGAGTGTCGTAATGTCGGATGCTAAAAATTTACATAAACGTGTAAGGTAGGGAAAAATGCTCCCGCAGACGATTTATGGGTATACCCCAATTTACAACACCAGATGAGCATGGGGACCTATGTTTGTATGTAGATTGATTAATCATTTTGGCTTTAATACTTCATGGAGCTAGAGGGCACATACTAATCTATATAGCAATGGATAGAGGGTGGTAAAAAAGGGAGGCAGGAGAGGGGAAGGGTATTTGGTTAAATCATTTGAACTTTTGGTATCTGACACCTTTCTCCTTCCTCTGTACATTCTCGAAAGTAGGAAGCTTGCAGTTATAATGACATGTCCTGAAGAAATGTAAGCATCCATCTCATACTAACAGCCTTCATCATAGTATCAGGGATGGCTCCAGGGTTGAGTGGAGGCATTAACATGTATTTGGTTCCTAATTAAAATGAGCTTGTTGACTTTTCACTGCCTAATCAGGCTTAGTCGGACATATATTTTCATACATATATCTTTTTTCATCATGCAGTAGTCATATAACCAAACTGTTATCCTAATACTAATTCAAGTTTTACAGGTATTAATAGTTTCACTTTACTACAAAGCCAGTGGCTAATGTAAATGGAATTTTATTTAAGTTGTAAAGAAATACCTGAGATGGAGAAAAACAAACACTTAAATTAAGTGCTATAAAGCTTACTGAAGAGTGAATTCTTTACTGGTTTCTAAATAACTGTGTTAGGTCCTCTAATGGGCTAGATCTTTGGCATCCTACCAAACAAATGTATTGGAAAAAAATCTATGCATTACACTATGTTGAGATTTATACAATTGTCATATGGTTTAATGATTGGCTAAATTAGGAATAACTGCACATTCAAATGCTTTAGGAATTAGGAAGCAAAGCAGGAAATAAGCAAACATCTGTGTGGCTCCCAGAGGGATTAATAAATTTAATGTGAGATTGTATTTTCCACTCCTATAATTAGCTGCATGATGGCTATTTTTTATATAAGTATTGCCTTTTCTTCAGAAAGGGACAGGTGCCCTGTTTTTTTTTTTTATGATACATTGGGTTATAAGAATCAAATGTGTATGCCTCTTCTAGCACTGAAGGCATCCATAATATTCTGGTGATGGTTGCATATGTGAGTATATATATATATTTGTAGGAGCAGGCTTGCAGTTATTCTTGTGAATAACTGCTACTGAGTATGTGCAGGGGAAGGTGTAAAATTCCAAAGGTTTCAACCCCTGCCCTATTCCTTCATGCCCCACCTCTCCCTCCACTGATAAAATAAGCAAACCACTCAGGATATTATCCGCATAGTTTAAAAAGCTGAGAATGTTGACATTGATTAACATGTGAATTTCTTCCTGAACAATAAAAGTTCTTCAACACAACACGAGCCAAACATCACATCCCTCATGGTAACAGTACACATAAACAGATTATATATACATTTTCACTTTATATATACTATTCCACAGGAATAAAACATATTCACATATGTGAATTAACCAGGATTTATATTGAGAGAGTTCCACTCTATTTTTTAAACAACTTACTTTATGTACTACACTTCTTACTAAATTTAGATAAAATACTTAAATTGCCAAAGACATGTACATTCATGCAAATATTTTTTGTTGATGGAGAAGTTTAGTTGCGTATGGAAACATGATTAGATATAAAATATGTATGGAACATCTATACTGCTCTGCAGTAACACATTGTAATTACTGTACATATACATTATTAAGTAATGTTTTGTGGATGTCTCGCAGAATGCTTGCTGAATATAAATGAACAAATTACAAAATTGAAATGGCTGTTAACATGTAAGCAATAAGGGCTTGATTACATGCCTCTTTGCAAATTGATCTGTCAGTGCTACCCGATTATGAGCCTCATTCAATTGCGATTTGGCCAATTGAATAGGGCTCTATATAAGCACATAGCATATTTTTTTTTACAGAAGTTTTTAGTTAGAGAAGACCTTGCTTTTGGATAGAAGTTCACTAACTAAAAACTTATGTAAAAAAATATGCTGTGTGCTTATATAGAGGCCTATTCAATTGGCCAAATTGCAATTGAATGAGGCCCTATTTAAGTTAGCCTTATACAGGGCATATTAACAACACACATGTACATAACCACATCTGATCTGTGAGCACAGCTCATGTAGGTATAGATTTTAAGTAAAACAATGGATGACACAATCCATTCTCGTTTGCAGAAGTAATCTTGGAACTAAATATCACCTAACTCAAGTCATAGCCTCCTATTAATGTCACTGCATGGAAGTCCTAATATTTGCTTAATGTAGCCATGACAATTATCATGTGATTCCCTCCCAGATACACTTGACAAGAAGTCATGAAACACATATATGAATTGTGCCATTCATATAACATATACAAATTATTTGTTGCATTATTTGCATATGAATTTCAGGATCTCTGATGTTCACATTTATGCACCAAGGTCCTATCCACTAACCATAGAGATTTGAATATGGCAAGTGCTCTTCTTTAGATCGTCATCCCAATGCATCATTGTGAGATCACAGATTAGTAATGAGCAATATGCACTCTAATATATTACTTTATAGTTTATAGCATTAGTAACACTACTTGGAGATCAACAGCAGGTATAATTGATTATTGGAAAACTAAAATGTAAAGATTACTAAACTATACGGATACATCCTTTTTTTTTCCTTTTTTTAAACTTTTCCCCCACTCAGAGGATTCCCTTGCTGGGTGTAGGTGAATGGGATTCCCTTATTCTATGTGATAATCATTATGGTGTACTGATCAGATGAAGAACATATATAGGTCCTACGCACTACTATTGTTAGCTCCATTTTATGCATATTTATCTTGTATGTTAAGCTATTAGGAATCACACATTTATTGACAACACATTGATGAGGTTTATTATCATTGCACAGAAACATTGTAGTTGAGACACATGATATATGTTAATTTCATACATGTTACATGGTATTACATTTCAGTGGATATGACTGCTAAGACAGAATTATTGTTTAGGGGGATGTAAATGTATTTGTAGTTCAGGTGGGTAGGCATTAATTCAATGAGGTGTGACTGAGCATTAGTTGTTTGTCAGTGTTTAATTGTGTGAGCAGGAATTTGTAATTGACATTGTAATTTAGTTGTTGGATCCTAGCATGAGATCTATTCAGGGGATCCATGGTACAACTTGGTTTACAGGGAAAAAATAAATTATGTTAACAGCTGAAATACATGTTTGCGTGGCATTGCAGACCACTGCGAAACGTACAATGGCTTAGTAATTCTTCTCTAATGTCTTTACTGGCATACTCCCTACATCTATCTATTATATCTTTCTCTGACCCTTAATTCCTGTCTGCGGCACTCCCTTTTTATTTCTATATACAATGTACTTCTGCCTGTTCTCTTCTTGACCAAAAACTTCCCTCCTTCTTTATGCTTCTGAATTATTAATCATACATTATTGATTTTAAAAATATATATCACCGAAAAAAAGTACTTTGACATTTTTTTCCTTACATAAGATGTAGGTTAAAAGCAGTACAATAACATGGGAAAATGGACATAGCAAAGGTCTCAGTGAAGAAAAAATGTACATATATAAAAATCGTTTTTCAATTGAGTTGAACAGTTTATAGGTCACATTAAAGGTGGAAAAAGTTCTGAAATGATTTATCGTTGTCTCATTTTTTTACAGCACAGAAACCTGACATTTTAACAGGGGTGTGTAGACTTTTTATATCCACTGTATATATATATATATATATATATATATATATATATATATATATATATATATATATATAAATGTATATATATATATATATATATATATATATATATATATAAATCCTAGTTGCCAGTTCTGGGGATACATAAATAAGGGAAGCAATAGCGTGCTGTGTTTTTAAGGGAAGCCAGTCAGTAGGCTGATTATACTGCTTTCAGAACCTGAGAGAGGAGGAGAGCTTGATGGTAGGCGGGAGGCAGAGCTAGAAATATACAATGCCACTGCACTCAATAAACCAACGGCTTTCCCTCGCGCACGCAGCCTATTTCTAATAGCGCCGAAGGCGCTCATTGTGAGGCACGCTATGAGCGCCAAAGGCGATCAGCGCAAGGCTCGCAATGAGCGCTGAAGGTACTCAGAATACAAAACGGATTACATTGTGTGTCAAACAGCATTCCCATGGCTTAAAATGTTATTGCCCCGTCATTTTTGATGGGCAAGTCGCTAGTTTAATTATAATAATAATTCCCTTTGTGGTTACAACTTTTTCCTACCTACTATTTTATCTATATTATAAATGTGCTTTAATATGAAATATCCTATTCTTGTTGGCTATGCCATGATTATTTTTCAAGTACTGCCATTTTGTTTCATGAGTATATAACAACTCCCAGGAATTAATGTTAGCGATGACGAACCTTAATTTAATATTGGCCCAGATTAGATTTTTTTTCTCACTAAGTGTAAATATGTTATGAAACATTATTGACTGAATTAAAAACTTACAGTTGGGAGACTACATTTTTAATTACATGCTGAAATGGATTATGAGGAACTGGTGTGTTGAAATGATTAATTTCCCATGTCTAATATATCTGGATTTTTCTATCTCTCAGAGGTGCAATTCCAAATCAGGTTCAATTATTATTTCAATTATGCACATATCCTTAGCTTTTCACTCAATCGTTTGCATCCCCTCTATTTTATAGTTATTATAAAAACGTTGTAACTGGAGACTCTTGAAAAACAGACACCACTGGGACTGATTTTGAAAATTCTTCTTTGTATGTGCTAAAATGTGAGTATGAAAGCCAAAAACATTTTATTTGCCATAATTGTTATGGAATATTTGCTTAACGCAGTGACCCCAAACTCTCTCCTCAAGGACAGGCCATGACTAAGGTTGAACACTAGGCAAACAAGGCAGCTGCCTAGGGGTGCCTACCTGGGAAGAGCATCTCATTTGCCTAACAATACATTTACATTTCAGTTTGTTTATGCTCCACACATAGAACCTGCCTACTCAAGACCAGAGCTGAGAGCATGTTCTTTCTTTGGAGGAGGGGAGGGGGTGAACTAGGATTCTATCTTCTCATATCAGTGTCTCTTGCCCATACATTAGCAATATATTGTGAGCTGAATAAGCAAGCAAGTCTGATTTGTTTTTTGTTTTTTAATGTGTTATGATGTTTTTATTGTGCCTGTTTGAATATTCACATTTTCTCTTTTCCAGCCCACTGCTTCTGTTTCC
The DNA here is from genome assembly GCA_027410445.1 of Discoglossus pictus. Lineage (NCBI taxonomy): Eukaryota > Metazoa > Chordata > Amphibia > Anura > Alytidae > Discoglossus > Discoglossus pictus. The sequence goes on along the minus strand of CM050165.1, from coordinate 108,467,373 downwards.
ATTGGGGAGAGAGTACTTTTAGAGATTTCTTTACATATGTTCTTTCCCCATGTACTTGTACTAAACTTTATTACACAACTTCCCTTAAAATTAATAGAAATATTTCGTAGAAAAAGATAATTTTAAGGAACTGATAAAGCTCATAAAAAAAGGAAATAATAAAATATATAGAGCGAAATCTACTTGTACCAACAGCATACTTTCTATTACTTTAGCCACCCCCATGATAAATTGCATTAAGATATTAATTAACAAATAAATAGTAGGTTAAATTATATTATGAAACATTTCTTGTTTGTGGATAATGCAATCTAACAGTGTATGTGTGATGGAATAAAGTAATTCCTTGGAACATACATATATTTATATATTAGAATTAGTGCACTACAGGTGCTGGTTGAGCAAGATGGTGATAGAGAATCAGAGATGCACGAGTTTGCTCCTCAAGCACTCCTAAGGATTTTGAGCCTTATTAAATTGCGATTCTGCCAATTGAATCTATATAAGCACACAGCATATTTTTTTACAGAAGTTTTTAGTTAGTGAACTTCTATCCAAAAGCAAGATATTCACTAACTAAAAACTTCTGTAAAAAAAATAAGCTCTGTGCATATATAGAGCCCTATTCAATTGGCCGAATTGCAGTTTAATGAGGCTGTTTGTGTCTATGTGAGGCAATTAGTATTCAACATTCTCGGCAGCCTCTAATTGCCTAATTCACTTAAAATATATTTGTGCACGTTACAGCACTTGTCTTTCATTTCTTAAAGACCTCTGAACGTTTGGTGATGTGAGCTGCTGAAGAACACAGAAACATGAATGTAACTGCCAAGTTTAGAGCTGCAGTTGTAGCATGATTGGCTCTTGAGTTTGCCCTTAGATCCAATCACATTAGTTTCTAAGTGTCAATGACAAAAATGGAACTTCTAATGGCAGCTCCAGGGGGAGGCTCGCAATGAGCGCCAAAGGCGCTCAGCGAGGGCTTGCAATGAGCGGTGAATGTGCTCAGACGACTAAAAGTACATCAGGGGAGAGGCTCGCAAATGAGCACCGAAGGTACTCAGAGGACTAAAAGCCTTACATTTTGTGCCAAACAGCATTACCTGCCTTAAAATTTTATTGCCATCATTTTTTGACCGGCAAGTCGCTAGTATTTTATAATACACTGTTTATGTTGACTCGTAAGCTCTTATATGTTAGTATTCTCTTGTCATCTCTAATTTCACTGTTTTGATGTGTATTTGCTGAAAATAGATCCAGAATCAATACAACCTGATTACAGTAATTACTGGAATGGCAGAAGGTATAAACAAGATTTATACCAATCAGGCTGAAATGAATGTGATGCTCTGTAGCGCTATGTACAGCACAAATTGCTATAGCAATACTGATTATTTTCACTTGTTTCCTTATTGCACAATACATTTGGTGCAATGTAATATAGATTTCCGTGTGCTTCATCTGCATATTATTATTAATTATTGAGAAATAGGATGGTGTGTGCAAAGGAACACGCCTATAAAATGAATATTACCATCAAAAGTGTTACCCCTACTTTATACCTAATCAAGATATAAATGGGTTGCCTGCCTTCAAGAATTGGAGTTGGACACTTGTTTAGGAACTTTAAAACTTATCTGTAAAGAACATTGTATACTGGTTATATATTGCAGTAAATAGTTTTTCCATAGACAATTATTTCAGTAAATTATTTTTATTATGATGATGATCAGATATTGCCTTTAGGGAAATGGGGGGCACAGTGTGCAGCAACCAGTCAATGGACTGATTAAGGCCCTCATTCAATTGCAATTTGGCCAATTGAATAGGGCTCTAAATAAGCACATAGCATATTTTTTTTAAAGAAGTTTTTAGTTAGTAAACATCTATCCAAAAACAAGGTTTTCACTAACTAAAAACTTCTTTAAAAAAAATATGCTATGTGCTTATTTAGAGCCCTATTCAATTGGCCAAATCGCAATTGAATGAGGGCCTAACTCTGCAAACTGATCTCTGATTGAAACTGTGTATGTGCAACATGCTTATATCCAGTTAAATTATTTAATACTGCAGAAATGAGACTGTAGGAGGGAAGGGAGCAGAGAGTAGAAAGAGAGCGTTAAGGTAAAGAGATGTGAAGTGTGAAAATATTAGAGGAAAAGATGAGAAAGAGGAATGTAAAGTGAGATAGCCCAGGGAAGTAAGAGAGATAAATAATCAGATATTAAACCCTGCAATAAAGGATTAATAAAGGTTTAAGGCATAAAGAATAGCTACACAATCCACACAATAAAAACAACATTAGGGGATTTTCCCAGGTACACTGGAGACTCCAGCCCACGTACCCGAACCCGAGCAATGCCCATGTTTACCCGCCCTTTGCATAAGAAGTAGTATGAAATATGGCTCCATTTTTTAACACCTCTGAAGAGGCTCATCTGTAAACATTTTGAAACAAATGTTTTAATTAGGTTTATTCAGGTAACTGTATCCTCTTTATTGTAATCCCCACATCAAATGTACACTTCACATGCCATTTAATAAGCCCAGAAACAGTCTGTCGGCTTGTGGAGTTGGCCCCTTTCTTCTTATCCACTCCCATGTTGCTTCATTTGGTTCTTCAAGGACCATCTATCACCATGACCTTGCAAATGGCAGTAAAAACTCCTTGCTGCAACCATACATGATGGCGCAGAGCAGTTTTAATGACTCCAGTCCACATTTAAAGCAGGGGTGGGGAACCTTTTTTGGATATTTATAACATCATTTTCAGGCCATACAAAATTATCAACTTAAACATTAGCCTGGTATATTTGGTCAAACATTTAATTAACTCACCCCTTGTCTCTCTGACCATCTCTCCCACTTTCCTGTGTCTATCTCTGCCCTGTCACTCTCTCCTCACTCTCTCCATCTCTCTCTGTCCTGTGGCTGTCTCTCCCTCGCTCTATCCTGCGTCTCTCTCCTGTGTGTGTGTCTCTCTCTCTGCTGTCTTTCTCTCCTGACGTTGTGTCTCTCTCGCTTTCTTGATGCCGTGGTGGAGAAAGCATGTGCACATGACTTAACAATGTCTGACACCGGTGCAAGGGTGGAAGGGCCAGACCAAATGATTTGAGGGCCTTATACGGCTCCGGGCCTGACGTTTTCCACCTCTGCTTTAAAGGAATGTAGAAGTTTCATGGATTATGAATACATCTGATAGAGGAGAATCAGTAGTGTATGCAAACATTTTTTGCATGAAAAAAAAATCCCAAAATAAACATTAATAAATTTACCCTGATATTTGCATGTTTTTCTATTTTCTGGCAGTTGATTTTGAGAAGGAATTCAAGCTATAGCATAATATTCAAAAGTCGTTTTGACCAGGCAGCTATAACATTGTTGCAATGTCTGGGAAGGCAGTCTCTGCAGCAGAGAATCAAGGGATATATTGTCTATTTTTCCTCATCACAATGCAGCAGGGAGGAGCTCAGACACTGCTGCTGTGGATTTCTGCATTGTTCTGCTGTTGGCTTGAAGATTAGTTTAGGGTCAAAAACATACCTTAATTCAGTATTTCTATTGGTAGGTTCACTGTGCCTATGTAAGCAGCTCTGAAGGTGTGGAAAACATTTTCTTAAATAAAATAAATCTGTATGTGTATAGAATAAATGAATGTTTCTGATATAACCAGTATGTGTTAGATTAGAAAAAGTTAAAAACAGGGGAACTTCCATATGCCTTTAAATAAAATAGTTAAAATATACAAAATGCAAAAAAAAATGAAGGATCGTTTACCTGTTCCCTTCTACTATAAAACGTATTTATAGATAAGTATATGATGTCTGCTTCTTCTAGTGCAGAGTGGATCCTGAACAAAAACTACAACATACAATACTATTATTATTTTTATTATTATTATTATCATTTATTTGTAAGATGCCAACATATTCTGTATCGCTATACATGGGTTACGATCAAGGTAAAACAATAGCAATAACAGTATTAACATAATTCTACAATATTCACATAGATTTTACCACCTGTTTTCTTTTTGTACAATACATTTGGTACACTCCAATATAAATTTTATTATGATCTATCTGCATTTTACTTTCTCAAGTAAACAGGATGTTTTTTTCCCCATTAATAATGTCAAAGGAATATCAAGGAAATGATTTTCCCTCAACCACATGGAGAATATTCAGTTTGCACGTCTACCTCTGCTCTTCCCTGGAGCTGTTGATAAAGAGTTTCTGGTATAATTTAGCCAGGTGATATATTGCACCAATTAATAATGAGAGCAGAGATTTAATTTGCCAGAAAAAGCACTTACATTTTCTGTCATATTTCCGCTGAGTTGTTAGGCAAAAAATACTAATTTTTCAGATGACTAGTCCCTATTGCATTTCAGATGTGCTGTTTACAAACCATGAAAAATCTAAGATTTACAAAAAATAGAAAGAATAGTTCTTCCACTTCTTCAACAAAGAACTGGGTCAAAAGTCTAGTAACTATTGTACCAAGGTCAAGGCAATTATGGTATTCATAATCAAAAAGCTTCTGATTCTCAAATGATCTGCATGTGGGAAATAATATTAGTTTTTGTAGATATAAGCATTATGCTTGAACATAATTTCTGAGGGATGGATGGATGGATAGATAGAAAGACACAGATAGATAGATAGATAGATAGATAGATAGATAGATAGATAGATAGATGGGTAGATATATTTAGATTGTAAGTCTGTGAGTTTTCAATCTTGCATGTGGTTTTGCAGGTGGTTTATTTATATATGATCTATTTTTATATACTCTGGTTAATTGGCTTTTAACGTTGTGGATCAGCAGATAGAGTGGTTAAAGCATATCATTTTAATTGGACTCTTAATAATGCTTACATTAAACAGCTCTGTCTTTTCTTGTATATTTTTTTCTTTTTGGTCTCCAAAGGTCACTAAGTAAAATGTTTTTTAGTGTAAAAGATTTTGCTGCTGTTATTTTCCTTCTGCTACCATGTTGATGACCTCTCTCACTCATATGATCCCTCAATGCATGTCACTGTTTGAGGTGGGTGGGCAGCAAGTTGTGACTCTCCATGTTGAATTTCCTAATGCAGCCACAACATGGCATCCAGTCAGCACCCTGTAACTGCCTAGTTACAGGAGCATTTTGACCGGGCTGGGTGCTGGGTAGCCATTGGTTAGGTTAAATTTGGGGGAGGGGTTTGTCAGTTTATATAGGGGGGTAATTTCCCGCCTGGGAGCACTTAACTGATAATCAGAGCAGAGCTTGCATCTGATTAAGCAATGTCTACACCAAGCGTGGAGTCCTTCATAGCCCAACTCAGGAGCCAAGCAGAGGAATATGGCCATGAATGGCTACAGGAGCTGATGGCTAGGCTAACAGAGAGTGGCCCCGCCAGTGGCCCAGAAAGTAATGCAGCAATGGACACCAGGACTCATGCTGGAAGAGAAGGGCGTCCAGCAAGGTCAGCAAAGCCTCCCAATAGGCTTAGCCCTGAAATAATTACCCCCAAGAAGAAAGGAAGAAGTGGACCCACAAAAAGGACGGTTGCAGTGACAAGAGGGGCGCAGCTTTCTGTGAAGAGCCCAGGGAAGAAGAGAAAAGGAAGAGCTACTCACCGGAGTCCTGCCGGCGCGTCAACGGGATCTGGTGAGCAGCTGCAGCAGCAGGAGGCGTCCGGAGGACCTGCGTCGGCGGAGGAGGCGGAAGAACACGCCACAGGAGGTGAAGAGGCAGCGGAGATCAACGCGCCGACGAGGAGCCGGCGTGACGTCATCGGGAGGAGGCGGCCAGCCGGTAGGGAGCTGGCGCAGCTGTCTGACGGGAGGTCTGAGCAAGGAGCAGGCACAAGCACAAGGTCGGCGTCGCTGAGGTCTGCAGGGCGATTAATAAGCCCAAGGGGGTACAAAGCAGGTGAGGAGGAGAGGCAAGCTAGTAGAAGCAGACAGGGGACAGGGAATGGGAGGAGGACAGCAGGGTGCAGTGTTCTAGGAAAGGGAAGCACAGACAGTAGACAGACAGTTCAGCAAGGGAGGGTGCAGAAAAATGTGCAGGGCAGCTTGTGCAGAGATGGGCTGTCAGCCTCAAAAGATCTTGCAGTGGTGGATTTTATGGAGGAAGTAGGAGGAGTAGAATTGTGGGATTCCAACAAGGAAGGGGTGGAAGTCAGCAGTTTTCCAGGTAGCTTAGATTTAGGATATAATATGGAGGAAGTGTCAAGTGTGAGTGAAGAGGAAGAGGAGTTTCAGCGTGAAGTTAGGTTTGTGTCTACGGCTGCTGTTCCTGCTTTGTTGTGTCCTGTTTCCACATATGCTGATCCGGATGAAGGGACATCTGCCAGGAGCAAGTCACAACCGGGTGTGCAGAACAGACGGCAGCAGGATTTTGTAAGGTCTTCACCGGCGCATGAACAGTCCCGATCGTCCGGCTCAAGGAGGCGAGTTGAAGCAACAGGAGACAGAGTGGAAAAAGAAAGGAGTGCAAGTAGACCATCCGAATGCAGAGAGAGGAGGTCGCCGGCGGGTGCATATCGGCAGAGCAGAGGGTATAATTCACCGAGCCGCAGGAGCAGAAGAACGCCCTCCCCCAGGTGGAGGTCAAGGTCCAGGCAGCGGTCGCCACTGCATGTTCGAAGTGGAGGTGAGCATGAAAGGGATGAAAGAGGGAGGAGATCTGTTTATCCTCGTTCCAGGTGCAATAAGGACACAAGAGAACGAAAGGACCAGAGACTGCCTTCCGGGGAAGACCGGAGGGTAAAACAGAGCACAAGAAAGGAGGCGACGCCAGACAGGAGAAAGCAACTTCCCTTCTCCGGACAAGCAGGAGAACGGAATGAGGCGACCATCCCAGCGGCCCCGACAGCTTTCGCGCCAGCAAATGCCTGGAGTCGTACCACAGGTGAATTTCTAGACACGCTACATACACATCCTGACAACACACAAGTTAGTTTAGTCAAGGCGGTAGCTCAATTAAAAAATTTATTGTCACAGATGGAAAAGGGAAAAAGCTTGGGACCCGCTTTAGCATGGGTGGAGCATGAGAGGGCTATCAATCCAGGGTTAGGGGCGGTTCCATTAATAGATATTACTGAAAGGGGTACAGGCATGGAGGCAGAGGTTACTGGAGGTGGGGAAGTGCAGGAAAAAGAGGTTTCTCCAGCAGCTATTAGGGTAGCCGACACAGTCATGAATAAATCAGCACTGTGTTCAATTGGTCCTATCGGAGAACACGTAGCGAAAGAATTGAAGGAAAGGATTTGGAAGCGGGAGTTCATAGAGATATTCTCGCTTCTCCCGCTGGATAATTTCATAGAAGTCAAGGCAGATGATAAGAAGGATGAGGGAAAGAAAGAGGAGGATGAGCGTAAGCGCAGATACAGGAAGATTCCCAAGACTTTTAGTAACTGGTTGCAGGCCTATGTTATATTTGCCAGTATAGTGGGGGAGCGTAATCCGGAATGTTGTTCAGCATTGTTTTGTTACCTGGATGAAATTGAAGGCATCCATAGGACTTACGGCGGCTTAGCTTGGTGGGCGTACGATGAGAAATTCCGTCAGAAGTTGGCTGTTAGGCCATCCATGCAGTGGGATGATAGGGATATGGGTAGTTGGTTAAAAATAGTAACACCTTTGCGGCCGGCGGTGGGGGCGGCCCCAAAACCGGCGGTAGCTGCTAGTGGTAAAAAAGGGTATTGTTTCGCTTATAATGAAGGATCTTGCAGTTGGGGTGGTTCTTGTAAGTTTAGACATGAGTGTTCTGAATGTGGCACTGGTCATCCTCTTTTTCGCTGCTTTAAGAGATCAAAAGGTCAAAAGGCGGGTGAGTTTGGACAAAAAGGGGGAGAGCCCGGTCCGGTTAGAAAGGATGGAGTGGTGGTTAAGGCGCTACGCCAGTAGGGTTGCTTCATCAGAGGACGCTAGGTTGTTGCTTAGGGGTTTTTCGGTAGGTTTTTCTATCCCATCGTTGTTTTCAGCCCCGTTGGGGTGGCCTAGGAATTTAAGATCTGCTAGGGAGAATCCTTCGTTGGTTTGGAGCAAGTTAATCAGTGAAGTTGAAAAAGGTAGAATGGCAGGTCCTTTTGATGAGGTTCCGATAAAAGATTTGAGGATATCACCGTTGGGCCTGGTTCCTAAAAAGGAGCCGGGTTCATTCCGGCTTATTCATCATTTATCATACCCCAGGGGCCTATCAGTTAACGATGGGATTGACAGGGAGTTAGCCTCGGTTTCGTACGCTTCAGTTAAACAGGCGGTTCAGTTAATTAGGAGGGCTGGTAGAGGGGCTTGGTTAGCAAAGGTTGACATAAAGTCGGCTTTTCGGTTACTCCCGGTCAACCCGGATTCCTTTCATTTGTTGGGATGCCAGATTGGGGGTAAGATTTTTGTGGACCAGTGCCTTCCGATGGGCTGTTGTATTTCCTGCTCATATTTTGAGAAATTTAGTTCGTTCTTACATTGGGTCATCTGCGTTAAGACGGGTTTGTCTTCGGTCGTGCATTATTTGGACGATTTTCTTTTTATCGGTTCTGCTGAGTCCCGGGATTGCATCCGGTTAATGCAAGGTTTTCAAGAGTTGGCGGGGGACTTTGGCATTCCATTGGCAGAGGATAAGTCTGTAGGTCCGTCTCACATTTTGTGTTTCCTTGGTATCCAGCTGGACACTGTCAAACTAGAGTGTAGTCTTCCGGGAGATAAAATCGCAGACTTAAAGTTAAGTGTGTCAGTGGTGTTGGGAGCTAAGAAAGTTACGTTGAAGTCTTTGCAGTCCCTGCTCGGGAAACTTAATTTTGCCTGTAGGATTATTCCAATAGGGAGGATATTTTCCAGGAGATTATCATTGGCTACGGCGGGTGTAAATAAGTCACATCATCACATTAGGATTTCAGCAGATCATAAAGCAGACCTACGCATTTGGCTCGAGTTTTTGGAGCATTTTAATGGGCGTAATATGATTATGAAGGAACCAGTTGCCAATGAAGTGTTGAAGTTGTTTACCGACGCGTCAGGATCTCTGGGTTTTGGGGCTTACTTTAGGGGTTGTTGGTGTGCGCAGGCGTGGCCCGCTAGCTGGAGGGAGAGTGGTTTGACAAGGAATTTGACGTTACTGGAGTTGTTTCCGATTCTGGTATCAATATTGTTGTGGGGTGATGAGTTAAAAAATCATCATGTTATCTTTAATTGCGATAACATGAGCGTGGTACAGGCAATTAATTCTATTACTGCCTCTTCGCCTCCAGTAGTGAGGCTACTGAGGCAATTGGTATTGAAGTGTCTTCAGTTAAATATATTAGTTAGAGCATCGCACATACCAGGGGTTAAAAATGTGATTGCAGATTCCTTATCAAGGTTTGAATGGCAGCGGTTTAGGAAAGAAGCACCGTTAGCTAAGGTGGAGCAAACACCATTTCAAATGGAGTGGTGGAATTTGATCCTATGAGCAGGACCTGGCAGAGAAAGGGGTACGGGTCAGCTGCCCGAACAGGAAAGTTACAGTGCTGGGGGCACTGGGTAATAGGACTGCCCAGATGTCAACGAAAAGCTGTAGTGGGTATAGAGGACTGCCCCTATGGCGGTGAGTGGTATGAGTATTGTGGATGAGTTGAAGAGATCTGCCGGCAAACAAAGTTAGAATTATATTTAAAGTAGGGGCACGGAGTAGGAACTGCTTCAGTGTCCCTAACATGTTGGTTATTGTGAAAATCAAAGTTTGTGATATGTATATTATGTGTTTTATTGCAGGAAACCCCATACAGTTATGGATCGTAGGCCATTCATTCATTTATTGGGCCAGAAGGGCAGCAGGAATAACTGATCAGGGCCGTCAGCTGGGTTTCCCAGAGGAAGCAGTAGTAATTAAGTGGTTTGGGGTTAGGGGGTTGAGATGGGAACAGGTGTTATTAACGGTATCTAGTCTAGCTAGGTCATCTCCTCCGCCGGAGATACTGCTGATCCATGCAGGGGGTAATGATTTAGGTTCCATGCCCATGCGGGAGCTTATTCGGATAATGAAGAGGGATGTCCTCAGGCTTCGGGAATTGTTCCCAGATTTATTGGTTATTTGGTCCCATATAACTCCAAGGTTACGCTGGCGGGGGGCATTTGATTATGCCAGGTTGGACAAGGCCAGGAAAAGAATAAATAAGATCATGGCATCTTTTGTCAGGCGTTTGGGGGGTTTTTCCATTAGACACAAGGACCTAGAGACCCCGGAGGCTCACACGTTTTTTGGGAAAGATGGGGTTCACCTAAATGAAATTGGCCTTCAGTTATTTAATTACACTTTGAAGGAGGGTATTATACAGGCCATGGTTTCGTTTGGCGGTGCTTAGCCCGTAGGGCTTGCGGGTGGCGGGGGTGCTGCGTCACCTTAGGGCGGAGCTCATTAGCTGGGAAGGTATCCGGTATGGGCCAATGCCAGAGGTCTCTTGGGCATGGGGTTCCATAGAGCCTCTGGCTGGGTATGAGCTCTGTCCTGGGGAAGGTATGCAGCCCCAGGTTTTTGGGCAGGTTATGGTACCTGCAGGTTTGTTAATAAAAGCTGTGGCCTGTATTTTACCCATACATCTGGTGTTGTGTGTTTATTGGGTTCTGGGATTTTAGTTTAGGCGGATCAAGTCACACATGCAGAGGTCAAGTCAGCACCCTGTAACTGCCTAGTTACAGGAGCATTTTGACCGGGCTGGGTGCTGGGTAGCCATTGGTTAGGTTAAATTTGGGGGAGGGGTTTGTCAGTTTATATAGGGGGGTAATTTCCCGCCTGGGAGCACTTAACTGATAATCAGAGCAGAGCTTCCCTCCCTCCCTCCCTATATATTTATATGGTTTATGTATATGTTTACATATGTGTAATGTTATATTGTCACAGCTTGGCGGGGGTGCTGCGTCACCTTAGGGCGGAGCTCATTAGCTGGGAAGGTATCCGGTATGGGCCAATGCCAGAGGTCTCTTGGGCATGGGGTTCCATAGAGCCTCTGGCTGGGTATGAGCTCTGTCCTGGGGAAGGTATGCAGCCCCAGGTTTTTGGGCAGGTTATGGTACCTGCAGGTTTGTTAATAAAAGCTGTGGCCTGTATTTTACCCATACATCTGGTGTTGTGTGTTTATTGGGTTCTGGGATTTTAGTTTAGGCGGATCAAGTCACACATGCAGAGGTCAAGCTTCGTAATTGTCCACTGGAAAATATGGTGTAGTTCCTAGTGTTACAGTCAGCACAGCAATACTTTGTGGACTAATAAGAAGCCACTGTACTGTGTTTGGTTTAGAAGATGCAATATGGAGAGTCAAAAGAAATTCACAGCTTGCAGTGCACCCAAGTCACACAGTTTGTGACACTCTGAGTGAATCTCCAACATTGATACCACCTAGAAATAAGGATAGGCACATTTTGTAATAAATGGTGTATTTACTAGTCGTTTGCCCTTCATAAATGACAGGAAAATATATTTTTTTACCCACCCTCCTTCCCCTGTATCCCTTCCTCCCCTCTCCCTCCCCTGTGTCTCTTCCCTCCCCCTCTCCTTCCCTGTCTCTTCCCCCCCTCTGTCTCTTTCCTCCCCTCTCCCTCCCCTGTGTCTCTCTCTCCCTCCCCTGTGTCTCTCTCTCCCTCTCCCTCCTCTGTGTCTCTTTTTCCCTCTCCTGCCTCTTCCCCCCTTTTCCTCCTTCTGTCTCTTTCCTCCCCCTCCCCCTCCGCCTCCCCTGTGTCTCTCTCCCCCAGTCCCTCCTCTGTGTCTCTTCTCCCCTCTCCCTTCTGTGTCTTCCACCCTCCCCTGTGTCTCCCCCCTGTGTCAATCCCCCCTCCCCTGTGTCTCTTTCCCTTCTCCTCCCTCCCCTGTGTGTCTTCCGCCTACTCTCTCCCCACTATATCTTTCCCCTTCCCCTGTGTGTCTTTCCCCCATGTCTCTCCCCCCTCCTTCCTCCCTCCTCCGTCCCCTGTGTCTCTGTCCCCCCTCCCATGCCTGTGTCTTTCCCCCTCATCTGTGTCTCTCCCCTCCCCTGTGTCCCTCCCCCCATGTCTCTACCCCCATGTATTTTCTCGCCGCTCTCTCCCCTGTATCTCTTCCCCACTCCCCTGTGTCTCTTTTCCCCATATCTATTTCCCCCTCTCCTGTGTGTCTCCCCCCTGTATCTCTGACCCCTCCCCTGTGTCTCCCCCCCTTTCCTGTGTCTCTTTCACCCCTCCCCTGTGTCTTCCCCCTCCCCTGCATCTCTTTCCCCCTCCTCCCTCCCCTGTGTCTTTCCCTCTTCCCCTGTGTCTCTTTGCCCCCTTCTCTCTCCCATGTGTCTTTCCTCCATTCTCCCCTTCCTAAAGCCGCGCATGGGGTGTGCGCTCGGCCAAAACCACACATAGCGAGCGCTGCTCACGCTTCACGCTGCACGTACAGCATCACATACAACAACTATATTAGTGGTAGAACTGGGCTAAGATAGCTTTTATATATCTAATATAATAAGTGCTGGTTTGTCTGTCATGCTTGCGGGATGTTTTGTGTGCAGGCACATTATTGTTGGTAGAGTCAGAGATTCAGAGAGAGAGAGGAAAGACAGAGAGAGAGAGAGACAGGACATAGAGAGAGAGAGACAGGACACACAGAGAGAGACAGGACAGATAGGACAGATAGTGGAAGATAGGACATAGAGTGAGAGACAGGACACACACAGAGAGATAGGACAGGTAGACAGGACAGAGAGTGGAAGATAGGACAGAGAGAAAGACAGGACTGATAAAGAGACAGGACAGAGAGAGGCACAGCATAGACATTTTATGATACCATCATTTATGGCAGGCAAGTTACTAGCATTTTAATAAATAACATCTGCCACCATGGTTACAAATATCAAAAATATATTTATAGCTAAAAGAATGGACACACTAGCTTTGTCAATTAGTTGTCAGCAATTAGATCTAAATCTCTTTATGTGAAATGAATCTGAGAGTGATAATTTAACTACATTTCCTTAACTATCCCAATCTAAGGTGTATGAAATGAATATTTACACCATATCTCCGTAGAGATAAACCTGTGCCAGCCATAGACAATTTATAAATCAATATTAGCTGTAAAGCAGTAAAGAACTGATAAACATCAATTCTCTGAAATTGCAGTAGTCAGATATAAAACCCTGTCTCTTCATTCTTATTCCTGTTTCTACATCAGCTCTGCAGATCTTAACAGTTTTACTGATACAGTGCGCTCCTGAAGTACCTGCGCGATTCCCAGGAGGCAGTCACACAGACAGTGTTTATTCCCCCCAATAAAATGGAAAGGCTAATTTAAATGACACAAGTGATTGCCTGCTAGCCAGATGTGTGTTTATACGACTCAAACAGCTGTTACTCTCGACTCTTCCTCGCATAAACATAGAGACATGGAAGTAATGGGAGGCAGAAAGCTATTTTCCGACCGGCCACTATATTAAGCAGGTTGCTGTAATTACTACAGAACAGTTGGCAGTTTAATGCCTGGTAACACAAAGTATTAATAAAACTAGAAAGTGCTCTCACCATTACGTTAAGTCAACTTATCATCCTGTATTTAACTCAACGTTCCAAGGTAGGATTTACTTGACATTAAAAAGCAAGTATTTTGAGATACACACAAGGCTACTGTCCATAGCACAGAAGGGGGATAGGTTATGGTTGGCTGGCATGTAAAGCTTCACTAAACTGATGAGCCGCCAAAGGAAGAGTGGGTCAATGTTTATAAATGGTAAGTTCTGCTTAAATATGTGTGGTTCTAATATGAAAGTCAATACTTAGAGAAAACTAAAATAAATATGTAAATAATATATAGTTGCTTGTTGCTACTGCAAGAAGTCTGGACCTTAAAAGAAGTGGAAGAAGCAAGATAATTTTTTTACCCAGCATCTCATGTCATCTCCTGATTTACTATGCACTATTTCCTATGACGGAAACAGCCATTCTCCTCCTATCTCATCTCTCACCTTGTTGCAGGTGAGAAAATGCTTAGTAAATTCCATTATCACTTGATCCTATAAATCAATAAAATTACCAACTTCAGAATTGTAATGTGTCTGACACAAACTACACAGGAAAAATATGAAATTGTACCACAACAAAGGTCCAGGTTAGTGCAGAAGTGAAGAGTACACATATAGATAAAACTGCAACTCAATGTTACTAAAAGTTTTGATTGAATTGAACTTGAAAGTTGGGTATTTTAAGAATACTTTTGTATGCAGATGCTTTTGTTGTTTAGTCGTTCAGCTGTGTCCAACTATGTGTGACCCTATGAACCAGAGCATGGCCAGGCACATCTGTCAGCCACTGCCCCTCTGAGCTCCATCAAGTTCATTACTTAAATAACCTCATATATCCATCTACTCCTCTGTCGTCCCTTTCTTCATGTAACTTCCATGTTTTACTATTGCCTGTGTCTTTAAAAATTTAATTAAAGGCGTGCTTAAATATTGTCAGATCATATGACCACGCCCCCTGAAATCAGAAAAGGTAGGGTTTATGAGTTCAGCCTTGAGGTTGGAATTTGAGAGCTGGAGTCAATAGAATACATCTAAACATTTATAATAAAAAAACACCTGCAGCCAAATATATTAGATGAGGCTTTTAATAGAATAGGGCCCATAGACTGTTACTTGTTTCTTTAAATCAATAAAGTTACACAGCTCAGAATTGTAATGTGTCAGTGACACAACCCAGTGATCTTGGTTTCTGCAGAAAACCTGAATCTATGGGCTCGAATGACTAAGATTGAGGATCTGATACAAAACACTTAACCTAGAAGAGTCCCTTTGTAGCACCTGCGAATTTTAGTCAGTATTGACCCTTTGAATAACACTATAACATTTATATAATTATGATATTACACATATAGGGCAATGCAAAATGCTGCAGTCTGCTTAACAAGGACAAAAAAACTTTGCTTGTGATATATAACCCCAATTAAACCAAACAAATGTATATGGTTTTATTCCATGAATTAAACTGTACTTTTACTACAAGGCACCAATTTGTATATCTATGCATAGCAGGGCTTGGACATTAAGATATATCTGTAATAATATCATATGCATATTCACAGATTTACTGCATGTAAATGCACGAACAGCATTTTCTACCAGCAATTAGGTATTTGTCAGAATCACACATTAAATGTGAGCAGAAATTTATCAGCTCCAAACTGTTGTTGAAAGTTCTCATTATTAAGATAAATGCAGGTAACATATAACCATATTTATAATGCCTTCTATTAAAGAGCATTACTGTCTGTTTCATACTGTACATGACAGCCTGTGAACCTTTAACACAGCTCTGCACTTCAAAATAGCAGATACCAGTGGATGCTACCTAAAGCTCTAATTAGCCCTGTTAGCATTGCTGCGAAAAGGGCTATATTCAAGGTGTTTGCACTGTGTTTCCATGCTGTTGGATAAAAGACCCTTTAACTAAAACTACTTACAAAGCGCAACTGAAAAACACAAAATGCAAGAATATTGATTATTTCAAAGGACACTTGACAGTAGAAAAATGCTTAATGTTTCTCTGAAGTCGTTTTGATGCCACTGTACCAGTGAAAACCTACTTCCATTACACAACCAACCTCCAGAAACAAGCAGCTACCACGCGTACAAAATCCAGTCAAATACATAGGACTGCGCACAGGGATTGATGAGCTGCATATACACCTCAGTTACCGTAGTCTAATGAGTGCACTACATTTGAGTGCATTTCTTATGTTTTTTTATTTGTTGTATCTAATAAATATACCGTATTAAACTATTGTGCTTCTCTCACCCATATCCCTTTACTTCTGTTAAGCTAATATTTTGATCAAGTTCTAGTTTATTGCCTTACAAGACTATATTGACATGTTGTATGCCAATTTGTATTTAAAAGGACTCCTTAGGCATTTTACACTTCAGTTACTTCTATGAGGCCCGTCCAGATTCTTGCCTTCTAGAACTGTCCCTTTGTTCGTGTTGTCATGTGACATGTTTCAAAGCAGTGGCTTAATGCCACACCAAAAAGGGACGATCTTCCCCCAAACAATATTCTTTGTTGCTATCAAGCAAACAGTGATTTACTGTGTGCCTGAAGAGAGTGAGACATTGTTGGTGTAGTTGTAAGTCACCACTGTGGAATATGGCTGCTCCCATGAGAGAGAACAGAAAGAAAGGGGAGATTTCAGAAGCTGGGACAATGGGACAACCATCCGGAGAAATAAAAAAGATGGCAGAATCAAGGGAACATGGTATACTGCAATAAATAAAAATTGCATAGAAAAGTTAAAAACTTAACAGGTTATATTTATTTATTCATTTTCTAAAATATTTACACATTGCCATGTTTAGTTATTTAAGAGACATTATAGAGTAAAGTAACCACAATGATCTTATCAGGGGGGGATATACCACCAGTGCAAACAATGCAGCTGCACCAGGGCCCTCACATTAAGGAACTCTCGGGATCTATCCTGGTTGTCCTGCAGCCCCCCATGCTCCTTTGTCTGGCCCCCGGGGTTCCTCAGCACTCTTATTCCCCCTTGAACTTCCCAGGGCCTCTCTAACCCCCAGTGGCTCTCTCAGGCTCCCAGTGGCTCTCTCTGGCACCAGAGGCCCTGTCTGGCATCCAGTGACCCTCCTCTGGCCCTGCAGCTGATCTCTCTGATCCCCGACAGCTCCTTGACCCTCCCATGGTCTCTTCTCCCCATATTCTTTCACTCCCCTTTTCTCTCTCCCCTCCCCTCTATTCCCTTACTCATCCCTCTTCTCCTCTCTTTGCTTCCTCCCCCTTCTCACACTTTTCTCCCCCTCATGTCTCCATCCCTCCTTTTCCCCACTCATCTCACTCTGTTTTTCTTCTCTTTTCCCTTAATTGTCCCACTTTCCACCCTATTCCCCTCCTTCTTTCTCTTCCTTTCACCTCCCTCTTCTATTCGTTTCACTCCCATTTTCTTACACTATGATCTTTCCCCCTTCTCTCTTCATACCCTTACACCTGTTTCTCTCTCCCTTTAACCATTTCCTTCCCATTTTGTCTTTCTCATTCTCTTACTCGCACTTTCTCTCACTCCTTCTTATTCCCCTCCCCTCTCCTGTTCTTCTTATTATTTTCATATCTCCTCTATTCTTTCTCTCATCTCACCCCTATTCTTTCCTGTTCATCTGTCTAACTTCTCCTCTCATTTTCCTCTTTTCCTAGCCCTCTCCCTTTTCCTTCTCCCATACCTTATTTTTTTATTTATTTTCTCTGTCTGTCTACCTCTTCTCTTACCCATTTTCTTTCTTAACCTTCTTTTCTTCCAGTCTCCTCCCACTCTAATTTCTCTTTTCCACCTTTTTCTCACCTCTACCTCTTCACCACCTCTCTCACTTTACCTGTACCTACTTCTTTACATTCCTTTCTCCCTCCCTTATTTGTATCTTAATTTCTCATCCCTGCTGTCATCCTTTTATCCCTATCTCATCTCCCCTCCTCTCTATCTCCTTCCCTCCTTTCTCTCTTCCCTTTCTCGTTTTTCCTTCAGGGTCTCTCTACTTCCTTCTCTCTTGCCCCTCAATTCCCTATACTCTCTCCCCATCTCTATCCCTTTTCTCTCTCTACCTCTCTTTGCTGTCTATATCTCTCCTCCTTGTCTCGTGTGCTGATGGGGGCCCGTCATTTCTCTTGCACCAGGGCCCTCCATACACTAGCACCTCCACTGTCCTTTAAGTTTTCAAGGCATTCTTCCACAGATCTTGAGATATTAAAATATATCAATATCCGCAACTTTGGCTACACCACTACCCCAGTGAATGGAACTCTGTAGTGCCAAATAAAGTCACGGGCTTTAATAGTATAAGTTATATAATGAAGCTGTTAGCTAATTATATAAAGTAAATAATTAATTACTGCTACTTTTTTACATTTTTCTCTGCTTGCTTCTGCCGTGTGGCTTCTCCTATTCCTCCCATCCCTCTTAGCATGCCATTGTGCATCTTCTAACTCACACAGCACTGCCGGTTTCTTCTTATTGGTCCATTTGGTCTTGTGGTGCTGGATCTTGTACAAGAGGCTTCTTCACTTGAGCGCTTGACCCATTAGGAGCTTCTGACCATGCTATGAGCTTTGGAAGCTGTGATATGGAGGTTCACTGCACACCCCACACAGGCTCTTGTGGAAGGAGTAAGAAAAACTACAAGGCAGAGGCTGGCTCTACTGGTCTGCTATGTATACTTTTAATACACCCTGTGCAAACCACATTCATATTTTTAACTGAAAGGTGCACTGTACAAAGAAGAAAAATATGGTTGAAAATATTAAGTTTGACTAAAATCATAATTAAAAAGTAATTATACTAGTTTTTAATTCGAAAAAAAATGATGCCTCTGCTGGATATTGGAGGAAGCTTTGGAGTAAGCTGTATGTGCGTGAGAGGGTATTTATGGAGAGTAATGCTTGTGTTTCCTGATGCAAACAGCCTACTTCTATGTCTGTGGGGAAGGGTGTGGTTTCATTTTAGTCATATCCAATTATCTAACAAAACCTTCTGACATCTCCCTGTTATCTCCTCCCCCACTCCTCCCTCCACTGATAGATACAGCAAACCCCCTCATGAACCAGATCTTAGGAAGTTATGTTACAAACAGAAAATTGATTCTTTTACTCATTAACAGAGTCTTCATAAATGTAGATCTTTCCGAAAAAAAAATTCATGTCAATGGCTTACACAGCTGCTAATGTTAGCTTTTTACATACAGTAATACCCCATTTAGTGCTCTATATGCGTTCCTGCATGCATGTGAAACAGCGCTAAACAGGGCATTTTATCGCCATAGCGCTATCTGAGGAAATTGGAGAGCGCTCAGCAGTAATTTAAACATTTAAGTGGTATTTGGCACTCAAAAACTGCGCTCTCATGAGGTTTAGCGCTAAGCAGGGAATTACAGGGGAAAAGAGCTCTATAGCGAATGGTAAGCGGGGTATACCTGTACTTCACAAACAAGTGTCTTTTTTCTTCAATTACAGTAGACCTTTGAAGTAAAGGAAACTGCTCAAGCAGAATTGTAGAACTGGCCATTTTTGTGAAGCAGAAGAAAGATTTATAAGAGAGTGAAATGTACATGCCAGTTATTTGAACTATGGAGACATTTATTGGATTGTAGAACATTCACAGTCAAAGATAAGGATAATAATATGTTTAGTCTATTATTTCCAAGGAGAGAAAGCAGCATTAACACCCAGAAAATACAGTTTGTAAAAATGCTGAGGGAATATTGAGTTGCAAACACAAATGAATAAAAGCATTTTATCTGTATTTTAGTAGATGGTGCTATGCAACATTATGGATCATTTAAATTAATAGGCCACAAGGTGTTTTACAACTAAGAATGGTGTTTTAGGGCTTAGTGCAGCTGAGTTATATGCATATATATCTCAGTAAGTACAAGGATAAAGTATTCAGTTTGGGATTTGGTTTTGGCTCTGTGTATTTCTACATAAGTATAAAAATTTCAGCATTTTAAAATTATTCAAATATATCACATTTTCACTTACAATTTGCAAGAGAAAGCAAATACGTGAATGCAAAAAAAATAGCAATGGAAGGAGACAACAAACAAGCATGGGGTGGGAGTGGGGCTGTCCTGATAGAAGTCTATAGCTGCCTCCTTGCCTGCAAATTTAATTAACATTTTTAAATGTTTATATGCAATTATTCTTTACTGAAGGGTTTACTTTTCTTCCCTCAGTGGATCCTTTCTCTTACATTATCAGGAGGATATCCCTTTTTTAAATGTTTTTTTGCATTAATTCTTTATTGCCCTTTCAGATTTCTTTTTCTTTAGCCTTGTCGAACTGCCACTTTAAGCTGCCACATTCCTATTCTGACTGTTCTATGATTAACAGCATCTGCCAACAACGACAGTTGCAAGCTCTGTGTGAAGACAAGATGTATGGTTTATCTCTGTTCTTCAGAAATCAGCAGGACAAGCTATCCCCTAACTCTAATTTTTAGTAGATTCCAGGAGTCATTTCTCTGCACAGATAAATTTGTGAAGGATTAACCCTATTTCTGTTTCTGCTCTCTGTACAGAGCTGCTGTTGTGGATTTGTCTGGGGGCATGTCAGAGTCTCCATGTAAACAGAGATTTCATTTATAAATTTCTCTGTGAAAAAAGAACATATTTCAAAAATTAAAAAAAGTATTTCAACATTTTTTTTAAGAGATTTTTTCTTTGATGTGGTCCAAACTGTGCTGAACTAAGTGGGCCTTTAAATATATGACTATGAAGTAATAGTCACATTTGATCTCAACAAGAAAACTTACTGTCAAAAGTATTAGTTGAGTTAATACATTATATAGAGTCTGGGATGCAGAGACCGACATGTAAGCAACAATTATTTCATAGAGAGAAAAAGAAATACCCAGCCTTCAAACTTTTTACATTCCTACATCCACTATGGACTCCTTTAACATTGTAACTGAAGATGACGTCTCCAATCTATTAACAAAATCTCACCTTACAACCTGTTTGCAAGACCCTATTCCATCACAGTTGCTCGCTCCCCTCTCTACCACACTTATCCCAGCTCTCACAAGTATATTAAACCTCTCCCTAAACACTGGAAAGTTTCCATCATCTGCAAAACATATTATAATTACATCCATTCTTAAAAAAACTCATCTGATCCAGCTAATGCAGCTAATAATCACACTATATCACTACTTCCCATAGCGTCAAAACTGCTTAAGCGGCTAATTTATAATCGCCTTACCCAATTTTTTTCTCCAATTCTTTTCTCGACACCTTCCAATCCAGTTTCTGACCCACATAACTCTCACAAAAGTTACTAATGATTTGTTCACAGCCAAGTCAAAAAGCAATTTCTCTATTCTAATCCTCCTAGATCTCTCTGTTGTATTTCACACAGTTGACCACCCTCTTCTAATCCAAATTCTCTGTTCTCTTGACACTGCTCTTTCATGGCTCACATCATACCTACAAGGTTGAACATTTAGTGTCTCCTTTTCTGGCACCACTTCTTCACCTTGCCCTGTTGGTATACCCCAAGGTTCAGTCCTAGGCCCTCTCCAAAATCTTTCGGATTTCAATATCACCTCTGTGCAGATGACTCAAATTTACCTCTCAACACCAGATCTATCCCTCTCTATTGTAGCACGGGTTTTCAACTGCCTCTCTTGCATATCCTCCTGGATGTCCGCCCACCATCTCAAACTTAAAGGTATATAGAAGCTTCCTGGGTTTCAAATATTTCATAATAAACAGCCACTGATTAGTATTATATTGAAAAGTTGAAAGTACTTTCTACTGGTAGGTACATGTTGTGACCTCCAAAGGAAGTCACATGGTTTCTGGGGTCACGGCTGAAATTTTCCACATGGAGACAAGGACAGAGAAAAAAACACCAACAGCACTTGTAATCTTGTGTGAACGTGCTGCACAGATAGACTCTTATATAAAAATACATAGCACTTTCTAACATGTGCAAGACTACATATCCCAAGCTGCTTTGCAGCACAGACAGCAACCACAGATTATGATACAAATGTTTCAGTCTCTGCTTCCTCCTGATTGACCAAAACAATTTTCCAATGTTATGCTAATTTAGCCTGGGTTTGGAGAGGGTGTTAACCCTAATTACAGACTTTTTTTGCTATCTTCAAGGTAAGTGTTTAAATGTTTATTTTGGTATTTTTCATGCAAAAAGAAATGTTCATACATTAATGATTCTCCTCTATCAGATGCACTCATGTCATGTCAAAAACTGAGCTCCTTATTTTTCCACACTCTACTACAACATCCATTTCTCAAATAACTCTCACTGTTGTCTTGGGGTTCTTCTTGATCCTGCCATCTTTTTCATTCCTCAAATAAATTCATTCACCAATTCTTGTCTATTTAATTTTAAAAATATCTCCAAAATATGTTACTATCTTCCACAAGACACAACTGAAATTGTAATACATGCTTTCATCATATCTCATCTCAACTACTGCAACTCACTCCTTGCTGGCCACCCCATCACTCGTTATCACCATTCCAATCTATAATGAATGTGTCCGCTAAAACTGATCTACAATACCCAATGCACAATGTCAGCATCGCCACTTTGTCAGTCACTCCACTGGCTCCCCAAAACCTCTAGAATACAATTTGGAATCATGATCCTATTATATAAAGCCCTCAACAATAATACACCCCCTTATATCTCTGCTCTGATCTCAAAATACTCTGTTCCTCCTTTCTTATTACTTCCTCTTATTCCCGCCTTCAGGACTTTTCTTGTGTTGCCCCTGTTCTTTGGAACTCCTTACATCGCTCCTCTAGACATTCCTCCTGTCTCAAGTATTTCAAAACCTCACTAAAAACACAATTTATCTAACACCTTCCAAATCCCTTAGATTGTAAGTTTGTAAGTGTTTAATCATATAGGATGCTTGAGAAAATACTCTGTGTGCAAGATTATAAAAAAAGGGCTCTCTTTTCATTTAATCTGTATTGATATTGTTTTTATGTTCTGTTTCATCCTATGTATGGTGCTGTGGAATATGTTGGCGCATTATAAATACTAGATAATAATAATAATAATAATAGATTAGGTTTTGGTACGTAAGGCATACAATAGGGCAAGTTCTATGCAAAGAGGAGCTAGTGGTTTACCAAGAGATATTATATTATTATATCATGTTATTTATGGACTTAAATATTAAATATGTATTTTATTTATATACATTTATATATAGCTAATTTATCCAAGGCGATTTACATCACTATAATAGTTGTGGATCTGGGGGCTGTTCAGAACGCTTATGATATTGGTTAGGTGAGTCGTTTGCGGGCCATAGGGCCACAATTGCAAGCCTGCGGGACTTAGGCTGCAATGAGCGCGAAAGGCGCTCATTGCAGGCCTCGCGATGAGCTCCACAGGCGCTCATCGCCAGTGGTGCCGGCCTCTCCTATCCCCCTTAGGGAGGGAGAGGAGGGGGAAAAGGAGACACAAGGGAGGGAGAGGAGGGGGAAAAGAAGACACAAGGTGGAAAACAACATTGCCAGCCTTAAAATGTTATTCCCGTCATTTTTGACGGGCAATTTCCTAGTAATTATACAATGGTACATCATTGCTTGGATGTACAGAGGATTAAATATTGCTGAACAAACATAATAGGCTGAGCAACAAAGTGAGGTTTGAGTTTGTTGATGACATAGTGCAATAGACCTAAAGCAAATTCCGGATCGGTAAAGCTTAGCAATCAGGAGTATTAGGGTGAGAGGATCTGGATTCTATGAGCATTAGAAAGAGAGAGAATGTGGTTCTTCAGGTAAGTGTGGAATGTGTGTAGGTTGGAAGACTGTCTAGTGGTAAGTTGAAGTTTATTCCAAGAAACACGGTGCAAGAAGGAAGGAGAAATAGAATCTCAAATGGGAACAAGGTAGTAATGGGACTCTGGAGAGACATTTTGATCTCAGAGAAGATTGTGAGGCGAGGTAGGGAGGGGTAAGACCATGTGGAGATCAGGTGACAAGTGCTAGGATTTTGAAAAAAAGCAGAAATTGACAGGAAGTCATTGAAGCTGAGTCAGAAGGTGTTGGAGGTGTGTGTTGCTCAAGGAACATTGAATATAATGAGGCCGGAGACATTTTACGATGATTGAAATGAGGTGAATGCATGAGCTAGAAGACCAATGATGAGCAAGTTGCAGTAGTCCAAGCAGGTAAAGAAAGACTGTGAATTAGCAGTTTTGTTATTATATTATATTATTATAGTTTATTTATATAGATTCATTAATTGACATTACATATCATTCTTGGTATCCTTTCAAATGTTGGCCTCATATTTTTTAGCCTTCAGACCTCTTCAAATTAAAATGGCTTCTATACCAGTCTATAAAACGTCACTCACCTTTTTCAAGCCTGACAACTTTTCCATGAAATTCTTAGGCACATAATAACAGTTCAAATCTGGCAGTTAAATGATGCACAAATAAGATAAATTAACAAATACAATGGCTTTTTTTCTTTACCACACAGTGATAAACACCAGTTGTTGCTGCTGTCAAATTATGTAAAATAACTAGTATTTATATTATAAAACAGCAATGCATCGTGCTCATGAAAAAAAAAAGCATACATTTTGGAATAGTTCAAATAAATATATTATGAACATGTTGTTCTGTCAATTTTGGTCTGGACCGATATGGCTAAAATTAATTAATGTAACTGTCCCAGCTTAGAACTCTGCTCAAGTCTGACTTGAACTGGCTCTTGGACTTTACACCCAACCAGCTCAGCATTCTGAATTTTAGTGACAAATATGCATTGTAAGATGATTTCTTCATCGCTATAGAAACATGGATAAGTAATTAGCAAATTATTCAAGTTCTATACTTTCAAATAGGCAATAAAAATATAATAAAAAATAATTCAGCCTCTAATTTATTACTCTATATTACTCTACATACAATTATGCTACTGTGGAATCTACAATTTTAATTTCCAGTGATCAACTTCCTGAAGTATGAAGAGACTTTGAACACACAGAAAAGTTTTTGTTGGCACATTCTGAATGTTTGATACATCTGTCATGCATTCATCAGGTATAATGGCATGCTCATTAGTTAACAAGGACACGCCAATAGAGACAGAAGCTGCAAGAAGCAAACTCAGCAAAGAAAATTGAAGTTTGCAAAGAAGCTTGTAAAGAATAATTGCATCTAAAAGTGAAAAATATTGTAAAAACAATTTGAAGTTTTGTTATCCAAAATGACCACAGAGGCTCTTTAACTTTTATAGATTAGCGTTACAAACATGGGCCCCTATTCAACTGAGCAATTGTTGTTTACTAGAGCTCGTAATGTATTATTATTATCGTATTTGTAACAATAAAGACTGACTATACAGCAAACTTCACAGTTTACTATCATATATGGTCCTTATTACCTCATGACAAAAAAAAAAAAAAATACTTTAGTGAACAGACCTGAATTGTGACATATAAAAAATGGGCAATATAACCAATTTGTGATAAATATCCAAAATAAAAAAAGCTATATTGCAAATAAATTGAATTATACCTACATACTTGTCTCTATTTAGGGGTTTTATCTCATGCTAGTACCCATAACGCTGTTATTTTCCTCTGCTGCATTATGCCTCAAAAGTATCAGCATTCATAAGGCTCTTTCTTGAATAATGTCACAGTACTGCAGTTTAGTTAATAATAGTTAATTTAACAGTTAACAGCTTGCATTATTAAGAGTAGCAATGGATATGCACAGTTCAGATTCCCTTCCCATAAATTTATGTTAAAGCTTCACTGCATTTTCATTTTTTTTATTATCTTCAAGCAGTTATGACTTTTTGCCAGCTGAGCAATTATACTAAAACTACATTTTGTGTTGTGTTGAAAGGTTTTTGTTAAAAGAGACAGTTCTGAAAAGCTAATTGCTTGCAAGAGTCAATTTGTTTTTTTCTTGAGGAGGGATAATGTTCAAACTTTATACTATGTGAATCTTCATATTGTCGGTAGTTCTGACACACACACATACGTATACATATATATATTCATTTCACAACCTCACCAAATCTAGCATTGGTCAAGATGTTACGTGACTAAGATGATACAAAGGAGCTTATACATGAAAGGATGGACTTTGCTGAGGATGTATTAAGTCAGAAAAGACTTAGCTGCCCCCATACATGGCTTCAGATAAGATATTTAGTAAAGTGTAATATGGCTAACTGCAATCTCAGCTCCTGACAAATAAATGAGGAAAAAGTGGAGGCAGTGACAGATTGTTCAAGATCTCTGCAGATGGAGACTGCAGCCATGAAATAAACGTTTGCGTCTGGGGTGGGAAGTTATAGCAAATCTGGACAAACTGTAAAAAAGCAAAGGTATTACATTATCAACATAGTATGAGGTCATTGAATATGAGTTTGAGGTAGCTAAAAGGGCTTGGCTGTCAGATGTGTCTGGCGTGCTGTGGTCCATAGGGTCACAGAGAGTTGAACCAAACAAAACGACTGAACAACAGCAACAACTGTCTATAGCCACTAGTGACATGTTCAGAGCTTGGTGAGTTTGGGATGTATCTGCATTACCATTCAGTATTAGCCCTATAGAAGATGATGGTAATGCCTAGGTAAAATTGTAATGGGCCTTAAAGAAAAGTTTATCAGATATGCATATGTTAAAGGGACAAGGAAGTCAACCACACTGTTGTGCACCATCAGATAGAGACTGAAAATCATGTAGTCATGCTGTTTAAACAAAGGATTGACTCAAATATTAACATTTTTAGTTTTCAGTTGTATAGCTCTTGAAGCCCACCCATAACAGCCACTTTGCTAAAAACCATATATAGCTAATATGCTATTGGAGAGGAAGTGCACGACTTCCTAACTTAGCCTGCACAGCAGGTTCTAATTAATACTTTGTCATGTGCAGTTTCATTATACATACAGCATATTCAGGTGTGAATACAAGCACTCTAAAAGCATTAATATCTGTGGGGACACTATATACATTTTTAAAACTGACCAAGAACTAAAATCCGAAATTGGATATTGTTAATTGCTTTTATAGCCCTTGGATCTGTCCCCACAAGGGCCATGTTACTACATGACTAAGCACGAGTGAAAACAAACTAATTGCCTATTTTGCAGATAACACCATGTATAAGAACAAAGTGAAAAAAGCCATGTTAATCACACATCCTGGATACATTGTGAGAGAACTGCTATGAGTGACTGCAGCAAGCCAGAGCCAAAAATGTTGGCAAACTTTTCATTGAGTTTTACATTGCCAAAAGATTCCGAGTTACTCTATTAGACTTTTACACCAAAACCCTATTCTAAACAGACTTTAGGGATCACTCGCAAACCAGGGTAGTGCCGTAACATCAAATATCTGAAGAAAATGTTATGGGTACCAAAGACCACTTGCAAATGGTTTTAAAATCATTGCTGAGTGTTGCAGCAGCAGCTAAAAACAATAGAAAATAATGAATGTTCATCATTATTTGACACTTAATAGTCCAGGATAAACATGTGTGTCATTAGAACATATGATATTTTATTATTATGTCAGTTTCCTTACACAACATCCAGGGTAACACACAACCCAGTACTCAAGAAACCACATGTACTAGAAACATATGCTCTAATGCATTGTCTATATACATATAATATATATATATACACAACATAAACACAATTATATACAGTATATTAAATTTATAAATACAATTGCCACATATATTTAATTTAAATAAATATAAATACATAAAAAATTATATATGCATATAAAAATATAATGTTTTATTGCCGCAGTTACAGCACTTTTTCTCACTCATAATATTCATGACGTTCTCATTTTCTGTTTGTTCCTAGAGCCATATGTCATCTGTAAATCTTTGTTTGGTGTAACATACTGAGTAGACACATACTTCCTACACTGAAATCTCTTGCAGATAAAGCAGGATTTACAGATCTGGGCTGGGTGCTGTAATATTGCAAGTGAAAAGAGTAAAATAAACGTATAATTTAGGGCAAAAAATCAGCTGCAGTCGATTTTAGGATATACCGCAAATTACACCGCTCAAGCATAGGGGCCTATATCACTAAAATGCTATTGTATGGGAAATGCGCAACATCCTCACTCAGCCTGCACAGCAGGCATTTTTAATAGCTCATCCAATACAGCTTCATAATATACTGTATATAGCAGACTCTGGTGAGGATACAATGACTTCAACTCCCCAACTACAAATGTTTGTAACTCCATCAAAATAGTAGCAGTTTCAAAAAGTAAAATAGTTTTTCCTGATTTTCAACCCCTATTTGATGATGCAGGGCACATTTGGTGACCTTAGTGTCCCTTTAAGTCTTAAGTAACTGACTTGCTGTTATATGTGAAAAAAACGACTATTTAATGGGATATAAACATCTTTTTACACTCTTCATCTGCATTATAGACTGTTCTCCTAAGGGTACTGCAAATTTTATTGCAGATATTTGTAAATGGAAAATTACCCTAAAATTCAAATGAGTCACATTTATTGCTTCAAAATGTTCTATTATTTTAGCAAACAAATAAAAAAAAAATAATGCTGCGGCAACACAACCAACCATGTTATTCTATATAGCCGATAAAGCCAGCATTTATATAACTTGCATTTCAATGCAGCTGCTTCTATCAGCTGATATTTAAATCGGGAGGACGGGTTTGTAATCTCATTCATATAAGTGATAATCAGCTGTTGCAAAAGCTTGAATAATATAGATAAAGCATAAAACCATATACCGAGCTCTGGTTGTATCTGGAAACTGGCATTAAATTATGTAGTGCTTTTTATTATTTACTTATATGATTCTGGTCGGTTAATGTAATTTTTTTAAGTACGTCCACAGATCAGACATCATTACTAGAGCTCCTGGGAAATTATTTTCAGCAGAACAAATCAGGAGCAATAAAGTGACTCTGTGATCATTTATTTTTCTCAATGGATCTAAATGAACAAACAAAATTGCATTTAAAATGTTGTAAACCCACCCTAAAGGTGCAAATGATTTCTGGTTCTCCTGCCTGCTGTCTTTGAGTGAGCCTACTACTTAAAGGAACTAAACCATTGAATTTGAATCCACTCTAATATTTAAGATACAATGGCCACAATAGGGTTCATTTTAAATGTAACATCTAACAACTTCAAAAGAGTAAATGTTGATGCATTCAGATAATCATATAAGATTAGAGAAAAAAAATTCACAAGTTGGACCTTTCCTATTTGTCCGTGCCAGCACAGTGTAGTGCAGCAGCCAGTAGGTGCGCACCAAGACTTTGTTCAATTTGTTTATAGAGTTAGGGTTAGGTTTAGGGTAAGAGTTAGGCTTAGGGTTCAGGGTTAGGGTAGTGGCAGATGATAAGCTATACCTTGTAAAGTAGTGGTGCGCTGTGCACGTCCACTATTTCACTAGGTAAAGCTTATTATCTGCCACTACCCTAACACTGAACACTAACCTTAACCGCAAATCCTAACCCTAAACCATAATTCTAGCTCTCACTCTAAGAACAAATTGAACAAAGTATCGGCACTCCATTGTTGCGCCAACTAGTTGATGCTGTGAGCCACTGTGCTGGCAGGGACAAAACAGGAAAGATGCAACAGGTTTAGCACATACTATCAATGAGAGGCATTACAATTATAAGTTTTACAGCATTGTATGAGTAAAAGAAAAATATATATATAAACTTTAAAACATCACATATATAGTTGTGAGCGTACGAGTTGTTGCTAACTCTGCGGGCTCGCGTAGCGAGTCGCGGCCCTCGCAAAGCGAGGGCAGTGGCCGAGGGTCTCAGTTGCTGGCATGGAGCGCCGTAGGTGCTCCATGCCAGCACCTGAGGACCTCGCAAAGCGAGGGCCGCAGTTGCTGGCATGGAGCGCCGAAGGCGCTCCATGCCAGCAACTGCGACCCTCGCAAACTTCACGTCGCAAACCAAACAGCACGACACACACATTACGACACTCGCAAACAACATACGACACACGTTCACACACATTACGGCCTCGCAACACTCGGACGCAACTCGCGAACATTACAAAATGTAAAACACAATACATACACACAGCACATACATAAAAACCTTACCTACACCAAGAGGGAGCACCCAGGACCTCAAAAATACAACTTACACCTCGATTTTACTCGAAATAAAACAGTTTAGAGACTAAAAAAAAATCTAAGCGAGAGAAAAAATGGCCGCCGAACAAAACGAAAACGAGGCTACAGCACTCTAAACTCGCAAAACACCACAAGAAACTCGCAAAACACCACAACAAACTCGCAAAACGCAACAAACGACCTACGGATATTCATACCACACAGTGCACACATTCATCACGCTTACACAGCAGCTCCACACCACTAATGCTGCAGCAACATCAACACAGATTGCCAGCTCTTCAGCACAATGCTTCAAAATAGGTACAGTATATTCATTTAGTAATGTATTACATATTTCATTATTATACACCAAACAGCATTAGCTACCTTACAATTTCATTGCCGTCATTTTTTGACGGGCAATTCGCTAGTAAAATATAAATATCAGTTATGAGCATAAGAGATAATAAAGTGTTAGAGAGTGTATTCAAATATCCTGTCATTAATCACATATATAGTTGTGGTAATTACGAATGTTGGTCACGCAATGTTAAAAGTTACGGGCTTGCGCATAAGCAATGGGCGCAAAAAGGCGCTCATTGCTCACCGTGCAATGATCGCAGTAGGTGCTAGGCAGCAACGAGAGCCAAAGGCACTCATTGCAATGCCCACAAGACTTTGAAATTTGACAATGACGGGGGCTGAAATGAGCGTCAAAGGTGCTTATTGCTGTGATCTCGAGACACGCATTTTAAAATGACTCGGGCTGCAATGAGCGCTGAACGCAAGTCTTTGAAACAGAAACTTTGATGGTGATGCCCACGATCAGCATCGAAGGACATATGCCTTTGGTGCTGAAGGCGAGGCACGCAAGACTTTGAAAGAATTACGATTTTATTGGCCAAATTATTTTTTAAGAACGTAACTCAGAGATCGTTGGAACACTGCCAAAAGATGCCAATTAATTCAAAAATTAACTTAAAACCTCACACACAGCACAGGGGGAGAGACAGGGATTCTGTGAGTGAAGTTGCAAGCTAATATGAGGCTTAATTAACGTTTTTGATCGAAAATCGGCTAAGCGAGGAAAAAAATGGCCGCCGTAAAAACGTAAATGTTTGAAAAAATTCTCAAAACGAGGCCGAAGCAAGTTGATGGTCACGAAGGACGCAAAACTTGCAAAAAAATACGCAACAGCGCTCATCCCGAGGCATGCAAGACTTGAGCAGGGAGAGAGAAGAGAAAGACACAGGGAAGGGAGAGGGGGAGACAGTGGAAAGAGACACAGGGGTAAGAGAGTGGGGACAGGATCACAATGAGTGCCAAAGGCGCTCATTGCGAGCCATGAAAGTGGCAGGTTGACCGAGGCCTGCAATGAGCGGCAAACGAGAGGCACGTAAAGTAGACGTGAGAGAGGCTCACGATGAGTGCTGAAGGCGCTCATCGCGAGGCCCACAAGTTACAGGGGGAAGAGCCTTGCATTGTGTGGCAAACAGCATTGCCAGCCTTCAAATTTTATTGCCGTCCTTTTGATGTGCAAGTGGCTAGTCTAATATTATACCTGTCAGTTTGTCTGTCACACCTGCAGGGTGTTTGAGCATAGGCGCAACATTGTTATTAGATTTGGGGCATCGCAGGAGAAGTGCTCAGAAGTTAAATTTTTGTCGCTAACCACCGCCATAACTGTAGGGAAGCGCCGCAGAGGAGACAGGACAGAGAGCAAAGAAAGCTAGGGCAAACAAATAAAAAAAAATATGGTGGGGGATAGGGTTTTAAAAAGACGAGGATCCAAGCAATGACTGAATGAAGAAGAGCAATATCAATACAACAGCACTACTGTTCTACAGACTAAAGGTATGAGTGTGTCTGTTCTGAAGTAATGGTGTAAACGGAGGCAAGAAGTGGTATAGCACTTTATTAATGTATATAGCTGGGGAATCAATATACAGTTGTGCTCAAAAGATTGCATTGCCTTGGTGAATTGGTAATATATTAACCATTTTTAAAGAAAACACGAGTGAGCAGGCAAAAACATTTCTTTCATTTCTTATGGGATTCATATTCAACTGTAGGTTATAACAGAATGGCACAATCCTTAAAACAAAACATGGCAACAGAGAAAAAAATGAAATGACTCGGTTAAAAAGTTTTCATACCCTTAGGGCCTTATTCAAATGCTAAGTTTTTGGCATAAGTAGCCGCAAGGGGAGGCTGCAAGCTATTTAGCTATTCTATTTGCTTACGATCGGGTTACGAGCCTCGAGCTGCGATACCTTAGATTAGTTCATTCGCAGCATACTTCCATCAAAGCCTTTGTTCTTGCAAAGCCCCAAGAGTTGCTGCCGCAAGAAATCCAAATTTGCTTTTCAATTGCTATGATCACCCTTCAGTCAAGCCTGTAAATCGCTAAAATCGAACCACAGCTTACTTACAACAAAGAGGTCCCACAATGGTCTTACTTACAAAACGTAGCACTAATTAAACACATAAAAAAGCCATCCTGTACTTTTATTCGAAGTGAAAGTGATTTTAGGTCTTAGAATTAAAAGCACAACATTCCCACACTCTCAAATCGCCATAAATAAATATTTGATTTCATGTTCAGTTTTCATCTTAATGTCCTAGGGGCTTCAGCCGTCAAGCCCGTAGGACATTTGAATCCAACCTCTAAGCCAGTAACTCATTATTCATGGAATACAGTATTGTATTCTGCCGATGTGCCATTTCAGGAATGTTGTGCCTTTAATCCTCATGTCCACTCATTGTGTTCCCCATCATTTACAGTGCTTTACAGTGCTGTCGTGAAATTATATTTGCATTTATAGTTATCAGAGTTTGCGGGCTTTAAACACGTTTAATGGCTTGCGGCAAATGCTTACTGCCGATAGCATGGTTTGTGATTGGCCGCAAAGGGGACATCCTTGCGGCAATGCCCAATTGAATAGCATCGTAGACGTAGCGCTACACGAGGCCCTAACCTGATCGCAAGGAATCGCAGGCTTGCGGACGATTTACGGCCCCAATTTGAATGAGACCGTTAGTTCTTAATACTGTGTATTGCCCCCTTTAGTATCAATGATAGCATGCAATCTTTTGTAATAATTATCTATCAGGCCCCTAATTCTTGCAGGTGGTTCGGCTGCCCATTCATCTTAGCAATATGCCACCAGGCAGGGCCGTATCTACCTTTTTGAAGCCCCTAGGCAGTGAAGTGGAGGAGCCCCTGCGAGTGAATACGCAAGGTATGCACAGACCCATTTTTGCCTTTTCTGTACGTGTAAGCTCTCTTTTTCTGTTGTAACTGACTTGTTCTAGGTGGTTAACCAGTCTATGAACTGCATTTCATTGTTTTAAGCCAGGAACCATTTTTTTTAGGAAGTGGTGCCCCTCACAGGGAAGCACCTCTGGGTGGCTGCCTAGTTGGCCTAATGGGTATTCCAGCCATGCCTCCGGGTCATGCCTCCTTGAGATCTCCCCATAGTGACTGGATGATATTAAGGTCAGGAGACTGTGATGGCCACTCCACAACCTTCATATTTTTCTGCTGTAACCACTGGAGGAAGCTGTGATGCGTGTCAAGGTGTTGTCGGACATATTGTAACTGGGCTTTTTGTAGCACTGGAGCAGAAAAGACATCTTTCTGGCATCTCAACCATGCAGCTAATATTTGTTCAAGTATCGTCGTATTGTGCTCCTTGAAACAAACACGCTGTCTTTTTCCAGAGAAGCCTGTAATTCTCCTGAGGTTACCTGTGGGTTTTCCTTTGTATTCCAAACAATTATTCTGAAATCTTTCTTGGTCTACCTGACCTTGGCTTTGTATCAAGAGATCCCCGAATTTGCCACTTCTCAATAAGTGATTGAACAGTACTGACTGGCATTTTCAAGGCTTTCGATATATATA